>OX422207.1:70775675-71398175 GCA_949130495.1 Sambucus nigra
ATTTCCTTCACGTGGCTCCACTAATCTTTAATCACCGTGCGCCTATTCCCTGGCTAAGGGTTATACATCCACCTCGAAATGAAACTTTATCTCCGTTGGTTCCTGAAATCCCATATTAAAGGTGGGATTCACAAATCTCATCCTGATTCAGAAATTAATACTGCACCGGACCATGTACTTGCGTGATCCTTCCTTTCAAAGGAAGTATGGGGCATACTAGTTAATATTGTAAACCACCCCAAAGGAATATCAATTACTTCCTTCTCGGGCGACTTAAATCACATGTCCGAATGAGCCCTTGATTTTGTTTTGAGGATGGTAACCCATCCAAGAACTTTACCGACTTTACCGACCTCTTCCAATTTCAGGAATTGTCGATAAACACAAAATTCTCTGGTTGATTCTCCTCTTCCAATCGAACCTTACCTATGGGCGGTTCATGTAGAGACTACTCACTGCATCCCGCTAATCATCGATTTTCCCCTTGAAATGTCCCACATTAAGTGACACGTAATACTCCCCTTCCTTCCTTGGTGTGTGCCGAAAGTTCCGACCCGTGCTCTTTCCTCCATGAAGCGCACTCCTGAATCTTTTACACCATACTAACATCATCACTCTTTGCATGCGCAAGTTTTCTCTCACACTTGACTAATAACAACTCTGCTCCGAGTGTTCTTCATAATAATTAAATTCTACTTTATTCAAGGAATACCCCTTCTTAAATGGCCTTCCCACAGCCTTCCAATCAAATTAGGGTGTGTTATTCTAATTGTACACTCATGTATGGATTATCGCCCCTGATGTGATGTTTAATCCACTCTATAACTTCCACTTCGTTATGCTAGTCCCACAAACATATATTCCACACTTCCATTCCCACGTCCTCTCAACTCGGACGATTCGATTATCACATAACCAAGATGCCCACATCTTTGCAACACCCCGACCGCCCTGGGAGAGTGAACGGCGTGTTACTCATCTATAGAACTAACTAAGTCCAACAAGATATAAGGAATAGGGTCTTCAAATTCCATGACAACAAAAGGGGATCAACAAATTTCAACCTTCTTTAGATAAGTACAACAATTTTCCCAAATAGGTACAACAACCAAAATAAATCACTAACACTCTATTCATCGAAATAATTACAAGTCATATCTTTTGTATAATAAAGTTCTTTCCAGATAATCCATGCTAAAAATAATTCCAACTCTTTATTCACCTTGTGTTCAGAACGCGGTTA
The DNA here is from genome assembly GCA_949130495.1 of Sambucus nigra. NCBI lineage: Eukaryota > Viridiplantae > Streptophyta > Magnoliopsida > Dipsacales > Adoxaceae > Sambucus > Sambucus nigra. The sequence continues at coordinate 70,776,919 of OX422207.1, forward strand.
CAACATTTGGGTACTCTCAATTACCCTAGAAATCGAAAAACTTTAAATCCTCCTTATCATCGTTCCACCCCCCAACTCGTGGGGATAACTTTCAATGTTTTCTTACCACAAAATTCGGCTCCATCGGCTTTAAAACAAAATTCAACTTCTAACTTACATATATAATTACTTGATCCTATTTCGACCGGGGTACCGAACTCGTGGAATAGTGACCAAGCGTCTCCCTATTTCCATCCTTACGCTAAGTTTCATGCGTGGGATGTCTCACAAAGTGAAATCCAAACAAGGAACCCCCCAATACACTACTACCTAGCATTGTCGGTTATTGAAATCCATTAGGTCCTCCGTCCATAACATGTACCCCTTTATTCCATCTCTTGACGAAAAAGTTACATTTCCTCCCGTAATTACACTTAACACAGAACATTTCACCAATTGCACTATCGTTCAGTATTGTTTGATCGTAATCGCATTCCATAAACCTCGAATACATACAATCGAAATTTTTGGAATTCCTTTCCCTAATAATGGGGTATAAATCTTAAATCCCACATCTCTAGAGGATAGATTTAACAATGCACTCTTCCTATCACCAAGTCCTGAGTGCTCAACATAATACTGAATTAAATATTTTTGCTCAATAGTAAACCCGATACATACTGAATTATACTGACAAAGTCTATAAATACATTGACATCGAATTTTTCGAGCCCACTATCCCCTCCGAAGTCTCTAGGATAGATAATATAAGTGCGAGTCCGACCTTCTTGCAGTTGAAGTCTCGCCAGAACAAGAACATGCTGCACTAATGCAACCACTCCGATAGCCTTACAATAAATGCCCACTATCGTACTAACCATTTCTATAACGTTTTAACAAAGATAATATCATTCTCGTGTATCGCATCACTACAACGAGTAGCCTCAATAAAGTACATAACATTGTTAATATACTCATTCATCCTCCGCGGATAGCACTAAAGAAGAATCCCACTACACTAGGGAAAAATATTCACATAATAACAACGTTTATAATTATATGCATTAAACTCGTCTCACGTGCTAAGATAGCAATGAACAAAATATAGTGACTCATTCGTGTCACATAAACACACCTCATCCTCTGAGGACACAACTTATACTTCCACCTTGCCAATCATTTTGACTGCCCAAATGGTCTCCGGACGTAACACGTCTGCCCAAACCAAAACAAAACTACCTGAATCGTTGTCTTTTACTAGGCACCGTATTACTGTCCCTTTACTCACTTCGGAACATATTATCTCGAGCGATCTCACTCCTCACAAAATACCTCAAAACATAATCCAGTTATTACATGTCCTACTAACTAGGTTAGGATTGTCCTTCTCTCAGACTTTTAGTTGACTCGATTCCTGTTGGCTATCCCGGTTATTTCCTTAGCCTTTTAGGCCCTAAAGAACATGTCACTGACTATAATAGTCCTTACTAAATTTACCATCACTTGGTAAGAATTCAACTATCCGAATCATTTAAACGGGCCCCCTGATGTGTATTCACATCCCTTTGTGGTGCTACACCACCATCGTTGTATTCAGTCTTATGCTCGACTAAATTCTTCAATTCTTTTAGCTTCCCACACAAAGGAGCATTACCATCTTTATTGACAAAATACGACATTTTCAACCCCTAATTCAGTCGTGCATCAGAATTTCCTCTTTGAGTGTTATCAACTATTATTACGAGTCGATCTCCTACTTTGAGTCATTTCCTCCACTTGTATCTACATCTCCCGATACAAAATTTTGCTAACGGTTAATATTCATATTCACAATTGGACCTCTGTCACGTCCTCCTGTGATGAGTTCAGGACAACGTTCACTTCTAATCCTGAACAGCTGAGGAAGGAACATACGGTCAACACTGTACCTAAGGTTCTCCTATAGACATAGCATTCCACTTCTAAAATTGGTGGTTGACTCCCATCATTATAAGTTCTTTCTAGCAACCAGAAAAATTTTCTCTAAATTTTCACTTTCAGTTAGTCACACTCCGTTCTATATCTAAACCTTTGGATACTTTACCTCCTTTGGTAAACACACACAATTCCCGCATTTTTAGAATTTCCCACTGATAGTTCTCTACACATTTTGTAATACGTTGGGTGATTTTACTCTCTCACCTCATTCGACTATAGAAGCATTTGGAAATCATGGTTGCGCCTTAGTCACCTTTCTAGTCTTGGCTTCTCGTGCCATAATGGAGGTGACCTCGACTATGGTCATCATCCTCGGATATATTTTTCAACCTCAACTGGGCCTTACTTTTGGATGTCCGCTTAACGGTCTTCTTCTGACATCCGTCATTGCTCGGTACACGCACACATCCGAACGAAATTAGAATTCACTAATGTATATACGTCATAGCAGGAGAACGAAATCTTATCAAAGAAATCGACAATCCTAAGCATAGGGCTCTATATCAAACAAAGCAACACTGAAAGCATAATAAGTCGCATAGATCCTAAAGGACACTAGAACCTGATGCTCTGATACCACCTATGACACCCCGCCTAATTAAATATTGGGCGATCACTCCTTTATTAAATTAAAATCAAGGTGAACAGTTGGTTCATTCTTAGCATCACTGTCGAAAAATAATTTTTCCAATTTAAATACCCTAAATAATTAAGCTAAGTGTCAAAACCATTTTAGACATTACTTTCCAAATTTTATTTTATAAACCAAGATTTAAATCTTTACATAATTTATAATTAAAGAATCACACAACAACTATACTGGAACAACAATCCAATAATTAAACATCCAACAGAGTAATTTCAACATTAAAACTTAAAGAAAAAACATCCTGACAGTAATAAATCTTAAAGAGTAAAATACTGGAAATAAATGAATCACAGTGTCCGCTAAACAACTGAATAATGGAAAGGGCGACATATGCCCAACTGAATAATTAGTGCTAGAAGTAGAATCAAGAAATGAGGTCGTCTAAGCAAGAGGCCTCCAACTCCCACCTAAGCTGCAGCACGTTCCTTCCAAAGGATCCTATGCAAGACGCCATGTGGCTAGGCATCTGTAATACATACATATATATACAAGAGAGAAAAGAAAATAGAAACGGGTCAGAGCCCGATTGTAAAAATGATTTAAAATTTGTTTATCAAGTATTTAAAATGTTTATAGGCCAATGCAACAACATATTAGTGCGACACTCCCTTGAGAAATTTTCACATCTCTTCTAATGTGCACACCTATCGCACTAACCTTCCCAACGGTTTAACTCATCTTAACTTAGGTTACTCGTAAGATGTAAATTGAACAATTCAGCTGTTTAAGAAGTAAATTCCATTTAATACCAAAGCTCTCATTTTAAAATTATTTGTTAATAAAGTTTCCCAGTAATATACTATACTTTCAAAACACGTATTCCTCAATTTAATTCATTATTCATCTCTTACTTACCATAAACACAGTAGGAAATTCCCAAATTTCAGAATTTAATATATATATATTAAATACTCATATAATATATATATTCTAACAGCACCCCACATAAAAATTATGGTGTGGGCATACTCAGCTATCCAGTCCCCGTATCACTAGTACTAAGGGAAATACAAGTTTGGAATCTCTCTTGAACTGTATTAACACAAACACAACAATATTGAGTAGAAGCATAGAGTCCCAGTCACTAAGAGGTCAGCACATGCCCCCATGTCTCTTAGGTCGTCTGACTATCAATCCGATTAGCCTGTACCAAAGGATCTCTATCTTCTAGGGTACGAGACAATATCCCCCATAAAGGTCCCATCGAGATAAGACTGTCCCAGCGCAGTAACCTCAGGGATAGCAAGTAGCGCGGGCATGGTTTTCACACGTATATAGTATATGCATAAACACATACATATAAATATACTACTATTACCAGATCAAATTTTGGTACATCTCATAAACCATAATTATGATATTTATCCTTATTTCTCGTTATTTAGTTATCACTTATAATGGTTCGTTCCTTACTTTAATTTGTTGGAGTTTCCCATTATATCAAGTGACACTCGTGAATTCCTATACTCCCAAGTGTAATTTTAGTAGGTACTCATTTATTTTTCCATGTAACTACCTTACACATCTTCCCCCTTTAATACATAGTTCGATCGTCCCTTATACGTAAACATCTCCAAAAAATGTAAATCTCATTCGTCAATTAAAGGTTTCATATTTTTATTATGTCCTACTGGTCTTCTACACCTCCCAAAATATTTTAATAAAGATGTCCAAATATTATTTCTCATTTAAATTGAATTTAACTATTTAGAGGGGAAAATAAGAGTCTGCCAGGAGGGGTCGATCGATCGATGGCAGGATCTCGATCGATCGATGAGTCGATCGATCGACACTCCTGGTTCGATCAATCGATCAAACAGGTATGGCGAATTCTGCAGATTAACAGTTACGGGTTCTATCATCCAACATCAACCAAATCGAGATTTTTAACACCCAAACTTCCATAAATTTGTACTACAAACATTATGAACCCAAATTAAACATCTTCTATGTAAAGCATGCGAATTTTCATCAATATCCATGGATTAATAGGCCAAAACTTATAAAAATCTCATGAACGCTGGAAATTTCTTTAACTTTGTTCTAATTAGTCTTTTTCCAAAATTTCTACTCCTAATCCATCATAAATCCGTGGTTAAACCTCTACATATGAAGGGGATTTCCAGATTATAATTCATATCATTACTACATGCAATTTTCCTATCTCCAACATGGGTGTTCTTCTATGAAACTCATCCTAATCAACCCTAGACTAACATGAACGATGCATTAACGAAATTAAGCACGATAAATACTTGCCTAGAAATTTAGTCTCTGATTTGTGGAAGAAAAAGGTGTCGTTGTGATCCCCTTCGTGCGATCTACGATTTGGCGGTGACGGCGGTGCAACCGGAGGAGTTCTTGGCCTAGAACCCTTGGAAAGCTCCTCCCCTTCCTCTCCAATGGCCGTCATTAGTTTTTTCGATTGTATTAACCCTAGAAGATAACACTTAACATCTTATATAACCCTTGAAAATTCGTGGGTTTAATTACCCATAGTTACGAAATGTCCAAAACGCCCTCCTGGGGTACTAATTAAGCCTAAAAACGCCCCGAGACCCAAACTAAACCCCCGGGTACACTTTTCTGACTATCTCTACCCTTCCATACACATTGACGCACTCAAAATGAACATACGAGCAACTTATAATTTATTCACTTTTATTAACCAACATTTAGTCCCGACACGATTCGTGCGCGTCCCGACTTAAATTTCCATAATTGCCATTTTATTCACACGTGACAATTTTTATAAAATAAATCTCATATATTACTATACTCATTAAGTAACATTCAACAAATTTCAATAATTACTAACTCTCTTCACGTTAGTAAGTATTTAAAACAACATTCCGGATTAAAATTAAATTAATTTATCTCAATTAAATTTAATAAATCCTTAAATTTAAAAGCCATAAAAATACGGGGAATTACAGGAAGGTCAAACAAGAACAAAGTTTTAGCACATAATAAGTTGGAGAAAATTATAAATAAAAATGGATAAATATATACTAATATGGTTTGGTCCATACCAATCACGATGAGCACTACAAGATTAGTTTTTCTCATTTGAAAGAAACTCCCAACCACCCTTTAGGTATATAAATTCTTCCAGCTATGGTTGCTTGTCTGAACAAATTGCACCATTTTTACGTCAGAATTTTATGGGGAAATGTTGTATTACCCATTGGCTCTTGCATTGTTATCAATGTCATTAACAAATAAGAAGATGTCCCAAGTAAGGTCAAAACTAGTAAGATCTTGCCAATAGAATCCTGAAGAAAAGGAAAGGATTCTTATAAAAACTTAAGAATTCAGCAAGAACTAGAAGAAAGGAAAAACGATCGCACGAATGCTCAAGAATTTGCAGTAAAAAAATTTAGAAGGTTTGAAGTAAGAGAAAACCGAATATTTATCACCTTTTATCGATTGCCTCAAAAATTGGCGACCGTAATGATTAAAGTGAAATGACGGTTAAAATTTTGGCGACGAGACAGAAAAAGACATATTTTCCCTAAGATAGTTCGTTAAAGTTCAAAATATTTACAAAAATACCATCAATAATAACACGCTACCAGTAATACCAATAAAATTTTACAAGTTTTGGAAACCGGCAACCAATCAAGCATCAAGTATGTAGACCGAGCTACTACTAGGACTAAATGCTCCATACTTTCAAACAAGCATCAAGCACGGAACCTTGGGGGTTCTGTTGATACAAAAAATTATACACATACATGGACCTATCAGAGACAAACACGTGTCATCCAAACTAGCAAGAATCCTAGTCAGCAAGACATAGACTGGCCGACCAACACATAGGAGACCGAAAGACATGTAGAATGCCGACCAATAATAAGAAGATCGAACCATATAGTCAGTAAAGCGCCAACAGTCATGTACATTATGAACGTCGTGTATTGATGTAAATGCCTAATTTATAAAGGCATTCTATCTTTTTTCATTCCATCTTTTTATCTCCCTACGAGACTATAACTACATTGTAATCCCTTCATCGAAGGGGGGAGGTTCAACTCATATACACGAGAGACAAGACATAATACAAAGAAATAAAAATATAGTGGACATAGGCTTGTCCTTATATCCAGACCACTTTAAAAATATTTTGTCTCTCTTATTTACATATATTTATTTGTGATTAAACAATTACATCTAGTCTAGTTGTTTACATCAACAGATTGATGCGTTATGTATGAACGTATCTCTAAACGTTTTCACTCTCATTCATTTACCCAAAGATGAGTGACATTCCTGAATTTAGTGCTAGAAACGATGGCAATATGCCTATTTTATCTGCTCCTCTAACAAATAAATATTTTACTTAAATCTTGGCTAGTCTCGCTAGAGGACAGGATGCCATGCAAGATACGATCAGCTAATTAGCCCAAACACTGCAGGTCAGATCTACTGTCTTATCTGTTCACAGAAATATGCCACCGTCACCTCCAACAACCAACGGGCATAGCCACTCCAGGACTTCCAGAGATAGATCCTATCGACCAAAAACAAGTTCTTCCCTCAGGAGGCATAGTCATTATCAGACTTTCAGAGATACGTCCTATCGTCCAGGGTTAAGTTCTTCCCTCGGGACATCAGAGTCATATAATGAGCCGTATTTTTCCCCTTAAAGGTTAAGTGCCTTAGAAAAGCTGAGTCAAGCATCACCTTTTGATCGTATGGGACCCAGAAGGAATATAAATGTTCCCACAGGGCATTATTGGCACATACTCGTTGACCATCTGACCAATATGAGGCTTCAGCCCAATCCAGATCATGCGCCCGACGATCTGTCCATATCGAGCAAACCTCTCAGGAAGAAATCTCAATATAGATAGTTGGTCAGAACAGTCGAGCTGCATCACATAAATCTGATGCGGGTAATCATGCATGGAAAGGGTCAATCCAGGGGTTGGAAGACAGGTTGAGAGAAATGGTGAAGGCAAGTAACCCTTTACAATGAAGATGTAATACCCCGTACTTTTGGCTATATTTATTTTTGGGATTAATTAATTAAATGCGTATTAATTGGAAATTAATCCGGGTTATAAATACTAATGAGATGCGAGTTGGTATTTGATTATGTGCATATATGATTATATATGAATTTGGATTTATGAAATTTGTCGTGAGATTTATATACGGCAATTTGGAAATTTTATTAAGACGCGTGGGACCGCCGCGTCACGGTGAAATATTTTGATTATGAAAGTGAATTTAAAATCTATAATCCGTATGGTCGTTTTGAGTGCGCCAACGCGTCCGGAAAGGTCGAGATAGTCAGAAAACACTAGCCGGGGGTATAGTTTGGGTCCCGGGATATTTTTAGGCCATACCGGCAACTTAAAGGTTATTTTGGTAATTTTACATTTTGAGGAATTAAAAGTGACGAAAATTGGTTAATTAAATCTGATGTGGATTTGACCCACTAAGCCCATGACCAAACCATATTAACCTAGAAGGCTACGTAGGTTATCATTTTAAGTTTTCTAAGTTCCCAAATCAAAACCCTAGCCACCTTAAGCCACCATTGGAGAGGAAGCTTGGAGAGAGGAATTTCTGCAGAAAACTTCATCAAACCTACACCAAAAATCAGAAATCAAACCAAGGCAAGTGACTTTATTCCATTTAAATTTCAGAGAATGTCTTTTCCATGTTAGAAATTGAGGAATTTTATTGTTCTTGAAAGATGAATGAAAACCCATGTAGTTTGGAGTTTAGAACTGGAAAATTTTGAAAAGAATTGCATGTAGAATGATAGGTAGATGATTTCTCTCATGATAATTGTGATTAGAAGAAATTAAAACGGATTAAATTCTGGGATGTGATGATGATATGAATCTAGGGTTCATGTTCTTGATAAAATTGGGGAATAGTATTAAATCTTGTGATTAAATGGTGTTTAGGTTGCATTGATACCTTAAAAGATGTTAGTTTATGACCTTGGCATGATGTAGTATGATTAGAAGACTTAAAATACTGTTAGAACGAATTTTGGAGAAGACTTGAGGAGTAAAAATGGTGAAAAACGAATTGGGGAAAAATCTGGGCCGAAACTGGTCAGTCGTTAGAAGCAGTCCCTAGGTCGTTCGAACGAACTCGTTCGAACGAGCTTCTAACGAGTTGACCAGTCGTTGCTAACGAGTAGGGATTTCGTTCGATATCTCGTTCGAACGAGATATCGTTAGAGGGACAGTTCGTTCGAACGAACTGGATCTCGTTCGAACAGTCTCGTTCGAACGAGATTTCTAACGAGCTGACAGTCCAAACTCGTTCGAACAGTCTCGTTCGAACGAGACTTCTAACGAGCTGGCAGTTTGGGCCATTTTGGACTATTTTGATTTTTGGAGTTCCGTAAACTTATTCGGGTTATAGATATCATTCCGTAGATGTAGTAATGATAGAATTGGGACATTTGGGTATTTATGAGGAGGAATTTATATACGAGAGTTGTATTACATGGACGATTTGGGTTGAGACGTGAGTGTATACTGCGATGTGAGAAAATTATGGCGCATATGATTACAAATCGGAATAGTACAAATTGTGTTAATTATAGTTAGTACGAGAATGCGATACGTACTACGATTAAAATACGGTATTACTAAGATGTGTGTTTACTTAGTATTGGTATATGGATTGTGTGTATGACATACCTACCATACTTGCTATCACGGGAGGTTGCGTTCGCTTAGGACCCTCTAATCCTTGTGTGCCTACGGGGGGGATATAGACTGGTACCTCGATGAACATAGGTCAGAGAAAGACTTATTGGGATGTTAATAAGTCCGCTGATCGTGGGAGCGTAGGTATGTGCGTGACCCATGTGATGTGACTGTGTTCGCCTCCACTATTTGTGATTTGTGTTATCTAAACTATTCCTGAGAGATTCGGAATATGTGATCCTTATGTACGTGATGTACCGGGATGGATAGCAGAGTATGTGTGCACCGCAGCTTAGTTCTCGGGGTGCTTTTATTGTATACTTATGATGTGAATAATATACGGTTAATTAATAAGAACCTTCATGTAAATGTTGTGAATATAACTACAGTATTGTTTCGAGAATAACATAACGGGTTAGTGATATATATATAATGCATATTGAGCATCCGAGTTTACATTAAATCCCTATCTAATTACGAGCGTTGTATGTTAATAGGACCAAGTAATAAGGGTAGGAACTATTACTGTCTAGCTAGTTATGATGTCACTTAGCTAGTGGTTTATATCGTTGTAGATGGGTACTTACGTTAGGAGTGCACAGTTAGACGAGAGGTGAGAATATCATGTGAGTGTACGTCCTAACATGTACTTTGCATTTAATGTTTTAAATGTTTTTAAAGCACTTGCAGGTTTTTAAAATATAACTCCACATTAGGGCTCTGACCCGTTTGCTTTTCAAATCTTTTCTTGTAAAACCATTTTAGGTGCCCAGCCACAGGGACACCAAGCATAGGATTCTCATTCAGGTGACGAGCTGTAGCTGTTTGTGGTAGCTACAGGGATTTGCATGTAGACGCTTCTATCCTTTGGATTCCAGAGTCACTATCTATCAGTTGTAGGGCATGTTGCCCATTCTATTTAGAGACAGCTTTTACGTTTCAGTTTTCAGACTTTAGAATGTATTGTTTCAGTATTCGTTTTACTTTTCAGTTATGGGATTGTAGTGAGGAGTTTTCCTCCAGACTTTATTTACTCTATTGTGATGGTTATTCGTTTTACTTCAGTATGGTGAATGTTGTTACTTATTTCTTCATTACACTTGTTGCATGTTAATCAGACTTAAATTAAAATTTGGCAACTTGCTTTTTAAATACTAGGTGGTTAGTAATAATAAAAATGTTTTCGACAGTGATGCGATTAACTGAGCCAACTTGGCATTTTGAATTAATTTAATAAAGGAGTAGCTACCCGGTATTTAATTAGTCGGGGTGTCACAGGTGGTATCAGAGCATCAGGTTCTAGTTTCCTTAGGATCTGTACGGCTATTATGTTTCCGCTACGTTTCTTTGATATAGAGCCCTATATTTTAGGACTGTTGTACTCTTTTTGTGTATGCTTCGTTCTTCAGCTATATTAAGTTTATAACAGTGAACTTATAAACTTTGTTCTTATTTCAGATGCCTCCACGACGTGCACGACGAGTTCCCAGGGATGCGACGCCTGAACCCCAGCCCGCTCCAGTTCAGGGCGTGATGAACGCCGCTGAGGTTGCTGCTATAGTAGCCCAAGCGGTAAATGCCGCGATTGCCGTGATTCAGCAGGCACCACCTCAGGCGCCAGTTGCCGCGCCAGTACAGGCTAATGCATTCCCGTCTACTTGGGAACGTGTACGTGACGCTTTTCAGAAAGCGCATCCGCCAGAGTTTGCAGGTAGCTCAGATGTGGTAGTCTCGAGCCAATGGAGGAAAGACATGCAGAGGCACTTGAGGATGCATGAGTGCACTGATGTTCAGAAGCAGGTGCTAGCTACTTTCAAGCTAGTTGGATCTGCGCTGCAGTGGTGGGAGTCCATTACCACCGCGGAGGAGAGGGATACCCTCACGATTCAGGAGTTCTGGGTGCGGTTCGACCGCAAGTACTTTCCGCCAGCTGTTCATACGGAGATGAGGATGAAGCTGATGAGTCTGAGGCAGGAAGGCAAGACAGTGGCTGAGTATGAGGCCGAGTTTACTAATCTGTTGAATATCGTTCTAGACGAGATACCAACAGAGAAGAAGAAGATTGAAAAGTTCACCGACGGGTTGAATTGGAGGATCCGTCAGCATCTGCTAGGGAACCTATCGTTGGCCACGTATTCTGATGTGGTTAACGCTGCATTGTTACACTGCCAGGACCACCATTTTCATATGGTCGAGGGCAAAAGGTCGGGAGAGTCTAGCCATCAGGGCAGGACTGGAGGACATGGTGCCAGCGGGGCACAATCTGGTCAGGGGCAGAGACAGAATGAGCAGGGCTCCCAACAGGGGGATAATAAGAGGTTCCGGTCAGGGAACTACAGACAAGGACAGGGAGGTTTCCGTCAGGGCCATCAGGGTCCAAACGGCCATCAGGGCCAACAGGGGCAGAATGGGCAGCAGTTTCACCAGGGCCAGCAGGGCCAAGGGAGGAACGGTAACGGCCACCAGGGCCGAGGACAGCAGGGGCAGAGGGGAGGGAACTTCCCAGGGAAGTGCTTTGTTTATGGCAAGACTGGCCATAAGAAGCAGGATTGTCCTGATAGGGGCAGGGCCCCACAGCAGCAGCAGCAGGGTGCTCGCCAGGAGCCACAGAGGCCTATGTTTCCCGCCGCTCTTCCCGCACCGCCACAGATGGCAGCACTGCCACCCATTCCAGCAGTCCCAGTTCAGCAGGGGCAGCTACAGTATGGACGTGTCTACAACGTCCACCAGGCTGCAGTTCCACAGGCACCGCCCGCGATTGAGGGTACGTTTCCTATCCATGGCACTATGGGTCGGGTGTTATTTGATACGGGTGCTACACATTGTTTTATAGCTACACACTTCGCGAAAGCTTTAGGATTGTTAGCTACGGCAGAGAGCACAGTGACGTGTGTCAACTCACCATTGGGGAGTGGGTCACTTATTTTCTTTATATGCCGGGGAGTGGGGGTAGAGATTGGTGGTTTGGTATTACCTGCAGACATGTTGGTATTGGATATGCATGTTCACGATGTGATCATCGGTATGGATTGGCTCGTAGCTTATAGAGCCATGATTGATTGCTTCAGCGGAAGCATTGTTTTTGCCATTCCGGGGCAAGAGATGTTTGTAGTGGCGATGCCTCGCCCATAGGGAGGATCGACCGCTCATCTGTATTACATAGAGGAGGATACCTCTAAGGAGGTTGTTATTCCTTTAGATTCGATCCCGGTTGTCAGGGAGTATTCAGATGTGTTTCAAGAGATACCAGGCTTACCACCCAGACGAGAGATAGACTTTGTTATAGATTTGCTACCGGGTACGAGACCTATAGCACGCGCACCGTACCGTATGGCTCCAGCTGAGATGCGAGAGCTACGGGATCAGATAGAGCAGCTGTTAGGACAGGGCTTTATTCGCAGGAGTACCTCACCTTGGGGCGCTCCAGTTTTGTTTGTGAAGAAGAGGGACGGTTCACTGAGATTTTGTGTGGACTACCGAGAGTTGAATAAGGTCACGATACGAAATAAGTATCCGTTGCCTCGAATCGATGACTTATTCGACCAGTTGAGGGGAGCTTCTTTCTTCTCGAAGATTGACTTGAGATCAGGATACCATCAGTTGCGTATCAGGGAGGAGGATGTCTCAAAGACCGCGTTCTTATCGAGATATGGTTCTTACGAGTTTCGGGTTATGCCTTTCGGCTTGACCAACGCTCCAGCAGTGTTTATGGATATGATGAACAGAGTGTTCAGGGAGTTCCTAGATCAGTTTGTCATTGTCTTCATCGATGACATTCTGGTTTATTCTCAGACAGAGGAGGAGCACGCCGAGCATTTGAGGCAGGTTTTGCAGACACTTCGTCAGAACGAGTTGTATGCAAAATATGAGAAGTGTGGGTTTTGGTTGAAGGAAGTCCAGTTCTTGGGTCACATTATTTCCGACCAAGGGATATCTGTTGATCCGGGGAAGGTATCAACGGTGAGGGAGTGGGGACAGCCCACGACACCAACGGAGATTCGTAGTTTCTTGGGTTTAGCAGGATACTACAGGAGGTTTATTTGGGGTTTCTTAGAGATAGTAGGTCCTTTGACACATCTGACTCGTAAGGGTGTGCCCTACATCTGGAGTGATGCCTGTCAGTTGGCATTCGATGAATTGAAGGACAAATTGACCTCAACACCTGTGTTAGCATTGCCGAGACCGGGAGTTGAGTATTTGGTTTACACCGACGCGTCTTTGAAAGGACTTGGAGGTGTATTGCAGCAGGAGAGACAGGCCATAGCTTATGCTTCCCGTAAGCTTAAGCCTCATGAAAATAATTACCCCACGCATGATTTGGAGTTGGCAGCGGTAGTATTTTCCCTACGGATTTGGAGGCACTATCTTTTGGGGGAGAAGTTCCAACTGTTCACAGACCACAAGTCCCTACAGTACCTGTTCACACAGAAGGAGCTGAATATGCGGCAGCGTAGGTGGCTTGAGTTTGTGAAAGACTACCAGTTCGACATCCAGTACCACCCGGGTAAAGCTAACGTGGTAGCAGACGCGTTGAGCCGTAGGCCAGCAGATGAGGTGGCAGAGGTGTGGAAGGCCAAGTGGAAGGAATTGGGACACCAGGATGCAGTGGCCCGATCTTTCATGTCTGTGATGACCGTTACACCGCAGATTGTCACAAAGGTAGTACGGGCACAGGCTAATGACTCCTTCTGTCAGGAGCAGATAGTTCGATTGCTATCAGAGGGAGCCGAATCCTATACCGTTAGCTCAGACGGGGGATTACGCTTCAATGGGAGATTGGTAGTTCCGGAGGGGGAAGAATTGCGACACGACGTGATGGCAGAGTCGCACGGCTCACGGTTCGCGGTACATCCCGGAGGGGACAAAATGTACCAAGACATGAGACGGCATTATTGGTGGAGCGGTATGAAGAGAGATATCGCTGAGTTTGTTTCGAAATGCGCCACTTGTGAGCTTGTAAAAGTGGATCATCAGAAACCGACAGGATTGCTACAGCCATTGGAGGTCCCAGTGTGGATGTGGGAGAGCATATCCATGGACTTGATCACGGGGTTGCCTACGTCGCAGAGGGGTCACGACTCCGTTTGGGTGATTGTGGACAGGTTGTCCAAAGTTGCTCACTTCTTACCCGTAAGGACTGACTACAGTACGGGACAGTATGCCCAGCTCTTCATTTCAGAGATTGTGAGACTTCACGGTGTGCCCCTAAATATCGTATCTGACCGAGACAAGATATTTGTTTCGCGGTTTTGGGAGAGTTTCCAGGAGGCCATGGGCACGGAATTGCGGTTGAGTACAGCTTATCATCCGCAGACCGATGGGCAGACAGAGCGCACCAATCAGATGTTGGAGGACATGCTACGCATGTGCATTATTGACTTCGGGGGTGGATGGGAGCAGTACCTTCCACTGGTGGAGTTTGCTTACAACAACTCCTATCAGTTCACGATTGGCATGGCTCCGTTTGAGGCATTGTACGGTAGACCTTGTCGTTCCCCAGCATGTTGGTTGGAGGTGGGGGACAACAAATTGCTTGGGTCGGAAGTGATTCAGGATACTTCGTCAAGGATTGAGTTGATTCGAAGTCGCATTCGGGTAGCTCAAGACAGGCAAAAGAGTTATGCTGATGTGAAGAGATTTTTCAGAGAGTTCCAAGTGGGGGACCAGGTTTTGCTCAGGTTATCTCCTATGAAGGGGATTATGAGATTCGGGAAGAAGGGGAAGTTGGCACCAAGGTATGTGTGGCCTTTTCCTATTATTGAGCGAATCGGACCGGTTGCGTATAGACTTGGGTTGCCGGAACATTTGCATCGGATTCACGACGTGTTCCATATTTCCTCGCTGAGGAAATACCTTAGAGATAATTTGGCTCATTCTCACATTGTTATGGAGGACATCGATCTCCAGCCGGATAGCTCTTACGAGGAGGGGCCGATTGCTATTTTGGACCGAAGCGAGAGGAAACTGCGGTCAAAGATAGTCCCGTTAGTGCGTGTTTAGTGGCGACATCACAATGTCGAGGAGTCCACATGGGAGCGCGAGGATGAGATGCGCGAATGTTATCCAGAGTTATTTTTAGCAGGTACTTTCTAGTTTCGAATTTCGGGACGAAATTCAGTTATTAGGGGGGAAGTATGTAATACCCCGTACTTTTGGCTATATTTATTTTTTGGATTAATTAATTAAATACGTATTAATTGGAAATTAATCCGGGTTATAAATACTAATGAGATGCTAGTTGGTATTTGATTATGTGCATATATGATTATATATGAATTTGGATTTATGAAATTTGTCGTGAGATTTATATACGGCAATTTGGAAATTTTATTGAGACGCGTGGGACCGCCGCGTCACGGTGAAATATTTTGATTATGAAAGTGAATTTAAAATCTATAATCCGTATGGTCGTTTTGAGTGCGCCAACGCGTCCGGAAAGGTCGAGATAGTCAGAAAACACTAGCCGGGGGTATAGTTTGGGTCCCGGGATATTTTTAGGCCATACCGGCAACTTAAAGGGTATTTTGGTAATTTTACATTTTGAGGAATTAAAAGTGACGAAAATTGGTTAATTAAATCTGATGTGGATTTGACCCACTAAGCCCATGACCAAACCATATTAACCTAGAAGGCTACGTAGGTTATCATTTTAAGTTTTCTAAGTTCCCAAATCAAAACCCTAGCCACCTTAAGCCACCATTGGAGAGGAAGCTTGGAGAGAGGAATTTCTGCAGAAAACTTCATCAAACCTACACCAAAAATCAGAAATCAAACCAAGGCAAGTGACTTTATTCCATTTAAATTTCAGAGAATGTCTTTTCCATGTTAGAAATTGAGGAATTTTATTGTTCTTGAAAGATGAATGAAAACCCATGTAGTTTGGAGTTTAGAACTGGAAAATTTTGAAAAGAATTGCCTGTAGAATGATAGGTAGATGATTTCTCTCATGATAATTGTGATTAGAAGAAATTAAAACGGATTAAATTCTGGGATGTGATGATGATATGAATCTAGGGTTCATGTTCTTGATAAAATTGGGGAATAGTATTAAATCTTGTGATTAAATGGTGTTTAGGTTGCATTGATACCTTAAAAGATGTTAGTTTATGACCTTGGCATGATGTAGTATGATTGGAGGACTTAAAATACTGTTAGAACGAATTTTGGAGAAGACTTGAGGAGTAAAAATGGTGAAAAACGAATTGGGGAAAAATCTGGGCCGAAACTGGTCAGTCGTTAGAAGCAGTCCCCAGGTCGTTCGAACGAGCTTCTAACGAGTTGACCAGTCGTTGCTAACGAGTAGGGATTTCGTTCGATATCTCATTCGAACGAGATATCGTTAGAGGGACAGTTCGTTCGAACGAACTGGATCTCGTTCGAACAGTCTCGTTCGAACGAGATTTCTAACGAGCTGACAGTCCAAACTCGTTCGAACAGTCTCGTTCGAACGAGACTTCTAACGAGCTGGCAGTTTGGGCCATTTTGGACTGTTTTGATTTTTGGAGTTTCGTAAACTTATTCGAGGTTATAGATATCATTCCGTAGATGTAGTAATGATAGAATTGGGACATTTGGGTATTTATGAGGAGGAATTTATATACGAGAGTTGTATTACATGGACGATTTGGGTTGAGACGTGAGTGTATACTGCGACGTGAGAAAATTATGGCGCATATGATTACAAACCGGAATAGTACAAATTGTGTTAATTATAGTTAGTACGAGAATGCGATACGTACTACGATTAAAATACGGTATTACTAAGATGTGTGTTTACTTAGTATTGGTATATGGATTGTGTGTATGACATACCTACCATACTTGCTATCACGGGAGGTTGCGTTCGCTTAGGACCCTCTAAGCCTTGTGTGCCTACGGGGGGGATATAGACTGGTACCTCGATGAACATAGGTCAGAGAAAGACTTATTGGGATGTTAATAAGTCCGCTGATCGTGGGAGCGTAGGTATGTGCGTGACCCATGTGATGTGACTGTGTTCGCCTCCACTATTTGTGATTTGTGTTATCTGAACTATTCCTGAGAGATTCGGAATATGTGATCCTTATGTACGTGATGTACCGGGATGGATAGCAGAGTATGTGTGCACCGCAGCTTAGTTCTCGGGGTGCTTTTATTGTATACTTATGATGTGAATAATATACGGTTAATTAATAAGAACCTTCATGTAAATGTTGTGAATATAACTACAGTATTGTTTCGAGAATAACATAACGGGTTAGTGATATATATATAATGCATATTGAGCATCCGAGTTTACATTAAATCCCTATCTAATTACGAGTGTTGTATGTTAATAGGATCGAGTAATAAGGGTAGGAACTATTACAGTCTAGCTAGTTATGATGTCACTTAGCTAGTGGTTTATATCGTTGTAGATGGGTACTTACGTTAGGAGTGCACAGTTAGACGAGAGGTGAGAATATCATGTGAGTGTACGTCCTAACATGTACTTTGCATTTAATGTTTTAAATGTTTTTAAAGCACTTGCAGGTTTTTAAAATATAACTCCACATTCGGGCTCTGACCCGTTTGCTTTTCAAATCTTTTTCTTGTAAAACCATTTTAGGTGCCCAGCCACAGGGACACCAAGCATAGGATTCTCATTCAGGTGACGAGCTGTAGCTGTTTGTGGAAGCTACAGGGATTTGCATGTAGACGCTTCTATCCTTTGGATTCCAGAGTCACTATCTATCAGTTGTAGGGCATGTTGCCCATTCTATTTAGAGACAGCTTTTACGTTTCAGTTTTCAGACTTTAGCATGTATTGTTTCAGTATTCGTTTTACTTTTCAGTTATGGGATTGTAGTGAGGAGTTTTCCTCCAGACTTTATTTACTCTATTGTGATGGTTATTCGTTTTACTTCAGTATGGTGAATGGTGTTACTTATTTATTCATTACACTTGTTGCATGTTAATCAGACTTAAATTAAAATTTGGCAACTTGCTTTTTAAATACTAAGTGGTTAGTAATAATAAAAATGTTTTCGACAGTGATGCTATTAACTGAGCCAACTTGGCATTTTGAATTAATTTAATAAAGGAGTAGCTACCCGGTATTTAATTAGTCGGGGTGTCACAGAAGATTTGTGAAAGGGTCCCCATTTGTGCAAGCTATTGTGGATTTTTCCACTCGTTCGAAGTTCAAAGCTCCTATTGTTACTCCCACGTATTATGGAAAAACTGACCATGTTCTCCACATAGAATAGTCCCAAGAAGCATCAGACATTTATGCCATCCCCGAAGAGATGAGATATAGGCCATTATCAGGTACCATAATAACTCATACCTAGGTTATTTATTGGTAATTTTTTCTTTGGGGCCAAGTAAGTAAAGAGACTAGCTCACTTGTTAAGTGTGAGGCAACGTGTAAGAGAAAGTATAAGGGACTATATTGCCCCCTTCAACAATGAAAAGTTAGAGGTCATTGATTATGAGTATAAAAAATCTTTTACATATCTCATATGTGGACTAATTCTAGAGAAGATTTACTACACTCTCGTCAAATATCCTCCTATGATAATGAAGAAACTGAGGGATAAGGCAGCCAAAATCATGAATGTCGAGGAAGTAATGGCAATAAAGTAGAGCTCGGTTATAAAGTCAGAGGGAAAATCGAGAAGGAATAAAAGGAGCATAAGAATCAGAAAGATTCAACGCAAAAAGAAGATTGATGATAGACTCGGGAAGTACAATAACTACACTCTATTAACGATGGGAATTCACCATATTTTAGAGGAAATTAAGCACATCAAGGAGTTACGTTGGCAAGAGAAATTAAGAGCACCTACTAGGAAGAGGGGTAGATCCAAATACTGTGAATTTTATAAGGACTGTGGGCATACAAAAGATAGTTGTATTGCTCTATAAAATGAGATAGAAAACCTCATCCATCGAGGAAAACTGGACCAATTTATTGATCGACAGGATGACAGAGGAGCTCGCCGCAGCTCAAAGTCTCCATGCAAGCCTATGGAGGAGAAGAAAAGAAATCATGAAGATGATCCTGAAAATGATCCGGATTTCTCAAAAAACATGTCGCCAGAAAGTGAGGTATTTACACTTAGTTTTGGTCTCTTTGATTGTCAGGTGATTACAAGTGGAGACGCCGGAGGTGGAGATCACACTGCTGAGAGAAAATCATACCTCAATGAGACTTTAGCTGGTTCTTACATCTAAATGATCAATCTGGCCGAGGAAGATAGATCGAGGAAGGTGAAAAAAGAAAAATTGGTGATTGGGTTTTCTAAAAATGACCTGTTAAGAGTTTTATACCCTCATAATGATCCTCTGGTGGTCAAATTCAGATATCATGATACAATCATTTCTAAGGTGTTGATTGACAATGGAAGCTTAGCAGATATCATGTTTTATTCCTACTTTCAAAACTTGGTTTGAAGATCAGTCAGTAAGATCCATACCACAGGCCCTTGATATGTTTTTCTGGTGAAAAAGTTTATCCTTTGGGAACAATCAATCTAGAGGTGTTGCTCGGCACCTGGCCGATAAGTCAGATTGAGAAAGTTTGTTTTTTAGATGGACAAGAACGTACAGTCAGCCTATAATGTCATCATGGGCATAGTAGAGTTGAAGAAGTTTGAAGCAGTTCCCTCAATAGCCCATCAGTGCTTGAAGTTCCTGACCAACTTCGGAGTAGATGTGGTGAAGGGTGATCAAAAAGTAATTTGGGAATGTTATTACTCGTTTGTCGAGTAAGAAGATCTTGAGGAAATAAAGAAGAATATTACCACTTACCAAATGGACACTACTGAGACCAATAGAAAATATGAGGTTGAAACCTTAGATCCAAAGGAAGAGACAGACCTGGTGAAAGGACAAATTATGGAGGCAATAGAGAATATCATCTTAGACGACGACAAGCGAGAGAAGACTACACAGGTGCATTCAATGCTAGACCTTATTCTTAAATAGGAGTTGGTGACGTTCTTGAGATAGAGAAAGCATGTGTTCACCTAGAGTCATGAGGATATGCCTGGGATTTATCCTAATTTCCTTTGCCATGAATTCAACATCAACAAGAAATTCGCCAAGAAATTTAGGATTTTAGACAAAAGCCTACCGAAAGAGTTTTGTGAAGCATGGGGCCATTTTCAAGACTATATGAATATTTGCCCACTTCATGGTCTCTAAAAAAGTCGCCTAGTCCATAGTTTTTAAAATGGTCTTATCCCTTCTTCTCGCAACATGATTGAATCCATGCATAAAGGAAGTTCATGCATTTAACTCCCACTGCTACCTATAATTTTCTCCTTGAATTTGGCGATGACTCCCAAGATTGGGAGGGTACCAATGCTTTTTCAAGATACGACCCTCCATATGTAGGGACCACTTATGAGGTAAAAAATGATCTTGATTTGAAAACTATGCTACATATCTTACACTCTTTGACTAAAACCGTTGACGCTCCTAGTTGTACTATGAAATAAAATGTTTAACTATCTAAACAAACAATGTCTGTCAACGATTATAGTCCTTCATCTTGCAGTGTTTTCTTAAGTCAAGATCATTTAGCTCATTTGTTCCCCCTCCTACAAGATGATCCCGAACCCACCATAGACCAAGCATGTGCCTTTGATACCACTAGGAAACCCGTTCCCCCGTTGTTTACTTATAATCCTAATAATAGGAATAACCCCTATTTCTCTTATAAGTACGACCATAACTCCGCTCCTTCATAACCACAATAACATGTTGATGGTACCCTTGGGTTTCAACATAACCCACAATGGCAACCTCACATTCCTGTCCCGCATCAGTCTTCTCCTCACCATTAACCTCACTTTCCATATTCCTTTGTCACGTACGACGGAAATTCAAACAATAATAATCAACTTATTCTTATTCCCTCGCCTTCCTTTGAATATTCACAACTGCTTCATGCTCAGCGTGAGTTGGTACTCCAACCATCTTATGACCTAACCCATTCGAGTTTGAGCGAGAGAAAGGTTGTTTCCCCAGTCAACCCATTGCTAACCTTAAGGGGAATATTAAAGACTTGGACTACGAGGTTGGTTCCACTTCCAATCCACCGAATTACCAGGCAGGTATGAAATCGGTGTCCACTCTTAGCTCAGGAAAACAAGTTGATAATGGTGTTCACGATCCCAGTGATTTCCCTAACCCACACATCCCATATTTAAAGCCTATCCCTAAGGTTACCCCACCATGTAAATCCATATCTCACACTGAATCAGAACCTGCTGCACCCACCTCTGTATATGTGCCCAAATCACTATTTCCTCATCGGTTGGCTCCCACTAAGAAAGCCCAGCAATTTGATGAGATCAAGAAAGTCTTTTAGAATATTCACATTAACATTCCCTTTTCGTATGCCAAATTTTTGAAGGACTTGCGCACTTTTAAGCGTAGGACCAATATTCCTCGTGATGTTTTCCTCACTGAGCAAGCTACGTCCTTTCTACATGATAACGGTGTTGTGAAGTATAAAGATCCTGGTCGTCCAAATGTCTCTTGCATGTTAGGCGACAAGTTCACTACTAGTGCTTTACTTGATCTTAGGGCTAGTGTTAATTTGTTACCTTACTCCCTCTACCTTGAGTTAGGATTACAAAACATGAAATCTACACGGGTTACTCTTCAACTTGTTGATCGTTCCGTGAAAGTACCTAAGGAATGGTTGAAGATGTTTTGGTGAAATTTTTGGACTTTTACTATCCAGTGGATTTCATCATCTTAGACACTCTTATGCCCGACCCAACCAATAGTCCTATCATATTGGGTCACCCCTTTTTGGCCATTAACAATACCATCATCAATTGTCGTGATGGATCCATGGATCTATCTTTTGGCAACATGACTGTCGAAGTCAATATCTTCCACCTCATCCAGTAATAGGCTGATGTTGATTATATGGATGAGGTGTGTGTGATTGACTCCTTATTTAATGAAATATTGGACCAAACTTACCTTGCAGATCCTCTCCAACAATGTTTGACTCATTTTGGTTCTTACTTTGACATTGATTCCTCCATCTCTGAACTAAATTCCATGTTAGATTCCACTCCCCTGATGGAAACTTCATATTGGGATCCCCCCTTCGAGCCCTTATATGTTAGTACTCTTCACGATGTAGATCACCCTGTTTCACTTTATGAAATCACTGCCACATCAGATTCCTCCGTTTTATGCATTGCTCTCTCTTTGGATTTTGTTTCCGTATCTGAGTCCGATGTCACTCCTGCCCCACCTACTAGTTTGGAGCTTAATCCCTTACCTCCCGAGTTGAAATATACTTTCTTAGGCCCCAATAATCATCACCCTATCATCATTGATTCCGACTTGACCCCTGCGCAAGAAGAACAATTAGTCCACACTCTTACTCAGCATAGCACTGCTATAGGATGGACCATTTCAGACATTCATGGTGTGAACCCCAACGTCGACTCAACCCTGCTATGAAAGAAGTCATGCACGCTGAGATTTTGAAATTTCTCGATGCTGGTATTATGTACCCTATATTAGATAGTCAGTGAGTAAGTCTCATTCATGTCGTACCGAAAAAGTCTAGTGTCACCGTCGTCAAAAATAGTGAAAATGAGCTTGTGCTCACCCGTATGTAAACGAACTAGCATATTTGTATCGACTATCGAAATCTAAATGTTGTCACTCATAAGGACCATTTTCCTCTTCCTTATATTGACCAAATGCTCAAACGTTTAGTTGTCCACGCGTATTACTTCTTCCTTGATGGCTATTTAGGATACAACCAAATTCCTACTGCCCCTAAAGACCAATATAAAACTACCTTCACATGTCCCTTCGTCACTTTTTCCTACTCTCACATGCCATTTGGCCTTTGCAATGCACCCGCGAATTTTCAATGGTGTATGATTAGCATTTTTAGTGACATGGTAGAATGTTTTCTCAAAATATTTATGGATGATTTTTTTTTCTTTGGTTCTTCCTTCGAGCAATGACTTTCTCACCTCACTGTGGTCATCAAACGTTATCAAGAAAATAAATTGGTTCACAATTGGGAAAAATGCCACTTTATGGTCAAAAGGAGGATTGTTCTAGGTCATGTAGTCTCTCGCGACGGTATTGAAGTAGATAAATAAAACGTCAACATCATTTCCTCGCTTCCCATTCCTAAGTGTGTTAAGGACATTCGCTCCTTCTTAGTACATGCGGGTTTCTACCGTCGTTCCATCAAGGACTTTTCTAAAATTGCTCGACCTTTAACAGCCCTTTTACCCAAAGATGTTCCCTTTGTCTTTGACAATTGCGTGTCGCTTCTTTTGAGCGCCTTAAAGCCGAGCTCACTTCAGCTCCTATCATTCTTCCTCCTAATTGGTCTTTACCTTTTGCGCTCATGTGTGACGCCTCAGATTTTTCTCTAGGTGTTGTACATGTTCAGAGGGTTGACAAGAACCAGCACGTCATTTATTATGCTAGGAGAAGCCTCCGCGATGCTCAACTTCATTAAACGACCATCGAAAAAGAGTTGCTAGTTGTTGTATTCGCACTCGATAAGTTTAGGTCCTATTTCATCGGTTCACCTATCATCGTTTACACTGACCACACCACCGTGAGGCACCTTCTTCAGAAGAAGGATTCTAAGCTATGATTGATATGGTTGAATTCTCTTACTTCAAGAATTTAACCTCAAAATTCACGATACGAAAGGGTACAAAAATTTGGTTGTAGACCATGTCTCTCACCCCACTGTTATGTCTACATCTGATCCTGTCCCTATTTCTGAAACCTTTCCCGATGAGCAACTTTTTTCTCTCTCCACCTCTTCTTGGTATGCTGATATCGTTAATTTCCTAGTTATCGACAAACTTCCCAATCATTGGTTGAAACACGAGCATTCTAAGTTCATGGCCCAGGTGAAGTTTTACTCTTGGGATGATCTATTACTTTTTAAGTATTGCCCTTATCAAGTCATTCGCTGCTGTGTTCCGGACCATGAATAGTCCAATATTCTTTCCTTTTGTCACGATGGTGCCTGTGGTGGGCACTTTAGCTCCAAGAAAACCGCCACCACAATTTTGTAAAGTGGTTCCTACTGGCCCACTCTTTTTCGAGATGCCAACCATTACTGCCAAGCATATGCCAAATGCCAATAATCTGGGCGTATCTCTCATCGTCACATGATGCCTCTCACACCCATTCTCATCGTCAAAATATTCGATGTGTGGGGCATTGATTTCATGGGTCCTTTTCCCTCATCTCATGGTTTCCAATATATTCTTGTTACAGTTGATTATGTTTCCAAATGGATAGAATCCATCGCTTTCTGCACAAACGACCATCTCATTGTGGTCAGTTTTCTTAAGGAGTATGTGTTCACACGTTTTGGAACTCCCAAAGCTATCATTAGTGATGGGGGTAAACATTTTTGTAATTGAGTCTTTGAACATATCGTGAAAAAGTATGGTGTTACCCACAAAGTTGGCCTCTCTTACCAACCTCAGACTAGTGGCCAAGTTGAAGTTTCCAACCGCGAAATCAAGCAAATCCTAGAAAAAATAGTTAATGCTAATCGAAAAGACCAGTCCTTATGCTTGAACGATGCTTTTTGGGCATACCGTACTGCTTTTAAGACTCCGATTGGCATGTCTCCTTATCGCTTGGTATTTGGCAAACCATGCCACTTACCTATCAAGCTTGAACATCATGCCTATTGGGCTGTCAACGCCCTTAACTTTTACATCAACGAGGCTAGCATCCATCAAAAGCTCCAACTTGATGAATTAGAGGAGATTCGGCATTATGCCTCTGATTTGTCCAAGAAGTACAAGGACAAAATGAAGTGGATCCATAACCAAAGTATTCTCCACAAAGAATTCCACCCTAGTTAGAAAGTTTAGTTATATAACTCCCGTCTTCATCTCTTTCCCAAGAAGTTAGAAATGAGGTGGTTTGAACCCTTTGTTATTTAATCTATTACTCCCTATGGTGCCATCACAATTCAAAATCCTAAGGATGGTAGCCTATTTCAGGTCAACGGTCAACGATTGAAGCCTTTCTTAGAGCTCGGCCCCTCTCAATTTGAAAAAAATTGACCTTGTTGACCCTATTTATGAAGACTGACTTTTCAGTGTTGTTTCGGGGTGATTATAATCACCCCAATTTTCTTTCACGCTGCACTTTCATATGTCTTATCCTTAGGGTGAGTTCCAATTGGTCTGGATGAAGACGTTAAACTTAGCGCTATCGGGAGGCATCCCGTTGTTCATTATTTTTTAATATAAGTCTTATCCTATTTGGGGGTGGTGTTTCACATCGCCTTATAATTTTCACATGCTTTATAGGCTTGTACTTTTATGTCGCATTTGTTCTTTAGGTTTTATCGTTACACAATGCGGTACACTTTCATTAGCGGTTCATTATGGTAATATCTTTCCTCCCTTGTTCTTTTATTTTTACATATATGGTTTTACACATCGAGGATGATGTTCTCTTTTGTTTGGGGTAAAAGTTTATCAAAATCATACCTCTTTTGAAAATTTTCAGAAACAACTGATTTTAAATATTTTGTGTAGTTAAATTTTATTTTTTTTATGACATGAATTGTCTATCATCCCTCTTTTAGATATATCGGTATACCCGTGTTCGATCCTAAAATTACACTTTTTATCATAAAATTAAATAATACCTCTTAAAGTGTACCTGCACTATGAATTTCTAGACTCAGTAATTTGCACTATCACGGTTACAATCAAATGTTGAAGAGCAATTCTATTGTCAAGAGAGCTTTAAAAGATCACTAGTGGCGACTTAAACCCGTGAGATTTGAGTTTTTCACTTTTTTAGGGTTTTTACATATCTCCGAGTCATGACTTGACTCAACTTTCTTTGGATACCGCACTTAGTCGTTGCATGATCTTATTATTTTTTTTTCAAATTTGGCTAATCACTGAGAATGACATCATCTTCGAGTTATAAGAAACATGTGTCTTATAGTTTGTCCCGAGCACTAAACCATCTTTACCATACACATTCCATTTTTACCTTGCACTCTACCCATTATCTTTCCATATTTCCCTTGTCCATTCTATATACCATACATATATCATTTCCCATCACTACCATCATTTTTTAGAAAAAAAGTGTTTGAAATTTTCCATGTAAATTGTCTTCATTTGTGTTATGAAAAGAAAAATGCATCGCAAAAAAAAGAAAAAAAATAGAAAAGAAGAAAAAGAAAAAATGCGATCATAAATTTAAAAGATGAAGATAATAGTCAGTCCAAGTGCGTCACACTTTTCTCAAAAAACCTACATCATCTTCTTCATTTTCCCTCATACCTTACATAAATCACATTTTTCACCCCTTGGTGGCGTGTTCGGACAAACGAGAAGTCTATATGGTGAATAACTCGACATTCTCAACATAGTGGTTAGCATTCATTCATGAGATCAATTTTCATTCATGTATCCGTCATTTTCAATAAAGTGTGTGAGACGTTTGAACTTGTTTACATTTACCCACCTCCTCACGCCCTAGAGAGATACACTTACCCAATTCTCAGAGAGTTTATTTCAAAGAGATATATCTAGTAAGAATTGAAGTCAAAGCTTTGATTCTATAAAGGCGATCTTGTAATTACTCTAATGATACTTAAGATTATTTCACACTACACACGCTGAGTTTTAGGAAGGATTACGCTTTTTGGTACTAAATAATTTATATTTCATTTTGATAGTTGAATACGGTGTTCCTTGATGTCCTTTTAAGTTGGGTTGTATAGCGTTTCATCATTAAATAAGAATCTACATTCAATAAAAAAATTAATTTCGTGGGTACATTCACTACAAACCCTCACGAGACACCACTCATCCGGTAGGGCAACCTATAGGTTTAACGGCTTATTGCACATGCTAAGTGCAATCGCGAGTGCCTGCGAAAGTGGTACACCTTTCGTTACTTATCTCTATTTTCTCTTTGTTTTTGCTCAATGACTAACAATGTTCTGTTTGGGGTTGGTGTGATAAGAACCCAAAAGTCTCTATTTTATACCCCGAATAAAGGCATTTTAGTCCCTCATTTTAATTAAAATTGACCTTATGTCGTATTTTATTATTTTTCAGGTCAATTATTAGTCGCAATATCAAATAATGCTAAATCAAGTAAATTGCGACTCAATAGCGGTCAAAAGATTTAAATGAAGAAATTCAAACCGGCCGTGAAGTCAAAAGTCCCATTGAGCTTGCCCCGATGAGTTTCGATGTCCCAAACCCTATCCCCGGACCAAACCTAAGCCTACACCGAGCGCATTCCATCATCCGAGCCCCGTGTGTGTCTAGTTTGTATTTTATATTGTTTTTAGATTTTTACTTGAGTCATTTTATTTTTTAGAATTTATTTTATATTTTATTTTGAGTCGTTTTATTTTTGGGAATTATTTAAATTTATTTTTAGATTTATTTAGATTTTTCTAGGATTTATTTTCTATTTTGATTTTTCTAAATTTTTAATATTTAATCTTTATTTAATTTATTTATTTTATCTTTTAGAAATTTATTTTTTAGTTTTATTAGATTTTTTTTATAACTTTAGTTTTTAATTTTTTTATAGATTTTTTATTTCTACTTTTATTTTATTTAGAGTCTTTTTCACTTAATAGTTGTTTTCTATTTAGATTTTATTTTACTTTAGATTTTATTTTACTTTTTTATTTAGGATATTTTTTTTTTAGTTTAGTTTTGTTGTAAGCTAGATTTTTTTTAGGTAAAATCAAACACACACCACATCTTAACATCATACACCCTACTACACACAATGAACTCAAAGCCATCTTTTTCCCTACACCATATTCATACTCTTTCTCTTCCATTAACACACCCCAAACCCTCCATAACCATCAAACCTCAAAACTAACCCTAGAGACCCCATACCCACCTACCCATCTCGGACCTGCTACCCAATCCGTCTGAACCCATCCCTGAACCAATCCCCCTTCTAAACCTCTCCGAGCGGAGCTCAACCTCCCAAACTTACCTTCCAACCCGCGGTATACACGATAAACCGCAATAAACCCAAGCCCCAGCTAGCCTCCATCCAAAAAAAAAAGCAATCCGTTTTCCATCCACCTGCCTTTAACCATAGCCAAATCAAATATCCGCAAAAATCGGAATCTTATCCCAAGCCAAATTTTGACTTAGCCATGTGAAATTCCACAAAATCTCTCCAAACAACCGAAGTCGTGTCAAATAAAAAGAAGGGAAAAGCATCTCATATAGAGGAGGAGAACTCTCATATCTATAGAGAAGAACAACGAGAGACCAAAAAAAAAAAGACTGCAAAGGGTAGAAAAAGAGTCACAAAAAAAATATAGTTTAGGTTGAGAAAAAAACTGTAGGTTCAGTTTTTGCTTTTAGTTTTGTAATCCAGTCGAGTTTTTGTGATAAGTTTGGGACGCCTCATGCACAGTTGACACAAGTAAATAATACGTATTGTATCTCTTTCTTTTCTCTTTAATGTCTTGTTTGTTGATTGTGTTTGTGCTGAAATTCTACTCATGTCTGGCTAAACACCCATTCAAGGGGTGGGATGGAATGCATGTATGGATTTATTTAATAAATTAATTTTTTATTGATGGGTTCTAGACTAATTAAATTGGAAAAAATCACACATTAATTTATGTAACGAGAGTTAATAAATTAATGTTGAAAATTGATATTTGATTTTTTTGGATTTGACTTAGAGATAGGTCCTATTCTTAAATTCAAATATTAATTCCTTGTGTAAAATTCAAAAATCCGTACAATTTTTTATGAATTGATCTTAGCGGATAATTTGTAAGAACAAGAATGAATCTTATTTTTTTTATACTGATAATTCCTGATTTAATTCCGAATAAGATAAAATTGAATTTAGGATTGTAACGAGAGTCAAGTTTTAAATTCAATATTATTTCGAACTATTCCATTGAATAATTAAGACATTAAATTAAATTGACTACACGGTGTAATCCCGCCTCTTGTTTCTTCACATAAATTCTAAACTAGATTACATTTTAATTTTTTGTATTCATTTTAATTTCATAAATTTTCGTTTCCTACCTTGAAATTGTTTTTAATTATAAAAAAATTAAAAATTAAAAACACAAAAAGATTATTTTTATAAAAATTGAAGTTGCCAGTTTTCACGATAACCGTTTCAACGCTCGAAATTGGATTGATACCCGAATTTACACGATACTAAATTTTTAACAAGTTTTGCAGGTGATTTCAAGGGAATTTTGATACTCGAAGTTTTTTCGCAATGACATTCCAAATCCATATCCGAAGGAAGGCACAAATTAAGAGTAATCACCGAGCTTCCTCGGCAGCTTTTATTTTTTTTTCTCTCAGTTTTCTTTTTAGTCTCCAATGCTTGTTGGGAGTCAAGCAAGGACTTCTTGAGACCGGTAAAGGCCTCCTCAAAATTGATTGAAGAAGAACGAAGAGCATCGTCCTTCTCCAATATCTGGTTGAAATCAACCATAAACCCCAAAGAATAAAGGCAAAACCAATACAAGAAGTCAAATACAAAGAACAAAGTATGATAGAGTAAAAATACAAAGGAAGAATTCTCACCATAACAAGGCTTTCAGAATCCCTTTCAAAGATTTTGAGCCGAGTCATACAAGAAGTATCACCTCGAAGGTTTGGAAGAGTACCAGACTTAATTAATTTCCTGGCCAATCCAGGACCTATGGCTACAGAGGAGCCAACATCAGAAGGAGTAACAACGTCCAAGCTTTGTTGGTCAGTATCAACAACTTTTTCAACTTCCTTGGCATCAAAACCTCTTCTCAAACATTTTAAAATAGACTCTTATTTCTTATTGGTTGGCATCATCATCCTTATTTTTGTCCCCACCATCCATAGGCTTGTGGGTGCCAGTAGCAGCAGCATCCCCAAGAAGATTGGAAAATTTCCTTTTTTTCCCATGCTCATTGAAATAGGAAGGTCTAATTCAAAAGAAGAAGAGGGGACAATAGAAGATTTACCACCACCAGATGCAGTGGGAGATGAGGGGGACATAGGGTCTTTGTCCAAATCAATCACAATGGATGGCACAATAGCCATTATATGAGCTACAAAGGAAGTTATAGAGCTCTGGTATTTCAGCAAATAGGAGGTCGGCCCAGTATGCTCTTCAACAATTATATTGGATGCCCCAAAGAAACTTGACCTCGTCAAGTTTAATGTCACCCTCCTTGGGACACTTATGTAACACTTCGCGCACTCGAAAAGAGAACGCGGTGTGCTACTACTATAAAATTAAACTAAATCCATCAATCAATAAGTATAGAGCATCTAAATGTCCATAATAAAAATACAACAACTCCAAAATTTCTATTCCCATAAAAAGATCACAATAAAATCTCTCAAATATAAAATTCTCCAACTAAAAATTTCACCACTAATTATTACATCAAAAATAAATCTTCCAATCCGAGCTCTAAAATAACTCTTCAAAATAGTCCATAGCGTCCCAATCCACTATAACATGTCAACTAAAAGCAAATACGGGGAAGTACACAATATGACAGGAATAGATGCTCAAAAATAATTAGCAGGATGAATAAATCGCAACAATACGAATCCGTGTATATAAATCAAATGCAATACTCAGGCATCATATCAATATTAATTTCTCAATAACACATCAATGAGTCACCAGGCCTCACCTCACCGCGCCTATGCATTCTTATGCATATTCGGATTTTTGATTATTGGCGGGTGCCCATTCTCCATTCCATATTAAAATCTCATGACACTATGCTAAAATGACAAAAATATATATCTAAATGAATCAAATTTAGATTCCAATAATTTTCAGATTTCAAAGAATATCACAATTCAATATAATTGCAATCGACACAGAAATCAAATGGAATACTCTCGAGAGAATTTAGGAGCATATTGTGTAAGTCACGTACCTCAAAATTATCATATCAATCACCACATAATTTCAGAGTCTAAATCTGATCGCACCAACACGTTCCTCTTTCGAAAATAATCAAATCACGTTCTAGACCAAACTCAAGAAAACACCAACTAAGCCTTTTAATCTAAGGTTGAAATCTTGAATAAGTTTGGGATTATGGTTTGTAGATGAATGGGAGTAATTTTGGAGAGGTTTTCTGGTTCAAAAGTTTGAGAAAAAGTGATTTGAAAAGCCAAGCTACGAATTAGTTGATATATAAAGATTAAGAGTTTGATTAAGAAAAGAGTTCTAATAAGATACAAACACTAAAAAATTTATTCCGGACGATCGGACTGTTGGAATTGGATGAAATTTAAGGGAGAATTATCTAAAGACAAGTGGAAGCTGAACAAAAAAAATTCAGCTCGATCGGACGGTCCAATATTTTTAAATATATTTTTTTTGTAGAGAGTTTTATATTTTGAGGACTCTTCTATATAATAAAAATTCAATTAAAACTCTATTTTAATTCCGAATCCAATTCTGTTTGAAAATTTATTTTTCAAATATAAACACCAACATTTTAAACTATCAAATTTTATAAAATCCAAAATTTCATTTTTCTCCGATTTCCAAAATTAATTTAAAAATTCTCATTCAAAAAATCAGGGTTGTTACAACTTTCTCTTCTTCTCAAATGCAATCAAATGAGCAACAAATTTTAATTAACACATTAACAAGTAATTCATCAGCATAGATATTGTTGATGTAAAAAATTAGATTGCTTATAATTATTTAATCACACATAATTTTAAATAAGACAAAGAATTTTTAAGTGGTTCAGCCTTATAAGAATGGCCTACGTCCACTGTTTTTGTTATTGCTGAATGTTTGGGAATTCTCGATTATAGGTTTTATCAAGAAATTCCGGTCCCCTCTAAATGAGGATGATACAATGTATTTATAGCCCTTAGGTTGTACATGTGAAAGGGTAAATAATTAATGCCCCTTAAACGTATACATCTATATGATAAGCATTCAATTAATAGTCGAACTGTTGATTATCTCGCAATTAATGCTATAGTCGAGATGCAACTCGGACCGCCCTAGCTTCTCAACATTCAAGAGTTCCTCGGAGCGGTGGAGTTCCTCGGAGCAATGAAGTTCCTCGGAGTATTCTTGTTACTCGGAGTGTCTGAGTTGATCGGGGAGGCAGAGCTTCTCGTTGCTAAAGTGATTATAAAAATGCTTGTATGTGCCACGTAAACTAACACGTGTCTTCTTGTGATTCATCCACGTCAGCATGTCAATTTTAGTATCAACAGAAACCCCCAATGTTTCATGGTTCGAAATTTGAGGAGTATGGAACATTCTTTCTCGGAATATGGCAATTTTAAATGATCCTCCTGATTTTTAGCAGAGTTTCCTTCATATTTATTTTTCCTTCCAAATTCGTAGAATCAACCTTTTTGAATTTTTATAACTGCTTCGATCTTCGCGCAATTTTTGTCCTTTTAGCCGCCGGTAGTGTAATGGTTTCTTTTTGTAATCATTTCCTTCACCGTTTCCCGAGGCAAAGTATTTAAACGTCGCATACAATCCCATCGTCTTCTATTTTTTCAAATTTCTGTTTTCGAGTTTTCCATTGTCTCTCTCTCTCTTGTGCGTTCATCTTTTCCATCGTTCGTTGTCAACAGATCCCCCTTTTTTCTGTAAGATCTT
Organism: Sambucus nigra; assembly: GCA_949130495.1. NCBI lineage: Eukaryota > Viridiplantae > Streptophyta > Magnoliopsida > Dipsacales > Adoxaceae > Sambucus > Sambucus nigra. The sequence goes on from OX422207.1 coordinate 70,809,856, forward strand.
CTTCCTTCTTCTTCATTTCTTTTATTAATCATGGTTTATCTTGTTGACTCTCTTGAGAAGTTCCGTTCTGATTTTTATATCCCTTCTTGGGTAACTCTGGAGGAACTTTCTGAGCCTTCAGATTATTTTCATTTAGCTGAGGGACATTGGTTCCCGAGCCTCTTTATTGCTGAGTGTTGATTTTCTTTTCCACCAAATTCCTTATGTTTAGAATTCTGTCAATACTTTGATGTTGTTCCTGCAAAAATAGCCCCCAACACATGGAGAATAGTTAATGGGGTGCATAGGCTCAATCAAATTCATGGAACTCGTATAGGGATTCCAAAAATCATGTTATGTTATAGATGGGCAGTTGGGGATAACACTTTTTATTTAAAAACTAGATTTTTGAATAGGGCTTTAGTAGTCAATCTCCCAGATGCCAATAGGGACTATTTCGAACATGGGGTTGTTATTAAAAATTGGCAACACGCTCCTTTAACTGGAGATGTAGTCTGATGTCCTAGAGGGGACAAAGAAAACAGATGATGCTCCTTCTGTTGCAACCAAGAAGGCTGATGAGAAGCCCCCAGTGGCTCGGAGCAAGAATGATGCTCACAAGGAGGTGATTACTATTTCTTCGACCAAGAGTTCTTCCTTGGTCGAAACTATTCTTGTACCCCCGAGGAGGCTGAAGAAAATCTCCTCGGTCAATTTGGCTGAAACCATTTCCCAGCCCTTGGTTAGTGGTGCTGGTGTTCCCACCATTGTTCCCCCGAGCTCTGCTATGAGCTCGGTGAAGACTTGGATCATCCCCGAGATCCAAGGAATTGAAGAAAACCTTCCTCGGGATATGCTCACCTCTTTGGCTACTCGCCATATTGCTTCAGTAAGTTTCTTTTGTTTTGAATCTTTTCATTTGTCCCTTGTTGTATCTGTCTCTGTACTGACTTGTCGTTATTTCCTTTTTCCAGTTGGTGAATTGTTTGAATACAATTATGAAGAAAGATGAAGCAATCAAGGCTTCCAGCTCCTCATCTGGTGTGGAGGAAGCTTTAGTGGGTTTAACCCAATCCTTGAAGGATTCCCGTTAGAAATATGACGAGGACAGAGCTGATTAGGAGAAGATAGCCTTGGTCGAGGAAGAGAAGGCTCAGATGATTGAAGTCTCCAAAGGATTGGAGAATAAAGTGAAAGACTTAGAAGATAAGAATAAGGAGCTTAACGAGAACCTCACAAATGCTGAAGAGCTTGAGGGAAAGATCAAAGTTGCTGAGGAGGAATTAATCCAGCTTCGAGAAGTAAATCGATAGAAGGTGGAAGTGGAAGGCAAATTGGAGTCTACCGAGGAACTTCTATCCGAGAATCTTTCCTCGGAGAAAGTGAAAAGAAAATTGGCTGTGAAGAAGTCCTTCAGCGCTGGCTGGGACAAAGGATGGAATAAAGGAGTGGCTGCCATGATGTCACAGGTAGAATATGGCAGTCTCAAGTACTTCAGAGATGGTTGGGTTGCTTCTCTACAAGAATTAAATGTTGATGATCGTTCTGACCTATTTCAAAAACATATTCCTGGTCCCCCTCCAACTCTTGAGGATGAAGAAGATGACGAAGCTGCCTCCGAGTAGCCCTCCATAGTTGTGGGTGATCAAATCCTTGCCCCACAAGTTATCCAGCTAATCAACGAGCAGCTTCCACTTCTTCCTGCCCCATTTGAGCAACCTCCTGCACCTGCAGAACAACTTTTTGTTTATGCCGAGCAACCTAGCTCCTCATCCCAGCCTCCCGAGAAAGTTTTGGGAGACAAGGAAAAGGTGTGAAGTTGTTCGGTATTTGTTTTATTTTCTTTTGACATATGTACTCTGAACTTTGTACTCTTTTTCTATGATGTAATAAAACTTGCATTTTTGATCATATATGTTGTTGCTACTCTGTCTGCATTCTTATTAACTCTCGCCTTCTCCTCTTTATTAGTTTATGGCCAGAATGGAATTGTTGTCTGCTCATGACACAAAAATGTTGAGACAATGCAATGAATACTTTAAGGCGGGTCATACTGATTTGGATAAGTCAGAAATTATAGACATTCTTGGCCAAGATGCTTCAAAACAGGCAGTTAAGGCCTATCAATACCTGAAGTGTCTTCTTGATCGTGCCGTAGCTAATAATGTGGCTTATTATGAAATGATTGAAGACTTATAAGGTACTCTTGATGAGCTTCATCAGCAATACAAAGAATCTTCAGCTCTTTTGCATGAAGGGTATGAAAAGAAATATCAACAACTCAGTGCTGATAAAGGCCATGACAAGATATTTGCTGCTTATGAAGTGAGAGAGAGAACTTTAAAAATAGAAGTCGAGGAGCATAGGAAAATCGCTGAGCTGTTGGAGCAAGAGAATAATAATCTGCAAAAGGACCTAGATCAGTTGAGGTCTGTTGCATCCTCCTCAAATGCCTTGGTACCTGTGACTGACGAGGGATTCTCATTTTTGGAAGTTAAAAATGCTAAATTACGGGAAGAATTAGAGACTTTTAGAAGAGCTGGTCCTTCCACTCCTGCTCGGGGACGAGCAAGAGGTTCTCGGGGTCGAGCAAGAGTTGCTCTAAGTGCTGTCGATGAACAAGGTACTCCACCTGCTCGGGGACGACCAAGAGTTCTTCGGCCTACTATTGAAGAAGCTCGCACTCAATCAGTGTTGGAAAACCAAGCATTCCAGTTGATGGAAAAAAATCAAGCCTTGTCTGAAATGTCCAAGAAAATCCAGAGTCTGGAGGAGCAACTTGTTGCGCAGAAGTCTGCTTTGGAGAATAAAGAGATTTTTTCCAGAAGTCATCACGAGCAATTAGAGAGATTAACTTATCAATTCCATAAACAACCTCGAGAATTCTGGATGGCAGGCTACAACGAAGCCCTTTACCACTTGGATGCTCGTATTGAAAACGCTAACAATGAAGGCTACAAATATGGGTGGTTGAACGCTCTGGGTGTACTGAAATTGGATAAAGGTCACTATTTATGGAATTACCATGACCCTGGGCTGCTCAATCTACCAGTTCCACCTTACAAGCTTGACATGAGCTGGATCCCTGCTCGGGCTATTCCTCGGTGCTAGATTTCTAAGTACCTCGGTGATTATAATCTCCATTCAAACGCAGAGTTATCTCGTCCCGAGCACCTGCTAGACAGACCATCTGTAATGAATATCAGAATGCTTCAAGACCCTAACTTCATCAATTCTCCCCTTTCCTTGGAGGATCCTCCTGCTGGCGAGGAACCTGTTTCAAAAGCGCAAGGAAAGAAACCAATAGAATAGGGTTTTTGATGTAATGGTTATTTATACATTTCATAATCAATGTACTTTATTTTTGGATTTAATGAAATACATATAATTTTGTTTGCAAATGTTGATTGCCATTGTCTTATAGTTATAAAACACTTTTTCATTTGTGTATGTATATCTGTTAAAAAGATAACAATATTATATATCTTGTCGACCAACTGTAATTGATTCAAACTTGTTGTCGACTACCTTAAATTTGTATTAATCATTTGGCTGACCAAAAATAATGATGTTTTGTTTCTCGTTCAATAAAATTTAACTTAGTCTCTATAATGTTCGTAAAATGCTTCCGACCAACAATGGTCAACATCCTTTGATTCTTAACCAATATAACTTGGTGAATTTTTCTTTTTCCAACCAACTTAGGTGCTTTTTGAAAATATATTTTTATCCCTAACCAAACCGAGTTGGCATTTTTAGGAATTTGAATGTCATTGCCTCCTAACCAAACCGAGTTGGCATTTTTAGGAGTATGGTTTCCAAACCAACCGAAGTTGGCATTTTTAGGAATGTCTTTTCCCTAACCAAACCGAGTTGGCATTTTTAGGGATATTTTTGCCTCCTAACCAAACCGAGTTGGCATTTTTAGGAGTATGGTTTCCTAACCAACCGAAGTTGGAATTTTTAGGAATGTCTTTTCCCTAACCAAACCGAGTTGGCATTTTTAGGGATATTTTTACCTCCTAACCAAACCGAGTTGGCATTTTTAGGAGTATGGTTTCCTAACCAACCGAACTTGGAATTTTTAGGAATGTCTTTTCCCTAACCAAACCGAGTTGGCATTTTTAGGGATATTTTTGCCTCCTAACCAAACTGAGTTGGCATTTTTAGGAGTATGGTTTCCTAACCAACCGAAGTTGGCATTTTTAGGAATATTTTTGTGTTGTTGAGCAGTGTAGTGCATAGCACTAGTATTCCCCGAAAATTTTTCAATAAAAGGACAGAGGCTGGCAAAATATCATCATTTTATTCATACTGATGGAACTGCTTTACATAAGATTTTACATCACTGATAGTACTTGCACAAGTGTTCAGCATTCCATGCATTCTTAAACTCTTCCCCTTCCAAAGTTGTTATTCGGTAAGTTCCTGGTCGAACAACTTCTGTAACTCGGTATGGGCCATGCCAATTTGCCTCCAGTTTGTTGTGCTTTTGAATGACCTTCTTTAGCACATAATCTCCTTCTTTTAGGTCGCATTTCTTCACCCTCTTATTGTAGAACAGATATGTTCGTTGTTGGTAAGCGGCATTCCTAATGGCTGCTTCTTCTCTGACTTCCTCGAGCATGTCCAAACACAATCTTCTCATTAAGTCGCTAACTGGGGAGTTGAAATTCAGCACTCTGTGTGTTGGGATACCTAACTCGGCAGGTATTACATCTTCACTTCCAAATGCCAACATATATGGGGATTTTCCCGTTGCTGCTCGGGGAGTAGTACGATAAGCCCACAGTACTGACTGTAGCTCGTTAATCCAATTTGCTTTACCCTCACTTAGCCTTTTCTTCAAACCATTTAGCAGTGTCCTGTTCTTCACTTCAGTCTGTCCATTACTTTGGGGATGACCTGGTGCTGAATGGAGCTTCAAAATGTTGGACTGATGGCAATAGGCAGCGAATTCCTCATTATCAAATTACGTTCCATGGTCGGTGATAAATTCATGAGGAAGACCATATCTACAAATGATATTTTTCCAGACAAATTGATATACCTTCTCATAAGTTATGTCGATGAGAGGCTCAGCTTCTACCCACTTAGTGAAATAATCCACTGCGACGACGAGGTATTTAAACCTTACCCTGGTCGTTGGTAGTGGCCCGACCAAATCTATCCCCCACATGGCAAATGGCTAAGGGGAAGTGATACAACAATGCTTGTGGATTTCTTCGTATGGAGGACAAACGCTGGCACTTGTCACATTTCTTGGCATAGGCTATACAATCAGCTCTCATCGTTGGCCAGTAATATCTCTGCATCATTACCCTTTGTAAAAGAGTCCGACCTGCTACATGGGCTCCACAGGACCCTTCATGGATCTCTTCAATCAATTCTTTCACCTCGGATGGATGTACACATCTTTGTAATCCTACCATGATTCCTCGTCTGTACAAAATACCGTTATTCAATACATACCGAGCAGTTTTAAACTTTAATTTTTTTGCAGCGAGTTTGTCAATTGGTAATTCTCCTTCCTTAATATATGCCCTGATGGGATCCATCCAAGATGGTCCAAAATCAAGGGTAATAAAACTCATCATCAGATTTTCATCTTTGCTCCGACTAGCTAACACCTTAATTGGTACTGTTCTTCGCAACTCGGTACGAGTAGCTGATGCTAATTGGGTCAGGGCCTCTGCTCTTCCATTCTGCATTCTCGATATTTTGATCAACTGAATGGCAACAAATTCTGATACCAACTCCATCACCTTTGCATGATACTTGATCATTAATTCTCCTTTGGCTGCATATGTTCCCAACATCTGATTCATAATTAATTGTGAATCACTGAATACAATAACCTGTTGCGCCTCCATAGTTTTTTCCAAATTAAGTCCTGCTATCATGGCCTCATACTCAGCCTCATTATTGGAAGCTTTGAATTGGAATCGTAGCGCATATTCCATATCGACCTCGTCCGGGCTGTTCAAAACGATCCCTGCCCCACAGCCTGTAGTACAAGATGAGACATCTACATACAACCTCCAGATAGGCAACTCGTCTTCTAATTTCTGATCTGACAAAGTTCCTCAGTGAAATATTTGTTGCTTCTTTTCACCATCCCCTGATTTTTCTTGTTCTTCATCGACCATCTTTTCTTGCCCTTTTACCAACCTTAGTTGGTCTGAGCTCGAATTTGATGATCTTGCCACATCCACTTGCCCTTTTACCAAACTAAGTTGGTCTGAGCCAGTGTTTGTTGATCCCGTAACATCCATAGGTTAATCGGCGAGCTTCTTTTGCTCCTCGGGGGTATCAGGATAGGTGAATTATGCTATGAAATCTGCTACTGCTTGCCCTTTAAGCGATGACCTGGGTTCATAAATTATATCATATTCGCCGAGCTCTATTGCCCAGTACATCAATCTCCTTGATTTTTCTGGGTTATGAAGGGCTTGTCTCAATGGCATGTCGGTATATACGACTATGGTACGGGCCTGGAAATATGGCCTCATTCTCCTACTTGCCTCAATTAGTGCCAGTGCCAACTTTTACAGCTTTGGATATCTGATCTCTGCTCCTCGAAAAGCCTTACTTGTGTAATAAATTGGCTTTTACACTCCATTCTCCATTCTGATCAATGCCGAGCTAACTGCATTCTCTGATACCGCCAGATACAAGTATAATTTTTCTCCCATCACTGGCCTGGACAACAGAGGGGGTGCTCCCAAATACTTCTTCAAGTCTTGAAAGGCCTTCTCACATTCATCATTCCACTCAAAATTTGTTCTGAGTGTTTTGAAGAACGGGAGACATCTATCAGTTGCTCGCGATACAAATCTGTTGAGTGTTGTTACTCGTTCTGTAAGACTTTGCACTTCTTTCTTCGTCGTTGGAGATCGTAGCCCTAACAGAGCTTTGATTTTTTTTGGATTTTCTTCAATGCCTCATTGATTGACAATGTACCCGAGAAACATGCCTTCTCGTACTCCAAATATGCACTTCGTCGGGTTTAGCTTCATCTGATATTTATCCAGTTGATCAAAGGTCTAGCCTAAGTCAACTAGATGGTCGACAGCTTTCTTGCTCTTTTCCAGCATATCGTCAACATAGACTTCCATATTGCAACTGATTTGTTCAGCAAAGACTTTGTTCATCAGCCGCTGGTATGTTGCACCTGCATTTTTCAAACCAAAAGGCATAACATTATAATAATAAGTTCCCCTTGGGGTAATGAAAGAAGTACTCTCCCTGTCTTCATGTTTCATTTTGATCTGATTGTATCCAGAATAAGCATCCATGAAACTCAGTAGCTCATGTTCTGAGGTAGCATCTACCAGTTGATCAATTCATGGAAATGGAAAGTGATCCTTTGGGCATGCTTTGTTGAGGTCGGTGAAGTCAACACACATCCTCCATTTCTTATTTTTCTTTTTTACCATCACCACATCTTCTAACCAGTCTGGATATTTAACATCTTTGATGAAGAAAGTTTTCTGGAGCTTCTCGACCTCCTCTTGTATAACCTGATTCTTCTCGGGACTGAATACCCTTCTTCTCTGCTTCACTGGTTTAATTTCCTTATTCACGTTGAGCTCATGACATAAGAAGTTTGGGTCTATCCCTGGCATATCTTCATGACTCCATGCAAAAGTTTTCCTTCTGCTTCTTAGGAAAGTTATCAACTCCTATTTTATTGATGCATCCAACGACGAACCTATTTGAGTTGTTCATTCAGGGTGCTCGTCATTCAGAATGACATTTTCTATAGCTTCCACCACCTGTCCTTTTACAAGTTGAGATTCATCTCTAGGATCCAATGTTTCAATTTCTGTACCTTCATCCACTTGATAGGTAGTAGTTTTTTTTCTTGACTCCTCCAGTTCCTCTTGTTCGGCAGATGAATAATAGCATTCCCGAGCTACTTTTTGATCACCTTTCACAACTCCTACTCCAAAGTTTGTTGGGAATTTTAAGCACTAATTTACTGTAGATGGGACTTCTTCGAACTTCTTCAATCCTACCCTTCCCATAATGATGTTGTAAGCTCACTGAACATTCTTATCCATCACAAAGAAGCATATTCTTTCTATTCGACAAGCAGGCCATGCACCAATGAATATATCCAACTTGATCGTCCCAAGTGGAAAGAATTTCTCTCCATCAAAACCAAGGAGAGATCTGTGATAAGGATCCAATTGGGATAACTTTAGATTTAAACTATCAAAGTACGAATAGAACATGATGTCTGCCGAGCTACCATTGTCTACCAAAACTCTTAAAATCATCACTTCTTTCATCCTCATTTTGATCACCAAAGGGTCATCATGAGGATATAGAACACCTGCGAGGTCGTTCTTTGAAAAACTAATGACAAACTTCTCTTTGTTTACCTTCCTCGGGCGATCCTCCTCGGCCAAATTTATCCGTTGAATATATGAGCAAGCTTGAGCCTCACAGAGGTAAGCCTTTCTTTCTGCAGTAAGATCTCCTCCTCCTGCATCTCCACCTATAATAACATTACAATCAAATGATCCAAAACGTATTGAAAATACCTCATGTTCCGGTTGCCTTGGCCTCTTGGGAAGATCGGGATCATCTTCTGTATCATCTTCATGATCTCTTTTCCTGTTCTCCCCTGCCCGACGAGGAGATCTAGACCTTTCTCTTGTTCGATCATCGTTTCCTCTTTCATTTCTACGATCAACATACTTTGACAGTTTTCCTCGTCTAATGAGTGTTTCGATCTCATTCTGGAGTGCTATGCAATTTTTAGTCATATGACCATGATCTTTATGAAACTCGCAATATTTTTCCCTATTCCTTCTGTCAGGGTCTGCCTTCATTTTCTTTGGCCATTTTAACTCCTCATTATTCTTGATTTCTTCCAAGACGTGGTTGATACCCATCTTCAAAGGAGTATAATTATCACACTTCTTCAAGACTTCCCATGACGACCTATTTTTGGATTGTTTGTCACCACCATTGCCCTTATGCTCTTTCTTCTTAGATTTGTCGACTTCCACCTTGGTTTCTTTATCCACATTCTTCTTTGCAGCCATAGCCTCCTCGGCATTCATGATTTGGCCGCTTTTGCCATCAACTCTGACATAGTTGTAGGTGGATCTTTAGCCAAAGTATAATACAACTTATTGGGCAATAGCCCACTCATTAAGGTGGTGATCGTTGTCTTCTCTTCATAATCTATGACTTCTAGTTTCTCGTTATTGAAACGAGTTATGTAGTCTCTAGTACTCTCACCAGATTTTTGTCTAACGCTTAACAAATGCACTACTCGTTTTACTGGCTTTGCTCCAAAATAGAAATTCCCAATGAATAACTCGGCCAGTTGAAAGAAAGTTGAAATCTTACCCCGAGGAAGATTGTTGTACCATATCTGGGCAGATCCAGTAAGAGTTCCCGTGAATGCTCTATATCTCATCTCATCGGGGACAATATAGATGTCGGCGGCAGCTTGATATTGCTCTATGTGAAGAACAGGATCTGTCTTTCTATCATATTTGGGGGTCACAATAGGTTCTTTGAACTTTGATGGTGTGGGGAAATCCATAATGGCCTGGACAAAAGGTGTCCCTTGAACAAAAGTTCGCTGTAAGGGATTCTTCGCTTTAGCCATTTCTCCTAACCTATCTTCCAGTCTCTGAATAGAGCCTTTCCACGCGTCATTTCCTTCCTCGGGCCTATTGGTGCGAGCAATTGATCGAGCTGATGTGGCTTCCTGAGATTTATCTTAACGAGCAGCTGGTCGTGATTGTGCTAATCCTTCTCTTAGATCTGATGGTTGTCAAAAACTCCTCGACATGGACTTAGGTGGATTTCTATTCCTCCTAGGGCCTAATTGACTGAAAGGAGACACCCTGCTCAATCTTTCCAGGGCACTGGTCCTCTCTGGAGAGAGAGTAATACGTTGTTCAATATCTATGGCCCATATTGACGAAGTTCGCCTAGGTTGATAAGAGAAATCATCAGATTCCTCATTATGATATGAATCAGTACGCCTGGATCGTGAAGAAAGTAAATGGGTTTGCCTTTGACCACTTCGCTGTCCTGAATGGGCAGGTGCACCGCCATGAAGGGTTTGTATGAGTTGCCGCATGGTTTCTTGCATGGCGGTCTTGCCCTGGGCTAGATTTGTCATTATTCCATCCAGATCTAGAACGGTTGAAGGTGCAGATGGATTTGGAGGGTTTCCAGCGTTTCGATTACTTGATTCAGGATTATCATCCATTGATGATGAATTATTTTTGGTGAAAAACGATAACAACAGTCGCTTCCCACAGACGGCGCCAATCTGTTGATGTAAAAAATTAGATTGCTTCTAATTATTTAATCATAGATAATTTTAAATAAGACAAAGAATTTTTAAGTGGTTCAGCCTTATAAGAATGGCCTACGTCAACTGTTTCTGTTATTGCTGAATGTTTGGGAATTCTCGATTATAGGTTTTATCAACAAATTCCGGTCCCCTCTAAATGAGGATGATACAATGTATTTATAGCCCTTAGGCTGTAATAATTAATGCCCCTTAAGCGTATACATCTGTATGATAAGCATTCAATAAATAGTCGAACTGTTGATTATCTGGAAATTAATGCTATAGTCGAGATGCAGCTCAGACCGCCCTAGTTGCTCGACATTCAGGAGTTCCTCGGAGCGGTGGAGTTCCTCGGAGCAATGAAGTTCCTCGGAGTATTCCTGTTACTCGGAGTGTCTGAGTTGATCGGGGAGGCAGAGCTTCTCGTTGCTAAAGTGATTATAAAAATGTTTCTATGTGCCACGTAAACTAACACGTGTCTTCTTGTGATTCATCAACGTCAGCATGTCAATTTTGGTATCTACAGATATATAAAATATATTACAACCTATGCTATGACCCTCTTGAGGGCATCGTGATCCATTGTATACTTCACTCCCTTTAAGAGGTACATATTGCCAATTTTTGGCAATAACACCATGATCGAAACAGTTCCTATTGGAGTCGGGAAAATTAACAACTAGAGCTCTATTAACAAACCTAGTATTTAAATAAAATGTACTATCACTGGTGACCCATTTATAGTAGAATATAATCTCAGGGATACCAATATGGGTCCCATGGATTTTGGTTGAGCCTGTGGACACCATTGATGATTCTCTAGGTGTTGGGAGCTACTCTAGCAGGCAAAATATCAAAGTATTGACAAGCAAAAATGATTTCGGGAAAAAGTGAAGCCATAATCAGTTATGAATAAGGAAGGAATCCAATGACTTTCAAACAAAGATAAAACATCTACAAGGGGATTAAGGAACTCTAAGTGTACTCAGTCTGGTATATTCCTTTCTTTTCTAATCTCATCTAAAAAGACAACGGCGTAAACCATGATTCAATATGAAGAAAAGAAGAAAACAAAATGATTCTTACAAAAACTTAAGGATTTAGCAAGAACTAGAAGACGAAAAAAATGATCGCACAAAAGCTCAAGAATTTGCAGCAAAAACTTAAAAGGTTTGAAGTAAGAGACAATCGGAAATTTATCCCCTTTTATAGATTGCCTCGAAAACCGATGAGTGTAATGATTAAAGTGAAATGACGATTGAAATTTTGGTGGTGAGATAAAAAAAAGACGTATTTTCCCTAAGACGGATCGCTAAAGTTCAAAATATTTATAAAAATACCATCAGCAATGACACGCTATTAGCAATACCAATACAATTTTACAAGTGTGGGAAGACATCATGTAAGGACCTAAACGTGATTAGGAATGTTAATTATATGATTAATTATAAGATATAAGTTATAAGTTGGTGAGTTGTGTTAAACATGTTAATTATCATATTTGGGGGATGTATACTCATGTGATATATGTGTTGGTTGCATCAGATGTTAATCAAGCTTATGATCAGGGATAACTTGTTTAGATCATATAATTAGTTATGTGGTTAAATGCATCATGAAAATATGTTTCTAATGCATCATTATGTCTATAAAATTAAACCAAGGTGTTGGTCCGAAATTGGCAATGTTAGGTCGCCAAATGTGATAGCTTTGAGATTTTTCATAAATTGCAACCCTTCAGTTCGGGCCCAAATTAGGCATAATAGTTTTTTGATTTGTGGAAAACACAAAATATCAAAGTTGTAGATATATGAGCTAAGTTTATAACACAATAAACGGTGTGTAAAACAGAGGTCCAAGTAAGGAGTTATGCTGAAATTACGAAACAAGGGCAAATATGTCTATTCGTTAAATGGTATTTTGTCTTATTACTAAAACACATGGCTTGTTTTGATTGGACCAAGGGGAGGTGCCTTATGCCGACTTAAAGACCTTAAAAACTCCCTTATTATTCATTTTCATCAGAATTTCAAGTGGATTTGAGAGTTGCATGGAAGAAAGAGAGGTTAGGATAAATTAGTGAAGGATTAAGGAAGATTATCGAGAGATAAACAAGCTTATGTATCCAAACATTCTTAGGTGGGGAAGAGGCTAACACTACCATACCAAGGAAATAGTTTTGGTATTAATCTTAGTACCAAATTCAAGTTGAGTGACATGTCCTATGAAATATATATGGTTATATTTTCATATGGAATCGTGTAGTTAAGTACATGTGTGGTGATGCTTATGGAGTGATGTGGTGTTATAAAACATATGCATATGATTAAAAATGTTAAATGGTGTTATCTAATGCTATGGACTGAGGTGAGACATCTATATAATGTTAAAGACTTTGGATTAAAAATGTTAAATGATGCTATTTAATGTTATGGACTGAGGTGGGACCTCAATCTAATGTTAAGGACTGTGGTGGGTCCTACGTGATGTGGCGGTCTCGTTAATCCAACTTAAAGGTTTTTTGTAATCGGGCCTAATTATGGGATGTGGTGGTCCCCATTAACTGTGGTGGGTTAATTGGACTGTGTCGGGTCCAGGCTTGCGAGAGTTACACAATTCCTGCTAGGTTATGACATTAGAAAATAAAAATTGTTATTCAAATTGGTTATATATATGTGGTGTATGTGTGGAATATGGTCATTTACTAAGATTGTGTTTCTTACACTCCTATAATGTTATGTTTCCGGTATGCCTATCGTTTGGAGTTCACTGACAAGTTAGGACGTTAAACGGGAGAGTGGATGATAAATAACGTGGGTTGAATATCAACAACCGTTTTAGGTAAATGTTAAACAAAGGAACTTATGTAAGTAAATTTGTTGGTAATTTTAAGTTGTGCATAAAGGTAGCTATGTTTTCATCTAAACATGCCTATGAAGAAAAAAAAATCTTGCGCTATTTTTCGAAAGATTTCAAGTACCATATTATTTAATGGGAATTTATCTCAATATAAAATGATAATCTTAACTTACTTAAGTCGGGGCTTGACAACTTGGTATCAGAGCATGGTTATTAGGTTCTCGACAGGGTATGAGGGTCTAGATTGGCAGTGGACGTAGAAACTGTTTTGAGTCATAAGTATTCAGTTTCAAGGGTTACATTTAAGTATGTTGGATTCCCGAGGCGTGGACATGAAGGGTTTGTTATTAAGTTTTAAATTTGCTTTGTTGACTAACACATGTCAATTATACACATATATTGTTGTACGTGATATGAAATGCAAGGATCTTGCAGGAAAGGAAATAAAATGTTAAGATTTATTCCGGGAAGACAGCGTATACAGGTATTTTAATATAAAGCATTACATTATTTTTTTATGCTATATGAACAAATGTGTCAGTGAAGGAAAACTTTTAAAGACACGATGTGGTATACCAATTGTGAAGTATTGGAAGTAATCTCTTCTTATACTGGTATATGTGAACTTGACAAAAAATATGAAGTATTGGAGGGGCTCTTTTCCTATGCTGGTATATGTGGACTTAAGTCATGCTACGTGTATCATTATGAATGGGTGCGCTCCTCATCTGTGTGAGAGAGTGATGTACGGGAACACATATTCCATTAAAGTATGAGAAGTGAGAAGAATTATTGTTACATGATTATAATGAGACTTAAATTGTTGGAGTGTGAATAAAAATGAAGATTCACATAGTAAATGTTAAATGATAAGGTTAGTAGTTATATATGTTTATATTTAACATGTAAAAAGGTACAAAATTCAACAACTAGTCAATATATCACAAATGATCATAATATGAATTCATAGTGAATTATTACAAGTAGAATAAAGAGTAATGAGAGTTGAGATGTACGTCTTTAATAATATGAGTACATTTAGTGGAAATTACTCTTGTGATGTTTTGAAACGCCTATATGAATAGTAAAATTGAGACGAGTTGTTACGGAGTTGGAAGTTAAAAATATTGAGGAGTCCTTTTAAGAATATGTGTTATAGATGAGTATGGGAAATATGTTAGTCAGGTTTAAATACGTACAACCATTTTGGGGGATATTGAGTTGTATTTGTCATTGTGCGCATGTGTTATCACTAAGAGTATGTCATATATAGAATATGGTGGACATTATACGAAGTCACCAAAAAGTATGTGTAAGGAGAATGTGCTATGTGGGATACCATAATATGGTACATTAAGGTATTTGTATAGGTCATTTGAAAGATATACGACATATAATCGCTAGATTAGTATTATGAGGTTCGTAAGCATGGTTAATGTTTTAAGTAGTGATGTTATGTCTAACATCCATGTTATTAAACGAGTAAAATGAGTGTATTAATGATGTTGTGTAAGACTATCATATTAATAAGGACTAGAGTAAGATTATGATTGCGAAGTTATTGTGTTAGATAAATGACTTGTTAAGGTCATTGTATGTTTAGTTAAAGAACAACCAACCGTTACTAAAAACAGGAATATAGTGAGAAGTTATGTTGAGTTCATAGTGCATGACTACACAAGATACATGAAAGTGAATATGGAATATTGGTTAAAAACATACATTTGGTGAATGATTGTTCATTATTGATACGTGGAAACTAGTGGGGCTATGTTTATATTAAGGACCGTAAGAACGATATTTAACATACTCTAAAACTTCAGAGATGATACAGATAGTAGTCAAAGTCGAACACATATATTTGGTATTGAGTGGAAGATGATAATATACCATGTAATAAGTTGGTATTATAATATGATGTTTATCATTTGAAGTAATGAATGGAAGATGGAGAGATGAACTATAAAAAAAATTAGTCTTGTAATAGAATATTTATTATTTGAAATGTTATATGATGATAAGGATGGACTATGGGAATGAAGTGAGAAACGTAAACAATGATGCTTGATCTATTAAGAATGTTCACTCATAGCTAATATAAGAGGATACAGCCAAACATCTATTATGTGTGAATTTTTTACATATGTATATAAAGGTGTGGAATAACATATGAGTTGGGAATTATCTTTCATTCATAAGAAATCACTAGACGATTATCCTTACGTATGAATGATAAAGACGCTTATGTGTTGATAGATCCTGGTTCTACACATTCTTTGTGCCATGCTTAATCTATTGCATCTTAATAAACCACTATCATCATTAGATCCTGATTTATCTATTATTACTCTAGTGTGGGAGATTTTTTTTTATTGATAGGTTATGTAGGGAGTACAAGGTGCGAATAAGTGAAAAGGAGTTATTGATTGACTTACTACCTTTCGGTATACATGACTTTGATGTGATATTGGGTATAGGTTGGTTTTCCTCATATCCTATATGTTTAGATTGATTTAGAAGGGAGGTAGTGTTTTGGTTACCGGGTGAACCATAATTTAAATTTATTGGGGAACAGAACGTCATCTGCGTATTATTTTGCAGACCTTGCGAGAGAAGCAGTTATATACAGAATATTCTAAATGTGAATTTTAGCTAGACCAAAGTAGTATTTGGGGCATGTTATTTTTGCTAATAACATTTGTGTTGATCCTGAGAAGGTGTATGGAACTTATGAAGGATTATGACTGCACAATACCTTACCATCCTGGTAAGGCTAATGTTGTTGTTGATGCTTTGAGTAGAAGATCATTGGGAAGGGTATTTTGTTTTTAGTGTGTTCGAGTTCACCTAATGAGAGAGTTAAATATAATGGGGATGAAATTAACTTTGAATGAGGCTTGTGGAATACTAACGCATTTAAATGTTAGACCTGTGCTGATAGATTGGATACGATAATCACAAGCAGGAGATACAGAATTGGAGAAAATTAAAGACAATATGAAAATTAGTAAAGAAAATGAATTTACTTTTTATAATGATGACATTGTTATGTATGATAACCGTTTGTGTGTACCTAATGTGCCTGATTTGAGCAGAACAATTTTAGAGGAAGCCCATTGTTAGTTATATGATATGCATCCAGGAAACACATAACTTTATAAAAATTTGAAACAATGTTATTGGTGGCCGGGAATGAAACATGACATTGTAAATTTTGTTGCTAGATGTCTAGTTTGCCAACAAGTGAAGGCGGAGCATCAGAAGCCTAATGGTTTACTACAATCCTCACCTATTCCTGAGTGAAAATAGGAGCATGTTATTACCGATTTTGTTATAGGTTCTCCAAAATCATCCTGAGGGTTTTATTCTATTTGGGTTATCGTCGTTAGATTAACTAAGTCTGCACATTTTCTTCTGGTTAAAGCTATTTATTCCATGGATATATATGCCAATATATATGTGTGGATGAGATAATTTGATTGCATGGTGAACCTGTTTCTATTATCTGTGATCGAAATCCTAAATTTACTTCACATTTTTAGCCTAGTTTACAACAAGTTTAGGGGACTAAATTGAAATTTAGTACAATTTTTCATCCTCAGACTGATGGGCAGGCAGAGAGAATGATCCAGACACTCAAAGACATGTTTCAAATGTATGTATTAGAGTCCAAGGGAAGTTGGGATGAACACTTGTCATTAATAGAGTTTCTTATAATAATAGTTATCATTCGAGTATTGAGATGGCTCCTTATGAAGCCTTGTATGGGAGGAAGTGCAGGACCCCAATGTGTTGGACAAAAGTAGAAGAACGAAAACTACTTGGGCCAGAAATTGTGCAACTGAATACTGAGAAGATAAATTTTATTCATAATCACTTAAAGGTGGTGAAAAGTAGACAAAACAGTTATCGAGACAACATAAGGAATTAAAATTCGAGGAAGGTGATCAAGTTTTCCTATGTGTTTCTCCTCAGAGAGGGGTCATGAGATTTGAGGAAAAAAAGACAAATTAAGTCCTACGTACATTGGCCTTATGAAATAGGGAAACGAGTTGGAGTTTTAGATTAAAAATTGGCTTTGCTACAAGAATGGTCTCAGATATATGATGTTTTTTTTATGTATCAATGTTACATAAGTATGTGGTTGATCCTT
The DNA here is from genome assembly GCA_949130495.1 of Sambucus nigra. NCBI lineage: Eukaryota > Viridiplantae > Streptophyta > Magnoliopsida > Dipsacales > Adoxaceae > Sambucus > Sambucus nigra. The sequence goes on from OX422207.1 coordinate 70,827,180, forward strand.
CACATGTGTTTATTTCACAACTGATAGAGCTTAAAGATGACTTGACCTACATTGAGGAACTAATTGTTATTTTAGATCGAAAAGAACAGGCGTTACGTAACAAAACCATTCCATTAGTTAAGGTAACATGGAGAAATCAAAATGTTGAGTATGCCACCTAGTAAGGGGAGAATGACATGAAGGTGTGATATCCTCATCTTTTGGTAAGTTCTTATGCGTTAAATTTTGAGGACAAAATTTTTATAAGAGGGGTAGAATTGTAAGTCCCTAAACGTGATTTGGAATGTTAATTATATGATTAATTATAAGATATAAGTTATAAGTTGGTGAGGTGTGTTAAACATGATAATTATCATATTTGGGGGATGTATACTCATGTGATATATGTGTTGGTTGCATTAGATGTTAATCAAGCTTATGATCGGGGATAACTTGTTTAGATCATATGATTACTTATTTGGTTAAATGCATCATAAAAATATGTTTCTAAGGCATCATTATGTTTATAAAATTAAACCAAGGTGTTGGTCCGAAATTGGCAATGTTAGGTCGCCAAATGTGAAAGCTTCGAGATTTTTCGTAAATTGCTACCCTTCAGTTCAGGCCCAAATTAGGCATAATAGTTTTATGATTTGTGGAAAACACAAAATATCAAAGTTGTAGATATATGAGCTAAGTTTATAACACAACAAACGGTGTGTAAAACAGAGGTTAAAGTAAGGAGTTATGCTGAAATTATGAAACAAGGGAAAATATGTCTATTCGTTAAATGGTATTTTGTCATATTAGTAGAACACATGGATTGTTTTGCTTGGACCAAGAGGAGGTTCCTTATGCCGACTTAAAGACCTTAAAAACTCCCTTATTATTCATTTGCATCAGAATTTCAAGTGGGTTTGAGAGTTACATGGAAGAAAGAGAGGTTAGGATAAATTAGTGAAGGATTAAGGAAGATTATCGAGAGATAAACAAGCTTATGTATCCAAACATTCTTAGGTGGGGAAGCGGCTAACACTACCATACCAAGGAAATAGTTTTGGTATTAATCTTAGTATCAAATTCAAGGTGATTAGCTTGTCCTATAAAATATATATGCTTATATTTTTATATGGAATCGTGTAGTTAAATACATGTGTGGTGATGCTTATAGAGTGATGTGGTGTTATGAAACATATGCGTATGATTAAAAGTGTTAAATGATGTTATATAATGATATGGACTGAGGTGAGACGTCTATATAATGTTAAGGACTTTGGATTAAAAATGTTAAATGATGTTATTTAATGTTATAGACTGAGGTGGGACCTCAATCTAATGTTAAGGACTGTGGTGGGTCCTACGGGATGTGGCGGTCTCATTAATCCAACTTAAAATTTTGTGGTACTCGGGCCTAATTATGGGATGTGGTGGTCCCCATTAACTGTGGTGGTTAATTGGACTGTGGCGGGTCCAAGCTTGCGAGAGTTACACAATTCCTATTGGGTTATGACATTAGAAAATAAAAATTGTTATTCAAATTGGTTATATATATGTGGTGTATGTATGGAATATGGTCATTCACTAAGCTTGTGTTTCTTACACTCCTATAATGTTATGTTTTGGGTATGCCCATCATTTGGAGTTCACTGCCAAGTTAGGACGTTAAACGGGAGAGTGGATGATAAATAATGTGGGTTGAATATCAACAAGCTTTTTGGATAAATGTTAAAAAAATGAACTTATGTAAGTAAATTTGTTGGTACTTTTAAGTTGTGCATAAAGGTAGCTATGTTTTCATCTAAACATGCCTTTGAAGAAGAAAAAAATCTTGCGCTATTTTTCGAAAGATTTCAAGTACCATATTGTTTAATGGGAATTTATCTTAATATAAAATGATAATCTTAACTTACTTAAGTCGAGGCTTGACACGGCAACAGACCAAGAATCAGGAAAGTAGTCCGAGCTACTACCAGGACTAAATATTTCATACTTTCAAGCAAACATCAAGCATGGAACATTGGGGACTTCTGTTGATACAAAAAATTATCCACTTATGTGGACCAATCAGAGACAGACACGTGTCATCCAACCTGGCAATAATCTTAGTAAGCAAGACATAGGCTCACCGACCAACATATAGAATGCTGACAAATAATAAGAAGATCGACCAACATGGTCAACAAAGCACCAATAGTCATATACATTATGAACGTCGTGTATTGATGTAAATGCCTAATTTATAAAGGCATTCCATATTTTTGCATTCCATCCCTTTATCTCCCTAGGAGACTATAAATACATTGTAATCCCTTCATCGAAGGGGGAGGTTCAACTCCTTTACATGAGAGGCAAGACATAATACAAAGGAATAAAAACATATTGGACGTAGGTTTGTCCTTATAGTCGAACCACTTTAAAAATATTTTATCTCTCTTATTTACATATATTTACCTATGATTAAACAATTAACCTAGTCTAGTTTTTACCTCAACACTAGCGTTAGGCCAGTCATAGACTATCTCGTCAGAATCAGGTAGTCTCAAAGAGATGCCAATGGGGATATCATATTTACTCTAGGAACTTCCAGTTCATCCTATGTGATGTCACAGCCATAGTTTCAAGCATAGATGTTGGTTGCATCCTAAGAATCAAATCTCTTAAATTTTCTCTCCTCCATAAGAGGTACAACCACAAGAGAGGCAAAATCCCAAGGCTTCTTAGGAACATTTCTCTTCCATAAGGAGTCCAAATAAAAAATGGATATATTGGACATCGTGTTTATGAATTTTTTTCCACCCTTGAAGTGGTCCACTTCAGCAACATTTGCAGATTCTATGAACTCAGAGGGACAATGCTCCATAATTGGGGGATGTGGTGCAGAACCAACTGAGAAAACTACTCGGGGAGTATATCTAGGGTGACCAGGCTCATCCTCAAGATGAATGACCTGGAGATTATTTGGAAACCTTCTCAAAATAATACAAAGAAAAGATTGTTCCAACTCAATTAAATGATGTAACCATCTCTGAACCCAAGGTTCATAACTCGTCAAGAAATAAAACTTTGATGTATAAGAAAATCTATCGGGGGTCCAAGGATATTTTTAGGTTGATAAACCTATAAGGCACTACCAAATGGAAAGCCCTAAGCCAACCAACTCAATGTACACCTAAGATATTTGAACTCCCATCAGAGGTTAAATCAAATAACCACCTTCAACAATAATAACAACAACTCACAATTAGAATTAAAGTAATTAAAAAAAAACTCAAAAGAAAATCATAAGAAAGGTACAGATGGAAAAGCGGTGTACTTGAAATTATAAAACCACGAAAGATGACTCCGAATGCTCAAGAAGGTGACAAACTCCACTAGAAATGTTTTTGCAGTTGGAGCTCACTAAAAATGGTGAAAATAAATAAGAGTCTAGCCAGAGAAGAAAGGGTTTGAGAATGGGAAGACTTTTTCTCTCTCTAGAATGCGATTGTGCTCGAATGAGGCTGAGATAATGTTTTCCCCCCAAATTGAGAATAACCTCATAGTTTGACTAGAACCCGAGACGGTAACATGCCAGTTAACACTTCATTCACTCAATCAGCTGTAACCTTCAATTGTGAGCAAAGTCTTAGGGCTTTTGTTATACCAATAATATGATATGATTATTAAACCAATCAAAAGAGGATACCTGAACTAATTATATAAATATAATAAGGATATTGGCCCATGTAACAATGAGATTGTCTCAGATACTAGGAGGGTCGGCCTAGACGTTCTTGTCGGCCTTAGTTGTTAAGATATCACATTTAAATTTGTCATTCGACGGAGTAAACTCTGTTAAATAGCTCCATCACAACAAAGCATCAATAAAACATTGGGATGATATGAGTAGCGCACACACATTTTGAAAAAAGACAAACATTCTCTCCCACCGTGTGTGTCCATACTAACTTTATAATTATTCCTACACTACCATGTAAAGTGGTTGATTATTTAATATATAAAAAATAAGACCCCTAACACACTCTAGTGGACTGGCAGGAACAACCCATAAAGAAATACACCAATGCCCATATTTAAGAAGGCAGGGGTAAACTAGCAAAAGTATAACTAACGAAGATTACAAACTCTCATTCTTTTGAATGAATACTATTTACACTTGCCCCTATGGATGTAGGCACTACCTTGGACCGAACCATGTAAATCGGGATTCACTCGTTTTCTCTCATCTCTCTCTATAGCTAACCTAGATAATTATTCCATTGATTTTTATCTCTTTATCTATTATCGTTTATACTTATATGCTCTAGCTACGATCAAATCAGTGTTCCATTGCCCGCCTCTAAGATAAAATCTTGGTTTCGTCCATAGTTTATTAAATGAAGCAGATATGTTAGTGAAATTGATTACGCTTACTTTTGTGTTTGTTGGCTTAGATATGAGTCTTATGGTCACAAATATTTTTATGTCAAGTGACTAGTGGTGTGTTATAGGATGTTAGTTTTGTCATTTTGTTCCTTATAACAAAAGGGAACAATAATAAATAGTCGATTATTATCGACTTTGGAAGACTTTAATATATTATTAAGGTCAAGGTTGGATTGCTACACTCCTACGGTCATAATTCCCTTATTGAGGTGGATAGCATAACGAAAAAATAACATGATCCTAAGTGGTACAAAAATGTCATACTTGTGTTGAATCTTTTTATACAAATTTTTGTTATGTATTGTGGGTGTCAATATTATGAGTTGGGATATTGTTAATTATGTTTTTAATGGGATTATTTTGTCAATTTATGTTTGATTAAATGTAAAACTTAAGTAACTATATGAGTCGTGTCCCATTGCGTTTTGCACAAGTCACATTAGAAAAACTACAAAATCATATTACTTCCATCACAAATTAGTAATTGCTATTTGAAAATGATGGCTTGAGGGTTCAATTAGGCAATAGCCAATATCAAGTCTTGTTCATTATCATGTCATTTAATCCTTCAATTATGTCAAAAAAAGAAACTATTAATTTAGAACGATCCAAAAAAGAAGTTGATAAGAAACCAAAAGTGTTTTCCCCAAACATGTGCATTTTATTCACTCATTCTCAATAAAATCGGTCTTATGTTCATATTTATCTATATTGCGGGTCAATAGGAAGTCACGGTATCAAATTGTGCCAAATCAACGTAATTGCGACAAAGTAGCGATCAAAATCATTCAATGAAGAAATTCAAAGTTGCCGCGAAGCTAAGTCCCTTTTTTAGCATGAATACTGACGTCCTAAACCCATTCACATACCAAAGCTAAGCCTAAACCGAGCCCAAGTCATCACCTTAGCCTCGTGTGTGTTTAGTTTGTACTTGTATATTTTCTATTTTTATTTGAGTCGTATATAATTTTTATAATTTATTTGTGTGCGTATAGTTGTAAATATTAGGGTCCGTGTATTTATTTATACATTTACACCGAATGTTTTGTATTTTGATGTAAATATAATAGGCTTGATTATTTTATTAAATTTTTAATTATTTTTTTTTTTTTTAATTTCTTGTTTTTGTTTATTTGTTTGATTTTAGTTTTTTTATTTTATTTTACTTGAGTCTTTTATTAATAGGTTAGGAGTTGAATTTTTTATTTTTGAATTTTAATAGATATTATTGTTATTAATTTTTCATTTTTATTTGGGTTGTAAATAATTAAAAAAATATATTTATTTTTATATTTAGGTACAACCTACACACACGCACGCCCTATTAACATACACACTCACACACCCAATCCAATCCCATTACAACCAAACCTTAGGACGGATAAGGACCTACCCAACGAACCCAAAACCCATGACTTCCTTATAGCCACCAGCGACTCAACCTCCTTATACCACCTATTGCGGTAGGCTTACATCCTAATCCGGTGACTTGAATACAAACCCAACCTTTAGCCTAACTCCGGCCAAATCAAACTCAACCCACATACTCGAGATCACCCACCTGCCATATCCTCCCACTGCCATACCCATATCTGACTAAGACCTCTACCCCTCTCCCCTATCCCACTTAAACTTCAACCCGACCTCCAAACCTTAGACCCAAAAACCACCTGCACATTCACGAACTTCCAAACCAAATAAAACTCACCATCAACCTATCAAACCCAACTCCTCCTTGCCAACCATAAAACTCACGTGCAAGAAACAAAAGAAACTAATCCACAAGTTTTTAACTTAGCTTATAAAAACCAAAGAATATCACTCTACAACAAAACCAACTGTGGGTTATAATGTTGGATTAAATTCTATTTTGTGATAATCATCACACAAATAGGAACATTCATATTGAATCAAAGATATGGGCTTGAATTAAGGTCGCTCATGAGTTTTTTATATCAAAAATTTATGCATCTAAATAATCTTGTCCATTAATTTCACTAATATAGAATCAAAGAGATCGTTATTACATATTTTTTAAGTAGACCCATCAATGATCACACAAATCAATGCAACTAATGACAAGATCAAGTGTGGATGTGTATCATGGAAATTTCATGAAGGTGATCTGAACATGCCTATTTTCAACTGGTCCTCCTTAACCCTTAGTGAGACCAAACCATATAAAATCAGAGTGAATATAAACTGAATATTACTGCAATAAATAACCATACAATTACCATTAAATCAAATCTTTCTATGAAAGCATATAAAATACAAACTCCCACTAAATCGACATATCCTGAAAAGAAATTACACCCATATGAGCAGTGTGCTCATGAAAGACCATGGGTGGTAATCCCTTAGTCAGTGGATTCACAATCATAGAGTTTGTCCCAATGTTCTTTATAGACATAAGCCCACTCTGAATTCTTTCTTTTACAACTAGAAACTTGATGTCAATAAACTTTGACTTCGTCGAACTCCTGTTGTTGTTGAAATGCAGTACTGCCGATTTGTTGCCATAAAATAACTTAAGTGGTCTTTCAATGCCATCGACAATATACAGCCCCGTTAAAAAATTCCATATACATATTCCATGATTGTACGCCTCACAACAAGCCACAAACTCAGATGTTATGGTGGAAGAAGCTATAATAGACTGTTTAACACTCTTCAAAGATATAGCACCTCCATAAAGTAAGTAGATATAACTTGAAGTAGATTTTATGCTATCTTGGCATCCAGCAAAATTGGAGTAAGAATATCCGATGATCTCTAACTGATCTGACTTCCGATAGGTGAGAATGTAGTATTTTATTCTCTGTAAATACCTCATGACTCGCTTAGCTTCTATCCAATGATCCTTTCCAGGACTACTTAAGTATTTGTCCAACATGCCAATAATGTACGCAATATCCGGACTCATATATACTTAAGCATACATAAGACTACCTACTGCTGACGCATAAGGAATCTTTTGCATCTATCGAATCTCAAAATTATTCTTAGGACATTAACTGAGACTAAATTTATCTACTTTAGATACAGGGGTGTCACTTGATTTACAATCATGCATGCGAAAGATTTTAAGAACTTTATTGATATAGCTCTTTTGTGATAAACCAAGGGTACTCCGAGAGCGACCATAATGTATTTGTATACCCAACACAATGAAGGTTCCTATATAAATCACTCTTAGAGTTTTTGTTTAGTGCTTTAGCTATATAGGACTTCATCTAGTTCGACTTCAATTTTGACAAAATTATTCGAGTAATTAGGTTGAGTGTCATTACTCCGTTAAGCTCCTACTGCTATCTACATCATCTCGGCATTCAATTGAATTCTCATTACTGCATAAGGTTGTCTCTCACACCTTCTATGGCTCGTAGGATTTTTATACTGTCACATAGGACACCACACGACATATCATATCATTTTAATCATGTCTATTGATTAAGTGTGTATGTTATTAAAAAGAATTTTAAAATAGTTTAAAATTAATTTGCAATTTATTTGATGAAACATATACTTCAAAAATAATTTTTCAGAATTATTTTTAAAAGGGTTAAATATTCATTTTAATATATGTAATATCTATATGTTATTATATGTTGGCATGCGTGCATACTTTTTGTTATTAATATGCTTATATACGTGGCCTTTAAATATTATAATACGTGACTCGTCTTGAATCGGTGAGATTACGTCTAGCTGTTGCTTGTCACTTACAATTTAAGCTTTTCCAAACAGACATAAAATCTGCTTTTCTTAATGGTATACTCTCTGAAGAAGTTTACGTTGAGCAGCCCAAAGGATTTCATGATCCCAAACACCCAAATCATGTTTATTGACTTAAAAAGGCTTTATATGGTTTAAAATAAGCCCCTCGTGCTTGGTACAAACGTTTGACTGCTTTTTTATCATCACATGGCTTTGTTAGAGGAGGAGTTTACCACACTTTATTTGTTAAATAGTCTAATAAAAATGACATCTTAATTGCTCAAATTTATGTAGATGACCTTATCTTTGGGTCAACCTCTCCGGATGAAGTTAAAAGGTTTTCAAATGATATGATTAGTGAATTTAAAATGTCACTTATGGGGGAGTTACAGTATTTTCTAGGACTTCAGATAAGACAATGAAGTGATGGTCATTTTATAACCCAATATAAGTATGCTAAGGACTTACTTGTTAAATTTGGACTTGAAAATGCTAAAATATCGTCTACACCTATGGCTATAAAAACCAAATTATCAAAATATGATAGTGACCTATAGATCCCACTTTTTACTGTAGCATTATTGGTAGCTTATTATACTTAACTTCTTCTAGGCCTGATATTCGATATGTTGTTTGTATTTGTGCGTGGTTTCAATCTAGTCCAAAGCAGTCTCACCTTACTTGTGCTAAGAATATTTTGAAATATGTTAAATGCACAATTGAGTTTGGACTTTGGTATACCAATGACTCATCATGTGATATAATTGGGTACTCGGATACGGATTGGCGCGGTAGCATAGATGATTATCGTTCCACCTCGGGTGGTTGGTATTATCTAAGGCAGAATCTAGTTGGATGGTCTAGTAAAAAGCAGACTAGTGTTACTTTGCCAACTGCCGAATCTGAATATGTTGTTGCTGGAGCATATTGTGATCAAATAATTTGGATTAAACATATGTTATCAAATTATGGTATAATTGATTCCAAAGTTCACCTTTATTGTGATAATGAGAGTGCTATTTGCATTGCTAAAAATCCTGTCCATCATAGTAGGACTAAGCACATTGATATTAGGCATCACTTCATTAGAGAGTTGATTGAATCAAAAGAGCTTGTAATAGAACATATTTCTACGGATAATCAACTTGCTGATTTATTTACAAAACCTTTGGATAAACCTCGTTTTGAAAGATTGAGACATGATAAAAAATGACCATACTTGATAACTAGATTGTGTTATTTCTGCATCTTGTTTACAAGATCTCTGATATTTTAAGATAAAGATATCTACTAACAACCGGTATCTCCTAAAATCATGCTTATTGTAGGATACATTTATTCTACAATTTTTAAACACTTTTTATGTAAATTTCCTCCATTGTACTATTTAGTCAAAATGGGGGACAGTTGAATACATCTTTCTGTTTTATATGTTGATTATTCTTTCACGCATATTATTTCGTATCATACATTCCTGCAAAATTATTTTTGTTCGTATTAAATTTGTAGAGCATGTGCTTTTAACCTTGATCTCGGCAGAAAGGTATTTATGTTTTGCAGGTTTTCATCAACTCTGCACCGGAGTCGTGTCTTTTTTATTTCTAGGATGGGTGGGTAGTTAGATAAACTTTTGTATAGGAGATTTTAGGAGTTATTTTTTTTCCATAGTATATCATTTGATGTACTCAAGAGTTTTGTCAAAATAAGTCTAATGGAGGAGTTTGAAGGTTCCGATATAGAGCACTCTTAGGGTTTGTGTTCCATGCTTTAGCTATATAGGACTTCATCTAGTTGGACTTCAATTTTGACAAAATTATTCGTGTAATTAGGGTGAGTGTCATTACCTCCGCCAAGCTCCTACTGATATCTACATCATCTCGGTGTTCAACTGAATTCTCAATACTGCATAAGGTTGTCTCTTACACCCTCTATGGCTCGTAGGATTTTTATACTGTCACGTAGGACACCACACGACGCAGCATATCATTTTAATCATGTATGTTGATTAAGTGTGTATGTTATTAAAAATAATTTTAAAACAGTTTAAAAATTAATTTGGAATTTATTTGATGAAACATATACTTCAAAAATAAAAAAATTCAATTATTTTTAAAAGGGTTAAATATTCGTTTTAATAAATGTAATATTTATATGTTATTATATGTTGGCATGCATGTATACTTTTTGTTATTAATATGCTTATATACGTGGCCTTTAAATATTATAATAGTTGGTAATTTAGACTAATCTATAGTCTTATAGGTTTTTATATGTTTAATTGCATGCGTGGTCTGTAGCTACCATCGATTAAACATTAGCTGGTCTAGTAGGCGTCATGCTCATACCATAGTTGTTACCTACAGCCATATGTCATTCGACTTTGTAGAATCCCAGTTATTGATAGTTTTGTATTTGTAATATGTGATGTGTCAAAACGATGTTTTTTACTATCTTTTGGTTTTATAACACGATACCGCATGTCATCCATATTGTTACAACGACAATAATTTTTTTATGGTTTACAGATAAAGTCCGCTATTTTGCACGTCGTATTTTTGCCTATGGTTTTGTCCAAAACCAAAGCTGGTATTGCTGTTAGCATTTTCAGTACGCCTTTGGTACAACAACTGGCACACCACGTGTCTCGTTTTTAATACTGTATTTTTGTTTCTTTTACAGCCACAAGATCATATATTATCTACCGCTGTGTGTGATTAATATCAATCCTTGTGAATCCTTTATTCTCCAATAAGAGAACTCTTGCTATGTCTATAAATAGCAGCCTTAGGCCTCATTTAAAATTAACCGAGAAAAATTATTTTTAAGCGAAAGCTCTGCTAAAATTTTGAGAGAGATTATACAACTGATTCAAAAAGATTTATCTTAGGAGTGTATACTTAGATCCAAGTCTGTTCATACTCAAGATTTTTTAAATCTTGAGGAGTCAAGCTTGGACATTTTTTTCAGAACATCATCTCTCAGTTCTCGTTGATTTTTCATTTTGAAAATTTTGGTTGTGAGTATCTCTAATTGTTGTTATTGTTTTATTTGTTCATTTAGATCTGTTATTTATTAGATCTACTTTCTTATAGTGTATTTCTGAAATATATTTTATACATATAAACACTACACACACGAACAACATTCCTTTGGTATTAAGTCTGATTTATTTTTCTTAGATCTATTTCTGTGAAAAAGTCGTGTACACAAATCTAATATGTTTAATAACTTTGATTATTTTGATATGTTCTAAATCAATGCTTAATTAAAACATTTTTTTAATTGAATTGAGAAATATTAGTTCATTATATTCGTTTTATTAGGTTTAGACATTTAAACCTATAGAGGAATAAATTGTAGAAATCTAAAATCTGATATTATACTTGCATGAACCATATACTTGATGATTTGATAACATAGAACTGTTTTTACTAAATCAAAGAATATCATATTGCTGAACTGTTTGAATTGAACTTACATATATATATTTGAGATCAAAATTGATTTAATCTAAATATTCTTTAAGAAATTTACATGATATTTCCAGTCTTGTTATTTGTGTATATGATTAGTTGGTTGATTTAAGTGATTTTCAAGAATTAATTTACATCTCATATCACTTAGATATATTCAATCACTTTATACTCACGTAGACACATTTATGGATGTGAATATTTGAACAAGTCTAGTGTTCAAGATTTGAAAGAAAAGAAAGATTTTCAAAACTATATTGAAAGTCAAGAAGACTTGACTTGAGTTGACACAAGACTTGCGAAAATATATGTGAGATATATTATGTTGCATAGCATTTGGTGTGTATCATTTAAGTGTGGGTGTGTCATCTAGGATAGAACACCGCACACAAATACTTCACTAGAAAATAAGACACGATAGGCACCGAGCTGATCTTGAGCTAGAAGAGCAAAAGGGAGACGATAAGAAGTGTAGAACGCAATAGAAAGAAAGGACAGACTTAAAGAGAGAGCATAATAAGCAACCAGGGAAGAGTCTTGGTCGTGTGAGGTAATAGCTACATCCATCTTCTTTAGTTGTCATGTTTGTTGATTGTAACTCGCTCTTGTTGTTTTTATTGTTTTAGTGGAAGTAGATTAGGTGACTCCTAGAGGGGTCCGTCGTTTTTCCCGGGTAAGGGTTTTTGGACGTAAAATAAACACCTTGTGCTTTACTTTATCGATTTGCAATATCTCGCCTCATACGAAAAAGTAGGTTTAATAATAGAAATGCACCTAATTAATTTAATCATATATTATCTGTTTTGACACCTAGTTAACTCAAGATAATAATTAGGACTATTAATTGACTTGTCAAACTAAAACCTGTTTTAACAAAGTTAGCAATTCAAGAAAAGTTTGATTTGGTCCCTTCTTGAATAACATAGATAACTTGTAGGTAATTGGAGTTTATTTCGGCAAATTGTTTTACTTTCGCATTATAGTCTATCGTATAAGCCGCACACTCACACAAAATAAGCGTTACCAAGATCTTTCATCTAAATTTCTTTAAAAGAAATATCTCAGTTTCGTGCAACATACTTATATCTTTGGTGGCAAGCAAAATTTCATCAACATATAAAACCCAGTAAATATGCTTACTCCCACTGAACTTATGGTATATACAATCATCACTCATATTTATCTCAAAACCAAAAGAGATGACAACTTCATGAAACTTATCATACCATTGACGAGAAGCTTGCTTAATCCCATAGATGGTTTTCTTTAACTTGCAAACCATTTTCTTTGCATCTCCCGATACAAAGTTTTCCGGTTGCACTATATAGATTGTTTCATCAATTTCACCAATGAGAAACGCAGTCTTAACATCCATCTGATGAAGCCCAAGGTCAAAGTGCACCACAAGTGCCATTATTATCCTAAAAGAGTCTTTCGATAAAATCGGAGAGAAAGTCTCTGTATAATCGATGCCCTTTTCTGTAAAAAGCCTTTAGCGACAAGACATGATTTGTATATCTCCACATCACCTTTCGAATCCTTCTTGGTTTTAAATATCCATTTGCAACCAATGGGTTTTGCACCTTCAGGCAATGGGACAAGAACCCAAACGTCATTGTCCTTCATTGACTTTATCTCCTCATTCATGACATCGATCCACTCTTGAGATTTAGAACTTTCCATGGATTGACGAAAATTGATTGGATCATCTTCCATCGCACCAATGCCAAACTCATTTTGAGAAATATAATGTAACCATCTCGCACACCACTTCTTCTTTCTCTAGTGGATCTCCTTAATGGCATAGGTTCTGGATGTGGTAGAATTTGTTATTCTAGAATGGGAGGTTCTTGGATATTGGTTTGATTATGATCTGCTTCTTGAAAAATGTCAGGAATACGAGCCTGATCAATATTAATAACAGCTGTGGGAATATCAACATATTCCTCTTTAAAATAAAAATCCTTATCCTTATCCCCCCCTGAAAAACTCAACATCCTCAAAGAACCGGACGTTTCCCGTATAAAAAATTATTTTAGTAGTAAGATTATAGAATTTGTAACCCCTAGATCTTTCAGAGTATCCAATAGCAACTAACCCTTCTAGAATCTAGTTTCTTTTCATGTGGCATATAAGGCCTCGCTTCAGCTAGACGTCCCTAAATATGAAGGTGCTTCAGACTAGGTTTCTTGCCTGTCCAAAGTTCAAAAGGGTTTTTAACAATTTCTTTAGTTGGTACTCTGTTAAGGATGTACACTGTAGTCTTTAATTCTTCACCCCAGAGTAAATCTGGTAAGTTAGAGTAACTGATCATACTCTTTACTATGTCTTTAAGCGTTTTGTTTCGCCTTTCAGCAACACCATTCATGCTTGGAGAACCTGGCATGGTATACCGTGGGATGATACAACACTTCTCTAGGAAGTTAGTAAATGGTCCCAGGCGTTGTTCACCTGAACCATCATACCTACCGTAGTATTCACCGCAATCAACATATGAAAGGTCATGTGTTCGAAACCCATTAGACACCCACCTCCAGAATAATTTTCGTCATTTTGTATGTCTTAAAAAAAGGAACACCAATAGTCGAACACTTGACTTTTCATTTTCAACAAACCATCCATTAACAACGAACCAGATCCAATTTACATTAATATAATGTGAATTAATAATAAAAAACAACAAAAACATGTCATTTTATTACCAAAACGACATAGTTTTGTATTGTCTTATTTGCTATCACAGAACAGCCATGAACAACAAATCCAAGGTCTTTCTCAATCTTCAAAAAATCATATAAAATCAACGGCTAGTCTAAATTTCAAGAATTTTATATCGTTGGAATCGTAATGAAACGAATAATATTTCTGTACCAAAATTTTTCAGAAATATTGAACTTTTTTGAAAAAAATATTTTCAACCCAAAATTAATATAAATACCTTCTAAATATATTCTTAACAATTCAACATGAAATGGCTCTGATACCACATGCTAGATTAATTTCTATTTTGTGACAATCATCACACAAACATATTGAATTATCAAGGAATATAAATATGGATTTTGCGAAAGCGTATCGAATCCATAACGAGAAAATTAAAATATATGAATTTGAGGTTTTATGCTCTTCCATATCAACACTTTTATTTCCTCTCTAAATTTCTCTCTGACAATGGGAATCGAAAGAATGATATAGTGTGATCTAGGGACCATGACCCATATTTATAAGATAATCGTGTCTTTTCATATTTCGTATATTTATAACTTTATTTGATAGCCTCTAATTCATATTTATTTCATATATAAGCCATATATTAAATTTAACTCTAACATATAAAACATGAGAAGGCAACTCATTAAGGGGAAACACTGCATAGAGCTTAGACTGCAGACAAAGAAAAAGGAAGTGTCCTTTTTACAGTTTAAAAAAAAAGAAATTCAAATTTTCTTTACAAGAAATTAGTTTAGTTTAGAATAATTTTTAGGTTTCGTTTTTAATCTTATTTTCATATTCAAGTGATTTTGATTGTGTAAGAAAGAAATGCAATTCAGAAACATGATTCTAAGGGGGACTTTTTTTATCGTAATTCTTTCTCTTCTCTTTAACTCTTTATTTCTATTATTGTGATTGTGCTTGCTTATTAAAATAGTCTTGGTTAATCATCTCATTCAAGGGTTGGGATGAAACTTCTTAGGATGTTAATTTAATTATTTGATCTTGTTACATTTACTCACCTTTTCACACACTAGAGATATACTTACCAAATTCTCAGAGAGTGCGATTCATAGATATATATCTAGTGAGAATTGAAGTCAAAACGTTGATTCTAATGGCAGTTTAGGAATTACTCTCATGATACTTAAGATTGTTTTACATAAATACGTGTTGAGTTTTAGGAAGGATTACGCTTTTGGTATTAAGCAATTTTATGCTTTACTTCGATAGTTGAACATTGTATTCCTTAATGCTTTTTTAGTTGGGTTGTATAGCTTTTCATCGTCCATGTATTTATTTATTTATTTACGTCAAATGTTTTATGTTTTTATGCGAATATAGTTGGCGTGTTTATTTTATTTTATTTGTTTTTATTTTTTATTTTATTTGTTTGATTTTATTATTATTAATATTATTTTTTTTTAATTTTTTTGAGTCTTTTATTAATATGTTAGGATTTAATTTTAATAGGTTTTATTTTTATACATTTTATATTTTTATTTGAGTTATAAATAATTAAAGAGTTTATTTATTTAGGTACAAAGTGTACACACACACCCTATTGACATACACACACACCCAATCCAATCTCTCCCCTCTCTCCTACCTGGCATCTCTCTCTCCCATTATTACAACCAAACCAAACCTTATCTCTCCCTCCTACTCAACGAACCCAAAACCCAACTCCTACAAACTTAAAACCCCCTATTCCGGCAGCCTTACATCCTAATCCGGAGACCACCTAAACCACAACTAGTAGTGGCAATGGCCCAAATAATTAAACAGTCCATATTAACCCAAGCATCTAAATATGAGCCCCATATTTATAAGTTGTGAGTTAAATATTGGGCCATATTTCAAAGCTATGAGTTAAATATGGTCCCATATTTCAAAGCAAGAAATCAAATATGGAGCCCAATTTTAAAAGATACAAATCAAATATAATACTCATTTTAAAAAGATATGGGTAAAATATGAGTTTTTTTTATATATACCTCGAATTGTAATACTTAATTTAGTAAAAAAATAATGGGTTGGTACAACCCATATTTGGCCCAATCCATATTTAACCCAACTCATATTTGACCCAACTCACATTTACCCAACTCATATTTGACCCGCCCAAATTATGGCAGTGATAACCACGACCGTCGGCGACTTCAATACAAACCCAACCACCTGTCAATCCCAACTCCTCCTTGCCAGCCATAAAACCCAAGTGCAAGAAACAAAAGATAATGATCCACATGTTTTTTAGTTAGCTTTTAAAAATTCCAAGAAAATCAACTTCGTGGGTTATAAAGCATAGGTAGGTAGCTCATTAATGGGAGACACTGCATAGAGTTTAGACGGCTGACAAAGAAAAAGGCACTGCCATTTTTACAATGAAAAAAAATTCAAAAAAAAAATATTTGCTCATGTTAGAATAATTTTTAGGTTTAATTTTTTTATTTTTTTGTAATCAAGTGAATTTGAATGTGGAATAAAGCGACGCAATTCATAAATGCAATTCAAAAAGAGACTTTTTGTATTGTAATTATTTCTCTTCTCTTTTAACTCTTTATTGATATTATTGTGATTGTACTTGCTTACTTAAATGGCTAATCAGGACAATCAAAGGGTGGGACGAAACCACATAGGATGATAATTTAATTAATTAATTTAGTCGATTCTCATATTTCTAGGAGAATTCGTTTTTAATTGTCATGGATTAATTTGCGTTTCAAGAGATAGTAAATTAATTTAGTTTTAATATTTTATTTTGGAATCGAACTAGAGATAGATTTTCCTAAACTTTGAATATTAACTCGGTGCCAAAATTTGATAATTCATATAATTTTTAAGAAATTAATCTTAGCAGGTAGTTTATTAAAAAAAGTATAAATCATAATTTTTTAAAGTAGGACATTTTTAAATTAATTTTCTAGAAAAAGATATTATTAAATCGATGATTGTAACGAGGGTTAAATTGTAAATTTAATATTATCTCAAAATATTTCAATTCAATAAATTAAGAAATTAAAATAATTGATCATAGGATGTAATCCCACGTCTTGTATCTTCTAATAATTATAAACTCGATTACGTGTCAATTTTAGAAGTTATTTAGTCACGTATGATTTTAGCATTTTTATTCTCCCTTTGAATTCTTTTTTTAAATATATAAAAAAAATATTTTAATAAAAATATTAAAATTGCAACCATTCACACTATTTGTTTTCCACTTGAAAGTAGAATTGATACCGTATTTACCGCAATACGAGTTATTTAATAAGTTTTGTAGGAATTCAAGTGATTTTGAGACTCAACATTTGAAAACAATGACCATATGTAAAAGCCAGTTATCAGAAATCATGACTATTAATTTGGGGTGGATAGAATAATATTTTGGTGTGTAAAACGTTAAAGGGACAAAAACATGACTCAAAAGTGAGATACAATTGACGTGTCGCGTTTGTATACATAAATAGTTTAGTACATAGTGAACATGCACGATCTTATGAGAAAGACTTGCAAGTGCAGTTTTGCCGCGACATAGGCCACGCTTGGCTTGGTTGAACTACTTAAATCATGTCAGTCATTCTTGGGTTTGTTGCAACACATAAGATTTGAACTAGGTTATTTCTCCATTATACTCCATTTGTTCCAAATTAACAGTGCACTAGCCTTTTTTCTTTGTTGTCCTAAATTAATAATTCACTTTCCTTTTTTTATAGATAATCAATTAACCAAATTCCTTAATATTAAATAAATTTTGATCTTAGTTATTTATCGAATATAGACTCTTAATTTGAGATGAAGGATTATTTGGAAACATAGATGTCCCTCTCCCTCTCTCTCATACAATCATCGGATTGCATAATTGAGCTCAGCTGGATTTCCTTTATGAATAATATTTTAATATATAATGTGGGAGAACACTTATTTTAAGTGCATATGGATAATACATTACAATAGAAATAACCTCAGAAGACGCAAGAAAATCTTAACACGGTACTAACCACATATGATTCTTTGCAAAAACTAATATCATGGAAATCTAAAACGCAGCAAACAGTCTCCAGGTCTTCTGCAGAAGTAGAATATAGGAGTATGGAAGGAGCAACTTGTGAGGTTATATGGTTGATTGGCTTTTTGGGAGATGTGCAAACACGACAAAACAAGGCTGTCTTATTATTTTGTGACAATCAAGCAGCCAATCATATAGCTCAAAATCCAGTTTTTCATGAAAGAACCAAACATATAGACATTGATTGTCACATCGTAAGAGATAAAGTTAAGGAAGGAGTCGTCAAATTTATACATATTGGATCAAGACATCAGTTAGCTGATATATTGACAAAACCTCTGCATTCTAAACAGTTCCATATTCTTATGAGCAAGTTGGGTATATTAAACATACACAGTCCAACTTGAGGGGGAGTGTTAAGATATCAGTTAGTGCAGTCAGTTAGTTAGTTAACAGTTAGTTTGGTGCTATATCAGTTAGTTTGTTATAATAGTTAGTTAACTTTAGTTTAGTATAGAAGTAGGTCCTATAAATAGAGGTAGGTCCTATTGTATATTCTTTTAATTTTTGTCAGCTTAATAAGATTGCTTAGTTCTTTTTTTTCATGATAAGTGTTAGTCTCAAGGATTTTTATGGGTTCAGTTTTTCACATGTACACATATTTTCTTTCACTTTTGGTTTCACCCACCCACTACCACTCCACTTTTTTGTGTTCTTGCGACCACTATTAGTGAAGATTTTATTAAACAGTACATGAACGCATTTATTTAATTTTGAATTGTAACTAAAGGATTGGCGTGGCTTAGATTGATTAGTTTTCATAG
Organism: Sambucus nigra; assembly: GCA_949130495.1. Lineage (NCBI taxonomy): Eukaryota > Viridiplantae > Streptophyta > Magnoliopsida > Dipsacales > Adoxaceae > Sambucus > Sambucus nigra. Next base: position 70,846,325 of record OX422207.1, read on the forward strand.
TCCACTGCTTTTTTTTACTGTAGGTCATGGATAATGTGTGGTATTCATGCAAGTAATTGAACAAACATTCTTAGCTATAATACCTTTTTAAAGTTCCAAGCATTTTGTGTTATGTGCAGGTGAGGGACATGAGATGGATGGGTCTTACGGATCGAACCAAAATTAGGGTCATATGAAGATTGATGATATTGTTACAATGAGATAGATTTGACCAAAACTATGTAATGTTGGAGCAAAAAAAAATAAGTTTGCCAAATAATATTATGATATCTGCTTGCTTTTTAAACTTAGTGGTCTCATGTTTTTCTGGGATTGATTGTGTGTAATGAATTTTGGCTTTAGTGTTTTTGTGAACTTATGCTTACTTTAGCTTTAGTTGTCTTATGGCTTAATGTATTTTTTGTCAAATCTTCTCGATTAAAAAAAAACTAAGATAGATATACACTCCCATTGTCCTCTAATTTGAGATGATTGAGAAGGCTGAGTCCTACCACCATTAACTCATAATTTGTTTCATTATTTGATGTTGTGTAGGCGAAGTCGCAGCATCTCCTAGACTGCTAATTTTTAGACTGTCGTGTTAATTTATCGAATGCGAAAGCCAGAACCAACGTGATAATTTTTAGCAATATAGGAGATGGAGTGGAAGAATTTTAATTATATTATTTTGATTCATGTATATAATTTTTAAGTCGTCGTATTATTTTTTAGTAGAGTTTTCTTTCAATACAAAATACATTTAAATTTTTTGGCAGTATTCTTTTAATATAAATTATGTTTTATATTTTAATAAAAATTATGTTTTTATGATTGCAGTTGAGATAGTAAAGGGAATGAAGTATGTCTCATCCATCTTTTCTCAACCAGTGGCGATTTGAAAATTAAAAGCAATATATAGGGATGTCAAACCTCATTAAGCGGAGCACTTACTCTATATGCTCCTAGAGAATAATTGGAGTATTCATATTTTTTTATTCATCCCATTGTAATGATAAATTTCATTTTATTTGTTAAGCAATAGATTGGTTCCAAGTCACAACTCATTCCATTAGTTCATGACCCAGTGGATATACCATTATAATATGCAGTCAACGTTCCTGTAACATTCTTAGTATTGGTTATTCAACTCATTTAAATTTTATTGCTAAATTTTTGCGATGATATTATTGACATTACAAAATTATGGTATTGTTTGTCTTCTGTAACAAAAAAACATTAGTTACACAAATGTTTTTTTTTAAATAAAATGCAAGTAACGTGCACCATAAGTCATACCATATGGGGCTATGCCTAAAAACAACATTGCATTATATGATGGATAGACCTGACAAGATGGACGTGGATCGTGTAGAGTTGAATTTGTATTGTTTTTTTAGCACGAGACACTCCAAATCTCGGGATCGGCCCTGGTTATAAAACATAGGAGGTTGGCTCATTAAGGGAGACACTGCATAAAGCTTATACGACACAGGCAGTGCCAATTTTACAATTAAAGAAAAAAAATTCGAAAAATATAAAAAAACAAAATAGTTTACGTTAGAATAATTTTTAGGCTTAGTTTTTATTTTTAGTTTTATAATCAAGTGAATTTGATTGTGGAAGAAAGAGATACAATTCAGAAACGCGATTCGAAGGGCGACTTTTTGTATCATAATTTTTCTCTTCTCTTGAACTCTTTATTGCGATTGTGTTTGCTTATTAAATATGTTTGGCTAATCAGGTGTGGAGGTGGGAAGAAACCGAATAGGATATTAACTTAAATAATTGACATAGTCGATTGTCATATTTCTAGGAGAATTGATTTTTAAATGTCATAGAATAATTTACACTTCAAGAAATAGTAAATTAATTTAGTTTTAATATTTGATTTTGGAATCAAACTAGAGATAGTTGTTTCCTGAATTTTGAATATTAACTCGGTATCGAAATTTGATAATTCATATAATTTTTAATAAATTAATCTTAGAAGGTAGTTTATAAAAAAAAAAGCATAAATCATAATTTTTTAAAGTGTGAGATTTTAAAATTAATTTTCTAACAAAAATAAGATATTATTGAATCTATGATTATAATGAGAGTTAAATTATAAAATTAATATAATCTCGAAACATTTTAATTAAATAAATTAATAATAAAATAATTGATTCTCGATGTAATCTCATCTCTTATGTCTTCTCATAATTATCAACTCGGTTACATATCAATTTTTGTAGTTATTCATTCATGTATTATGTTAGCATTTTTATTCTCCCTTTGAAATTATTATTTTTAAAATATATATAAAAATGGTTTTAATAAAAAAAATTTAAATTGCAGGCATTCACACTATTTGTTTTCCACTTTAAAGTTGAATTGATACCCGTATTTATCGCAATACGAGATATTTAATAAGTTTTTTAAGTATTGAATGAATTTTAAGACTCGCCTTTTGAAGACAACGACCAATGTAAAAAGCGAGATATCAAAAATCATGACTATTAATTTAGGGTGGATAGAATATCATTTTGGTGCGTAAAATGTTAAGGAGACAAAAACTTGACTCAAAAGTGAGATACGATTGATGTGACACATTTGTATACATAAATAGTTTAGTAAATATTAAACATGCAGGATCTTATTCGAAAGACTTGCAAGTGGAACTCTGCCACTTATCGCGCGAACACAGGCCACACTTGGCTTGGTTGAACTATTTAAATCGTGTCATTCATTCTCGGATTTGTTGTAACACATAAGGTTTGAACTAGGTTATTTCTCCGTTATTATACTCCATTTGTTCCAAATTAAAAGCGCACTATTTTTTTTTCATTGTCGTAAATTAATAGTTCACTTTTCTTTTTACATATAATCGATGAATCAAATTTCATGATATTGATTAAGTTTTGATCTTGATTATTGATCGAATATAGACTCTTAATTTAAGATGGATGATTATTTGGAAACATAGATGTTCCTCTCCCGCTCTATCTGATAATCATCAGTTGGATTTCATTTATTACATAATGTGGGAGAACAGTTATTTCAATAGCATATGAACAAAACATTACAAAATTCCAGGTAATTCATTATAGAAATAACCTCAGAAGACGCAAGAAAATCTTAACACAGTACTAACCACATATGATTCTTCGCAAAAACTAACAAATAAACAACACAATCACGTGAACTCACAGATCGGAAAGAACATGAACCATTCCTTTGCGCGCTCTGCATATAGCTTCTAATGCCTTATGCTTAGGGATAGTGATTCCTTTTCCTTCAGTCATGTCCTCCAACTCTTCATTAAGCCTCTCCCATTCGAAGCACTGAATTAGCGTTGCCAAACACAATCCCACCACCCGATGAGCAAGTCCAGCCCCAGGGCACTGCCTCCTACCTCCACCAAATGGTAAGAATTTATATGTCCCTCCTTCTCCAGCTTCATACCTCTCTGGCCTGAAACTCAATGGGCTATCCCATACTTTAGGGTCCCTCTGAATGGCTGATGCATTGACCAACAACATTGTACCACGGGGTACATGATAACCTCCAACGGTGCAGTCCTTGGAGGAGTAATGGGGTCCCAAGAGTGGTGCTGCAGGATATAATCGTAGCGTCTCATTAACAATGCCTTGGAGATATGGCAACTTGGCAAGGTCCGGTTCATCGGCTAAACGGTCTTGTCCGACAACTTCATCCAACTCAGCTCTAGCCTTCTTCAACACATCTTGGTTGTTGACCAAAAGCGCCATAGCCCACTCTATTGTCACCGACGAAGTGTCTGTGCCCGCAAGCAAAAGCACCTGCGTGTGTTACCAAGGAAATAAACTTTAAAATATAGTACAACAGGTGCAAACTTAACGAATCAAAATAATTTGCAAGTCAACTTACGAATACGAGGCCCTTGATAATATCATCAGGATAATTATCCTTTTCCGTTTCTTGCAAAGACAACATAACATCAATCAAAGTCTTGGTCTTGGACGCCTCCTTAGCCCTATGCTCATTCACCAACCGCTGCAAAAACGCATCACTCCTCACCCTCAAACTCCTCATCCTCTTCTCCACATTCTGAAAATCAAAATACTTATAGTAGGATAAAAAGTCCCCCGGATAAGCTGCCCCACTCAGCTCAAAGATCTCCCAAATCAAATCCCTAAACTGCTGAGCCTCAGGAAAATCCTTAGCCTCCGCCCCAAAATACCTCTTCCCAGCCACCATTCTCATCACAATATTAAACGACATATCCGAGAGCTTGGACTTCATTTCGACCTTAGGCGTTGGTGAGTTAAACAAATCTTTCAACAGCATTCTCGTTTCATCCTGACGGATGAATAAAAAACTGTTGAGTCTGGAGGTGGAGAAAAACTCGAGTGTGGCAACACGACGTAGGTTTCTCCACAAGGGTCCGTAGTTAGCGGACACGAGCGTTGTGTTGTTGTAGTTGAGAATCTCGCCTGTGGCCATGTGGGGTCTGTTGGCAAAATTAACATCGTTTTTTGTGAAACACTCTTCGACTGCTTCTGGGGAGGTTATCACGAGGACCGGCCGAGACCCGAAACGGAGGGCGTAAATGGGTCCATATTTATATGAGAGCTTTTGTAAAGTGCGGTGGACGGGGTCTTTTATGAGGTGGAGATGCCCGATTATGGGGAAGGCTGGGGGGCTTGGTGGTAGGTTTTTGTGGGTCTTTTTGGTGAAAAAGAGTTTGGATAAGAGGAGGATGCAAAGGATGGAGGATGAGATAGAGACTAAGTATAAAATATTTCCTTCCATGCTCGTCAAACTTGATTGAACTCTACTCAACTACACGCTGGAGGATGAGATAGAGACTAAGTATAAATTCACACTTTTAGAAATATTTTGAGATGGTTTCCATTTATATACTGAGTTCTCCATTTAGTTATAGAGCCCACGAGGTTGGCGACGTCCGCAAAACGATATTATTATTTAAAGAATTTATATTATAGAGGTCACGGTTGGCCGGCAACACTGCTCGCTCAGGTCAAAATTCTTTAAAGACTAAGTATAAATTCACACTTTTAGAAATATTTTGAGATGGCGGTCACTCCACGAGATTTTCCATTTATATACTGAGTTCTCCATTTAGTTATTGAGCCCACGAGGTTGGCGATGTCCGCAAAACTATGTTATTATTTAAAGACTTTATATTATAGAGGTCACCGTTGGCCGGCAACACTGGTCAGGTCAAAATTCACTTACTTTGGTCGATCACGGCGATAATTTAAAAAAAGTAAAAAACAAAAAATATTTTTTTTAAGGACAATTGGATTAGTATTCGGTACTCTCATTTCTTTAAGAGGGAAATCTTGTGTATGAATTGTGTTAATTATATTTTTATTTAAAAATTGTGTGAATAAGAGTGATAAAATAACTTTGAGGCATATAAATTAATTGTGACAAAGTAAGATTATGAAAATCCCACTTTTCTTTCTATAACTCCTATTTTATTAAACTTTAAATATTATTAGGGGTGTATAGAAAGAAAAGTTAAATAGGAATAAAAATAACTTTTTTAAAATATGAAGGGCTCACAAATTTGATCAATTTTTTTAACAACATACACTAATTGATCTTTATTATAAGACAATTACTACAAATTTATGCGCATCGCACGAATTCAAAAAGTAATTTAATGTCTAAAGTAATACTTTTTTTAACTTTAGTTATTCACCACAAATCTTAAAAAATATTTTATTTTTCATGCTTTTAGCAACTTCGGATGCCATTTTAACCCTTATTGTAGTTTTTTAGTTTTCATGCTTTTATTTGATGGATATAAAGTCAAGTGATTATTTCACCATATAAAGTCAACAAAAAACGCCATATATGATTTTTTTTCTCCATTGGTATAAGTATATAGCGATTATTTCACACTTAAATCACATATTAAGCCGACCTTCATTTTTTTTATGAAATTTGTAGAAAATTACTTATTTATTTTGAATGAAAATAAATTGTTATCCAATATTTTTGGATATTATTTACATTTACATTTTTGGATATTATTTTTGGATATTATTTACATTTACATTTTTGGATATTATTTTTGGAAATTTATAGAAAATTACTTATTTATTTACATTTTTAACCCCCTACCCCCACCCTGCCCCACACCCCACACATGCACACACACACACGCACATATATACACACGTACACACATATATATACACACAAACATATATATATATATATGGAAGAGAGAGAGAGAGAGAGAGAGAGAGAGAGAGAGAGAGAGAATTAAACCTGAAAGTAGAGAGAGAGAGAGAGAGAGAGAGGGAACGGCGGGAGGGAAAAAAGAAGGGGGAAAGGGTTTTTGCTGGAACCATTGTCACGGTCGTATCAAGGTCATTGACCGTGACAATTATTTAAAGAATTGTCACGGTCAATGACCGTGACAAGTAAATTTGTCACGGCCGTGTCACGGTCATTGACCGTGACAATTCTTTGTCACGGTCGTGTCAATGTCAATGACCGTGACATAAAACGCGTGTTTTTTGTCACGGTCAATGACCTTGACAAGGGTGGCTGGTTGAAAGGTGACAATTTTATCATTTTGGTGTAGTGTATTTTGTAACTGTACTTGGAACACTTGTTTACATGAAATAGTTATGTTTGACTTGATCGTGCAGCCCCGAGATCTTCTGTGCGTCAAGGAAACACACAGGATCCCATGCGTCCTTCTTCCCTATCAATTGTTTCATATGTCTCCAACATGCCTAACACAATCGTATCTGGTGTTAACATAGAAGGTATTGTATTTATAATGCTTTCCATTATTCCATATGTCATTGTCTAATTTTATTCGTAAAATTGAATCATCAATTGCATATTGAATCATTCATGGCTGTAACTGTTGCACAATAAATCATACATGATTGGCAATGGTGCATATTGAATCATACACGATGGCAATGGTGCATATTGAATTATACATGACTTCAATTATTTTTCGTGCTGATTTTCTTTGTTTTCTGTGGTAATTTTCAAGGATTCTGAAAATAATTTGATTTGTGAAAGAACATAAGCTAATTGGCCTCATGTCTCGAAAAGTTTCTTGATGTTTGATGATCTTTTGTAGTAGTGAGAATAATCAGTGAAGAATAAACATGGTCACTGAATTGATTAAATTTAATTGGGGATATAAGGCATGCCACTCATATAATGTATACTAGTCATAAAAAGGCAACTCTTAAAAACAAATTAACTGATTATCGAGGATATGGTCCATTAACGAATGGATAAAACAGAACACCTCATTCGTCCCGACCTTCGGGATTCACCGAATGCCTAAACCTTATCGGTATTCTGGATATGACTTGCCAACGACTGATTTTCACTGAAGACCTCAGCCTTATCAGTATTTAAAATAAGACTTGCTAACGGACGATTTTAATTGAACACCTTATCCTTGTCGGTATTTAGGTATTCATGGATTTCTTACGGTCGATCAAGCAGCACAATTTAGTCACTAACACAAATAATGAATAATCATTCAGAAAGGGGAGGAAATAAAGACATTCATTCAAGAAGTTCAAAAAACCATTCAAAGTTTATAAAAATTGCATAAAAATGTTATATAGACAAAAATTTGAAGTGTTCATCTAAAAGATAAGCGCTTAAGTTGTTGGGGATAGCAGAAGTAAGAAAACCATAAAACTCTTCACGTATAGAGAGCAAGGTCTTCAACGCTAGAATCAACCGATGGGCATGGCTCATTGTGGAGAAATTCTTGTTTAACTGTTGGAAACACTTCATCAATATCCAAAAACTGGTGTAGATTTGCATCATTCATCAGTTACAAGTTTAGGAATACAAAAGGAGGAGATCGTCATCATTATGTCCAGTGCTTCGTTACCTCATTCTATCATTCAACATTATTATTTTGGAGCATTTATGGCAATTTGATTATTTTTCTTTGTCCGATTCAAATCCTTGGTCACAAATAGTGATAATTATTAGTAGTAATATTGTTTGCCTAATATAATCTCCATTGGGTTTCAACATCACGGGTCTTCTTATTTTTTAAATTAATATAAGAAATGCTTCCATTGCCCAGTCGCAGGCATATGCTCTGGTTGGGATGGCTGCTACTTTAGCTTCAGTTTGTTCAGTACCCTTGACTTCAGTTCTACTTCTCTTTGAGCTGACAAAAGATTACAGGATCTTGCTTCCTCTCATGGGGGTTGTTGGATTAGCAATATGCTTACCCTCTGTGACAGACCAACCCAAGGAGATAGAGGAGTCTGACTCAAAGAGTTTATTACAAGGTTATTCTATTCTATCGCTAGTCAAAGATAAAAATAAAGAGAGGTCTTGGAGATGAACCAATGATGTAGATGATTTGGAACTCTCCACCATGGGAAATAGTATTCACCATGAAGATATTTTATTGGAAGATTTGAAGGTTTCGCAGGCTATGTCAAAGAATTATGTGAAGGTCTCATCGACCCTCACTTTGAAAGAGGCACTAAAATGTATGCAAGACGGCCACCAGGACTGTTTGCTTGCGGTTGATGCAAATAATTATCTAGATGGGATTCTAACTTATGGTGATATTAAATGGTGTTTGTTAAAGAACTCTGGTGACGCTTTGAACAGTGATTCATCACTTTCACGTGTAAGTACATCGCTTGTTTCCTATATCTGCACTCGAGGGATAAGCTATCGTGGACGAAAGCATGGACTTTTAACTTGTTATCCAGACAATAATTTGGCAATTGCCAAGCAGTTAATGGAGGCCAAGGGAATAAAACAATTGCCTATGGTTAAACGTGGTGTAGAATTATAAGAAGAAAGAAAGAACAGAATTGATGCTATCATTTATTACGAGTCCATCTTCAATTGTCTCAGAGCGGAACTGAATCACAGGAAATCTGTAAAACAGGAGAGAAGAGAAAACGATCTCCAGGAGAAGACTGCAAATAGTCACTAATGAGGTGATGGAGATGATACTTTTGTTTTTGAATCCCTTGGGTTGGGATATATTGATATCTTGTATTCAAATTGTAATCAAGAACGCACATTTTATACAGGTAAATATACTCGAGACTCCAGTTATTAGAGGCATTTTATGGGAAAATGGAATTAAGTATTAGTAAAAAAAGATGAAACTAATTGGCTTCAGTTTCTTATACATACTTCAGTGATTTCGTTTGGTTATATCTTCCATCTCATTTTCATTTGATATTAATTTTTTTTCCTTATCTTTAGTGAATTCGACAGCTGTGGTATCTCTAATTACTTTTATTAATTAAACCTGCGCAAGGTTTTGCTTTGATTAAATCTCGTTGCTTCGTTTATTATAGTGTTTGAGTTGGGCCGTCAATCAGCTATTTTGAAAGTATTGGAGGTGCAAATCAACGTTTAAGGTACAATTGAGAAGGTAGCATAGCTCTTTAAATGAGTAGGTACATTTTAACAGACACGTGTAGCATAGTTTATTAACATCTATATCTTGTTGATGACTCTTTCTTTATGACGGGATTACTGGTGGATGAACAGTAGCATAGTTCATTTTGCACAAGTCTCTAAATGAGCAGCTACCTTTGTATTCTGTTGAGCAGATATAGTGATGGACACATAGTTCTTGGAAATTTATCTTAATAGTTCCTACGAACTACATTAGTTCGTAGGTGGATGTTTATTGGCTACACTTTCTTTCATAATAGTACATTTTTTTTCTTAATTTGTCTTATTTTCATTGTCTCGTGAAGATGTTATGAAAAAGTTCTGTTATTCAGTGAATTGGTCATCGGTAATAGATAATATATCATGTCTCTTCTCGCGCAATAATCCATCTATGTTGTCAACTTTTGCATCCTTTAATGACCTGCCTTCCTCAGAAGATCTTTTTCTTTTCCGTGGAGATGAAACACTCTTTATATGAAAGCTTTTTATTCAGGTCATCCTTTCCTATACGCTTAAGGAGCTCAGCATGCTGATCCGCTATCATGACCCGAGCCGACGCCCATGATCGGAAAAGAAATACCTCATGAACTGTAGATCCAGAGCTTGAACTGATTGACCATGCGGGGTTGGATTCTTCTGTTTATCTGCGGATTTACTTGTTGGGGTACGCTATTATAAAATTTTCAGTACTTGTTCACTCACATTGTTGAATTGAATCAATCAAATTTTCCTAATTTTGCATATTGGTTTATGCAGACTCAAAATATTTCTCCCAATAATGTTCCTTGCAGGGGCTGTACTGGTACCAGTTCACCTGACGAATGAATTTTTAGAGAGTCCATACAACGCACAGTGCAATCAATAAGCTCTCTATTTCAACCATTCCACAAGGATCGAACAGGTTAGCCCGACTTAATATTTTATGAATTGCTTTTCTATTCCTTCTTCTTTCATTGCCTACCTTTATATGCAATATAATGTTGTTTAGGTGATTTATTTATTTTCATTTTGTATTAAACAATGTTGGACTTGATGAGAGCTTCATGAAGTGTAAATCAAGAGTTTAATTTCCTATGGATTATGGGTACACCTTTATCGGCCACCTTTAATAGTTTGTCCCCACTCTTATACCCGTATCGTTAGGGATTAATCACGTTAGAGGCCTCGATACCTCGAATCATAAATTTATTGAATATTTGTGTCAAGACAGAACATTTTGTTTGGCGTGGGTGGGGTACAACTAAACAACCACGTATTTAAGAGTTACACTGATAAACACAACCCTTTAAGTCTAGGAAATATGGTTATTAACTTAGGAGCCAGCAACTAGTATTTTTTACTAATTTTGCTTATATATTGTATTTATCTATTGATTATATCATACATTGTTGTAGACATTTCCCTCCACTAAGAATATGAGGTTTTTTATCTTGATTCACTGATTGAACAGGAGATTGGTTCCAATTGTCTAACCATGTCCACCTATTTAAAATTGTTTCAGTTAGGCTGGATCCGTCCTATTTGCCGGACTCGCAAAGGGTTTTCTGACATATACATTTATATAGTATAATTACAAATCAAAGGTGTCAGCACATCCAACTTATTAACTAATAAAGAAGATTAACTGTCATATTTTATCGTATAGGGTGAACTGCAATAAATCCCCTTGAACTGTGCAAGTTTTGTAAGAACCTTAATTTGTAATGCAAAAAACCCTCTCCATTTTGTTGCAAAGACCACCTATGTGTCATTAAAAGATCGCCAACATTTGCAACGAAATGCATATGGTTTAGGGGCATTTGATGCACTAATAATGTTTCAAGGGGATTTCTTGCAAAAGTGGCACAGTTTAGGTTCAGTGAGCTTTTTGGTCTTTTGCCTATGATATATATGTATATTAGCTGTTGCGCACAAAATTAAAATCATTTAGAGGGAAATGTAGGATAAATTGGAGAATGGGGTGTTAAAATTATATAGCATTAGGCAAGTATCATCGTGATTGTAAGCATCAATTCTGAGATTGTATTGGACAAATATAAGAATTTGAATTAACATTATTGTCTTTGTTTAGCTTCACTAATATAATAATATCTTGTTGGTTTGATGATTAACGTTCTTCTGAGTATTGCAGATTTTGGAATCATATAGTGATGTGATATACCTTTACATTTTGGACATGCTATGTGTTACTAAAAGAGTATGCAACAATTGCCTCAATGCGATTGCACTTTCTTGCATAAAAAGCGTCGTCCTGATCAATTTACAGTAAGATTTTCTTTCACTCAGTAAAGTTATAGATTAAGAAGAGTATAATATTTTAATTATATTGACTTTTATTGTAGTTTAATTTTAAATCAGATTTATGTTTTCTCAGTTGGCAATTAATTTTCATTATTGGGATGCGTGTTATATGTGGTATATAGCAGTTCGTTTTTTTAATATTATAAGACAACTGGAAATTAGTAAATTTCTAGATGTATCTGCTGTCGATTTAACGTTAGACAGTTTGATCCTTCAGTAAGTAATAAACAATATTTGAACCTAATTTGATTGTTAATAGGTTCTTGTGAAGAACATGCCACTAGACCCCGACGAATCAATTAGCGAGCTTGTTGAGCACTTTTTCTTTGTCAATCATCCTGATCACTATCTTTTGAATCAGGTTTGACTGAGCACTCCATATATATAAATATATATATATACACGTGTGTGTGTGTGTGTGAGGTTTGACTGTGCTCTCCATATATATATTTATGTGTGTGTGATACATAGTATGCTTTAAATTGTTTTTGAACGTGAGACTCATTCACAATTTGTTCCTTGTCTACTTTTTATTTCATCATTAATTTCGTTGTGGATCATATTTAATCTTACTAACTTTGTACAGATCATTTGACATTCAGATGAGGGTATGGGGGAGTTATCGCTGACAGATAGAGCTACTATTGTAAATATGTCTCCCGAGTATGGGGCAACTATGGGCTTCTTCCCTGTAGATCATGTCACATTACAGTACCTTAAACTAACTGGAAGAAGCGACGAGACCTTGAGCTTTCTCTCTATATCATATGCAATTTTTTCCACGTGTACTGAATTTAATTGGATTCTGAATCATTTTGGGAGGTCAAGTTCATGGTTTCTATGTCCCATAACAGGTCCTCTTTTGCTAGTTCGCATGCTAATTTGAAAATCCAATGCAAAACATCCTATGTCCGTAGCTATCTATTGTCTTAACACCCACATAAGACTCAATCATTGTCTACCACATCCTATGCCGGCAACTCAATATAGCCCAAGCTCAATACTGTTTCAGATAATATCTGATTCTCTATTCCTACGCTTTATCGTACTAAACATATGCAAGTGTTTGTTGAAACTTTTTCATATGATATTCTCAAAGGAATCATAAGTGTTAAGTCTCTAACATTGGATGGGGATACTATGGGCGTAAGTTTGTTCATCTGATTTTGTTTGTCCTATGGTTTAATTGGTCTTCAACAGTCCTTTATCCGTCACAAATAGATGACTGTTGTTTGTGTACTCAGGACTGAGTTCACAAACCACATCATATTGACCTCTTGTGAGTTGTTTTCTTTCAATTGTCAATTCCAAGGATGACTACGTATACATTTATCTATCCACATTAGTGTTTTTCTATAATTTGAAATATTGACAGTTGTTTTGTATCCCACCTGGGCTTCTTTTTTTGGAGCTATATTAGCCTTAATTTAGCTTATTACATCACATCCAATTGGAAGCCATATAGTTCATTATTCAAACCATATATTCTTTATTATGTTAGTGTTATATGTCCTTTAATCTTAAGCTTTTCATTGTATGAAAATGTGTAAACATTAAAACTAACTTTTCATTGTATGTACATTTTACTAGTATGTACGTTTTACTAGGTTCATCATCCAAGAAACGAGTCAGAGGACCAACACGAGGAATTGGGTTTCAAAAGAAATGTCACCCCCTAACCCCATTAGGATATAATCAACTCAATAGTTCTCAAACCACACTTATTATTTATTTATTTAGTAATACACATTAAATCAACTTCAAAGTTGTTATGTGGAATAAAAAAATTACAATCGTTTTAAGGAGACATAATTTAAACAAAACTCCCATACCACTTAACTTAATTACAACTAGTATAATGTACAAAACAAACTGACGAGACAATACTACTATTCACTCAACATCCTAGACTTGGCAGTGGCAGCTTCAAAACCTAAAAATGTAAACATATAAAACCATGAGTTTAAAAACTCAGTGAATGTACTACATCTCTATATAGTAAAAGTACTATATTAACCCCTCAACATATAAATATATCTATCTCTGGGCCAAATTAGTCCATAAACATATCCGGAGTTAATAAACCCCACATCTCCTGCCCGTAGGCAATAATCATCTCTATAGGTTTTAATAACCTAACATCTCCTGAATTGCATAGCAATTCAACATATCTTGACTTTTATAAAGTCATAACATCTCAACATCTCTTGACTTTTAATAAGTCATAACATCTCAACATCTCATGACTTTTAATAAGCCATATAATCTCAATATATAATACATACACATCATATCCATAATCAACTCAGTATGTACACTCACCTTGGGTTGTCAACTATGTATTCACGTTTCCCTCGGGTGGGGCTGAACTTGGTTGATTTGACCTTATACCTGTTAATCCAACTAAATTAGTACTGAATCTCAATCATAAGTATTATCTTAATATATCTATATAACCTTCAATGACTTTACAACAACAATATAATTCTACTCAAGTCACATTCCATGAAACATGTGTAAAGACAAAATAATGGTATATATGTTGATAAGGTTATGAACATTCAACCATAGAAAATACCTCGTAAGGAATTTATAACTAAAATCAAGTAAAAATAAAAGTATACCTCTCAATGTATATACACATGATATATGTACTCAAACGCCCTTGGGAAAGGGCAGATATACACCTTCTTTCATGGGGTATCCAGTATGGCCTCAAATTATTATCCTCCATACTTAACCATCCCATATTCCTAAATTGTATTAATACAGGTGTCCAACCTTATCAATATGAAAACATATATGAATATACTTTCCATTACAAGTGATGGTGTAATTTTTCAAGCCTCCTAGATCAAGTTATGGCCATTTCTTTACAACACAAGAAATCTTCCCTACAAACTCCTCTATTGTTCCTTCAACTTCCAAGAATTTTCATAATTTTTGTACAGCATAACTTTTCATGATTTTCAACCCATTTTCAATCAGAATACTTAGTAATACAGAATTAAAGTTTCATAATATTTTGACTTCATTTTCTATATCAAAAGCTTGACCAAACTTAGGGTATACCCAAATTAAATATCCAAACAGCAACTATGTACCAACTTGAAACCATCACCATGGCCCAACCACAAGGAGTTAAATTCTAATTTTCGGATATGATATGAATATATGAGTCCATTTTCATATCTAATTGGAGTTTCTGAATTCCAGTATGTACACAAAGAGATATGCAAGTTTGAATACAAAGGTTTTCAATACAAAGCAATATGACCTATAACACCACTTATCTGACATATGAACCAATACATATTATCACAAAGGAGTATGGAATTTTAATCAATACTTCACGATTTATATAATTTGAAATAAGTATAATACAAGATTAAAATAATATTAACACATAATTTTACCTTGGAAACACCTTAAGAATTTTCTTGGAATTCTTTTCCTAGATTTTAATGAAACCATGTCTTCCTTAACTTATATTTCCTCTTTCCTCAAGCCAAAAACCCTTAAAACTGAACTTAGGCTTAAATTGGCTGAAGAAACATGTTAGAAGAAGAGTTTTAAGTCGGCCAAGGCTGCCTCCCAGTCCATCCAATCAAATTAAAACATTTGGTTTAATAAAAGACAATTTACCACTTAAGGAAATTGACAGATTTTCCCCTTGTTCGTAATTTTGGCCTAAGTTCTTACTCGAACATCCGTTTGATGAAACGTTTATTGTGTTACAACCCTAACTCACATGTCTACAACTATGTAGTTTTCACCTCAAGTCTGTTGTAATGTTATAAGGGTCAAAACTAGTCTTAAACAGGAACATATCTATCGAAAATAACCAAATCTTGTGTTTGTAAATAATTCGACATTTCATGATTTATGAAAGTAGAATTATACTAACCATAATCACTTAACAGTAGATATAATAATAACACATTATTCATATCACATAAGATAAGTATGATTTAAATATAATTTATCATAATTATATACGGGTTGTCACAAGAAACTTGAAAGGGGGGAGGATATTGAAATCATCATCTCGGAGGGTCGTATAGTGCATCATTTTGCATCTAATTTCAAATCTAAAATCGTCATTGTTATCCGCGATCACCCTCCATTTAAATTCCGGTTATGGGGTGACATCCCGGAAGATAGCAAAGAACACATGTGGACACTTATGCTGGTAAGCTTCTACTTATGCTCATATATAGAATGCATCCCCAAGTAAAGTTAGTTTTAATGTTTTTTCTTTTCTTTTAAATAGGTTCAGTTTAAATTGCCAAATGAAGATAAAGTTGTGCAAAGGGAGAAAGATATTGAGAAGGAGAGACAAGTTGTTGAGGCCATGAGAGAAGCTGATGAGGCGAGAAGGGAAGATGACGTGGCAAGGAGAGAAGCAAATGAAGCTTGAAGGGAGAACGGTGCAATGAAATAACGAATGGATGAACTTTTTGGAAGATTTGAGGAGTTATCTAATCGCATAGCTCGTAACAATACATGAGTAGCACAAGAGATGCATGAAGTATAAATAATAAATAGTCTCATATCTATTTTTTTTGTACTTTTTTTTTGTAAACGATGAAACAATTTATGTAATTGATATATATGACTTGATTTTGAAGTGGAATATTATAAAGACATTGGGTATACAATATCATAAATATATTTTGTGAAGCAACGAAACGTAAATGTTTTTACTAGATTGTCTTAATTATCTCAAATATTAAATAAGAAAATTGAATGCATTTAGTATTATTGGTTAATTATTTTATGCATAAAATATAAATATTAAATGCAATAACTATTAGTAGAGGCAATAATTTGCTACAGAAAAATATTTTTAGTGGCAAAATTGAATTGCCACAGAACTATTTTGACCTTAAGCAAGAACTTATTTTTAGTAGCAAATCTTATATTTTCTACAAAAAGAACCTTTAGTGGCAAATCTGAATTGCCACAGAATTATCTTGATTTTAAGAAAAAAATTAGTTTTAGTAGCAAATTATATTTTTGCTACAAAAAAAACATTTTAGTGGCAAATAACGTATTTTTAGTGACAATTTTGAATGTTTTTTGTAGTAAATAATTTTCCACTAAAAGTATATCATTTAGTAGCAAAATCTGGTTGCCACTCAATGTATAACATTTAGTAGAAAATGCCAAAAAATTGCTACTAAAGGTATTAGCAGCGGGTTTTTAGTAGCAAAGTTATGACAAAAAATTTTTTGCCACTAAATGGTTTAGTGGAAATTTTTTAATGATTAGTCACAATTTTGTTTTGCAACTAAAAGTCTTTTTTCTTGTAGTGTGCAGATCAGTCCGCATTTTAAGAGTGTAGACCGGATATGTGTCACCTGGCGGTGAGCCCAGAAAAGAGAGAGTGTGTGCGTATAATTTAGGCGATAATTTCTAGGCACACCGTCAGGTGACACGTGTCTTGTCCGCATTCTTAAAATGCGGACTAGTCCACACAACATCATCATCATTATTATTATTATTATTATTATTATTATTATTATTATTATTATTATTATTATTATTATTATTATTATTATTATTATTATTATTATTATTATTATTATTATTATTATTATTATTATTATTATTATTATTATTATTATTATTATTATTATATAAGTGTTCTAAAAAACGGGCTTAGGCGTGAGGGTTTTTAGATACACCAATTTTTGGCCCTAAGCGTGAATTAAGGCGTGGTCAACGATGGTCAATATTTTTTGGGGTAAGGCGTGAAAAAACGCACGTTTTTTGGGGGGTAAGGCATGAAAAAATGCAAATTTTTTAGAAGTAAGGCATGAAAAAAAGCGAGTTTTTTTTTTTTTTTATATTTTGAAAAAATAGTATTTTAATTTACAAATATTTAGACATATTTTTAAGGTATATACCATTTTAGTATTTTTAATAGCCTTGTCATAGTTCAAAAATATTAAAATATATTAAAAAGCCCTAAACGCCTTTTTACGCCTAAGGCCCGCCTAGGCTTCTAAGGCTTAAGTTTGGCCGTCATGCCTCGGTCATATATATATATATATATATATATATAATGCTCTTGTGCGGGGCAGTCTGCATTTTAAGAGTGCGTGCCACCTTACGGTGAGCCGCGAAGTTATCGGTTAAATTATAGACACACTCTCTCTCTTTTCTCACTACACCAAAACACGCCATTAGTAACACAAAAATTTTACCGTTACTAAAATATTAGTAACACGATTTTTCCGTTAGAAATAAGGCGTGGGACACGAAGCTAGTAACAGAAAATTCTGTTACTAATAGTAACGATAAAATTCAGAATTAGTAACGGAAATTCTATTAATAATAGCAACGGTAAAATTCAAAATTAGTAACGAAAAATTATGTTACTAATAGTAACGATAAAATTCGGAATTAGTAATAATAAAATTCCGTTGCTAATAGTAACAATAAAAGTCTGAATTAGTAACGGTCAAATTCTGTTAGTAAAATTAATATATATTTAAAAAAAAATCAAGATCCAATATCCTGATTATTCTTACCACGCTAGTCAAATCCTAAGAATACATACAAAAATAGTCTACAAAAACAAGGGCATTATATTCAACATTTACATTTATATAAGCCTCCACTCTTTATTTACAAAAAAAAAAAATTAAACCAAACAAATGAAACATCGTAATACAATCGCCCTGAAAGTTACATTATTTTAGTAAAAGCATCCAATATAAAATCTTAATACAATCATCCCCAAATGAGATATTGTTTTATTATAACAAATCAAATGAAATATAAAAAAGAAGTCCGTTGTTGTTGACTATCAACTTTCGTTTTATTATCATCGCCATCAACGCCGCAACCCGCAATGCTCGAAACTTGATGACGATCCAAAAATGACATTCTATCAAACAAAACAAAATTATCATATTAGTTATAATATCAACATTTAGTCATACCAAATTAATTTAGTACAAAAAATTATCCACCAACAAAATTAATTGCACAAGTATGTGAACTTATAATATCACATTTCACATCAGCACTTAAAAGTAGGAAATTTCACATATAAACAAGTATGTGAACTTGTAATATCACACTTTCACATCAGCACAAAACACACGGTTTCTAAGACAAATTTTGTTTTTGGTACAACTAGAACTGTTCACACAAACAGAGAAACACACTCACGCTGCACACAAACACTAAACACACACTTCATATTATTCACATAAACACACTATGATAAAAAAAATGAATTAAAATTTCTTTGTACGTTATATCCAAGCATTTAGTTTGCATTCATGAATTCTGGCTATTTTTCATAAATTCACCCGATGTGAGATGTAAGAAATGCAAAAGAAAGAGCTCAAGTGCAAATTAGATCTCATAATGCTATCGTGAATACATGCATGCATTGTGAATTTAAACTCAAATTTTTATTTTTTTGGGTTAATACATGCATTATCTTATAAAGTTCATATTAACCTTCATTTGGTCATGGTCTCATGATGTTCTTGCTCCAATAATCGTGTCCAATATAACGGTGTTAATTCTCCCTAAACAGATATGCATGTCAGTATAACAAACTAGGGAAATTAATAAAAATAAAGTGATTATTTCCTTAACATTTCTAGAAATGTAACCACTCTCTAGTAAATATAAACATAATCATTGGGGCTCTCAATTGAGTAAGATTTTCTCCAAAATCCTTTTGAGAATATCCTAGCACCATGTAACTGATCAAACATGTCCTCTAACCACAAAATGGGAAAACGGTATAACCATGACAGCAAAAGGTAACTTGGTGAGTATCGCATTTGAACATTCAGCTTAACGGCAAAATGTAATATTACCATCACATCACTAAAAGCTATACGAAAAAAATTCAACACACAAAGAAATTCAATAAAAAAAATTTGTAAAAGAAAATCAATATTCTTTAGTACTTGCCTGAACTCGTTTGTTTCGAGAGTATTGCTCCACCCCATTATAGTCGCTCTCGCTAAATTGCTTACAGGAAAAACTAGCCGAATTTCTATAACTATAACATGCCAAATAAAATAAATAAAATAAGGAGAAATTTAGAATTCTCTTACCTGTAAATCTTTGGTCAATGAACTTGTATACATTCCTCCAGAGGAAACTGTAATAACACGAGCATCAGGTGCAGCTTTCTCCATCAATGGGAGCATCGATTATGTCATGGTATAAGTGCCTAGTACATTTACAGCGAAATTCCACTCGTATCTGGTGTTATAGGAAGCAAAAAAGACATTGAATCAATTAATTTGCAGTGTTTAATAATAATTAATGAGATATACTAAATCTGGCCTAATCAAATAGGAATGTGAAGTACCCTTCCGATGTGGTCACATGATTATTTTCTAGCACACCAGCATTGTTAATCTATATGAGACAAAAAATTCTATTAGATATTTCATGACTATTGTCAGATAAGAAGTTACATAGTCAATAACAAATCTACCTTAATTGGCATAATCAGATAAAATAATGTGTACTAACTCAATCAACAAATTGTAATATATTACATTTGAGAAAGGGTGTGTGTGTGTGTTAAAGGGGGGGGGGGGGTAACTATCAACTGCTGGCATATGTTAATGGTATGGTGCAATCACAAAAGATTTCAAAAATTGGAGTTTAAACAAAAATTAATGGTCAAAACAGAGGAACCTCACACAATGTTGTATTAGTTTTTAAGAAACGCAATGAATTAGTTTAAAACAGAACATAGCATTGTAACATAAGGACATCATATAATGTTATATAATGAAGACCCCAAAATTTAATTCTACAAGCATTTAAATGCAGCTGATACTCACACATAATAGGTTTCGACAATCAGCAGAAACTCACACATAATAGGGTATTGAGTACTGGACACTCATTATCCTCTATTAAGAACAGGAGTTATCAAAGTTTTAATAACTAAGAATATATTGTAAGGTGTAATACCCCGTATTTTTATGTTTTATTAATTTGGAGATTTATTGAATTTAATGTGAGTTATTAATTTAATATAAATCCGGAAATTAATTACTTTATAATTATTAACGTGATGTGAGTTAGTAATTATGAGAAACTTTTTTAATATTACAAATGAGTAAAGTGATATAATATTGGTTCTATGAAATGGCACGAGTGAATAAAATGACAATTTTGGAAATTTGAGTCGGGACGCCCCTGTGTCGCGTCGGGACTAAATATTGATTAATAAAAGTGAAATATTTTTAAGTTATCCGTATGGTCGTTTTGAGTGCTCCAACGTGTCTGGAAGGGTCGAGATAGTCAGAAAAGTGTACTCGGGGGTTTAGTTGGGTCTCGGGGCTTTTTTAGGCCTATTTAGCACTCCGGGGGGCATTTTGGACATTTTGCATTTTTGGGTAATTAAACCCACGAAAATTATTAGGCTATATCATCCATTTGGAACAGTCCTTTAGGGTTATCAGACTCAAAACTTTATAACGGCCATAGGAGATGGAAGGAGAAAGCTTTCCAAGCAATCCAAGGCCAAAAAGTCATCCGATTGCACCGCCACCACCACCTACGCGTAGATCGCACGACGGGGAACGCAACCACACCAAATTCGTTTACAAATCAGAACACTAAAATTTCTAGGCAAGTGTTTGTCTTGCTTATTTTCGTTAATGCATCACTCATGTTAGTCTAGGGATTGATTAGGATGAGTTTCATGGAAGAAAACCCATGTTGGAGATAGGAAATTGCATGTAGTAATGATATAAATGGAAATCTGGAAATCCCCTTCATATGTAGAGGTTGAACCACGAATTTATGATGTTTTAGAAGAAGAAATTCTGGAAAAAGATTGATTAGAACAAGGTTAAAGAAATTTCTAGGGTTCATGAGGTTTATCCAAGTTTTGCCCTTTTAATCCATGGTTATTGATGATAATTCACATGCTTTACATAGAAGATTGTTAGTTTGGGTTTATAATGTTTGTAGTATGAATTTCTGGGAGTTTGGGTGTTAAAAATCTGGATTTTATTGAGGTTGGATTATGAAACCGGTAACTGTTAAACTGCAGAATTCGCCATACCTGTTTGATTGATCAATCGAACCAGGAGTGTCGATCGATCGACGCATCGATCGATCAAGGTCCTTCCATCGATCGATCGACCCCTTCTGGCAAACTCATATTTCCCCTTTGTAAATAGTTAAATTCAAATTAAATGAGTAAAAATATTTGGACATCCTCATTAAAATATTTTGGAAGGTAAGGGAGACCAGTAGGACTTATTAATAATTACGAGACCTTTAATGTAAGACGAGATGTACATTTTTGGGATATTTACATATAAGGGACGATGGAATTATGTATTAAAGGGAGAGACGTGTAATGTAGATACGTTGGAAATTAGATGAGTACCAACTGAAATTCTACACTTGGGAGGATAAAGTTCATGAGTGTTACATAGTGAGTTGGAATAATCCCTCAAATTAGAGTAAGAGACGAATCATTATAAGTGATAACTAAATAATGAGAAATGAGGACAAACGTTATAATTATGGGTTATGAGATGAACCTAAATTTGTTATGGTAAAAGTACTATATTTATATGACTGTGTTTATGCATATACTATATACGTTTGAAAATCATGCCCGCGCTACTTGCTATCCCTGAGGTTACCGCGCTGGGACAGTCTTATCTCGATGTGACTTTATGGGGGATATTGACTCGTACCCTAGAAGATAGATATCCTTGGTACAGGCTATCTGATCGATGGTCAGTCGGTCCTAAGAGACGTGAGGGTATGTACTGACCTCTTAAAGACTTGGAATCTATGCTTCGCCTCAATATTGTTTGTGTATGTGTTAATACATTTCGAGAGTGATTCCGAACTTGTATTTACCTTAGTACGAGTGAGACGGGGATTGGATAGCAGAGTATGCCCGCACCATAATTTTTATGTTTGGTGTTGTTAGAATATATATAGATTATACGAGTGTTTAATATATATAGATTATAACACGACACCGTGTGTCATCCATATTGTTACAACGGCAACAATTTTTTTATGGTTTACAACTGGAGTCCTCTATTTTGAATGTCATCTTTTCGTCCATGGTATTGTCCAAAACCAAAGCTGGTATTGCTGTTACCGTTTTCAGTACGCCTTTGGTACACCAACAGGCACACCACGTGTCTCTTTTTTAATACTGTATTTTGTATTTCTTTTACCCCCACAAGATCATATATTATCTACGGATGTGTGTGATTAATATCAATCCATGTGAATACTTTATTCTCCAATCAGATAACTCTTGCTATGTGTATAAATATTGCCTTCGGCCTTATTTAAAATTAACCGAGAAAAATTATTTTTAAGTGAAAGCGCTGCTGAAATTTTGAGAGAGAGATTATACACCTGATTCAAAGAGATTTATCTTAAGAGTGTATACTTAGATCCAAGGCCGTTCCTACTCAATATTTTTGAAATCTTGAGGAGTCAAGCTTGGACGTTTTTTTCAGAACATGATCTCTCAATTCTTGTTGATATTTTCATTTTGAAAAATCCGGCTGTGAGTATCTCTAATTATTGTTCTTGTTATATTTGTTAATTTAGATCTGTTATCTATTAGATCTACTTTCTTGTAGTGAATTTCTGAAATAAATTTTATACATATAAACACTACACACATGAACAATATTCTTGTGGTATTAAGTCTGATCTATTTTTTTTAGATCTATTTGTGTGAAAAAGTCGTGTACACAAATCTGATATATTTAATGACTTTGATTATTTTGATATGTTCTAAATCAATGCTTAATTAAAACATTTTGTTTTAATTGAATTGAGAAATATTGGTTCTTTATATTCGTTTTATTAGGTTTAGACATTTAAACCTATAGAGGAATAAATTGCAGAAATCTAAAATCTGATTTTATACTTGCATGAACTATATACTTGATGATTTGAGAATATAGAACTGTTTAGACTAAATCAAAGAATATCATGTTGCTGAACTGTTTGGATTGAACATACATATATATATTTGAGATTAAAATTGATTTAATCTAAATATTCTATAAGATAATTACATGATATTTTCAGTCTTGTTATTTGTGTATAGGATTACTTGGTTGATTTATGTGATTTTCAGGAATTAATTTACATCTCATATCACTTAGATTTCAGTCACTTTGTATTCATGTAGACATATTTATGGATGTGAATATTTGAACAAGTCTAGTGTTCAAGATTTAAAAGAAAATAAATCTTTTCAAAACTGTATTGAAAGTAAAAAAGACTTGACTTGAGTTGACACAAGACTTACGAAGATATATGTGAGATATATTCTGTTGCATAACATATGGTGTGTATCATTTAAGTGTGGGTGTCTCATCTAGGATAGAACACCACACACAAATACTTCACTAGAAAATAAGGCACAATAGGCGCTGAGGTGATCTTGAGCTAAAAGAGCAAAATGGAGACGACAAGAAGTGTAAAACGCAATAGCAAGAAAGGAAAGACTTAAAGAGAGAGCATAATAAGCAACCAGGGAAGATTCTTGATCGTGTGAGGTAATAGATACATCTATCTTCGTTAGTTGTCGTGTTTGTTGATTGTAACTCTTTCCTATTGTTTTATTGTTTTAGTGGAAGTAGATTAGGTGACTCCTAAAGGAGTCCGTCGTTTTTCCCGGGTAAGGGTTTTTTCGACGTAAAATAAACACCTTGTGCTTTACTTTACAGATTTGTAATATCTCGCCTCATACGAAAAAGTAGGTTTAATAATAGAAATGCACCTAATTAATTTAATCATATATTATTTGTTTTGACACCTAGTTAACTCAAGATACTAATTAGGACTATTAATTGACTTGTCAAACTAAAACCTGTTTTAGCAAAGTTAGCAATTCAAGAAAAGTTTGCATTGGTACCTTATTGAATAACATAGATAACTTGTAGGTAATTGGAGTTTATTTTGGCAAATTGTTTTACTTCCTCATTATAGTCTATCATATAAGCCGCACGCTCACACAAAATAAGAGTTACCGAGATCTTTCATCTAAATTTCTTTAAAAGAAATATCTTAGTTTCGTACAACATACTTATATCTTTGGTGGAAAGCAAGATTTAATCAACATATAAAACCCAGTAAGTATGCTTACTTCCACTGAACTTATGGTATATACAATCATCACCCATATTTATCTCAAAACCAAACGAGATGACAAGTTAATGAAACTTATAATACCATTGACGAGAAGCTTGCTTAATCCCATATATGGTTTTCTTTAACTTGCAAACCATTTTCTTTGCATCTCCCGATACAAAGTTTTCTGGTTGCGCTATATAGATTGTTTCATCAATTTCACCATTGATAAACGCAATCGTAACATCCATCTGATGAAGCTCAAGGTCAAAGTGCACCACAAGTGGCATTATTATCCTAAAAGAGTTTTTCGATGAAATCGGAGAGAAAATATTTGTATAATCCATGCCCTTTTTCTGTGTAAAGACTTTAGCGACAAGAGATGATTTGTATCTCTCCACATCACCTTTCAAATCCCTCTTCGTTTAAATATCAATTTGCAATCAATGGGTTTTGCACGTTCAGGCAATTGGGCAAGAACCCAAACATCACTGTCCTTCATTGACTTTATCTCCTCATTCATGGAATCAATCCACTGTTAATATTTAGAACCTTCCATGGATTGACAAAAATTGATTGGACCATCTTCCATCGCACCAATGCTAAACTCATTTTGAGAAATACAATGTAATCATCTAGCACAACACTTCTTCTTTCTCTAGTGGATCTCCTTAATGGCATAGATTCTGGATGTGGTAGAGTTTGTTCTTCTAGAACGGGAGGTTCTTGGATATTGTTTTGATTATAATCTACTTCTTGAACAATGTCAGGAATAGGAGCCCGATCAATATTAATAATAATTGTGGTAATATCAACATATTCCTCTTTAAACCCAAAATCCTTAACCTTATCCCCTCCTGGAAAACTCAACATCCTCAAAGAACCGGACATTTATTGTCTAAAAAATTATTTTAGTAGTAGGATCATTGAATTTGTAACCCCTAGATCTTTCAAAGTATCCAATAGCAACTAACCGTTATGGAATCCAGTTTCTTTTCATATGGTCTATAAGGCCTCACTTCAGCTAGACATTCCCACATATGAAGGTGCTTCAGACTAGGTTTCTTGCCTGTCCAAAGTTCAAAAGCGGTTTTATCAATTTCTTTAGTTGGTACTCTGTTAAGGATGTACATTATAGTCTATAATGCTTCACCCCAGTGTAAATCTGGTAAGTTAGAGTAACTGGTCATACTATTTACTATGTCTTTAAGCATTTTGTTTCGACTTTCAGCAACACCATTCATGCTTAGAGAACCTGGCATGGTGTACTATGGGATGATACAACACTCCTCTAGGAATTTAGCAAATGGTCCCGAGCTTTGTTCACCTGAACCATCATACCTACCGTAGTATTCACTGCCACGATCATATCTAATGCTTTAAATCCTTTTGCTGAGTTGATTTTCAACTTCAGCCTTGAATCATTTGAACACATCCATATATTGGGACTTTTCATGGATGAGATAAAGGTATCCATAACGTGAAAAATTGTATATGAATGTAATAAAATATTTTTGACCGTTCCACGAAATCATAGGGAATGGTCCACAAATATCTGTATGTATCAGTTCTAAGACGTCTGTAGCCCTATTGGCACCAAATCTTCTTATGTTTATCAGTTTTCCCTTTATGCAATTTGTGCAAATTTTAAAATCTGAAAAATCAAGGTAATAGAAAATTCCATCTGACATAAGTTTTTCAATTCTCCTTTAGGAGATGTGACCTAATCTCTTATGCCATAATGATACGGAATTCTCATTGGTTAATTTTCTTTTGATAACTCTCGTACTTAATTTCAAGGTTTCGTGATATGAAGCAACTATATCAAGCATATAAAGGTTATCCACATAAGATAAAAAATCAGTACTAACCAAATTTGAATTATGAAGAAGACTAAATTTATTATTTCCAAAAGAACAAGTATAACCCAATTTTTCCAATACAGAAATAGAAACAAAGTTTCGTCTAAATGACGGTATAATAAATGTCTCATTTAAATCCAAATAAGTAGAAGACCTAAATATCCCAATTTCTTCAACTTCAACCTTCTTGCCATCGCCCATAAAAAAGTATCTTTCACCATCATTTGTCTTTCGGCAACTCAGGCAACCCTGCATAGACACACTAATGTGAGTGGTTGCACCATAATCTATCCACTACGTGTGTTTAGGTACCGAAGTCAAATTAACCTCAGAATAAACTAGATTAAGAAGTATACCTTTTTTTACACGCCTAACATGATAATTTGTACATTGCTTCTTCCTATGTCCTGTAGCTCCACAGAAGAAACAGACATCAACAGTTTTTTCTCTATGTTGTTTCTTTGGATATGGGACCACTTCAGCTTGTTTGTCCTTCTTTCTTTTCTTCCCCTTATTTTTGGAAGTACTAGCCAAATGAGAACATTCGATCTTATCTTGCTTCAGTCTTTCATCTTCTTACACATAATGTGAGATGAGCTCATTAAGAGACCAAGTATCCTTTTGGCAGTTGTAGCTCACCTTAAATTGACTGAATTATGTGCCAAGTGATATCAGAACAAAATGCACAAGCAAATCCTCAGAGAGATCAAGCTTAAGTTCTCTTAACATTGAAGTAAGATGAGACATTTTCATAATGTACTCCCTAATGTTACCATTACCTTTATATTTCATTGAGATGAGACTTGCCAAAATTGTACTTGTTTCAGTCTGTCATTCTTGGCAAATATGTTCTTAATTTCTTCTAGGAACTCTTTGGTTGTCTTTATCATTTTCGATATTATGCCCTTGAATTCTTCTGGAATGACCTTCTTTATGATCATCAAACACATGCGATTTTACTTCTCCCATTTTTCAAAGTCCTTTTTGTCATTTAAAGAACTTTTATCCGTAAGAGATGTAGGAGAACGAACCCTTAACGCAAGGTCCAGATCCATGACACTGAGAACTATATGAAGGCTCTCTTGCCATGACTTAAAGTTTGTACAGTTAAGCATAGGAATAGAATTAATACTGGCAGTAATGTTATAAGAAGAACTGATAGATGGATCCAGAGAACAACAAATAAATTAAACTAGCTCATATAAGTCTTAAATCAAAAATAAATTGAAATAAAAGGCAAACCCCATTTTAAGATATCGGACACTCTATTAATATGTTATCTTTGGAAAAAATATTAACTCGTAAGTGATATATTGTTGTAATAATCAAACACTGATAATAAGAACATATCGAATAATAATTCTTCCTTTGGGCCAATTTATTATTCATATGTAAAACTAAATAATTATCACGTGCTTATTATTAAAGTGGCACATGCAATTTTGTTAAAAATTAATCTTCCTTTCGGGCCGATTAATATTCACATTAATTACATGCATATAATCCTTTTATATTTCGAAATAAAATAATTTTTTCTTTAACAAAAGAGGTCACTTTGGTGACATATTGTTTAAATTAATCTATCTCGAAATATATATATAAATACACCAATATTTGAATTTAAATGTGTATTACATACAAGCAAGCTTGAAAGTAATAACATGTAAACACTACATATTAATGTATATCAGCAACATAACCAAAGTGGCTGCTCAGCTTAGTGGTTGATAGTTTAAATGATGGCCCCAACATATGGAAGGTCATGGGTTCGAAACCCATTAGACACCCACCTCGAGAATAATTTTCGTCATTTTGTATGTCTTAAAAAAAGGAACACCAATGGTCGAACACTTGACTTTTCATTTTCAACAAATCATCCATTAACAACGAACCAGATCCATTTTAAATTAATATGATGTGAATTAATAATAAAAAATAACAAAAACATGTCATTTTATTACAAAACCGACGTTGTTTTTTTTATTGTCTTATTTGCTATCACAGAACAGTCATGAACAACAAATCCAAGGTGTTTCTCAATCTTCAAAAAATCATACAAAATCAACGGCTAGTCCAAATTTCAAGAATTTTATATCGTTGGAATCGTAATGAAACGAATAATATTTATGTTCCAAAATTTTTCAGAAATATTGAACTTTTTTGAAAAGAAATATTTTCAACCCAAAATTAATATAAATACCTTCTGAATATATTCTTAACAATTCAACATGAAATGGCTCGGATACCACAAGTTAGATTAATTTCTATCTTGTGACAATCATCACACAAACAGGAACATTCATAATGAATTATCAAGAAAAATAAATATTGATTTTGCGAAAGCGTATCTGAATGCATAACGAGAAAATTAAAATATATGAGTTTGAGGTTTTATGCTCTTCCATATCAACACTTTTATTTCCTCTCTAAATTTCGCTCTGACTATGGAAATCAGAAGAATGATATAGTGTGATGTAGAACCATGACCCATATTTATAATATAATCGTGTCTTTTCATATTTCGTATATTTCTATTTTACCCCATCATAAAAATATAAATTATGCTTGTCTCTACACATTAAAACCTACACTTTAATAATATATTATTAAGGCCCGAAAAACCTAAATTAATCACTTTAATTGGCCTAACTTTATTTGATAGCCTATAATTCATATTTATTTCATATATAAACCCATATATTATATTTATCTCTATCATATAAAATATGAGAAGGCAGCTCATTAAGGGGAGACACTGCATAGAGCTTAAACTGCAGACAAAGAAAAAGAAAGTGTCCCTTTTACAGTTGTTGATGTAAAAAATTAGATCTCTCTAATTATTAAATCACAGATAAATAAAATGAGACAAAGATTTTTAAAGTTGTTCAGCCTTATAAGAGTGGCCTACGTCCACTGTTATGTTATTGCTGAGTGTTTGGGAATTCTTGATTACAAGTTCTATCAAGAAATTACGGTCCCCTTAAATGAGGGTGATACAAGGTATTTATAGCCCTTAGGCTGTACATGAAAGGGGTGATACATTAAATGATATACATATGAAAGGGTAATACATTTAATGCAGCGTGTGCGTCAAGATAATAAGCATTCAATGAATAGTTGAACTGTTGATTATCTGGCAATCAATGCTGGGGCCGAGATGCAGCTCGGACCGCCTTAGTTGCTCGTTACTCAAGAGTTCCTCGGAGCGCTGGAGTTCCTCGGAGTGATAGAGTTCCTCGGTGTATCCTTGTTGCTCGGAGAGGACATGAGTTGGTCTGGGAAATGAACTTCCTCGTTGCTATTGTGCCACGTAGATCGACACGTGTCTTCGTATTATTCGTCCATATCAGCATATTAATTTTGGTATCAATAGAAGCCCCCAATGTTTCATATTTTGAACTTTGAGGAGTATGGAACATTCTTTCTCGGTATATGGCAATATTAAATGACCCTCCTGGGTTTTAGGAACTTTTTCTTCGTATTTAAATTTCCTTCCAAATTCGCAGAATCCGCCTTTTTGTATTTTTAAAAGCGCTTCGATCTTCGTGCATTTTTTGTCCTTTTAGCCGCCGGTAGCGTAATAGTTTCCTTTCTGTAATCATTTCTTTCGCCATTTCCCAAGGCAAGGTATTTAAACTTCAGAGGCAATCCCATCGTCTTCTACCTTTTCAATTTCTGCTTTCGAGTTTTCTAAAGCTTTTCTCTCTCTTGTGCGTTCATTCCCTCCTTCGTTTGTTTGTCAACAGATCTCCTTTTTCCTGTAAGATTTTCTTCCTTCTTCTTCATTTCTTTTTATTCACCATGGTTTATATTATCGAATCTCTTGAGAAGTTCCGCTCTGACTTCTCTATTCCTTCTTGGGTAACTTTGGAGAGTCTTTCTAAGCCTTCAACTTATTTTAATTTGGCTGAGGGACATTGGTTCCCTAGCCTCTTTATTGCTGAATGTGGATTTTCTTTTCCACCAAACCCTTTGTGTTTAGAGTTTTGTCAGTATTTCGATGTTGTCCCTGCAAAAATAGCCCCCAACACATGGAGGATAGTTAATGGGGTACATAGGTTAAATCAAACTCATGGAACTCGTATAGGAATTCCTGAGATTATGTACTGTTACAGATGGGCTATTTTAGACAATGTTTTTTATTTAAAAACTAGGTTTTTGAATAGGGCCTTAGTAGTCAATCTCCCTGATGCAAACAGGGATTATTTTGAACATGGGGTAGTTATAAAAAATTGGCAACATGCCCCTTTGGTTGGAGATGTAGTATTTGAGGGTCCTAGATGCCCCCCATATGGCAATGTGATAGGTTATTTTCATCTTATTTTATTTTTGAAATTACGATTTCATTGTGTTTGACAAAATGTATGACTAATATTTCGCTATGTATTTGTTTGTAGTTGACAGTAAGAGAAAAACTCCTAAAGAATCAGAAGTTAATATAAAGCATTTGAAACATATCTGGAATTTGCATCGAAGAGTTGCAGACGAGCATATCAGGTCTGCTTCATATTTGCTGCAGTACAGGAGCTACACATCATCCTTCACTGTTCATCCTATGGTCAGTATTAGTGAACTATTGCCAGCTTCTGAGGAATCTTCACCAGAATCTCACATTCCTCTAAGTCAGAAGATGGGCAAGAGAAGAGTTCCCGCTATCTTTGAGGAATCTTCCTCTGCCGGGGATGGAAAGAAAAACAAGGTTGATGTCCCAAAGGGGATAAATAAAGTGGATGTTGTTCCTTCTGTTGCTGCTCAGAAGGCTGTCGAGAAGCCTCCAATGGCTCCGAGCAAGAGAAATACTTCTGTGGAAGTGGTCGCCATTTCCCCCATCAAAGGTTCTTTGGCTGAAACTGCTGAAGTACCACTAAGGAGATTGAAGAAATCCTCCTCGGTTAGTTTTTCTGAAGCCATTCCCCATCTCCAAGCTAGTGGAGCTAGAGTTCCAACCATTATTCCTCTGAGTTCTGCGATGAGCTTGGTAAAGACTTGGACTATTCCTGAAGTCCAAGGAATTGAAGAAAGTATGTCTAGGGATATGCTGACCTCCCTAGCTACTCGTCACATCGCTTCAGTAAGTTTCTCTTATCTTGAATTTTTCTTTCCTTCAATCAATATATGTAACTCGGTACTGACTTATCATTACCTTCTCTTTTCGGCTGGTGAGTTGTTTTAACACCATTGTGAAGAAAAATGAAGCGCTCAAGGCTTCAAGCTCCTCGTCTGGAGTAGAGGATGCATTCCAGGGTTTCGCTCAATCTCTAAAGGAATCTCGTCAGAAGTACGACTAGGATAAAGGTGAATGGGAGAAGAAATTGGCTGCATCTGAAGTAGAGAAGGTGCAGTTGGGAAATAAAGTGAAGGACTTGGAAAGGGAGAATAAGAAATACTCCGAGAAGCTCACTACCTTCGGGGAGCTTGAAAATAAACTAAAATCAGCCGAGGAAGATCTAACCCTTCTGCACGAAGCAAATCGTCAGAAGGAGGAATTGGAGGCCAAGTTGAAAGCCACCGAGGATCTTCTGTCCGAGAAGCTCTCCTCGGAGAAAATGAAGAGAAAAATAGCTGTGAAGAATTCCTTTCGAACTGGTTGGGATAAAGGATGGGATAGGGGGGTAGCAGCAATGATGACCCAGGTGAAGTATCGAAGTTTGAAATACTTCCATGATGGTTGGGTTGCTTCCTTGCAAGAATTGAAGGTGAGCGAGGACTACGAGCTATTTCAACAACATCTCCCAGGTTCTCCTCCAGTTATTGAAGATGAAGATGAAGACAAAGATGCATCTGAAGAATCTTCAATGATAGTGGGTGATCAAGTCCTTGCTCCTCAACCCAACCAGACATCTGCTGAGGAGATTTCTTCTTTGCCTGCTCCTCCTGAACAAATCCCAACTCTAGCCGATCAAATCATTGTTCCCACCGAGCAACCAAGCTCCGCGTCCCAGCCTCCCGATAAAGTCTTGGGAGATAAGGAAAAGGTGTGAAGTTGTTCGGTACTACCTTTCTGTTTTTTTTCTTTTTTAAATGTAACTCAAATCTTTGTAACTTCGCCTTATGATCTAATAAAATTTAAGTTTTTTTCTTCCATATGATTGTCTCTTCTTTATCTGCACTCTGTCTTGATTTTCTTTTTCTTTCTCTGTTAGTTTCTGTCCAGGATGGATTTTCTGTCTGTTAATGACACAAAGTTGATGCGGCAATGCCATGAATATTATAAAGTTGGTCACACAGACCTAAGTGCATCAGAAGTTGCCGACATCCTTGGCCATGGTTCTTCAGAGCAGGCAATAGAAGCTTATCAATACCTGAAGGTCTTACTTGATCGATCTGTGGCCAATAACGTGGCTTACTATGATATGATTGAGGAGCTACAATATACCCTAGAAGATCTTCAGACTCAGTACAAGGAGTCAAATGCCTTGTTACATGAGGGGTATGAAAAGAAATATCAACAGCTTTCTGTCGAGAAGGGATACAACAAACTCCTTTCTGGGTATGATATCAGGGAGAGGACCCTAAAGGGAGAAGTTGAAGCTTGTAGACAAATTGCTGAACTGCTGGAGCAAGAGAAAAATAATTTGCAAAAAGAACTAGCACAATACAAATCTGCAGCCTCTTCTTCAACAGCGGTAATCCCAGTGACCGATGAGGGATTTTCCTTCTTAGAGGTTGAGAATGCCAAATTAAGGCAAGAGTTGGATGTCCTGCGAAGATCTGGTACTTCTTCTTCTACTCGGGTACGAGGAAGAGGTTCTCGTGGGCGAGGAAGAGTTGCCCAGGATGTTGTCGAGGAACGAAGTACTCCAGCTGCTCGGGGTCGATCAAGAAATCCTCGTAGTATTGAAGAAGCTCGTACTCTGTCAACATTGGAAACCCAAGCGTACCAACTGAATGCCAAGGATCGAGCTTTGTCTGAAATGTCAAAGAAAATCCTAACTTTGGAGGATCAACTTGCATCGACAAAATCTGCTCTGGATAATAAGGATGCTCTTGCCAGCAACCTTCATGAGCAATTAGAGAAATTAACTTTCCAATTCCACAAACAAGCTCATGAGTTCTGGATCGCAGGCTACAATGAAGCCCTTTATCATTTGGATGCTCGCATTGAAAATGCCAATAATGAAGGTTATAAGCAGGGATGGTTGAACGCCCTGGGTGTATTAAAATTGGAGCAAGGGAATTATTTATGGGATTATCATACTCCTGGGCTACTAGACTTGCCCGTGCCACCTTATAAATTGGACATGGAATGGACCCCAGCTCGTGCCATTCCTCGGAGCTTAATTGCAAAATACCTCGTCGACTACAATCTTCATTCACAAATCGAAGTATCTCGTCCCGAGCATCTACTGGACACACCTTCTGTGATGAACGTCAGAATGCTCAGAGATATTAACTTCATTAATTCTCCTCTTTGCCTGGAAGATCCTCCTGCTGGTGAGGAGCCTGTTTCAAAAGCTAAGGGAAAGAAACCAATAGAGTAGGAATCTCAATGTAATAGTTAGTACACATGTAATTTGTAATTCGTTTTGAATTTTAATGAAAGACTTTCATTTTCTGTTTGCAAATCTGTATTGCTATTGTTTTGTACTTGTCTAACACTTTTATATTTGTGATTTCATAACAATACTTTGTGGTTCATCGACCAATCTAGTAATAAAAGGTTACAAGTATCAAAAGTGTTGCTCAATCACTTAATAATAGAGTAATGAGTATAAAAATGTTTAAAATTTTTCCAACCAACCAAGGTTGTTAAATTGAATTTTTCCAACCAACCAAGGTTGTTAAATTGTGCTCATCGACCAATTATAATTAGTGAGAGTTTTTATCCCCGACTAACCATACTTGGTAATTTTTGTCATAAAACGTGTCCGACCAACCAAGGTCGCTAATTTTATCCTCGTCGACAAACTTTAGTTAGTGGATTTTTATCCTCGACCAACTATACTTGGTTCAGTTTGGAATATTTTATATTTTCTGGAATAGTTTTACCTTTCGACCAACATAAGTTGGCATATTTTGTTTCTTAACCAGCCGAAATTGGCATTTTTAAGAAAATTGTTCTTGCCCTTTTAC
This sequence comes from Sambucus nigra, assembly GCA_949130495.1. Classification (NCBI taxonomy): domain Eukaryota; kingdom Viridiplantae; phylum Streptophyta; class Magnoliopsida; order Dipsacales; family Adoxaceae; genus Sambucus; species Sambucus nigra. The sequence continues at coordinate 70,881,109 of OX422207.1, forward strand.
CAACCGGAGTTGGTCATGGGTTTGAACTATCATGTCCACTAACTCTTTTACCAACCGAAGTTGATCACATTAGTGTACGCCTCCTATCCAAAGGAGTATAGTTTGTTCTCGCTATTTTACCAACCGAAGTTGATCATGCTTGAACTATCATGTCCACTAGTTATTTTACCAACCGGAGTTGATCACGCTAGTGTACGCCTCCTATCCATAGGAGTATAGTTTGTTCTCGCTATTTTACCAACCGAAGTTGATCACGCTTGAACTATCATGTCCACTAGTTATTTTACCAACCGGAGTTGATCACGCTAGTGTATGCCTCCTAACCAAAGGAGTATAGTTTGTTCTCGCCCTTTTACCAACCGGAGTTGGTCGTGGGTCTGAACTATCGTCTTCTTTTTGCTGTCGAGCAGCGTAGTGTACAACACTAGTATTCCCCGAAAAACTTTCAATAAAAGGAGAGAAGATGGTGAAACATCATCATTTTATTCATATTGATAGAACTGCTTTACATTTTACATTACTGATAATACTTGCGTAGGTGTTCTGCATTCCATGCATTCTTGAATTCCTCTCGTTCTAGAGTTGCTATTCGGTAAGTTCCTGGTCGAACAACTTCTGTAACTCGATAAGGTCCATGCCAATTTGCTTCCAATTTATTGTGCTTCTGAATGACCTTCTTTAGCACGTAATCTCCTTCTTTTAAATCGCATTTCTTCACTCTCTTGTTGTAGAACAGAGCTGTTCGTTGTTGATATGCAGCATTCCTAATGGCTCCTTCTTCTCTAACCTCCTCCAGCATGTCCAAATCTAATCTTATCATCAAGTCACTGATTGGGGAATTGAAATTCAGCACTCTGTGTGTTGGGAGACCCAACTCAGCAGGTATTATAGCCTCACTTCCAAATGCCAGCATATATGGTGATTCTCCAGTTGCTGCTCGGGGAGTTGTTCGGTAAGCCCACAATACTGATTGTAGCTCATTAATCCAATTAGCTTTAGCCTCACTTAACCTCTTCTTCAGACCATTTAATAATGTTCTGTTCGTCACTTCAGTCTATCCATTTCTTCGAGGATGGCCTGGTGCTGAATGAACCTTCAAAATGTTTGACTGATGACAATAGGCGGCAAACTCCTCGTTATCAAACTGTGTTCCATGGTCTGTGATGAAGGCATGAGGGAGACCATATCGACAGATGATATTCTTCCAAACGAATTGGTATACCTTCTCGTATGTCATATCAATCGGAGGCTCAGCTTCTACCCACTTAGTAAAATAATCCACTGCGATGACGATGTACTTGAATCTTCCTCTGGTCGTTGATAGTGGTCCAACCAGATCAATTCCCCACATGGAAAATGGCCAAGGGGAAGTTATGGGTGTCAATAATGCTTGTGGAGTACGTCGGATTGAAGAAAAACGTTAGCATTTATCACATTTTTTAGCATAGGCTATACAATCAGCCCTCATCGTTGGCCAGTAGTATCCTTGCGTCATCACCCTTTGCAAAAGTGTTCGACCTGCTACATGGGCTCCACAGGACCCTTCATGAATTTCTCCAATCAATTCTTTTACCTCGGAGGGATGTACACATCTTTGCAAGCCTGCCATAATTCCTCGTCTATACAAAACACCATTAGTTAGTACATACCGAGCAGCTTTAAACTTTAATTTCTTGGCAGCAATCTTATCCTCCAGTAATTCTCCTTCTTCGACATACGCCCTGATGGGATCCATCCAAGATGGTCCTAAATCAAGGGAAATAACATTCATCGTCAGGCCTTCATCTATGCTTCGACTTTCTAACACCTCAATTGGTATCGTTCTTCGCAACTCAGTACGAGTAGCTGATGCTAATCGGGCCAGTGCGTCTGCTTGCGCATTCTCCATTCTTGTTATTCTGATCAACTGAATGGCATCAAATTCTGCCAACAACTCCATCGCCTTTGCATGATACTTGACCATTAATTCTCCTTTAACTGCATACGTTCCCATCATCTGATTCATAATTAATTGAGAATCACTGAATACCATCACTTGTTGCGCTTCCATAATCTTTGCTAAATTAAGACCTGCTATCAAGGCTTCATACTCAGCCTCATTATTGGAAGCTTTGAACAGGAATCGTAAGGCATATTCCATGTCAATCTCGTCTGGGGTGTTCAAAACAATCCCTGCTCCACAACCCGTTGTACAAGATGACCCATCCACATACAATCTCCTCGTAGGTAACTCGTCTTCAAAATTCTTATCTGACAGCGTTCCTCGGTGAAATATTTGCTATTTTGTTTCATCCTCCTCTGGTATTTTTCGCTCCTCGTCAACCATCTCTTCTCGCCCTTTTACCAATCGGAGTTGGTCTGGGTTTGAATTTGATGATTTTTCTACACCCACAAGCCCTTTTACCAATCGGAGTTGGTCTGAGCTTATGTCTGTTGATCCTGTAACATCCGCAGGTTGGTCAGCGAGCAACTTTTATTCGTCGGGGGTATCAGGATATGTAAACTCTACTATAAAGTCTGCTACAACTTTCCCTTTTAAGGATGATCTGGGTTCATACACAATATCATATTCACCGAGCTCTATTGCCCAGTACATCAGTCTCCCTGACTTTTCTGGTTTATGAAGGGCTTGTCTTAATGGCATGTCGGTATACACGATGATGGTATGGGCCTGGAAATACGGCCTCATTCTTCTACTTGCCTCAATTAATGCCAATGCCAAATTTTCTAACTTTGGGTACCTGAACTCTGCACCTCGGAAAGCCTTACTTGTGTAATAAATTGGCTTCTGGACTCCATTCTCCAATCTGATCAATGCCGAGCTGACTGCATTCTTTGATACTGCCAGGTATAAGTACAACTTTTCTCCCATTACTGGTCTGGACAGTAGTGGAGGTGTTCCCAGATATTTCTTCAAGTCTTGAAAGGCTTTTTCACATTCATCATTCCACTCGAAAGTTTTTCGGAGTGTTTTGAAGAATGGAAGGCACCTATCAGTTGCTCGAGATACAAATCTATTGAGCGCTACAACTCGTCCTGTAAGACTCTGCACTTCTTTCTTCGTCGTTGGAGATCGCAACTCTAAGAGAGCTTTGATCTTTGCTGGATTTGCCTCAATGCCTCGCTGGTTGATGATGTACCCGAGGAACATTCCTTTTCGTACTCCAAAGGTGCACTTCGTCGGGTTGAGCTTCATATGGTATTTATCCAGTTGATCAAAGGTCTGACCTAAGTCAACTAGATGCTCAACAGCTTTCTTGCTCTTTGTCAGCATATCGTCGACATAGACTTCCATGTTGTAACTGATTTGTTCGGAAAAAACCTTGTTCATCATCCGTTGATATGTCGCTCCTGCATTTTTCAAACCAAAAGGCATAACATTATAACAATAAGTTCCCCTGGGGGTAATAAAAGAAGTGCTTTCCCTGTCTTCAGGTTTCATTTTGATCTGGTTGTAACCAGAGTAAGCATCCATGAAGCTGAGCAGATCGTGCCCCGAGGTAGCATCTACTAGTTGGTCAATCTTGGGCAATGGGAAATGATCCTTTGGGCAGGCCTTGTTGAGATCAGTGAAATCAACAAACATTCTCCATTTATTATTTTTCTTCTTTACCATCACCACATTTGCCAACCAGTCTGGATACTTCACATCTTCAATGAATTGGGCTTTCTGGAGCTTGTCGACCTCCTCTTGAATAGCTTGATTCTTCTCGGGGATAAATACCCTTCTTCTTTGCTTTACAAGCTTGATCTCTTTATTCACATTGAGCTCATGACATAAGAAGTTTGGATCTATTCCTAGCCTGTCTTCATGACTCCACGCAAAAGTTTTCTTTCTGTTTCTCAAGAAAGTTATTAACTCCTATTTTATTGAAGCATCCAACGATGAACCTATCTGGGTTACTCGTTCAGGGTGTTCGTCGTCCAGAATAACATTTTCTGTAGATTCTACCACCTGTCCTTTTACAAGCTGGGATTCATCTCTGGGATCGAGAGTTTCAATCTCTGTATCTTCTTCCACCTGGTAGGTAGTAGTCTTTTTCCTTGATTCTTCAAGCTCCTCATGTTCGGCAGATGAATAATAGCATTCCCCAGCTACTTTTTGATCACCTTTCACAACTCCTACTCCGAAGTTTGTTGGGAATTTTAAACACTGATGTACTATAGATGGAACTGCCTCGAACTTCTTCAAAATAACTCTTCCCATGATGATGTTGTAAGCTGACTGCACATTTTTATCCATCACAAAGAAGCGTATTCTTTCTGTTCGGCAAGCAGGCCAAGTTCCAATGAATATATCCAACTTGATCGTTCCAAGTGGAAAAACTTTCTCGCCAGCAAAACCCAGAAGGGTTTGTGATAAGGTTCCAATTGAGATAATTTCAAATTCAAGCTGTCAAAGCATGAATAGTACATGATGTATGCCGAACTACCATTGTCTACCAACACCCTTGAAATCACTACTTCTTTCATCCTCATTTTGATCACCAAAGGGTCGTCGTGAGGGTAAAGAACACCCGCCAGGTCATTTTTTGAAAAGCCAATGATCAGCTTCTCTTTGTTTACCTTCCTCGGGCGATCCTCCTCAGCCAAATTTATTCGCTGAATATATGAGCAAGCTTGAGCCTCTCCAAGGTAAGCCTTTCTTTCTGCGGTAAGGTCTCCTCCTCCTGCATCTCCTCCTGTAATAACATTACAATCAAATGATCCAAAACGTATGGAAAATACCTCTCGTTCTGGCTGCCTTGGTTTCTTGGGAAGATCGGGGTCATCCTCGGCATCATCTTCATGGCTCTCTTCTTTTTCTCCTCTGCTCGACGAGGAGATCTAGATCTTTCTTTAGTTCGATCATTATTTTTTCTTTCACCTCCCCGATCAACATACTTTGCTAGCTTTCCTCTTCGGATGAGTGTTTCAATCTCGTTCTGAAGAGCTATGCAATTTTTAGTCATATGGCCATGATCTTTGTGGAACTCACAATATTTATCCATGTTCCTCGCATCAGGATCTGATCTCAGTTTCTTCGGCCACCTTACCTCCTCGCTATTCTTGATTTCTTCCAAGACATGATTAATACCCATTTTGAAGGGAGTATAATTATCGAATTTTTTCAGGACTTCCCATGATGACTTATTATTTCTGGAACGCTTGTCACCGCCATTGCCCTTATGCTCTTTATTTTTAGACTTGTCGACGTCCACCTTAGTGTCTTTATCCATATTCTTCTTTACAGGCATAGCTTCCTCGGCATTCATGATTTTGGCCGCTTTTTTGCCATCAACTCTGACATAGTTTTAGGTGGATCTTTCGCCAAGGTGTAATACAATTTATTAGGCAACAACCAACTCATTAAGGCGGTGATTGCTGTCTTCTCTTCGTAATCTATGACTTCCAGCTTCTCGTCATTGAAACGAGTTATCTATTCTCTAGTACTCTCACCAGATTTTTGTCTAACACTTAACAAGTGTGCTACTCGTTTTACTGGCTTTGCTCTGAAACATAAATTGCCGATGAACAACTCGGCCAGCTGAAAGAAAGTTGAAATCTTACCTCGAGGAAGATTGTTGTACCATATCTGGGCAGCTCCAGTAAGAGTTCCTGAGAACGCTCTGCATCTCATCTCGTCGGGGACGACATAGATGTCGGCAGCAGCTTGATATTTCTCTATGTGAAGAACAGGATCTGTCTTTCCATCATATTTGGGGGTCACTACTGGTGCTTTAAACTTTGACGGTGTAGGAAAATTCACAATGGCCTGGACAAAAGGTGTCCCTTGAACAAAAGTTCGTTGTAGGGGATTCTGCGCCTTAGCCATTTCTCCCAATCTGTCCTCCAACCGCTGAAGGGATCCTTTCCACGCTTCATTTCCTTCCGCGGGCCTATTGGTTCGAGCAATAGATCGTTCTGAAGTAGCCTCCTGAGATTTATCTTGACGAGCAACTGGTCGTGATTGTGCTGATCCTTCTCTTAGATCTGATGGTTGTTGAAAACTCCTCGACATGGTCTTAGGTGGACTCCTATTCCTCCTAGGGCCTAATCGACTGAAAGGAGACACCCTACTCAGTCTTTCTAAGGCACTGGGTCTTTCTGGAGAGAGAGTTATACGTTGATCAGTATCTGTAGCCCTTATTTACGAAGTTCGCCCAGGTGGATAAGAGAAATCATCAGACTCCTCATTACGATATGACTCAGTACGCCTGAATCGTGAAGAAAGTAAATAAGTTTGCCTCTGACCACTTCGCTGTCCTGAACGTGCAGGTGCACCGCCATGAAGGGTTTGTATGATTTGCCTCATTGTTTCTTGCATGGCGGTTTGTCCTTGAGCCAGATTCATCATAATCCCGGCCAGATCAGGAGGTGCAGAGGGATTTGGAGGATTTTCGGTATTTCCAGCGTTTCGATTGCTAGATTCTGGATTATCCGCCATTGATGATGAATGATTTTTGGTGAAAAACGATAATAACAATCGATTCCCACAGACGGCGCCAATCTGTTGATGTAAAAAATTAGATCGCTCTAATTATTCAATCACAGATATATAAAATGAGACAAATATTTTTAAAGTGGTTCAGCCTTATAAGAATGGCCTACGTCCACTGTTATGTTATTGCTGAGTGTTTGGGAATTCTTGATTACAAGTTCTATCAAGAAATTCCGGTCCCCTTGAATGAGGGTGATACAAGGTATTTATAGCCCTTAGGCTGTACATGAAAGGGGTGATACATTAAATGATATACATATGAAAGGGTAATACATTTAATGCAGCGTGTGCGTCAAGATAATAAGCATTCAATGAATAGTTGAACTGTTGATTATCTGGCAATCAATGCTGGGGCCGAGATGCAGCTCGGACCGCCTTAGTTGCTCGTTACTCAAGTGTTCATCGGAGCGCTGGAGTTCCTCGGAGTGATAGAGTTCCTCGGTGTATCCTTGTTTCTCGGAGAGGACATGAGTTGGTCGGGAAAATGAACTTCCTCGTTGCTATTGTGCCATGTAGATTGACACGTGTCTTCGTATTATTCGTCCATATCAGCATATTAATTTTGGTATCAACAACAGTTTTAAAAAAAAAAAGAAATTCAAATTTTTTTACAAGAAATTAGTTTAGTTTAGAATAATTTTTAGTTTTTTTTTAATCTTATTTTCATATTCAAGTGATTTTAATTGTGGAAGAAAGAAATGCAATTCAGAAACGTGATTCTAAGGAGGACTTTTTGTATCGTAATTCTTTCTCTTCTCTTTAACTCTTTATTGATATTATTGTGATTGTGCTTGCTTATTAAAATATGTTTGTTTAATCATCTCATTTAAGGGGTGGGATGAAACTGCGTAGGATGTTAATTTAATTATTTGATCTTGTTACATTTACTCACCTACTCACAGACTAGAGATATACCTGCCAAATTCTGAGAGACTTTGATTCATAGATATATATCCAGTAAGAATTGAAGTCAAAACGTTGATTCTAATGGCAGTCTAGGAATTACTCTCATGATACTAAAGATTGTTTCACATAAATACATGTGAGTTTTAGGAAGGATTACGCTTTTGGTATTCAGTAATTTTATGCTTTACTTTGATAGTTGAACATTGTATTCCTTTATACTTTTTTAGTTGGGTTGTATAGATTTTCATCGTCGAATAAGAGACTACTTTTCAATAAAAAATTTGAATTTTGTGGGTACATTTACTACAAACCCTCACAAGACAACACTCGTCTGTATGGTCATCTATAAGTTTAACGGCTTGTTGCACATACAAAGTGAAATCGCAAGTTTTTGTGAAAGTGGCACACTTTAGGTCGTCTATATTTCTATCTATTTTTGCTCGAGAACTAGCAATGTTCTATTTGGGGGTGGTGTGATAAACACCAAATAAAGTTTAATTTATTCCCCAAATATGTGCATTTTAATTGCTCGTTCTCAATAAAATGGGTCTTATGTTTGTATTAATCTATATTTCAGGTCAATAGGAAGTCATGGTATCAAATTGTACTAAATGAACATTATTGCGACAAAGTAGCGGTCAAAAGCGTTCAATGAAGAAATTCAAAGCGGCCATGAAGCTAGAGTTTTTTAGCGTGCGCGGATTAATACCGATGCCTTAAACCCATTTACATACCAAACTTAAACCTAAACTAAACCAAGGCAATCACCTTAACCTCGTGTGTGTTTAGTTTGTACTATGATATTTATTTTTATTTTTATTTAAGTCATGTATAATTTTTATATTTTATTTGTGTGTGTATAATTGTAAATATTAGCGCCCATGTATTTATTTATTTATTTACGTCAAGTGTTTTATGTTTTTATGTGAATATAATTGGCGTGTTTATTTTATTTTATTATTATTATTATTATTATTATTATTATTATTATTATTATTATTATTATTGTTATTATTATTATTATTATTATTATTATTATTATTATTATTATTATTATTATTATATTTTGAGTCTTTTATTAATATGTTAGGATTTTAATTTTAATAGGTTTTATTTTTACACATTTTATTTTTATACATTTTATTTTTATTTGAGTTATAAATAATTAAAGAGTTTATTTATTTAGGTACAAAGTGTACACACACACCTTATTGACATGCACACACACCCAATACAACCAAACCTTATCCCTCCCTCCTACTCAACGAACCCAAAACCCAACTCCTACAAACTTAAAACCCCCTATTCCGGCAGCCTTACTTCCTAAACCACAACCGTCGGCGACTTCAATACAAACCCAACCACCTCTCAAACCCAACTCCTCCTTGCCAGCCATAAAACCCAAGTGCAAGAAACAAAAGATAAAACATAGGTTGGTAGCTCATGTTTTTTAGTTAGCTTTTAAAAATCCAAAGAAAATCAACTCCGTGGGTTATAAAACATAAGTTGGTAGCTCATTAATGGGAGACACTGCGTAGAGTTTACACGGCTGACAAAAGAAAAAGGCACTGTCATTTTTACAATAAAAAAAAATTCAAAAAAAAAAGATTAGATCAGGTTTGAATAATTTTTATTTTTAATTTTTTTACTTTTTTTGTAATCAAGTGAATTTGAATGTGGAATAAAGAGACGCAATTCATAAACGCAATTCAAAGGGAGACTTTTTGTATCGTAATTATTTCTCTTCTCTTTTAACTCTTTATCGATATTATTGTGATTGTACTTTCTTCTTTAAATGGCTAATCACGTCATTCAAAGGATGGGACGAAACCGTATAGGATGATAATTTAATTATTTAATTTAGTCGATTCTCATATTTCTAGGAGAATTAGTTTTTAATTGTCATGGATTAGTTTACGTTTCAAGAGATAGTAAATTAATTTAGTTTTAATATTTTATTTTGAAATCGAACTAGAGATGGGTTTTCCTAAACTTTGAATATTAACTCAGTGTCGAAATTTGATAATTCATATAATTTTTAAGAAATTAATCTTAGCGGGTAGTTTATTAAAAAAAAGTATAAATCATAATTTTTTAAAGTAGGAAATTTTTAAATTAATTTTCTAAAAACAGATATTATTAAATCGACGATTGTAATGAGGGTTAAATTGTAAATTTAATATTATCTCAAAATATTTGAATCAATAAATTGAGAAATTAAAATAATTGATAATGAGATGTAATCTCACCTCTTGTATCTTCTAATAATTAGAAACTCGATTACGTGTCAATTTTAGTAGTTATTTAGTCACGTATGATTTTAGCATTTTTATTCTCCATTTGAAATTATTATTTCTTAAATATGTAAAAAAATATTTTAATAAAAAAATTAAAATTGCAACCATTCACACTATTTGTTTTCCACTTGCTAGTTGAATTGATACCTTATTTACCGCAATACGAATTATTTAATAAGTTTTGTAGGAACTCAAGCGATTTTGAGACTCAACTTTTAAAAACAATGACCATATGTAAAAGCCAGTTATCAAAAATCATAACTATTAATTTAGGGTGGATAGAATAACATTTTGGTGTGCAAAATGTTAAAGGGACAAAAACACGACTCAAAAGTGAGATACAATTGATGCGTCGCGTTTGTATACATAAATAGTATAATAAATATTGAACATGCACGATCTTATGAGAAAGACTTACAAGTGCAGTTGTGCCAATTATCGCGTGGACATAGGCCACGCTTGGCTTGGTTGAACTACTTAAATCGTGCCATTCATTCTTGGGTTTGTTGCAACACATAAGGTTTGAACTAGATTATTTCTCCATTATTATACTCCATTTGTTCCAAATTAAAAGTGCACTAGTCTTTTTTTCGTTGTCCTCGATTAATAATTCATTTTTCATTTTTAGAGATAATCAATTAATCAAATTCCATGATATTGAATAAATTTTAATCTTGGTTACGGATCGAATATAGACCCTTAATTTTGAGATGGAGGATTATTTGGAAACATAGATGTCCCTCTCCCTCTCTCTCATATAATCATCGGACTGCATAATTGAGCTCAGTTGTTTTAAGTGCATATGAATAATACATTACAACATTTCAGGTAATTCATTATAGAAATAACCTCAGAACACACAAGAAAATCTTAACACAGTACTAACCACATATGATTCTTCGCAAAAATGAACAAATAAACAACACAATCACGTGAACTCACAGATCGGAAAGAACATGAACCATTCCTTTGCGCACTATGCATATAGCTTCTAATGCCTTATGCTTAGGGATAGTGATTCCTTTTCCTTCAGTCATGTCCTCCAACTCTTCATTAAGCCTCTCCCATTCAAAGCACTGAATTAGCGTTTCCAAACACAATCCCACCACCCGATGAGCAAGTCCAGCCCAAGGCACTGCCTCCTACCTCCACCAAATGGTAAGAACTAATATGTCCCACCTTCTCCAGCTTCATACCTCTCTGGCCTGAAACTCAATGGGTTATCCCATACTTTAGGGTCCCTCTGAATGGCTGATGCATTGACCAACAACATTGTACCACGGGGTACATGATAACCTCCAACGTTGCAGTCCTTGGAGGAGTAATGTGGTCCCAAGAGTGGTGCTGCAGGATATAATCGTAGCGTCTCATTAACAATGCCTTGGAGATATGGAAACTTGGCAAGGTCCGGTTCATCGGCTAAACGGTCTTGTCCGACAACTTCATCCAACTCAGCTCTAGCCTTCTTCAACACATCATGGTTGTTGACCAAAAGTGCCATAGCCCACTCTATTGTCACCGACGAAGTGTCTGTGCCCGCAAGCAAAAGCACCTGCGTGTGTTACCAAGGAAATAAACTTTAAAATATAGTACAACAGGTGCAAACTTAATGAATCAAAATAATATGCAAGTCAACTTCCGAATACGAGGCCCTTGATAATATCATCAGGATAATTATCCTTTTTCGTTTCTTGCAAAGACAACATAACATCAATCAAAGTTTTGGTCTTGGACGCCTCCTTAGCCCTATGCTCATTCACCAACCGCTGCAAAAACGCATCACTCCTCACCCTCAAACTCCTCATTCTCTTCTCCACATTCAGAAAATCAAAATACTTATAGTAGGATAAAAACTCTCCCAGATAAGCTGCCCCACTCAGCTCAAAGATCTCCCAAATGAAATCCCTAAACTGCTGAGCCTCAGGAAAATCCTTAGCCTCCGCCCCAAAATACCTCTTCCCAGCCACCATTCTCATCACAATATTAAACGACATATCCTAGAGCTTGGACTTCATTTCGACCTTGGGCGTTGGTGAGTTAAACAAATCTTTCAACAGCATTCTCGTTTCATCCTGACGGATGAATAAAAAACTGTTGAGTCTGGAGGTGGAGAAAAACTCGAGTGTGGCAACACGACGTAGGTTTCTCCACAAGGGTCCGTAGTTAGCGGACACGAGCGTTGTATTGTTGTAGTTGAGAATCTCGCCTGTGGCCATGTGGGGTCTGTTGGCGAAATTAACATCGTTTTTTGTGAAACACTCTTCGACTGCTTCTGGGGAGGTTATAACGAGGACCGGGCGAGAGCCGAAACGGAGGGCGTAAATGGGTCCATATTTGTATGATAGCTTTTGTAAAGTGCGGTGGACGGGGTCTTTTATGAGGTGGAGATGCCTAATTATGGGGAAGGCTGGGGGGCTTGGTGGTAGGTTTTTGTGCGTCTTTTTGGTGAAAAAGAGTTTGGATACGAGGAAGATGCAAAGGATGGAGGATGAGATTCCATGCTCGTCAAACTTGGTTGAACTCAACTCAACTACACGCTGGAGGATGAGATAAAGACTAAGTATAAATTCACACTTTTAGTAATATTTTGAGATGGTTTCCATTTATATACTGAGTTCTCCATTTAGTTATTGAGCCCACGAGGTTTGCGATGTCCGCAAAACTATATTATTATTTAAAGAATTTATATTATAGGGGTCACGGTTGGCCGGCCACACTGCTCGCTCAGGTCAAAATTCTTTAAAGACTAAGTATAAATTCACACTTTTAGAAATATTTTGAGATGGTGGTCTCTCCACGAGATTTTCCATTTATATACTGAGTTCTCCATTTAGTTATTGAGCCCACGAGGTTGGCGATGTCCGCAAAACTATGTTATTATTTAAAGACTTTATATTATAGAGGTCACCGTTGGCCGGCAACACTGCTCAGGTCAAAATTCACTTACTTTGGTCGATTACGGCTATAATTTAAAAAAAGTAAAAAACACAAAATATTTTTTTTAAGGACAATTGGATTAGTATTCGGTACTCTCATTTCTTTAAGAGGGAAATCTTGTGTATGAATTGTGTTAATTATATTTTTATTTAAAAATTGTGTGAATAAGAGTGATAAAATAACTTTGAGGCATATAAATTAATTGTGACAAAGTAAGATTATGGAAATCCCACTTTTCTTTCTATAACTCCTATTTTATTAAACTTTAAATATCATTAGGGGTGTATAGAAAGAAAAGTTAAATAGGAATAAAAACAACTTTTTTAAAATATGAAGGGCTCACAAATTTGATCAAATTTTTTAACAACATACACTAATTGATCTTTATTATAAGACAATTACTACAAATTTATGCGCATCGCCCGAATTCAAAAAGTAATTTAATGTCTAAAGTAATACTTTTTTTAACTTTAGTTATTCACCACAAATCTTAAAAAATATTTTATTTTTCATGCTTTTAGCAACTTCGGATGCCATTTTAACCCTTATTGTAGTTTTTTAGTTTTCATGCTTTTATTTGATGGATATAAAGTCAAATGATTATTTCACCATATAAAGTCAACAAAAAACGCCATATATGATTTTTTTTCTCCATTAGTATAAGTATATAGCGATTATTTCACACTTAAATCACATATTAAGCCCACCTTCATTTTTTTATGAAATTTGTAGAAAATTACTTATTTATTTTGAATGAAAATAAATTGTTATCCAATATTTTTGGATATTATTTACATTTACATTTTTGGATATTATTTACATTTACATTTTTGGATATTATTTTTGGGAATTTATAGAAAATTACTTATTTATTTACATTTTTAACCCCCTACCCCCACCCTGCCCCACATCCCACACATGCACACACACACACGCACATATATACACACGTACACATATATATACACACAAACATATATATATAAATATGGAAGAGAGAGAGAGAGAGAGAGAGAGAATTAAACCTGAAAGTAGAGAGAGAGAGAGAGAGAGAGAGAGAGAGAGCGTCGAGAGAGAGAGAGAGAGAGAGAGGGAGGGAACGACGGGACGGAAAAAGAAGGGGGAAAGGGTTTTTGCTGGAATCATTGTCACGGTCGTATCAAGGTCATTGACCGTGATAATTATTTAAAGAATTGTCACGGTCAATGACCGTGACAAGTAAATTTGTCACCGCCTTGTCACGGTCATTGATCAGTTACAAGTAAACTGGTGTAAATTTGCATCATTCATCAGTTACAAGTTTAGGAATACAAAAGGAGGGGATCGTCATCATTCTGTCCAGTGCTTCGTTACAGTGTCTGAAACACCTCATTCTATCATTGAACATTATTATTTTGGAGCATTTATGGCAATTTGATTATTTTTCTTTGTCTGATTCAAATCCTTGGTCACAAGTAGTGACAATTATTAGTAGTAATATTGTTTGCCTAATATAATCTCCATTGGGTTTCAACATCACGGGTCTTCTTATTTTTTAAATAAAAATAAGAAATGCTGCCATTGCCCAGTCGCAGGCATATGCTCTGGTTGGGATGGCTGCTACTTTAGCTTCAGTTTGTTCAGTACCCTTGACTTCAGTTCTACTTCTCTTTGAGCTGACAAAAGATTATAGGATCTTGCTTCCTCTCATGGGGGTTGTTGGATTAGCAATATGCTTACCCTCTGTGACAGACCAACCCAAGGAGATAGAGGAGTCTGACTCAAAGAGTTTATTACAAGGTTATTCTATTCTATCGCTAGTCAAAGATAAAAATAAAGAGAGGTCTTGAAGATCAACCAATGATGTAGATGATTTGGAACTCTCCACCATGGGAAATTGTATTCACCATGAACATATTTTATTGGAAGATTTGAAGGTTTCGCAGGCTATGTCAAAGAATTATGTGAAGGTCTCATCGACCCTCACTTTGAAAGAGGCACTAAAATGTATGCAAGACGGCCACCAGGACTGTTTTCTTGCTGTTGATGCAAACAATTATATAGATGGGATTCTAACTTATGGTGATATTAAATGGTGTTTGTTAAAGAAATGTGGTGACGCTTTGAACAGTGATTCATCACTTTCACGTGTAAGTACATCGCTTGTCTCCTATATCTGGACTCGAGGGATAAGCTATCGTGGACGAAAGCATGGACTTTTAACTTGTTATCCAGACAATAATTTGGCAATTGCCAAGAAGTTAATGGAGGCTAAGGGAATAAAGCAATTGCCTATGGTTAAACGTGGTGTAGAATTATAAGAAGAAAGAAATCATAGAATTGATGCTATCATTTATTACGAGTCCATCTTCAATTGTCTCAGAGCGGAACTGAATCACAGGAAATCTGTAAAAACAGGAGAGAAGAGAAAACGATCTCGAGGAGAAGACTGCAAATAGTCACAAATGAGGTGATGGAGATGATACTTTTGTTTTTGAATCCCTTGGGTTGGGATATATTGATATCTTGTATTCAAATTGTAATCAAGAACACACATTTTATACATGTAAATATACTCGAGACTCCAGTTATTAGAGGCATTTTATGGGAAAATGGAATTAAGTATTAGTAAAAAAAGATGAAACTAATTGAGCTAAAATGTAGACCACAATTGATTGTGTCCAGCACTAAGAGTAATAGGGGCTTAAGTTTCTTATACATACTTCAATGATTTCATTTGGTTATTTCTTCCATCTCATTTTCATTTGATATTAATTTTTTGCCTTATCTTTAGTGAATTCGACAGCTGTGGTATCTCTAATTACTTTTATTAATTAAACCTGCGCAAGGTTTTGCTTTGATTAAATCACGTTCCTTCATTTATTATAGTGTTTGAGTTGGGCCGTCAATCAGCTATTTTGAAAGTATTGGAGGTACAAATCAACGTTTAAGGTACAATTGAGAAGGTAGCATAGCTCTTTAAATGAGTAGGTACATTTTAACAGACACGTGTAGCATAGTTTATTAACATCTGTATCTTGTTGATGACTTTTTCTTTATGATGGGATTACTGGTGGATGGACAGTAGCATAGTTCATTTTGCACAAGTCTCTAAATGAGCAGCTACCTTTGTATTCTGTTGAGCAGATATAGTGATGGACACATAGTTCTTGGAAATTTATCTTAATAGTTCCTACGAACTACATTAGTTCGTAGGTGGATGTTTATTGGCTACACTTTCTTTCATAATAGTACATTTTTTTTCATAATTTGTCTTATTTTCATTGTCTCGTGAAGATGTTATGAAAAAGTTTTGTTATTCAGTGAATTGGTCATCGGTAATAGATAATATATCATGTCTCTTCTCGCGCAATAATCCATCTATGTTGTCAACTTTTGCATCCTTTAATGACCTGCCTTCCTCAGAAGATCTTTTTCTTTTCCGTGGAGATGAAACACTCTTTATATGAAAGCTTTTTATTCAGGTCATCCTTTCCTATACGCTTAAGGAGCTCAGCATGCTGATCTGCTATCATGACCCGAGCCGACGCCCATGATCGGAAAAGAAATACCTCATGAACTGTAGATCCAGAGCTTGAACTCATTGACCATGCGGGGTTGGATTATGCTGTTTATCTGCGGATTTACTTGTTGGGGTACGCTATTATAAAATTTTCAGTACTTTTTCACTCACATTGTTGAATTGAATCAATCAAATTTTCCTAATTTTGCATATTGGTTTATGCAGACTCAAAATATTTCTCCCAATAATGTTCCTTGCAGGGGCTGTACTGGTACCAGTTCACCTGACGAATGAATTTTTAGAGAGTCCATACAATGCACAGTGCAATCGATAAGCTCTCTATTTCAACCATTCCACAAGGATCGAACAAGTTAGCCCGACTTAATATTTTATGAATTGCTTTTCTATTCCTTCTTCTTTCATCGCCTACCTTTATATGCAATATAATGTTGTTTAGGTGATTTATTTATTTTCATTTTGTATTAAATAATGTTGGACTTGATGAGAGCTTCATGAAGCGTAAATCAAGAGTTTAATTTCCTATGGATTATGGGTACACCTTTATCGACCACCTTTAATAGTTTGTCCCCACTCTTATACCCGTATCGTTAGGGATTAATCACGTTAGAGGCCTCGATACCTTGAATCATAAATTTATTGAATATTTGTGTCAAGACGGAACATTTTGTTTGGCGTGGGTGGGGTACAACTAAACAACCACGTATTTAAGAGTTACACTGATAAACACAACCCTTTTAAGTCTAGGAAATATGGTTATTAACTTACACTACCCAAAAATGAGCAAATTGTCACCTTTCAGCCGGCCAGCCTTGTCAAGATCAATGACCGTGACAAAAAACACGCGTTTTATGTCACGGTCATTGACCTTGACATGACCGTGACAACTAATCGTCACGGTCATTGACCGTGACAAGCCCATGACAAATTTACTTGTCACGGACTTGTCACGGTCATTGACCGTGACAATAATATAAATACTTGTCACGGTCAAAGACCTTGACACGATCGTGACAATGTTCGCAGCAAAAACCCTATCCCCCCTCTTTTTTCCCTCCGCGCCGTTCCCTCCCTCTCTCTCTCGACGCTGCTCTCTCTCTCTCAGGTCGATTTTCTCTCTCTCTCTCTCTCTTCCATTTATATATATATATTTGTGTGTGTATTTATGTCTGTATGTGTATATATATGTGTATGTATGTGTGTGCGTGTGTGGGGGGTGGGGCAGGGTGGGGGTAGGGGGTGGGGCGGGGTGGGGCAGGGTGGGGGTAGGGGTGGGGCATGGTGGAGGGGGGCAGGGGGTGGGGTGGAGTGTGTGTGTGTGTGGTGGTGTGTGGTTTGGGAGGGGGTGGTGGAGGGGGGCAGGAGGTGGGGTGGGGTGGGGTGTGTGTGTGTGTGTGGTGGTGTGTGGTGGGGCAGGGGGAAGGGGGTGGGGTGTGTGTGTGTGTGGTGTGTGGTGGGGGAGGGGGTGGGGGAGGGGGGCAGGAGGTGGGGTGGGGTATACACAACACTAAAAGTAGACATCAATTTTATAAATAATTGATAATAGTTGAATAATTGGATAATAAACATCGAGAGGGGGAGGGGGTGGGGGTGGGTGGGGTTTTGAATATTATTTACATTCAAAATAAATAATTGATAATAGTTGGATAATAATTGGATAATAATTATTTTTATACCTATAGAATAGCTTAGATAGCGTGTGTGTGTGTGTGTATGTGGTCAATACATGAATTTATTTTTGTATTTGAATTAACCCATTAATTTATTTTTGTATTTGAATTAACCCATTATATGAAACATACTTGAAATTAAATATAGTGCGCATAGATACTAGCATTCTAGTTCTTATGCGTACGCATTCAATAACCCTTAGACCCGTTCGAGAGTCATTACCCCTGTAATGAGATATCTCGAATTGTCCCGTTTGGACAGTTTGAGACTGTATAATTTCTGTATAATATTCTTATTGGCTTAAAGTTGTTACTTTTGGAGGAAGTTCTGCAGTCGTATCTTAATGTTCTCTGGGTACATACTAGATTGACAAGTGTGACTGTTATTTTAATTGACCAATTGAAATAACACTCACACCTGCCAATCTACGCCGTGTACTTGGAGAACTAAGGGGATATGCTGTCGATTTTTTTTCAAATCGTAACAATGTGCATGAGCTGTTAAGTATATTACAGAAAAATGCATTCTTGA
The DNA here is from genome assembly GCA_949130495.1 of Sambucus nigra. Lineage (NCBI taxonomy): Eukaryota > Viridiplantae > Streptophyta > Magnoliopsida > Dipsacales > Adoxaceae > Sambucus > Sambucus nigra. Next base: position 70,899,452 of record OX422207.1, read on the forward strand.
ATGGGATAGGACCACTTACCCTTTAATAGGATAATTAAATGATGGGATAATTAAATAAAACATACTATAAATCTAAGTTTTGTTTACCTTTAATAGGTGTTTAGTTGTGGTAGCTGTGATGGGATATCTGAAATACAAAGAGTGGATGGGTGAGACTAATAGAATGGGGGATGTGTTTCGCAGAGGTGCTAACGAATTTGTGAAATATGCAAAAAGATGTCGTAATGATGAAGAGTTTCCGTGTCTGTGTGCTAAGTGTAAGAATGGTAAGGTGTTTGAGTGGAAAACAGTTGAACTACATTTGTTAAGATCGGGTATGCAAGATAGTTATCGATTTTGGAGTTTTCACGGTGAATTGAAAGTTCCATTTTTCCCTGACCAACTTTCATAACAACCTTCAACAAGTAGAATAGATGAAGAAGGGGACGACGTAGATCATAATATGTTAGATGATTTAGTTGATGATGCGTACGGAGTTTATGAAGCTGAGGAGAATGAGGTTACTGATGATGTAGAAGATTCAAGTTCTCGTGAAGATAACACGATAAAACTTGACGATGACTACCAAAGTTTAAAATTTAAGGCGATCCAACCGTTATGCTATGGCTGTGAGAAAGATCAAACAACTTTACATGCCATGGTTGGTTTGCACAGTTTGAAGACGCAGTAAGGTTTGTCTGGCAATAGCGTGACAGCAATTTTGAAATGGGTGAAGGGCTTATTACCCAAGGTGAATACACTTCCAAATAGCTATCCTGTTATGAAGAATAGTTTGAAAGGTTTGAGAATGAAGTATAAATCGATTCATGCTTGTGTGTATGACTGCATAATATACCGAAAGGAGTATGAAAATCTCGATCGTTGTCCGGTATGCGATGAACCTAGATATGTCCAATCTACTAGTAAGGAAGGCACAAGATCAAAAGTGCCTCAAAAAGTATTAAAATATTTTCCCGTTGGGCCTAGATTAAAGCGATTTTTCACAGTACCATGGATTGCAGAGGCAATGACTTGGCATGCTAGGGAAGAAGTAGGGGGTAATATCATCCATGATCCTATTGATTCTACTGCCTGGCGGAGGATGAATTATGAGTATCCCGATTTTGCTCGAGAACAATGAAACATTCGTTTGGCTATATCAACAGATGGTTTAAATCCATTTGGAAATCTAAGCACCAATCAGAGTGTATGGCCAGTGATCCTAGCCCCACTCAACCTCCCTCCTTCACAGTGTATGAGACTTGAATTTTCGATGATGGCTTTATTGATACCTGGGCCAAAGGCACCAAGTGAAGACATTGATATCTACCTGGCTCCTTTGGTAGAAGAATTAAATGAGTTGTGGAAAGAGGGTGTGCAATCATTTGACTCTTTTAGAAAAGAAGAGTTTACGCTGAAAGCTATGTTGATGTGGGCAATTCATGATTTTCCAGCTTATGGGACATTATCCGGATGTGTAGTACATGGTTATTTGGGGTGTCCTATTTGTGGAGAGGAGACTGAATCTCTTCGTATATCCTCCAGCTTAAAAAATGTATACCATTGCCACAGGAGGTTTTTACCCCCAGCTCATAGTTTCAGATTTGAGAAAGCTTCCAATTTTATTGGGCGGAGCTGAACATAGGCTACCGCCGAGACAACTTTCGGGTTCAGAAATTGAAAGTAAATCTTCTGAGTGTGGCCCAAATATGTCAGGTAAGAATCCCAAATTTAAGAATGTCAAGCATTAGAAGACCCCAACTGGGAATGAAACTGAGATAAGAAAGGAATGGTCTCCGAGGCCAATTTTATTTGACTTGCCTTATTGGAAGAAAAACCCGGTGCGCCATGTATTGGATGTGATGCATGCAGAGAATAACTTCGCTGAACATATTGTGGGTACTTGCCTTGGGTGGATTCATTCGAAGGATGGAGAAAATTCACGAAAAGACCTTAAAACGTTAAAACTTAAACCACAACTATGGTTGAAAGAAGATAGTAGGGGAAGGACAGTAATTCCACCTGGTGCGTTTACTTTGACGAGTGAGGAAAGGAAGGTGCTTCTAGACACAATATATAATTTTAAGGGCCCATCTACTTTTTCGTCCAACTTGCAAAGGATTGTGAATTATGTTACTCATGATTTATATAAGTGTAAGTCCCACGATTGGCATGTGATCTTGCAATTGGTTCCTCTATTGTTTAAGCACTGTTTCTCCAAGCACAAGGATTTGTGTAGGGATATTATGAAAATTAGTATTACCTTCTCCCTCTTGTGTGAGAAGGTAGTGAATCGAGAACACATAGTGGCCGCAAAATTGGCTGTGAACGAAGCGATTTGTGTATTAGAGAAGTACTTTCCCCCGCATTCTTTGACATAAGTGTTCACTTGTTGGTACACCTATGCGACGAGGCACTTCTTTGTGGTCCAGTTAGATATCAGTGGATGTATCCGTTTGAAAGATTGATGAAAGTTTTTAAAGATTACGTCAAGAATACGCGATATATTGCAGGATCAATTACAGAGGAATACATCACCGTGGAGTCATCAATATATACTCGGGAATATATGACTGACTCGACCAGCGTTGATGACACTGATGAATTCCTCGATGATGGTGGTAATGTGATGGGAAAACGAGTGAAATTAACGAGTTTGCAACATGAACAAGTAGCTCGTTATCTATTTGACACACATGAAGATGTCGAAGAATGGAAAAAGTAAGTTTCGAATATTATAATGTTTAACATTATTTTAGATTATTTTATACATGATTAATTTTGTAATATGCAGTAAATATGAAGCCTGTGAGAACAATAAAAGACGAAAAACAGTGGTACAATCAGACAACGAATTTAGGCTATGGTTGACACAAGAGGTAATTACAATGAAAACAGTCGTTATATAACGTTACATTACACTCAAATTTTACCACTAATATAATTAATTTATCTATATTCTCAGCTCCTAAAGATGGGTGATGCGACATCAAGGCTTGCTCGTCTAGCCACTGGACCCTTGTTCGTGGCACAAGAGTACAAAAAATATCTATTGAACGGTTACATTTTCGGCGCTAAAGTGTATGAGGAAAGTACAAATGTACAGAACTCGGGAATTTCATACAAGGCTCTTACTTTCTTTCGAGCGAGCGCAAAAGATAAAAACCTCGTTGAAGCTGAAATGACTTACTATGGTGTAATCCAAAATATATTTGAATTGGATTATATAAGCTTCAAAGAGGTTGTATTTTACTGTGAATGGGTAAGAGTTGAGGATAAAAATGCTTGTAAAGTTGATCCTGTCACCAATTTGATCATGGTTGACTTGTCCAAGTTGAAGAGAAACGACCACGTGAGCGATGAGCCATTTGTTTGTACATTTCAAAAGGTTAAGCAAGTGTTTTACTCGGAGTATATCAACAACGAGTCGTGGTCAATTGTCCAACACGCGCCAAGGCGTCTAAATAGTAGTGTGGATGACTTGGCTGCTCCTACCGAATATCAATCCATTTTTTATGATAACCCGAATTTGAAACAATTTTTCAATTTGTAATAAATATTTCAATTTGTACCGAAACATCCATTTTTAATGCTTTTACTTGATCTGCACATTATCATTTTCACTCTTGTGTAGTGTGCGTGTGTGGAGAGGAGATTAATACATAAATATTCCAACTACATCTAAGTTTTGTTTATACTAATCCATGAATATACGCTTCTTACCTTTAATAGGTGATTAGTACATAGTTATTTGGGGTGACCTATTTGTGGAGAGGAGACTGAATCTCTTCGTCTATCCGAACACTAAGAAATGCCATAATCCTATGGAGCGATGCTCTGCAAATTCCTCCCAACTTTTATGTAGCCAAACATCACCGGTTGAAGTTGTCAATTCCATTTTCCATACCCCACCACTTGGAACTTCTAGCAAAACATGGGAGACCATTCAAAGGTGGAGTTGACAACTTCAACTCCTGATTTTTGGCTACACAACGGTTGGAAGGAATTTGCAACGCATACCTCCATAGGATTATGGTATTTCTTAGTGTTTAGATATGAAGAGAATTATAATTGACACGATTGCCTGGGGTACATTAGTTGGAAGGAGGTGCCATATGAGCTCAAGTTAGCTGTTTGAGTGACACTACAGGTAATGTATTTATATTTATATGTCAATTTCGATTTCTATTTCAATTACGATTTATATTTATCTATATTTGAGGGGCGGATACTAATTTTAATTTATTTCAATTCAGGGGATAGGGAGTGGCCCTAAGGGTAGGCCACATATGCTCTATACTTATGTGGCTATTCGGACGAGAAGGGAAGGATAAGGAGGTGTTCCCGAGCGTCGCGGTACAAAATCTCTTTTCCATGCAAATAGTTTGTAGATTTGAGATAAAATGATGGTGATGTTGTTTCTTTTTAAATAGTTTCTTATTTGAATATATATTTGCATTATCTTTAGTTTGTTCCAATATATGATGTTTGGAATAGGTACAACGTTGCTATAACAGGTACAAATATATTGCTGGGCAGTGGGAGTGGCCATACTGCCCAGCAGTTTTTTTTTTAATTCTGCCAAGAATTGTCACGGTCAATGACCGTGACAATTTTTTTTAAAAAGGGTCACGGCTTTGTCACGGTTATAAACCGTGACAAACGTGTCACGGTCATTGACCTTGACACGACCGTGACACAAAACGCGTGTTTTTGTCAAGGTTGTCAAGGTCAATGACCGTGACACGACCGTGACAAAAAAAGTTGTCTCGCCTCGAAATGTCACGGGCATTGACCTTGACAAGGTGGATTTGTTAAGGTCAATGACCTTGACAAATGGGCAGATTTAGTGTAGTGTTAGGAGCTAGCACTTAAAGTTATATTTTTTACTAATTTTGCTTATATATTGTATTTATCTATAGATTATATCATACATTATTGTAGACATTTCCCTCCACTAAGAATATGAGGTTTTTGGTCCTGATTCACTGATTGAACAGGAGATTGGTTCCAATTGTCTAACCATGTACACCTAGTTAAATTTGTTTCAGTTAGGCTGGATCCGTGCTATTTGCCGGACTGGCAAAGGGTTTTCTGACATATACATTTATATAGTATAATTACAAATCAAAGGTGTCAGCACATCCAACTTATTAACTAATAAAGAAGATTAACTGTCATATTTTAACGTATAGGGTGAACTGCAATAAATCCCCTTGAACTGTGCAAGTTTTGTAAGAACCTTAATTTGTAATGCAAAAAACCCTCTCCATTTTGTTGCAAAGACCAACTATGTGTCATTAAAAGATCGCCAACATTTGCAACGAAATGCATATGGTTTAGGGGCATTTGATGCACTAATAATGTTTCAAGGGGATTTCTTGCAAAAGTGGCACAATTTAGGTTCAGTGACCTTTTTGGTCTTTTGCCTATGATATATATGTATATTAGCTGTTGCGCACAAAATTAAAATCATTTAGAGGGAAATGTAGGATAAATTGGAGAATGGGGTGTTAAAATTATATATCATTAGGCAAGTATCATCGTGATTGTAAGCATCAATTCTAGGATTGTATTGGACAAATATAAGAATTTGAATTAACATTATTGTCTTTGTTTAGCTTCACTAATATAATAATATCTTGTTGGTTTGATGATTAACGTTCTTCTGAGTATTGCAGATTTTGGAATCATATAGTGATGTGATATACCTTTACATTTTGGACATGCTATGTGTTACCAAAAGAGTATGCAACAATTGCCTCAATGCGATTGCACTTTCTTGCATAAAAAGCGTCGTCCTGATCAATTTACAGTAAGATTTTCTTTCACTCAGTAAAGTTATAGATTAAGAAGAGTATAATATTTTAATTATATTGACTTTTATTGTAGTTTAATTTTAAATCAGATTTATGTTTTCTCAGTTGGCAATTAATTTTCATTATTGGGATGCGTGTTGTATGTGGTATATAGCAGTTCGTATTTTTGAATATTATAAGACACCTGGAAATTAGTAAATTTCTAGATGTAACTGCTGCCGATTTAACGTTAGACAGTTTGATCCTTTAGTAAGTAATAAACAATATTTGAACCTAATTTGATTGTTCATAGGTTCTTATGAAGAACGTGCCACTAGACCCCGACGAATCAATTAGCGAGCTTGTTGAGCACTTTTTCTTTGTCAATCATCCTGATCACTATCTTTTGAATCAGGTTTGACTGAGCACTCCATATATATAAATATATATATATATACACGTGTGTGTGTGTGTGTGTGTGTGTGAGGTTTGACTGTACTCTCCATATATATATTTATGAGTGTGTGATACATAATATGCTTTAAATTGTTTTTGAACGTGAGACTCATTCACAATTTGTTCCTTGTCCACTTTTTATTTCATCATTAATTTCGTTGTGGACCATATTTAATCTTACTAACTTTGTACAGATCATTTGACATTCAGATGAGGGTATGGGGGAGTTATCACTGACAGATAGAGCTAATATTGTAAATATGTCTCCCGAGTATGGGGCATCTACGGGCTTCTTCCCTGTAGATCATGTCACATTACAGTACCTTAAACTAATTGGAAGAAGCGACGAGACCGTAAGCTTTCTCTCTGTATCATATGCAATTTTTTCCACGTGTACTGACTTTAATTGGATTCTGAATCATTTTGGCAGGTCAAGTTCATGGTTTCTATGTCCCATAACAGGTCCTCTTTTGCTAGTTCGCATGCTCCTTTGAAAATCCAATGCAAAACATCCTAAGTCCGTAGCTATCTATTGTCTTAACAACCACATAAGACTCAATCATTTTCTACCACATCCTATGCCGGCAACTCAACAGAGCCCAAGCTCAATACTGTTTCAGATAATATCTGATTCTCTATTCCTACGCTTTATTGTAATAAACATATGCAAGTTTTTGTTAAAACTCTTTCATATGATATTCTCAAAGGAATCATAAGTGTTAAGTCTCTAACATTGGATGGGGATACTATGGGCGTAAGTTTGTTCATCTGATTTTGTTTGTCTTATGCTTTAATTGGTCTTAAACAGTCCTTTATCCGTCACAAATAGATGACTGTTGTTTGTTTACTCAGGACTGAGTTCACAAACCATATCATATTGACCTCTTGTGAGTTTTTTGCTTTCAATTGTCAATTCCAAATAATGACTACGTATACATTTATCTATCCACATTATTGTTTTTCTATAATTACAAATATTGACAGTTGTTTTGTATCCCACTTGGGCTTCTTTTTTTGGAAGGTATATCAGCCTTAATTTAGCTTATTACATCACATCCAATTGGAAGCTATATAGTTCATTATTCAGACCATATATTCTTTATTATGTTAGTGTTATATGTCCTTTAATCTTAAGCTTTTCATTGTATGAAAATGTGTAAACATTAAAACTAACTTTTCATTGTATGTACATTTTACTAGTATGTACGTTTTACTAGGTTCATCTTCCAAGAAACGAGTCAGAGGACCAACACGAGGAATTGGGTTTCAAAAGAAATGTCACCCCCTAACTCCATTAGGATATAATTAACTCAATATTTCGCAAGCCACACTTATTAATTATTTATTTAGTAATACACATTAAAACAACTTCAAAGTTGTTATGCGGAATAAAAAAAAATACAATCGTTTTAATGAGACATAATTTAAACAAAACTCCCATACCGCTTAACTTAATTACAACTAGTATAATGTACAAAAGAAACTGACGAGACAATACTACTATTGACTCAACATCCTAGACTTGGCAGTGGCAGCTTCAAAACCTAAAAATGTAAACATATAAAACCATGAGTTTAAAAACTCAGTGAATGTACTACATCTCTATATAGTAAAAGTATTGTATTAACATCTCAACATATAAATATATCCATCTCTGGGCCAAATTAGGCCATAAACATATCCGAAGTTAATAAACCCCACATCTCCTGCCCGTAGGCAATAATCATCTCTATAGGTTTTAATAACCTAACATCTCCTGAACTGCATAGCAATTCAACATATCTTGACTTTTATAAAGTCATAACATCTCAACATCTCTTGAATTTTAATAAGTCATAACATCTCAACATCTCATGACTTTTAATAAGCCATATAATCTCAATATATAATACATACACATCATATCCATAATCAACTCAGTATGTACACTCACCTTGGGTTGTCAACTATGTATTCACGTTTCCCTCGGGTGGGGCTGAACTTGGTTGATTTGACCTTATACCTGTTAATCCAACTAAATTAGTACGGAATCTCAATCATAAGTATTATCTTAATATATCTATATAACTTTAAATGACTTTATAACAACAAACAACAATATAATTTTACTCAAGTCACATTCCATGAAACATGTGTAAAGACAAAACAATGGTATATATGTTGATAAGGTTATGAACATTCAACCATAGAAAAAACCTCGTAAGGAATTTATAACTAAAATCAAGTAAACATAAAAGTATACTTCTCAATGTATATACACATGAAATATGTACTCAAACACTCTTGGGAAAGGGCAGATATACACCTTCTTTCATGAGGTATCCAATATGGCCTCAAATTATTATCCTCCATACTTAACCATCCCATATTCCTAAATTGTATAAATACAGGTGTCCAACCTTATCAATATGAAAACATATATGAATATACTTTCCATTACAAGTGATGTTGTAATTTTTCAAGCCTCCTAGATCAAGTTATGACCATTTCTTTACAACACAAGAAATCTTCCCTACAAACTCCTCTATTTTTCCTTCAACTTCCAAGAATTTTCATAATTTTTTTACAGCATAACTTTCCATGATTTTCAACCCATTTTCAATCAGCAAACTTAGTAATACATAATTAAAGTTTCATAATATTCTGACTTCATTTTCTATATCAAAAGCTTGACCAAACTTAGCGTATACCCAAATTAAATATCGAAACAGCAACTATGTGCGAACTTGAAACCATCACCATGGCCCAACCCCAAGGAGTTAAATTCTAATTTTCGTATATGATATGAATATATGAGTCCATTTTCATATCCAATTGGAATTTCTGAATTCCAGTAAGTACACAAAGAGATATGCAAGTTTGAATACAAAGGTTTTCAATACAAAGCAATATGACCTATAACACCACTTATCTCACATATGAACCAATACATATTATCACAAAGGAGTATGGAATTTTAATCAATACTTCACGATTTATATACTTTGAAATAAGTATAATACAAGATTAAAATAATATTAACACATAATTTTACCTTGCAAACACCTTAAGAATTTTCTTGGAATTCTTTTCCTAGATTTTAATGAAACCATGTCTTCCTTAACTTCTATTTCCTCTTTCCTCAAGCCAAAAACCCTTAAAACTGAACTTAGGCTTAAATTGGCTGAACAAACATGTTAGAAGAAGAGTTTTAAGTCGGCCAAGGCTGCCTCCCAGTCCATCCAATCAAATTAAAACATTTGGTTTAATAAAAGACAATTTACCACTTAAGAAAATTGACAGATTTGCCCCTTGTTCGTAATTTTGGCCTAAGTTCTTACTCTAACATTCGTTTGATGAAACGTTTGTTGTGTTACAACCCTAACGCACATGTCTACAACTATGTAGTTTTCACATCAAGTCTGTTGTAATGTTATAAGGGTCAAAACGAGTCTTAAACAGGAACATTTTTATTGAAAATAACCAAATCTTGTGTTTGTAAATAATTCGACATTTCATGATTTATCAAAGTAGAATTATACTAACCATAATCACTTAACATTAGATATAATAATAACACATTATTCATATCACATAAGATAAGTATGATTTAAATATAATTTATCATAATTATATACGGGTTGTCACAAGAAACTTGAAAGGGGGGAGGATATTGAAATCATCATCTCGGAGGGTCGTATTGTGCATCATTTTGCATCTAATTTCAAATCTAAAATCGGCATTGTTATCCTGATCACCCTCTATTTAAATTCCGGTTATGGGGTGACATCCCGGAAGAGAGCATAGAACACATGTGGACACTTATGCTGGTAAGCTTCTACTTATGCTCATATATAGAACGCATCCCCATGCAAAGTTAGTTTTAATGTTTTTTCTTTTCTTTTAAATAGGATTAGTTTAAATTGCCAAATGAAGATAAAGTTGTGCAAAGGGAGAAAGATATTGAGAAGGAGAGACAAGTTGTTGAGGCCATGAGAGAAGCTGATGAGGCGAGAAGGGAAGATGACGTGGCAAGGAGAGAAGCAAATGAAGATTGAAGGGAGAACGGTGCAATGAAATAACGAATGGATGAACTTTTTGAAAGATTTGAGGAGTTATCTAATCGCATAGCACGTAATAATACATGAGTAGCACAAGAGATGCATGAAGTATAAATAATCAATAGTCTCATATCTATTTCTTTTGTACTTTTTTTTTGTAAACGATGAAACGATTTATGTAATTGATATATATGACTTGTTTTTGAAGTGGAATATTATAAAGACATTGGGTATACAATATTATAAATATATTTTTTGAAGCAACGAAGCGTAAATGTTCTTACTAGATTGTCTTAATTATCTCAAATATTAAATAAGAAAATTGAATGCATTTAGTATTATTGGTTAATTATTTTATGCATAAAATATGAATATTAAATGCAAAAACTATTAGTGGAGGGAATAATTTGCTACAGAAAAATATTTTTAGTGGAAAAATTGAATTGCCACACAACTATTATGACCTTAAGCAAGAACTTAGTTTTAGTAGCAAATCTTATATTTTCTACAAAAAGAACCTTTTAGTGGCAAATCTGAATTGCCGCAGAATTATCTTGATTTTAAGAAAAAAATTAGTTTTAGTAGCAAATTATATTTTTGCTACAAAATAAACATTTTAGTGGAAAATAACGTATTTTTAGTGAAAATTTTGAATGTTTTTTATAGTAAATAATTTTCCACTAAAAGTATATCATTTAGTAGCAAAATCTGGTTGCCACTCAATGCATAACATTTAGTAGAAAATGCCAAAAAATTGCTACTAAAGGTATTAGCAGCTGGTCTTTAGTAGCAAAGTTATGACAAAAAAATTTTTGCCACTAAATGATTTAGTGGAAAATTTTTAATGATTAGTCACAATTTTGTTTTGCAACTAAAAGTCTTTTTTCTTGTAGTGTGCAGATCAGTCCGCATTTTAAGAGTGTAGATCGGATACGTGTCACCTGGCGGTGAGCCCAGAAAAGAGAGAGTGTGTGCGTATAATTTAGGCGATAATTTCTAGGCACACCGTCAGGTGACACGTGTCTTGTCCGCATTCTTAAAATGCGGACTAGTCCACACAACATCATTATTATTATTATTATTATTATTATTATTATTATTATTATTATTATTATTATTATTATTATTATTATTATTATATAAGTGTTCTAAAAAACGGGCTTAGGCGTGAGGGTTTTTAGATACACCAAGTTTTGGCCCTAAGCGTGAATTAAGGCGTGGTCAATGATGGTCAATATTTTTTGGGGTAAGGCGTGAAAAAACGCACGTTTTTTGGGGGGTAAGGCATGAAAAAATGCAAATTTTTTGGAAGTAAGGCGTGAAGAAAAGCGAGTTTTTTTTTATATTTTGAAAAAATAGTATTTTAATTTACAAATATTTAGACATATTTTTTAAGGTATGTATCATTTTAGTATTTTTAATAGCCTTGTCATAGTTCAAAAATATTAAAATATATTAAAAAGCCCTAAACACCTTTTCATGCCTTTTTACGCCTAAGGCCAGCCTAGGCTTCTAAGGCTTAAGTTTGGCCTTCACGCCTCGGTCATATATATATATATATATATATATATATAATGCTCTTGTGCGGAGCAGTCTGCATTTTAAGAGTGCGTGCCACCTTACGGTGAGCCGCGAAGTTATCGGCTAAATTATAGATACACTCTCTCTCTTTTCTCACTACACGAAAACACGCCATTAGTAACACAAAAAATTTACCGTAACTAAAATATTAGAACACAATTTTTCCGTTAGAAATAAAGCGTGGGACACGAAGCTAGTAACATAAAATTCTGTTACTAATAGTAACGATAAAATTCAGAATTAGTAACTGAAATTCTATTATTAATAGCAATAGTAAAATTCAGAATTAGTAACGAAAAATTATGTTACTAATAGTAACAATAAAATTCCGAATTAGTAATAATAAAATTCAGTTGCTAATAGTAACAGTAAAAGTCTGAATTAGTAACGATCAAATTCCGTTAGTAAAATTAATATATATTTAAAAAAAATCAAGATCCAATATCCTGATTATTCTTACCACGCTAGTCAAATCCTAAGAATACATACAAAAATAGTCCGCAAAAACAAGGGCATCATATTCAACATTTACATTTATTTAAGCCTCCACTCTTTATTTACAAAAAAAAAATTAAACCAAACAAATGAAACATCGTAATACAATCGCCCTGAAAGTAACATTATTTTAGTAAAAGCATCCAATATAACATCTTAATACAATCATCCCCAAATGAGATATTGTTTTATTATAACAAATCAAATGAAATATAAAAAAGAAGTCCGTTGTTGTTGACTATCAACTTTCGTTTTATTATCATCGCCATCAACGCCGCAACCCGCAACGCTCGAAACTTGATGAGGATCCAAAAATGACAGTCTATCAAACAAAACGAAATTATCATATTAGTTATAATATCAACATTTAGTCATACAAATTTAATTTAGTACAAAAAATTATCCACCAACAAAATTAATTGCACAAGTATGTGAACTTATAATATCACATTTCACATCAGCACTTAAAAGTAGGAAATTTCACATATAAACAAGTATGTGAACTTGTAATATCACACTTTCACATAAGCACAAAACACATGGTTTCTAATACAATTTTTTTTTTTTTGGTACAACTAGAACTGTTCACACAAACAGAGAAACACACTCACGCTGCACACAAACACTAAACACACACTTCATATTATTCACATAAACACACTATGATAAAAAAAAAATGAATTAAAATTGCTCTGTACGTTATATCCAAGCATTTAGTTTGCATTCATGAATTCTGGCTATTTTTCATAAATTCACCCGATGTGAGATGTAAGAAATGCAAAAGAAAGAGCTCAAGTGCAAATTATATCGCATAATGCTATCGTGAATACATGCATGCATTGTGAATTTAAACTCAATTTTTTATTTTTTTGGGTTAATACATGCATTATCTTATAAAGTTCATATTAACCTTCATTTGGTCATGGTCTCATGATGTTCTTGCTCCAATAATCGTGTCCAATATAACGGTGTTAATTCTCCCTAAACAGATATGCATGTCAGTATAACAAACTAGGGAAATTAATAAAAACAAAGTGATTATTTCCTTAACCTTTCTAGAAATGTAACCACTCTCTAGTAAATATAAACATAATCATTGGGGCTCTCAATTGAGTAAGATTTTCTCCAAAATCCTTTTGAGAATATCCTAGCACCATGTAACTGATCAAACATGTTCTCTAACCACAAAATGGGAAAACGGTATAACCATGACAGCAAAAGGTAACTTGGTGAGTATCTCATTTGAACATTCAGCTTAACGGCAAAATGTAATATTACCATCACATCACTAAAAGGTATACGAAAAAATTCAACACACAAAGAAATTCAAAAAAAAAATTTGTAAAAGAAAATCAATATTCTTTAGTACTTTCCTGAACTCGTTTGTTTCGAGAATATTTCTCCACCCCATTATAGTCACTCTCGCTAAATTGCTTACAGGAAAAACTAGCCGAATTTCTATAACTATAACATGCCAAATAAAATAAATAAAATAAGGAGAAATTTAGAATTCTCTTACCTGTAAATCTTTGGTCAATGAACTTGTATACATTCCTCCAGAGGAAACTGTAATAACACGAGCATCAGGTGCAGCTTTCTCCAACAATGGCAGCATCGATTATGTCATGGTATAAGTGCCTAGTACATTTACAGCGAAATTCCACTCGTATCTGGTGTTATAGGAAGCAAAAAAGACATTGAATCAATTAATTTGCAGTGTTTAATAATAATTAATGAGATATACTAAATCTGGCTTAATCAAATAGGAATGTGAATTACCCTTCCGATGTGGTCAGATGATTATTCTCTAGCACACCAGCATTGTTAATCTATATGAGACAAAAATTTCTGTTAGATATTTCATGACTATTGTCAGATAAGAAGTTACATAGTCAATAACAAATCTACCTTAATGGGCATAATCAGATAAAATAATGTGTACTGACTCAATCAACAAATTGTAATATATTACATTTGAGAAAGGGTGTGTGTGTGTTAAAGGGGGGGGGGGGGATAACTATCAACTTCTGGCATATGTTAATGGTATGGTGCAAACACAAAAGATTTTAAAAATTGGAGTTTAAACTAAAATTAATGGTCAAAACACAGGAACCTCACACAATGTTGTATTAGTTTTTAAGAAACGCAATGAATTAGTTTAAAACAGAACATAACATTGTAACATAAGGGCATCATACAATGTTATATAATGAAGACCCCAAAATTTAATTCTACAAGCATTTAAATGCAGCTGATACTCACACATAATAGGTTTCGACAATCAGCAGAAACTCACACATAATAGGGTATTAAGTACTGAACACTCATTAATCTCTATTAAGAACAGGAGTTATCAAATTTTTAATAACTAAGAATATATTGTAAGGTGTAATACCCCGTATTTTTATGCTTTATTAATTTGGGAATTTATTAAATTTAATGTGAGTTATTAATTTAATATAAATCCAGAAATTAATTACTTTATAATTATTAACGTGATGTGAGTTAGTAATTATGGAAAACTTGTTGAATATTAAAAATGAGTAAAGTGATATAATATTGGTTCTATGAAATGTCACGAGTGAATAAAATGACAATTTTGGAAATTTGAGTCGGGACGCGCCCATGTCGCGTCGGGACTAAATATTGATTAATAAAAGTGAAATATTTTTAAGTTATCCGTATGGTCGTTTTGAGTGCTCCAACGTGTTCGGAAGGGCCGAGATAGTCAGAAAAGTGTACTCGGGGGTTTAGTTTGGGTCTCGGGGCATTTTTAGGCCTATTTAGCACCCCGGGAGGGCATTTTGGACATTTTGCATTTTTGGGTAATTAAACCCACGAAAATTATTAGGCTATATCTGCCATTTGGAATAGTCCTTTAGGGTTATCAGACTCAAAACTTTAGAACGTCCATAGGAGAGGGAAGGAGAAAGCTTTCCAAGGCCAAAAAGTCATCTGAATGCACCGCCACCACCACCTACGCGTAGATCGCACGACGGGGAACACAACCACACCAAATTCATTTACAAATCAGAACTCTAAAATTTCTAGGCAAGTGGTTGTCTTGTTTATTTTCGTTAATGCATCACTCATGTTAGTCTAGGGATTGATTAGGATGAGTTTCATGGAAGAAAACCCATGTTGGAGATAGGAAATTGCATGTAGTAATGATATAAAAATGGAAATATGGAAATCCCCTTCATATGTAGAGGTTGAACCACGGATTTATGATGTTTTAGAAGAAGAAATTCTGGAAAATTATTGATTAGAACAAGGTTAAAGAAATTTCTAGGGTTCATGAGGTTTATCCAAGTTTTGCCCTTTTAATCCATGGTTATTGATGATAATTCACATGCTTTACGTAGAAGATTTTTAGTTTGGGTTTATAATGTTTGTAGTACGAATTTCTGGGAGTTTGGGTGTTAAAAATCTGGATTTGATTGAGGTTGGATTATGAAACCCGTAACTGTTAAACTGCAGAATTTGCCATACCTGTTTGATTGATCAATCGAACCAGGAGTGTCGATCGATCGACGCATCGATCGATCGAGTTCCTTCCATCGATCGATCGACCCCTTCTGACAAACTCATATTTCCCCTTTGTAAATAGTTAAATTCAAATTAAATGAGTAAAAATATTTGGACATCCTCATTAAAATATTTTGGAAGGTAAGGGAGACCAGTAGGACTTATTAATAATTACGAGACCTTTAATGTAAGACGAGATGTACATTTTTGGGATATTTACATATAAGGGATGATGGAATTATGTATTAAAGGGAGAGACGCATAATGTAGTTACGTTGGAAATTAGATGAGTACCTACTGAAATTCTACACTTGGGAGGATAGAGTTCATGAGTGTTACATAGTGAGTTGGAATAATCCCTCAAATTAGAGTAAGAGACGAATCATTATAAGTGATAACTAAATAATGGACAAACGTTATAATTATGGGTTATGAGATGAACATAAATTTGTTATGGTAAAAGTACTATATTTATATGACTGTGTTTATGCACATACTATATACGTGTGAAAATCATGCCCGTGCTATTTGCTATCCCTGAGGTTACCGC
This sequence comes from Sambucus nigra, assembly GCA_949130495.1. Lineage (NCBI taxonomy): Eukaryota > Viridiplantae > Streptophyta > Magnoliopsida > Dipsacales > Adoxaceae > Sambucus > Sambucus nigra. The sequence goes on from OX422207.1 coordinate 70,915,879, forward strand.
GCTGGGACAGTCTTATCTCGATGTGCCTTTATGGGGGATATTGACTCGTACCCTAGAAGATAGATATCCTTGGTACAGGCTATCTGATCGAGGGTCAGACGGTCCTAAGAGACGTGAGGGTATGTACTGACCTCTTAAAGACTTCGAATCTATGCTTCGCCTCAATATTGTTTGTGTATGTGTTAATACAGTTCGAGAGTGATTCCGAACTTGTATTTACCTTAGTACGAGTGAGACGGGGATTGGATAGCAGAGTATGCCCGCACCATAATTTTTATGTTTGGTGTTATTAGAATATATATAGATTATACGAGTGTTTAATATATATAGATTATAACATGACACCGTGTGTCATCCATATTGTTACAACGGAAACAATTTTTTTATGGTTTATAGCTGGAGTCCTCTATTTTGAATGTCATCTTTTCGCCCATGGTATTGTCCAAAACCAAAGCTGGTATTGCTGTTAGCGTTTTCAGTACGCCTTTGGTACACCAACAGGCACACCACGTGTCTCTTTTTTAATACTGTATTTTGTATTTCTTTTACCGCCACAAGATCATATATTATCTACGGATGTGTGTGATTAATATCAATCCTTGTGAATCCTTTATTCTCCAATCAGAGAACTCTTGCTATGTGTATAAATATTGCCTTCGGCCTCATTTAAAATTAACCGAGAAAAATTATTTTTAAGTGAAAGCTCTGCTGAAATTTTGAGAGAGAGATTATACACCTGATTCATAAAGATTTATCTTAAAAGTGTATACTTAGATCCAAGGTCGTTCCTACTCAATATTTTTGAAATCTTGAGGAGTCAAGCTTGGACGTTTTTTTCAGAACATCATCTCTCAGTTCTTGTTGATTTTTTCATTTTGAAAAATCCGGCTGTTAGTATCTCTAATTATTGTTCTTGTTATATTTGTTAATTTAGATCTGTTATCTATTAGATCTACTTTCTTGTAGTGAATTTCTGAAATAAATTTTATACATATAAACACTACACATATGAACAATATTCTTGTGGTATTAAGTCTGATCTATTTTTTTATATCTATTTGTGTGAAAAAGTCGTGTACACAAATCTGATATGTTTAATGACTTTGATTATTTTGATATGTTCTAAATCAATGCTTAATTAAAACATTTTGTTTTAATTGAATTGAGAAATATTGGTTCTTTATATTCGTTTTATTTCGTTTAGACATTTAAACCTATAGAGGAATAAATTATAGAAATCTAAAATCCGATTTTATACTTGCATGAACCATATACTTGATGATTTGAGAATATAGAACTGTTTAGACTAAATCAAAGAATATCATGTTGCTGAACTGTTTGGATTGAACTTACATATATAAATTTGAGATTAAAATTGATTTAATCTAAATATTCTTTAAGATAATTACATGATATTTTCAGTCTTGTTATTTGTGTATAGGATTACTTGGTTGATTTAAGTGATTTTCAGGAATCAATTTACATCTCATATCACTTAGATATATTCAGTCACTTTGTATTCACGTAGACATATTTATGGATGTGAATATTTGAACAAGTCTAGTGTTCAAGATTTAAAAGAAAATAAATCTTTTCAAAACTGTATTGAAAGTCAAAAAGACTTGACGTGAGTTGACACAAGACTTGCGAAGATATATGTGAGATATATTCTGTTGCATAACATTTGGTGTGTATCATTTAAGTGTGGGTGTGTCATCTAGGATAGAACACCACACACAAATACTTCACTAGAAAATAAGACACAATAGGCGCTGAGGTGATCTTGAGCTAAAAGAGAAAAATGGAGACGATAATAAGTGTAAAACGCAATAGCAAGAAAGGAAAGACTTAAAGAGAGAGCATAATAAGCAACCAGGGAAGATTCTTGATCGTGTGAGGTAATAGATACATCTATCTTCGTTAGTTGTCATGTTTGTTGATTATAACTCATTCCTATTGTTTTTATTGTTTTAGTGGAAGTAGATTAGGTGACTCCTAAAGGAGTCCGTCGTTTTTCCCGGGTAAGGGTTTTTGCGACTAAAAATAAACACCTTGTGCTTTACTTTACTGATTTGTAATATCTCGCCTCATACGAAAAAGTCGGTTTAATAATAGAAATGCACCTATTTAATTTAATCATATATTATTTGTTTTGACACCTAGTTAACTCAAGATAATAATTAGGACTATTAATTGACTTGTCAAACTAAAACATGTTTTAGCAAAGTTAGCAATTCAAGAAAAGTTTGCATTGGTCCCTTCTTGAATAACATAGATAACTTGTAGGTAATTGGAGTTTATTTTGGCAAATTGTTTTACTTCCTCATTATAGTCTATCATATAAGCCGCACACTCACACAAAATAAGCGTGACCAAGATCTTTCATCTAAATTTCTTTAAAAGAAATATCTTAGTTTCGTGCAACATACTTGTATCTTTGGTGGAAAGTAAGATTTGATCAACATATAAAACCCAATAAGTATGCTTACTCCCACTGAACTTATGGTATATACAATCATCACCCATATTTATCTCAAAACCAAACGAGATGACAAGTTAATGAAACTTACAATACCATTGACGAGAAGCTTGCTTAATCCCATATATGGTTTTCTTTAACTTGCAAACCATTTTCTTTGCATCTCTCGATACAAAATATTCTGGTTGCACTATATAGATTGTTTCATCAATTTCACCATTGAGAAACGCAATCGTAACATCCATCTGATGAAGCTCAAGGTCAAAGTGCACCACAAGTGGCATTATTATCCTAAAAGAGTTTTTCGATGAAATCGGAGAGAAAATCTTTGTATAATCGATGCCCTTTTTCTATGTAAAGACTTTAGCGACAAGACATGATTTGTATCTCTCCACATCACCTTTCAAATCCCTCTTGGTTTAAATATCCATTTGCAATCAATGGGTTTTGCACGTTCAGGCAATGGGACAAGAACCCAAACGTCACTGTTCTTCATTGACTTTATCTCCTCATTCATGGCATCAATCCACTCTAGATATTTAGAACCTTCTATGGATTGACAAAAATTTATTGGACCATCTTCCATCGCACCAATGCTAAACTCATTTTGATAAATACAATGTAATCATCTAGCACAGCACTTCTTCTTTCTCTAATGGATCTCCTTAATGGCATAGATTCTGGATGTGGTAGAGTTTGTTCTTCTAGAACGGGAGGTTCTTGGATATTGTTTTGATTATAATCTACTTCTTGAACAATGTCAGGAATAGGAGCCCGATCAATATTAATAATAGTTGTGGTAATATCAACATATTCCTCTTTAAACCCAAAATCCTTAACCTTATCCCCCCTGGCAAACTCAACATCCTCAAAGAACCGGACATTTCTCGTCTAAAAAATTATTTTAGTAGTAGGATCATAGAATTTGTAACCCCTATATCTTTCAAAGTATCCAATAGCAACTAACCGTTCTGGAATCCAGTTTCTTTTCATGTGGTCTATAAGGCCTCGCTTCAGCTAGACATCCCCACATATGAAGGTGCTTCAAACTAGGTTGCTTGCCTGTCCAAAGTTCAAAAGCGATTTTATCAATTTCTTTAGTTGGTACTCTGTTAAGGATGTACACTATAGTCTTTAATGCTTCAACCCAGTGTAAATCTGGTAAGTTAGAGTAACTGGTCATACTCTTTACTATGTCTTTAAGCATTTTGTTTCGCCTTTCAGCAACACCATTCATGCTTGGAGTACTTAGCATGGTGTACTATGGGATGATACAACACTCCTCTAGGAATTTAGCAAATGGTCCCGAGATTTGTTCACCTGAACCATCATACCTACCGTAGTATTCACCGCCACGATCATATCTAATGCTTTAAATCCTTTTGCTGAGTTGATTTTCATCTTCAGCCTTGAATCATTTGAACACATCTATATATTGGGACTTTTCATGGATGAGATAAAGGTATCCATAACGTGAAAAACCGTATATGAATGTAATAAAATATTTTTGACCGTTCCACAAAATCATAGGGAATGGTCCACAAATATCTGTATGTATCAGTTCTAAGACGTCTGTAGCCCTATTGGCACCAAATCTCCTTATGTTTATCAGTTTTCCCTTTATTGAATTTGTGAAAATTTTAAAATCTGAAAAATCAAGGGAATAGAAAATTCCATCTGACATAAGTCTTTCAATTCTCCTTTAGGAGATGTGACCTAATCTCTTATGCCATAATGATACGGAATTCTCATTGGTTAATTTTCTTTTGATAACTCTCGTACTTAATTGCAAGGTTTAGTGATATGAAGCAACTATATCAAGCATATAAAGGTTATCCACATAAGATAAAAAATCAGTACTAACCAAATTTGAATTATGAAGAAGACTAAATTTATTATTTCCAAAAGAACAAGTATAACCCAATTTTTCCAATACAGAAATAGAAACAAAGTTTCGCCTAAATAACGGTATAATAAATGTCTCATTTAAATCCAAATAAGTACAAGACCTAAATATCCCAATTTCTTCAACTTCAACCTTCTTGCCATCGCCCATAAAAATGTATCTTTCACCATCATTTGGCTTTCGGCAACTCAGGCAACCCTGCATAGACACACTAATGTGAGTGGTTGCACCATAATATATCCACTAAGTGTGTTTATGTACCGAAGTCAAATTAACCTCAGAATAAACTAGATTAAGAAGTATACCTTTTTTTACACGCCTAACATGATAATTTGTACATTACTTCTTCCTATGTCCTGTAGCTCCACAGAAGAAACAGCCATCAACAGTTTTTTCTTTATGTTGTTTCTTTGGATATGGAACCACTTCACCTTGTTTATCCTTCTTTCTTTTCTTCCCCTTATTTTTGGAAGTAATATCCAAATGAGAACTTTCGATCTTATCGTGCTTCAGTCTTTCATCTTCTTACACATAATGTGAGACGAGCTCATTAAGAGACCAAGTATACTTTTGGCAGTTGTAGCTTACCTTAAATTGACTGAATTATGTGCCAAGTGATATCAGAACCAAATGCACAAGCAAATCCTCAAAGAGATCAAGCTTAAGTTCTCTTAACATTGAAGTAAGATGAGACATTTTCATAATGTACTCCCTAATGTTCCCATTACCTTTATATTTCATTGAGATGAGACTGGCCAAAAGTGTACTTGTTTCAGTCTGTCATTCTTGGCAAATCTGTTCTTAATTTCTTCTCGGAACTCTTTGGTTGTTTTTATCATTTTCGATATTATGCCCCTGAATGCTTCTGGAATGACCTTCTTTATGATCATCAAACACATGCGGTTTTACTTCTCCCATTTTTCAAAGTCCTTTTTGTCATTTAAAGAACTTTTATCCGTAAGAGATGTAGGAGAACGAACCCTTAACGCAAGGTCCAGATCCATGACACTGAGAACTATATGAAGGCTCTCTTGCCATGACTTAAAGTTTGTACAGTTAAGCATAGGAATAGAATTAATACTGGCAGTAATGTTAGAAGAAGAACTGATAGATGGATCCAGAGAACAACAAATAAATTAAACTAGCTCATATAAGTCTTAAATCAAAAATAAATTCAAATAAAAGGCAAACCCCATTTTAGGATATCGGACACTCTATTAATATGTTATCTTTGGAAAAAATATTAACTCGTTAGTGATATATTATTGTAATAATCAAACACTGATAATAAGAACATATCGAATAATAATTCTTCCTTTGGGCCAATTTATTATTCATATGTAAAACTAAATAATTATCACGCGCTTATTATTAAAGTGGCACATGCAATTTTGTTAAAAATTAATCTTCCTTTCGGGCCGATTAATATTCACATAAATTACATGCACATAATCCTTTTATATTTCGAAATAACATAATTTTTTTTTAACAAAAGAGGTCACTTTGGTGACATATTGTTTAAATTAATCTATCTCGAAATATATATATATAAATACACCAATATCTGAATTTAAATGTGTATTACATACAAGCAAGCTTGAAAGTAATAACCTGTAAACACTACATATTAATGTATATCAGCAACATAACCAAAGTGGTTGATCAGCTTAGTGGTTGATAGTTTAAATGAATGGTCCCAACATATGGAAGGTCATGGGTTCGAAACCCATTAGACACCCACCTCGAGAATAATTTTTGTCATTTTGTATATCTTAAAAAAATGGAACAACAATAGTCGAACACCTGACTTTTCATTTTCAACAAATCATACATTGACAACGAACCAGATCCAGTTTAAATTAATATGATGTGAATTAATAATAAAAAACAACAAAAACATGTCATTTTATTACAAAACCGACACAGTTTTTTTTATTGCCTTATTTGCTATCACAGAACAGTCATGAACAACAAATCCAAGGTGTTTCTCAATTTTCAAAAAATCATATAAAATCAACGGCTAGTCCAAATTTCAAGAATATTATATCGTTGGAATCGTAATGAAATGAATAATATTTATGTACCAAAAATTTTCAGAAATATTGAACTTTTTTGAAAAAAAATATTTTCAACCCATAATTAATATAAATACCTTATGAATATATTCTTAACAATTCAACATGAAATGGCTCAGATACCACAAGTTAGATTAATTTCTATCTTGTGACAATCATCACACAAACAGGAACATTCATAATGAATTATCAAGAAAAATAAATATTGATTTTGCGAAAGCGTATCTGAATCCATAACGAGAAAATTAAAATATATGAGTTTGAGGTTTTATGCTCTTCCATATCAACACTTTTATTTCCTCTCTAAATTTCTCTCTGACTATGGAAATCAGAAGAATGATATAGTGTGATGTAGGACCATGACCCATATTTATAAGATAATCGTGTCTTTTCATATTTCGTATATTTCAATTTTAACCCATCATAAAATTATAAATTATGCTTGTCTCTACACATTAAAACCTACACTTTAATAATATATTATTAAGGCCCGAAAAACCTAAATTAATCACTTTAATTGGCCTAACTTTATTTGATAGCCTATAATTCATATTTATTTCATATATAAACCTATATATTATATTTATCTCTATCATATAAAATATGAGAAGGCTGCTCATTAAGGGGAGACACTGCATAGAGCTTAAACTGCAGACAAAGAAAAAGAAAGTGTCCCTTTTACAGTTTAAAAAAAAAAAAGAAATTTACATTTTTTTACAAGAAATTAGTTTAGTTTAGAATAATTTTTAGGTTTCGTTTTTAATCTTATTTTCATATTCAAGTGATTTTGATTGTGGAAGAAAAAAATGCAATTCAGAAACGTGATTCTAAGGGGGACTTTTTGTATCGTAATTCTTTCTCTTCTCTTTAACTCTTTATTGATATTATTGTGATTGTGCTTGCTTATTAAAATATGTTTGGTTAATCATCTCATTCAAGGGGTGGGATGAAACTGCGTAGGATGTTAATTTAATTATTTGATCTTGTTACATTTACTCACCTTCTCCCAGACTAGAGATATACCTACCAAATTCTCAGAGACTTTGATTCATAGATATATATCCAGTAAGAATTGAAGTCAAAACGTTGATTCTAATGGCAATCTAGGAATTACTCTCATGATACTAAAGATTGTTTCACATAAATACATGTAGAGTTTTAGGAAGGATTACGCTTTTGGTATTCAGTAATTTTATGCTTTACTTTGATAGTTGAACATTGTATTCCTTTATACTTTTTTAGTTGGGTTGTATAGCTTTTCATCGTCAAATACGAGACTAATTTTCAATAAAAAATTTGAATTTTGTGGGTACATTTACTATAAAACCCTCACGAGACAACACTGGTCTGTATGGTCATCTATAAGTTTAACGGCTTGTTGCACATACAAAGTGAAATCGCAAGTTCCTGTGAAAGTGGCACACTTTAGGTCGTCTAAATTTCTATCTATTTTTGCTCGAGAACTAGCAATGTTCTATTTGGGGGTGGTGTGATAAACACCAAATAAAGTTTAATTTATTCCCCAAATATGTGCATTTTAATTGCTCGTTCTCAAGTCTTACGTTTGTATTAATCTATATTTCAGGTCAATAGGAAGTCATGGTATCAAATTGTGCTAAATGAACATTATTGCGACAAAGTAGCGGTCAAAAGCGTTCAATGAAGAAATCCAAAGCGGCCATGAAGCTAGAGTTTTTTAGCGTGCGCAGATTAATACCGATGCCTTAAACCCATTTACGTACCAAACTTAAACCTAAACTGAACCAAGGCAATCACCTTAACCTCGTGTGTATTTAGTTTGTACTATAATATTTATTTTTATTTTTATTTAAGTCATGTATAATTTTTATATTTTATTTGTGTGTGTATAATGGTAAATATTAGCGCCCATGTATTTATTTATTTATTTACGTCAAGTGTTTTATGTTTTTATGTGAATATAATTGGCGTGTTTATTTTATTTTATTTTTAATTATTTTATTTATTTTTATTTATTTTATTTGTTTGATTTTATTATTATTATTATTATTATTATTATTATTATTATTATTATTATTATATATTTTGAGTCTTTTATTAATATGTTAGGATTTTAATTTTAATAGGTTTTATTTTTACACATTTTATTTTTATACATTTTATTTTTATTTGAGTTATAAATAATTAAAGAGTTTATTTATTTAGGTACAAAGTGTACACACACACCTTATTGACATGCACACACACCCAATACAACCAAACCTTATCCCTCCCTCCTACTCAACGAACCCAAAACCCAACTCCTACAAACTTAAAACCCCCTATTCTGGCAGCCTTACTTTCGAAACCACAACCGTCGGCGACTTCAATACAAACCCAACCACCTCTCAAACCCAACTCCTCCTTGCCAGCCATAAAACCCAAGTGCAAGAAACAAAAGATAAAACATAGGTTGGTAGCTCATGTTTTTTAGTTAGCTTTTAAAAATCCAAAGAAAATCAACTTCGTGGGTTATAAAACATAGGTTGGTAGCTCATTAATGGGAGACACGGCATAGAGTTTACACGGCTGACAAAAGAAAAAGGCACTGTCATTTTTACAATAAAAAAAATTCAAAAAAAAAAAAAGATTAGATCAGGTTTCAATAATTTTTAGGTTTAATGTTTTTACTTTTTTTGTAATCAAGTTAATTTGAATGGGGATTAAAGAGACGCAATTCATAAACGCAATTCAAAGGGAGACTTTTTGTATCGTAATTATTTCTCTTCTCTTTTAACTCTTTATCGATATTATTGTGATTGTACTTGCTTATTTAAATGGCTAATCACGTCATTCAAAGGATGGGACGAAACCGTATAGGATGATAATTTAATTATTTAATTTTGGCGATTCTCATATTTCTAGGAGAATTAGTTTTTAATTGTCATGGATTAATTTACGTTTCAAGAGATAGTAAATTAATTTAGTTTTAATATTTTATTTTGAAATCGAACTAGAGATGGGTCTTCCTAAACTTTGAATATTAAATCAGTGTCGAAATTTGATAATATATATAATTTTTAAGAAATTAATCTTAGCGGGTAGTTTATTAAAAAAAAGTATAAATCATAATTTTTTTAAAGGAGGACATTTTTAAATTAATTTTCTAAAAACAGATATTATTAAATCGACGATTGTAACGAGGGTTAAATTGTAAATTTAATATTATCTCAAAATATTTCAATCAATAAATTGAGAAATTAAAATAATTGATCATGAGATGTAATCTCACCTCTTGTATCTTCTAATAATTATAAACTCGATTACGTGTCAATTTTAGTAGTTAGTTAGTCACGTATGATTTTAGCATTTTTATTCTCCATTTGAAATTATTATTTTTTAAATATGTAAAAAAATATTTTAATAAAAAAAATAAAATTGCAACCATTCACACTATTTGTTTTCCACTTGCTAGTTGAATTGATACCTTATTTACCGCAATACAAATTATTTAATAAGTTTTGTTGGAACTCAAGCGATTTTGAGACTCAACTTTTAAAAACAATGACCATATGTAAAAGCCAGTTATCAGAAATCATAACTATTAATTTAGGGTGGATAGAATAACATTTTGGTGTGCAAAATGTTAAAGGGACAAAAACACGACTCAAAAGTGAGATACAATTGATGCGTCGCGTTTGTATACATAAGTAGTATAATAAATATTGAACATGCACGATCTTATGAGAAAGACTTGCAAGTGCAGTTCTGCCAATTATCGCCTGGACATAGGCCACGCTTGGCTTGGTTGAACTACTTAAATCGTGCCATTCATTCTTGGGTTTGTTGCAACACATAAGGTTTGAACTAGATTATTTCTCCATTATTATACTCCATTTGTTCAAACTTAAAAGTGCACTAGTCTTTTTTTCGTTGTCCTCAATTAATAATTCATTTTTCATTTTTAGAGATAATCAATTAATCAAATTCCATGATATTGAATAAATTTTAATCTTGGTTACGGATCGAATATAGACGCTTAATTTTGAGATGGAGGATTATTTGGAAACATAGATGTCCCTCTTCCTCTCTCTCATATAATCATCGGACTGCATAATTGAGCTCAGTTGTTTTAAGTGCATATGAATAATACATTACAACATTTCAGGTAATTCATTATAGAAATAACCTCAGAAGACGCAAGAAAATCTTAACACAGTACTAACCACATATGATTCTTCGCAAAAACTAACAAATAAACAACACAATCACGTGAACTCACAGATCGGAAAGAACATGAACCATTCCTTTGCGCGCTCTGCATATAGCTTCCAATGCCTTATGCTTAGGGATAGTGATTCCTTTGCCTTCAGTCATGTCCTCCAACTCTTCAGTAAGCCTCTCCCATTCGAAGCACTGAATTAGTGTTGCCAAACACAATCCCACCACCCGATGAGCAAGTCCAGCCCCAGGGCACTGTCTTCTACCTCCACCAAATGGTAAGAATTTATATGTCCCTCCTTCTCCAGCTTCATACCTCTCTGGCCTGAAACTCAATGGGCTATCCCATACTTTAGGGTCCCTCTGAATGGCTGATGCATTGACCAACAACATTGTACCACGGGGTACATGATAACCTCCAACGGTGCAGTCCTTGGAGGAGTAATGGGGTCCCAAGAGTGGTGCTGCAGGATATAATCGTAGCGTCTCATTAACAATGCCTTGGAGATATGGCAACTTGGCAAGGTCCGGTTCATCGGCTAAACGGTCTTGTCCGACAACTTCATCCAACTCAGCTCTAGCCTTCTTCAACACATCTTGGTTGTTGACCAAAAGCGCCATAGCCCACTCTATTGTCACCGACGAAGTGTCTGTGCCCGCAAGCAAAAGCACCTGCGTGTGTTACCAAGGAAATAAACTTTAAAATATAGTACAACAGGTGCAAACTTAACGAATCAAAATAATTTGCAAGTCAACTTACGAATACGAGGCCCTTGATAATATCATCAGGATAATTATCCTTTTCCGTTTCTTGCAAAGACAACATAACATCAATCAAAGTCTTGGTCTTGGACGCCTCCTTAGCCCTATGCTCATTCACCAACCGCTGCAAAAACGCATCACTCCTCATCCTCTTCTCCACATTCTGAAAATCAAAATACTTATAGTAGGATAAAAAGTCCCCCGGATAAGCTGCCCCACTCAGCTCAAAGATCTCCCAAATCAAATCCCTAAACTGCTGAGCCTCAGGAAAATCCTTAGCCTCCGCCCCAAAATACCTCTTCCCAGCCACCATTCTCATCACAATATTAAACGACATATCCGAGAGCTTGGACTTCATTTCGACCTTGGGCGTGGGTGAGTTAAACAAATCTTTCAACAGTATTCTCGTTTCATCCTGACGGATGAATAAAAAACTGTTGAGTCGCGAGATGGAAAAAAACTCGAGTGTGGCCACACGGCGTAGGTTTCTTCATAAGGGTCCGTAGTTAGCGGACACGAGCGTTGTGTTGTTGTAGTTGAGAATCTCGCCTGTGGCCATGTGGGGTCTGTTGGCGAAATTAACATCGTTTTTTGTGAAACACTCTTCGACTGCTTCTGGGGAGGTTATAACGAGGACCGGGCGAGAGCCGAAACGGAGGGCGTAAATGGGTCCATATTTGTATGAGAGCTTTTGTAAAGTGCGGTGGACGGGGTCTTTTATGAGGTGGAGATGCCCGATTATGGGGAAGGCTGGGGGGCTTGGTGGTAGGTTTTTGTGGGTCTTTTTGGTGAAAAAGAGTTTGGATACGAGGAGGATGCAAAGGATGGAGGATGAGATAGAGACTAAGTATAAAATATTTCCTTCCATGCTCGTCAAACTTGATTGAACTCAACTCAACTACACGCTGGAGGATGAGATAAAGACTAAGTATAAATTCACACTTTTAGAAATATTTTGAGATGGTTTCCATTTATATACTGAGTTCTCCATTTAGTTATTGAGCCCACGAGGTTGGCGATGTCCGCAAAACGATATTATTATTTAAAGAATTTATATTATAGAGGTCACGGTTGGCCGGCAACACTGCTCGCTCAGGTCAAAATTCTTTAAAGACTAAGTATAAATTCACACTTTTAGAAATATTTTGAGATGGCGGTCACTCCACGAGATTTTCCATTTATATACTGAGTTCTCCATTTAGTTATTGAGCCCACGAGGTTGGCGATGTCCGCAAAACTATGTTATTATTTAAAGACTTTATATTATAGAGGTCACCGTTGGCCGGCAACACTGCTCAGGTCAAAATTCACTTACTTTGGTCGATCACGGCGATAATTTAAAAAAAGTAAAAAACAAAAAATATTTTTTTTAAGGACAATTGGATTAGTATTCGGTACTCTCATTTCTTTAAGAGGGAAATCTTGTGTATGAATTGTGTTAATTATATTTTTATTTAAAAATTGTGTGAATAAGAGTGATAAAATAACTTTGAGGCATATAAATTAATTGTGACAAAGTAAGATTATGAAAATCCCACTTTTCTTTCTATAACTCCTATTTTATTAAACATTAAATATTATTAGGGGTGTATAGAAAGAAAAGTTAAATAGGAATAAAAATAACTTTTTTAAAATATGAAGGGCTCACAAATTTGATCAAATTTTTTAACAACATACACTAATTGATCTTTATTATAAGACAATTACTACAAATTTATGCGCATCGCCCGAATTCAAAAAGTAATTTAATGTCTAAAGTAATACTTTTTTTAACTTTAGTTATTCACCACAAATCTTAAAAAATATTTTATTTTTCATGCTTTTAGCAACTTCGGATGCCATTTTAACCCTTATTGTAGTTTTTTAGTTTTCATGCTTTTATTTGATGGATATAAAGTCAAGTGATTATTTCACCATATAAAGTCAACAAAAAACGCCATATATGATTTTTTTTCTCCATTAGTATAAGTATATAGCGATTATTTCACACTTAAATCACATATTAAGCCGACCTTCATTTTTTTTATGAAATTTGTAGAAAATTACTTATTTATTTTGAATGAAAATAAATTGTTATCCAATATTTTTGGATATTATTTACATTTACATTTTTGGATATTATTTTTGGAAATTTATAGAAAATTACTTATTTATTTACATTTTTAACCCCCTACCCCCACCCTGCCCCACACCCCACACATGCACACACACACACGCACATATATACACACGTACACACATATATATACACACAAACATATATATATATATATATGGAAGAGAGAGAGAGAGAGAGAGAGAGAGAGAGAGAGAGAGAGAATTAAACCTGAAAGTAGAGAGAGAGAGAGAGAGAGAGAGAGAGAGGGAGGGAACGGCGGGAGAGAAAAAAGAAGGGGGAAAGGGTTTTTGCTGGAACCATTGTCACGGTCGTATCAAGGTCATTGACCGTGACAATTATTTAAAGAATTGTCACAGTCAATGACCGTGACAAGTAAATTTGTCACGGCCGTGTCACGGTCATTGACCGTGACAATTCTTTGTCACGGTCGTGTCAATGTCAATGACCGTGACATAAAACGCGTGTTTTTTGTCACGGTCAATGACCTTGACAAGGGTGGCTGGTTGAAAGGTGACAATTTTATCATTTTGGTGTAGTGTATTTTGTAACTGTACTTGGAACATTTGTTTACATGAAATAGTTATGTTTGACTTGATCGTGCAGCCCCGAGATCTTCTGTGCGTCAAGGAAACACACAGGATCCCATGCGTCCTTCTTCCCTATCAATTGTTTCATATGTCTCCAACATGCCTAACACAATCGTATCTGGTGTTAACATAGAAGGTATTGTATTTATAATGCTTTCCATTATTCCATATGTCATTGTCTAATTTTATTCGTAAAATTGAATCATCAACTGCATATTGAATCATTCATGGCTGTAACTGTTGCACAATAAATCATACATGATTGGCAATGGTGCATATTGAATCATACACGATGGCAATGGTGCATATTGAATTATACATGACTTCAATTATTTTTCGTGCTGATTTTCTTTGTTTTCTGTGGTAATTTTCAAGGATTCTGAAAATAATTTGATTTGTGAAAGAACATAAGCTAATTGGCCTCATGTCTCGAAAAGTTTCTTGATGTTTGATGATCTTTTGTAGTAGTGAGAATAATCAGTGAAGAATAAACATGGTCACTGAATTGATTAAATTTAATTGGGGATATAAGGCATGCCACTCATATAATGTATACTAGTCATAAAAAGGCAACTCTTAAAAACAAATTAACTGATAATCGAGGATATGGTCCATTAACGAATGGATAAAACAGAACACCTCATTCGTCCCGACCTTCGGGATTCACCGAATGCCTAAACCTTATCGGTATTCTGGATATGACTTGCCAACGACTGATTTTCACTGAAGACCTCAGCCTTATCAGTATTTAAAATAAGACTTGCTAACGGACGATTTTAATTGAACACCTTATCCTTGTCGGTATTTAGGTATTCATGGATTTCTTACGGTCGATCAAGCAGCACAATTTAGTCACTAACACAAATAATGAATAATCATTCAGAAAGGGGAGGAAATAAAGACATTCATTCAAGAAGTTCAAAAAACCATTCAAAGTTTATAAAAATTGCATAAAAATGTTATATAGACAAAAATTTGAAGTGTTCATCTAAAAGATAAGCGCTTAAGTTGTTGGGGATAGCAGAAGTAAGAAAACCATAAAACTCTTCACGTATAGAGAGCAAGGTCTTCAACGCTAGAATCAACCGATGGGCATGGCTCATTGTGGAGAAATTCTTGTTTAACTGTTGGAAACACTTCATCAATATCCAAAAACTGGTGTAGATTTGCATCATTCATCAGTTACAAGTTTAGGAATACAAAAGGAGGAGATCGTCATCATTATGTCCAGTGCTTCGTTACAGTGTCTGAAACACCTCATTCTATCATTCAACATTTTTATTTTGGAGCATTTATGGCAATTTGATTATTTTTCTTTGTCCGATTCAAATCCTTGGTCACAAATAGTGATAATTATTAGTAGTAATATTGTTTGCCTAATATAATCTCCATTGGGTTTCAACATCACGAGTCTTCTTATTTTTTAAATTAATATAAGAAATGCTTCCATTGCCCAGTCGCAGGCATATGCTCTGGTTGGGATGGCTGCTACTTTAGCTTCAGTTTGTTCAGTACCCTTGACTTCAGTTCTACTTCTCTTTGAGCTGACAAAAGATTACAGGATCTTGCTTCCTCTCATGGGGGTTGTTGGATTAGCAATATGCTTACCCTCTGTGACAGACCAACCCAAGGAGATAGAGGAGTCTGACTCAAAGAGTTTATTACAAGGTTATTCTATTCTATCGCTAGTCAAAGATAAAAATAAAGAGAGGTCTTGGAGATGAACCAATGATGTAGATGATTTGGAACTCTCCACCATGGGAAATAGTATTCACCATGAACATATTTTATTGGAAGATTTGAAGGTTTCGCAGGCTATGTCAAAGAATTATGTGAAGGTCTCATCGACCCTCACTTTGAAAGAGGCACTAAAATGTATGCAAGACGGCCACCAGGACTGTTTGCTTGCGGTTGATGCAAACAATTATCTAGATGGGATTCTAACTTATGGTGATATTAAATGGTGTTTGTTAAAGAACTCTGGTGACGCTTTGAACAGTGATTCATCACTTTCACGTGTAAGTACATCGCTTGTTTCCTATATCTGCACTCGAGGGATAAGCTATCGTGGACGAAAGCATGGACTTTTAACTTGTTATCCAGACAATAATTTGGCAATTGCCAAGCAGTTAATGGAGGCCAAGGGAATAAAGCAATTGCCTATGGTTAAACGTGGTGTAGAATTATAAGAAGAAAGAAAGCACAGAATTGATGCTATCATTTATTACGAGTCCATCTTCAATTGTCTCAGAGCGGAACTGAATCACAGGAAATCTGTAAAACAGGAGAGAAGAGAAAACGATCTCCAGGAGAAGACTGCAAATAGTCACTAATGAGGTGATGGAGATGATACTTTTGTTTTTGAATCCCGTTGGGATATATTGATATCTTGTATTCAAATTGTAATCAAGAACGCACATTTTATACATGTAAATATACTCGAGACTCCAGTTATTAGAGGCATTTTATGGGAAAATGGAATTAAGTATTAGTAAAAAAAGATGAAATTAATTGAGCTAAAATGTAGACCACAATTGATTATGTCCAGCACTAAGAGTAATAGGGGCTTCAGTTTCTTATACATACTTCAGTGATTTCATTTGGTTATTTCTTCCATCTCATTTTCATTTGATATTAATTTTTTGCCTTATCTTTAGTGAATTTGACAGCTGTGGTATCTCTAATTACTTTTATTAATTAAACCTGCGCAAGGTTTTGCTTTGATTAAATCTCGTTGCTTCGTTTATTATAGTGTTTGAGTTGGGCCGTCAATCAGCTATTTTGAAAGTATTGGAGGTGCAAATCAACGTTTAAGGTACAATTGAGAAGGTAGCATAGCTCTTTAATTGAGTAGGTACATTTTAACAGGCACGTGTAGCATAGTTTATTAACATCTGTATCTTGTTGATGACTTTTTCTTTATGACGGGATTACTGGTGGAGGGACAGTAGCATAGTTCATTTTGCACAAGTCTCTAAATGAGCAGCTACCTTTGTATTCTGTTGAGCAGATATAGTGATGGACACATAGTTCTTGGAAATTAATCTTAATAGTTCCTACGAACTACATTAGTTCGTAGGTGGATGTTTATTGGCTACACTTTCTTTCATAATAGTACATTTTTTTTCTTAATTTGTCTTATTTTCATTGTCTCGTGAAGATGTTATGAAAAAGTTCTGTTATTCAGTGAATTGGTCATCGGTAATAGATAATATATCATGTCTCTTCTCGTGCAATAATCCATCTATGTTGTCAACTTTTGCATCCTTTAATGACCTGCCTTCCTCAGAAGATCTTTTTCTTTTCCGTGGAGATGAAACACTCTTTATATGAAAGCTTTTTATTCAGGTCATCCTTTCCTATACGCTTAAGGAGCTCAGCATGCTGATCCGCTATCATGACCCGAGCCGACGCCCATGATCAGAAACGAAATACCTCATGAACTGTAGATCCAGAGCTTGAACTCATTGACCATGCGGGGTTGGATTCTGCTGTTTATCTGCGGATTTACTTGTTGGGGTACGCCATTATAAAATTTTCAGTACTTGTTCACTCACATTGTTGAATTGAATCAATCAAATTTTCCTAATTTTGCATATTGGTTTATGCAGACTCAAAATATTTCTCCCAATAATGTTCCTTGCAGGGGCTGTACTGGTACCAGTTCACCTGGCGAATGAATTTTTAGAGAGTCCATACAACGCACAGTGCAATCGATAAGCTCTCTATTTCAACCATTCCACAAGGATCGAACAGGTTAGCCCGACTTAATATTTTATGAATTGCTTTTCTATTCCTTCTTCTTTCATTGCCTACCTTTATATGCAATATAATGTTGTTTAGGTGATTTATTTATTTTCATTTTGTATTAAACAATGTTGGACTTGATGAGAGCTTCATGAAGCGTAAATCAAGAGTTTAATTTCCTATGGATTATGGGTACACCTTTATCGGCCACCTTTAATAGTTTGTCCCCACTCTTATACCCTTATCGTTAGGGATTAATCATGTTAGAGGCCTCGATACCTCGAATCATAAATTTATTGAATATTTGTGTCAAGACAGAACATTTTGTTTGGCGTGGGTGGGGTAGAACTAAACAACCACGTATTTAAGAGTTACACTGATAAACACAACCCTTTAAGTCTAGGAAATATGGTTATTAACTTAGGAGCCAGCACTTAAAGTTATATTTCAACTAGTATTTTTTATTAATTTTTCTTATATATTGTATTTATCTATTGATTATATCCTACATTGTTGTAGACATTTCCCTCCACTAAGAATATGAGGTTTTTGATCCTGATTCACTGATTGAACAGGAGATTGGTTCCAATTGTCTAACCATGTCCACCTATTAAAATTGTTTCAGTTAGGCTGGATCCGTCCTATTTGCTGGACTGGCAAAGGGTTTTCTGACATATACATTTATATAGTATAATTACAAATCAAAGGTGTCAGCACATCCAACTTATTAACTAATAAAGAAGATTAACTGTCATATTTTATCGTATAGGGTGAACTGCAATAAATCCCCTTGAACTGTGCAAGTTTTGTAAGAACCTTAATTTGTAATGCAAAAAACCCTCTCCATTTTGTTGCAAAGACCACCTATGTGTCATTAAAAGATCGCCAACATTTGCAACGAAATGCATATGGTTCAGGGGCATTTGATGCACTAATAATGTTTCAAGGGGATTTCTTGCAAAAGTGGCACAGTTTAGGTTCAGTGAGCTTTTTGGTCTTTTGCCTATGATATATATGTATATTAGCTGTTGCGCACAAAATTAAAATCATTTAGAGGGAAATGTAGGATAAATTGGAGAATGGGGTGTTAAAATTATATAGCATTAGGCACGTATCATCGTGATTGTAAGCATCAATTCTAGGATTGTATTGGACAAATATAAGAATTTGAATTAACATTATTGTCTTTGTTTAGCTTCACTAATATAATAATATCTTGTTGGTTTGATGATTAACATTCTTCTGAGTATTGCAGATTTTGGAATCATATAGTGATGTGATATACCTTTACATTTTGGACATGCTATGTGTTACTAAAAGAGTATGCAACAATTGCCTCAATGCGATTGCACTTTCTTGCATAAAAAGCGTCGTCCTGATCAATTTACAGTAAGATTTTCTTTCACTCAGTAAAGTTATAGATTAAGAAGAGTATAATATTTTAATTATATTGACTTTTATTGTAGTTTAATTTTAAATCAGATTTATGTTTTCTCAGTTGGCAATTAATTTTCATTATTGGGATGCGTGTTGTATGTGGTATATAGCAGTTCGTATTTTTGAATATTATAAGACAACTGGAAATTAGTAAATTTCTAGATGTATCTGTTGCCGATTTAACGTTAGACAGTTTTATCCTTCAGTAAGTAATAAACAATATTTGAACCTAATTTGATTGTTCATAGGTTCTTGTGAAGAACGTGCCACTAGACCCCGACGAATCAATTAGCGAGCTTGTTGAGCACTTTTTCTTTGTCAATCATCCTGATCACTATCTTTTGAATCAGGTTTGACTGAGCACTCCATATATATAAATATATATATATATATACACGTGTGTGTGTGTGTGTGTGTGTGTGTGTGAGAGAGAGAGGTTTGACTGTGCTCTCCATATATATATTTATGTGTGTGTGATACATAGTATGCTTTAAATTGTTTTTGAACGTGAGACTCATTCACAATTTGTTCCTTGCCTACTTTTTATTTCATCATTAATTTCGTTGTGGATCATATTTAATCTTACTAACTTTGTAAAGATCATTTGACATTGAGATGAGGGTATGAGGGATTTATCGCTTACAGATAGAGCTACTATGGTAAATATGTCTCCCGAGTATGGGGCAACTATGGGCTTCTTCCCTGTAGATCATGTCACATTACAGTACCTTAAACTAACTGGAAGAAGCGACGAGACCGTGAGCTTTCTCTCTGTATCATATGCAATTTTTTCCACGTGTACTGAATTTAATTGGATTCTGAATCATTTTGGCAGGTCAAGTTCATCGTTTCTATGTCCCATAACAGGTCCTCTTTTGCTAGTTCGCATGCTAATTTGAAAATCCAATGCAAAACATCCTAAGTCCGTAGCTATCTATTGTCTTAACACCCACATAAGACTCAATCATTGTCTACCACATCCTATGCCGGCAACTCAACAAAGCCCAAGCTCAATACTGTTTCAGATAATATCTGATTCTCTATTCCTACGCTTTATCGTAATAAACATATGCAAGTGTTTGTTGAAACTCTTTCATATGATATTCTCAAAGGAATCATAAGTGTTAAGTCTCTAACATTGGATGGGGATACTATGGGCGTAAGTTTGTTCATCTGATTTTGTTTGTCCTATGCTTTAATTGGTCTTAAACAGTCCTTTATCCATCACAAATAGATGACTGTTGTTTGTGTACTCAGGACTGAGTTCACAAACCACATCATATTGACCTCTTGTGAGTTGTTTGCTTTCAATTGTCAATTCCAAGGATGACTACGTATACATTTATCTATCCACATTAGTGTTTTTCTATAATTTGAAATATTGACAGTTGTTTTCTATCCCACTTGGGCTTCTTTTTTTGGAAGCTATATCAAACTTAACTTAGCTTATTACATCACATCCAATTGGAAGCTATATAGTTCATTATTCAGACCATATATTCTTTATTATGTTAGTGTTACATGTCCTTTAATCTTAAGCTTTTCATTGTATAAAAATGTGTAAATATTAAAACTAACTTTTCATTGTATGTACATTTTACTAGTATGTACGTTTTACTAGGTTCATCTTCCGAGAAACGAGTCAGAGGACCAACACGAGGAATTGGGTTTCAAAAGAAATGTCACCCCCTAACCCCATTAGGATATAATTAACTCAATAGTTCGCAAACCACACTTATTATTTATTTATTTAGTAATACACATTAAAACAACTTCAAAGTTGTTATGCGGAATAAAAAAAATACAATCGTTTTAAGGAGACATAATTTAAACAAAACTCCCATACCGCTTAACTTAATTACAACTAGTATAATGTACAAAACAAACTGACGAGACAATACTACTATTCACTCAACATCCTAGACTTGGCAGTGGCAGCTTCAAAACCTGAAAATGTAAACATATAAAACCATGAGTTTAAAAACTCAGTGAATGTACTACATCTCTATATAGTAAAAGTACTATATTAACATCTCAACATATAAATATATCCATCTCTGGACCAAATTAGGCCATAAACATATCCGGAGTTAATAAACCCCACATCTCCTGCCCGTAGGCAATAATCATCTCTATAGGTTTTAATAACCTAACATCTCCTGAACTGCATAGCAATTCAACATATCTTGACTTTTATAAAGTCATAACATCTCAACAGCTCTTGACTTTTAATAAGTCATAACATCTCAACATCTCATGACTTTTAATAAGCCATATAATCTCAATATATAATACATACACATCATATCCATAATCAACTCAGTATGTACACTCACCTTGGGTTGTCAACTATGTATTCATGTTTCCCTCGGGTGGGGCTGAACTTGGTTGATTTGACCTTATACCTGTTAATCCAACTAAATTAGTACTGAATCTCAATCATAAGTATTATCTTAATATATCTATATAACTTTCAATGACTTTACAACAACAATATAATTCTACTCAAGTCACATTCCATGAAACATGTGTAAAGACAAAACAATGATATATATGTTGATAAGGTTATGAACATTCAACCATAGAAAATACCTCGTAAGGAATTTATAACTAAAATCAAGTAAACATAAAAGTATACTTCTCAATGTATATACACATGAAATATGTACTCAAACACCCTTGGGAAAGGGAAGATATACACCTTCTTTCATGGGGTATCCAGTATGGCCTCAAATTATTATCCCCCATACTTAAACATCCCATATTCCTAAATTGTATAAATACAGGTGTCCAACCTTATCAATATGAAAACATATATGAATATACTTTCCATTACAAGTTATGGTGTAATTTTTCAAGCCTCCTAGATCAAGTTATGGCCATTTCTTTACAACACAAGAAATCTTCCCTACAAACTCCTCGATTGTTCCTTCAACTTCCAAGAATTTTCATAATTTTTCTACAGCATAACTTTCCATGATTTTCAACCCATTTTCAATCAGCATACTTAGTAATACAGAATTAAAGTTTCATAATATTTTGACTTCATTTTCTATATCAAAAGCTTGACCAAACATAGGGTATACCCAAATTAAATATCCAAACAGCAACTATGTACCAATTTGAAGCCATCACTATGGCCCAACCACAAGGAGTTAAATTCTAATTTTCGGATATGATATGAATATATGAATCCATATTCATATCCAATTGGAATTTCTGAATTCCAGTAAGTTAACAAAGAGATATGCAAGTTTGAATACAAAGGTTTTCAATACAATGCAATATGACCTATAACACCACTTGTCTCACATATGAACCAATACATATTATCACAAAGGAGTATGGAATTTTAATCAATACTTCACGATTTATATACTTTGAAATAAGTATAATACAAGATTAAAATAATATTAACAAATAATTTTACCTTGGAAACACCTTAAGAATTTTCTTGGAATTCTTTTCCTAGATTTTAATGAAACACTGTCTTCCTTAACTTCTATTTCCTCTTTCCTCAAGCCAAAAACCCTTAAAACTGAACTTAGGCTTAAATTAGCTGAAGAAACATGTTAGAAGAAGAGTTTTAAGTCGGCCAAGGCTGCCTCCCAGTCCATCCAATCAAATTAAAATATTTGGTTTAATAAAAGACAATTTACCACTTAAGGAAATTGATAGATTTGCCCCTTGTTCGTAATTTTGGCCTAAGTTCTTACTCGAACATCCGTTTGATGAAACATTTATTGTGTTACAACCCTAACTCACATGTCTACAACTATGTAGTTTTCACCTCAAGTCTGTTGTAATGTTATATGGGTCAAAGCTAGTCTTAAACAGGAACATTTCTATCGAAAATAACCAAATCTTGTGTTTGTAAATAATTCGACATTTCATGAGTTATCAAAGTAGAATTATACTAACCATAATCACTTAACATTGGATATAATAATAACACATTATTCATATCACATAAGATAAGTATGATTTAAATATAATTTATCATAATTATATACGGGTTGTCACAAGAAACTTGAAAGGGGGGAGGATATTGAAATCATCATCTCGGAGGGTCGTATAATGCATCATTTTGCATCTAATTTCAAATCTAAAATCGGCATTATTATCCGCGATCACCCTCCATTTAAATTCCGGTTATGGGGTGACATCCCGGAAGAGAGCAAAGAACACATGTGGACACTTATGCTGGTAAGCTTCTACTTATGCTCATATATAGAATGCATCCCCATGTAAAGTTAGTTTTAATGTTTTTTCTTTTCTTTTAAATAGGATCAGTTTAAATTGCCAAATGAAGATAAAGTTGTGCAAAGGGAGAAAGATATTGAGAAGGAGAGATAAGTTGTTGAGGCCATGAGAGAAGCTGATGAGGCGAGAAGGGAAGACGGCGTGGCAAGGAGAGAAGCAAATGAAGCTTGAAGGGAGAACGGTGCAATGAAATAACGAATGGATGAACTTTTTGAAAGATTTGAGGAGTTATCTAATCACATAGCTCGTAACAATACATGAGTAGCACAAGAGATGCATGAAGTATAAATAATCAATAGTCTCATATCTATTTCTTTTGTACTTTTTTTTTGTAAACGATGAAACAATTTATGTAATTAATATATATGACTTTATTTTGAAGTATCCAATAGCAACTATGCATTCTGGAATCCAGTTTCTTTTCATGTGGTCTATAAGGCCTCGCTTCAGCTAGACATCCCCACATATGAAGGTGCTTCAGACTAGGTTTCTTGCCTGTCCAAAGTTCAAAAGCGATTTTATCAATTTCTTTAGTTGGTACTCTGTTAAGGATGTACACTATAGTCTTTAATGTTTCTACCCAGTCTAAATCTGGTAAGTTAGAGTAACTGGTCATACTCTTTACTATGTCTTTAAGTATTTTGTTTCGCCTTTCAGCAACACCATTCATGCTTGGAGAACCTGGCATGGTGTACTATGGGATGATACAACACTCCTCTAGGAATTTAGCAAATGGTCCCGAGCTTTGTTCACCTGAACCATCATACCTACCGTAGTATTCACTGCCACGATCATATATAATGCTTTAAATACTTTTGCGGAGTTGATTTTCAACTTCAGCCTTGAATCATTTGAACACATCCATATATTGGGACTTTTCATGGATGAGATAAAGGTATCCATAACGTGAAAAATCGTATATGAATGTAATAAAATATTTTTTACCGTTCCACGAAATCATAGGGAATGGTCCACAAATATCTGTACGTATTAGTTCTAAGACGTCTGTAGCCCTATTGGCACCAAATCTCCTTATGTTTATCAGTTTTCCCTTTATGTAATTTGTGCAAATTTTAAAATCTGAAAAATCAAGGGAATAGAAAATTCCATCTGACTTAAGTCTTTCAATTCTCCTTTAGGAGATGTGACCTAATCTCTTATGCCATAATGATACGGAATTCTCATTGGTTAATTTTCGTTTGATAACTCTCGTACTTAATTGCAAGGTTTCGTGATATGGAGCAACTATATCAAGCCTATAAAGGTTATCCACATAAGATAAAAAATCAGTACTAACCAAATTTGAATTATGAAGAAGACTAAATTTATTATTTCCAAAAGAACAAGTATAACCCAATTTTTCCAATACAGAAATAGAAACAAAGTTTCGTCTAAATGACGGTATAATAAATGTCTCATTTAAATCCAAATAAGTACAAGACCTAAATATCCCAATTTCTTCAACTTCAACCTTCTTGCCATCGCCCATAAAAATGTATCTTTCACCATCATTTGGCTTTCGGCAACTCAGGCAATCCTGCATAGACACACTAATGTGAGTGGTTGCACCATAATCTATCCACTAAGTGTGTTTAGGCACCGAAGTCAAATTAACCTCAGAATAAACTAGATTAAGAAGTATACCTTTTTTTACACGCCTAACATGATAATTTGTACATTGCTTCTTCCTATGTCCTGTAGCTCCACAGAAGAAATAGCCATCAATAGTTTTTTCTTTATGTTGTTTCTTTGGATATGGAACCACTTAAGCTTGTTTATCCTTCTTTCTTTTCTTCCCCTTATTTTTGGAAGTACTAGCCAAATGAGAAGTTTCGATCTTATCTTGCTTCAGTCTTTCATCTTCTTACACATAATGTGAGATGGGCTCATTAAGAGACCAAGTATCCTTTTGGCAGCTATAGCTCACCTTAAATTGACTGAATTATATGCCAAGTGATATCAGAACCAAATGCACAAGCAAATCCTCAGAGAGATCAAGCTTAAGTTCTCTTAACATTGAAGTAAGATGAGACATTTTCATAATGTACTCCCTAATGTTCCCAGTACTCCCTAATGTTCCCATTACCTTTATATTTCATTGAGATGAGACTTGCCAAAAGTGTACTTGTTTCAGTCTGTCATTCTTGGCAAATCTGTTCTTAATTTCTTCTAGGAACTCTTTAGTTGTCTTTATCATTTTCGATATTATGCCCCTGAATGCTTCTGGAATGACCTTCTTTATGATCATCAAACACATGCGATTTTACTTCTCCAATTTTTCAAAGTCCTTTTTGTCATTTAAAGAACTTTTATCCGTAAGAGATGTAGGAGAATGAACCCTTAACGCAAGGTCCAGATCCATGACACTGAGAACTATATGAAGGCTCTCTTGCAATGACTTAAAGTTTGTACAGTTAAGCATAGGAATAGAATTAATACTGACAGTAATGTTAAAAGAAATACTGATAGATGGATCCAGAGAACAACAAATAAATTAAACTAGCTCATATAATTCTTAAATCAAAAATAAATTCAAATAAAAGGCAAACCCCATTTTAAGATAACAGACACTCTATTAATATGTTATCTTTGGAAAAAATATTAACTCGTAAGTGATATATTGTTGTAATAATCAAACACTGATAATAAGAACATATCGAATAATAATTCTTCCTTTGGGCCAATTTATTATTCATATGTAAAACTAAATAATTATCACGCGCTTATTATTAAAGTGGCACATGCAATTTTGTTAAAAATTAATCTTCCTTTCGGGCCGATTAATATTCACATAAATTACATGCACATAGTCCTTTTATATTTCGAAATAACATAATTTTTTTTATCAAAAGAGGTCACTTTGGTGACATATTGTTTAAATTAATCTATCTCGAAATATATATTTAAATACACCAATATTTGAATTTAAATGTGTATTACATACAAACAAGCTTGAAAGTAATAACATGTAAACACTACATATTAATGTATATCAGTAACATAACCAAAGTGGCTGCTCAGCTTAGTGGTTGATAGTTTAAATGAATGGTCCAAACATATGGAAGGTCATGGGTTCAAAACCAATTAGACACCCACCTCGAGAATAATTTTCTTCATTTTATATGTCTTAAAAAAAAGGAACACCAATAGTCGAACACTTGACTTTTCATTTTCAACAAATCATCCATTAACAACGAACCAGATCCAGTTTAAATTAATATGATGTGAATTAATAATAAAAAACAACAAAAACATGTCATTTTATTACAAAACCGACGTAGTTTTTTAATTGTCTTATTTTCTATCACAGAACAATCATGAACAACAAATCTAAGGTGTTTCTCAATCTTCAAAAAATCATATAAAATCAACGGCTAGTCCAAATTTCAAGAATTTTATATCGTTGGAATCGTAATGAAACGAATAATATTTATGTACCAAAAATTTTCAGAAATGTTGAACTTTTTTGAAAAAAAATATTTTCAACCCAAAATTAATATAAATACCTTTTGAATATATTCTTAACAATTCAACATGAAATGGCTCGGATACCACAAGTTAGATTAATTTCTATCTTGTGACAATCATCACACAAACAGGAACATTCATAATGAATTATCAAGAAAAATAAATATTGATTTTGCGAAAGCGTATCTGAATCCATAACGAGAAAATTAAAATATATGAGTTTGAGGTTTTATGCTCTTCCATATCAACACTTTTATTTCCTCTCTAAATTTCTCTCTGACTATGGAAATCAGAAGAATGATATAGTGTGATGTAGGACCATGACCCATATTTTTAAGATAATCGTGTCTTTTCATATTTCGTATATTTCTATTTTAACCCATCATAAAAATATAAATTATGCTTGTTTCTACACATTAAAACCTACACTTTAATAATATATTATTAAGGCCCGAAAAACCTAAATTAATCACTTTAATTGGCCTAACTTTATTTGATAGCCTATAATTCATATTTATTTCATATATAAACCCATATATTATATTTATCTCTATCATATAAAATATGAGAAGGCGGCTCATTAAGGGGAGACTCTGCATAGAGTTTAACTGCAGACAAAGAAAAAGAAAGTGTCCCTTTTACAGTTTAAAAAAAAAAGAAATTCAAATTTTTTTTACAAGAAATTAGTTTAGTTTAGAATAATTTTTAGGTTTCGTTTTTAATCTTATTTTCATATTCAAGTTATTTTGATTGTGGAAGAAAGAAATGCAATTCAGAAACGTGATTCTAAGGGGGACTTTTTGTATCGTAATTCCTTCTCTTCTCTTTAACTCTTTATTGATATTATTGTGATTGTGCTTGCTTATTAAAATTTGTTTGGTTAATCATCTCATTCAAGGGGTGGGATGAAACTACGTAGGATGTTAATTTAATTATTTGATCTTGTTACATTTACTCACCTTCTCACAGACTAGAGATATACCTACCAAATTCTCAGAGACTTTGATTCATAGATATATATCCAGTAAGAATTGAAGTCAAAACGTTGATTCTAATGGCAGTCTAGGAATTACTCTCATGATACTAAAGATTGTTTCATATAAATACATGTTGAGTTTTAGGAAGGATTACGCTTTTGGTATTCAGTAATTTTATGCTTTACTTTGATAGTTGAACATTGTATTCCTTTATACTTTTTTAGTTGGGTTGTATAGCTTTTCATCGTCAAATAAGAGACTACTTTTCAATAAAAAAATTTGAATTTTGTGGGTACATTTACTACAAACCCTCACGAGACAACACTCCTCTGTATGGTCATCTATAAGTTTAACGGCTTGTTGCACATACAAAGTGAAATCGCAAGTTCCTGTGAAAGTGGCACACTTTAGGTCGTCTATATTTGTATCTATTTTTTCTCGAGAACTAGCAATGTTCTATTTGGGGGTGGTGTGATAAACACCAAATAAAGTTTAATTTATTCCCCCAATTAATTATATTTTAATTGCTCGTTCTCAATAAAATGGGTCTTACGTTTGTATTAATCTATATTTCAGGTCAATAGGAAGTCATGGTATCAAATTGTGCTAAATGAACATTATTGCGACAAAGTAGCGGTCAAAAGCGTTCAATGATGAAATTCAAAGCGGCCATGAAGCTAGAGTTTTTTAGCGTGCGCAGATTAATACCGATGCCTTAAACCCATTTACATACCAAACTTAAACCTAAACTGAACCAAGGCAATCACCTTAACCTCGTGTGTGTTTAGTTTGTACTATAATATTTATTTTTATTTTTATTTAAGTCATGTATAATTTTTATATTTTATTTGTGTGTGTATAATTGTAAATATTAGCGCCCATGTATTTATTTATTTATTTACGTCAAGTGTTTTATGTTTTTATGTGAATATAATTGGCGTGTTTATTTTATTTTATTTTTAATTATTTTATTTATTTTTATTTATTTTATTTGTTTGATTTTATTATTATTATTATTATTATTATTATTATTATTATTATTATATATTTTGAGTCTTTTATTAATATGTTAGGATTTTAATTTTAATAGGTTTTATTTTTACACATTTTATTTTTATACATTTTATTTTTATTTGAGTTATAAATAATTAAAGAGTTTATTTATTTAGGTACAAAGTGTACACACACACCTTATTGACATGCACACACACCCAATACAACCAAACCTTATCCCTCCCTCCTACTCAACGAACCCAAAACCCAACTCCTACAAACTTAAAACCCCCTATTCTGGCAGCCTTACTTTCGAAACCACAACCGTCGGCGACTTCAATACAAACCCAACCACCTCTCAAACCCAACTCCTCCTTGCCAGCCATAAAACCCAAGTGCAAGAAACAAAAGATAAAACATAGGTTGGTAGCTCATGTCTTTTAGTTAGCTTTTAAAAATCCAAAGAAAATCAACTTCGTGGGTTATAAAACATAGGTTGGTAGCTCATTAATGGGAGACACTGCATAGAGTTTACACGGCTGACAAAAGAAAAAGGCACTGTCATTTTTACAATAAAAGAAAATTCAAAAAAAAAAAAGATTAGATCAGGTTTGAATAATTTTTAGGTTTAATTTTTTTACTTTTTTTGTACTCAAGTGAATTTGAATGTGGAATAAAGAGACGCAATTCATAAACGCAATTCAAAGGGAGACTTTTTGTATCGTAATTATTTCTCTTCTCTTTTAACTCTTTATCGATATTATTGTGATTGTACTTGCTTATTTAAATGGCTAATCACGTCATTCAAAGGATGGGACGAAACCGTATAGGATGGTAATTTAATTATTTAATTTAGTCGATTCTCATATTTCTAGGAGAATTAGTTTTTAATTGTCATGGATTAATTTACGTTTCAAGAGATAGTAAATTAATTTAGTTTTAATATTTTATTTTGAAATCGAACTAGAGATGGGTTTTCCTAAACTTTGAATATTAACTCAGTGTCGAAATTTGATAATTCATATAATTTTTAAGAAATTAATCTTAGCGGGTAGTTTATTAAAAAAAGTATAAATCATAATTTTTTAAAGGAGGACATTTTTAAATTAATTTTCTAAAAACAGATATTATTAAATCGACGATTGTAACGAGGGTTAAATTGTAAATTTAATATTATCTCAAAATATTTCAATCAATAAATTGAGAAATTAAAATAATTGATCATGGGATGTAATCCCACCTCTTGTATCTTCTAATAATTATAAACTCGATTACGTGTCAATTTTAGTAGTTATTTAGTCACGTATGATTTTAGCATTTTTATTCTCCATTTGAAATTATTATTTTTTAAATATATAAAAAAATATTTTAATAAAAAAATTAAAATTGCAACCATTCACACTATTTGTTTTCCACTTGCTAGTTGAATTGATACCTTATTTACCGCAATACGAATTATTTAATAAGTTTTGTAGGAATTCAAGCGATTTTGAGACTCAAGTTTTAAAAACAATGACCATATGTAAAAGCCAGTTATCAGAAATCATAACTATTAATTTAGGGTGGATAGAATAACATTTTGGTGTGCAAAATGTTAAAGGGACAAAAACATGACTCAAAAGTGAGATACAATTGATGCGTCGCGTTTGTATACATAAATAGTATAATAAATATTGAACATGCACGATGTTATGAGAAAGACTTGCAAGTGCAGTTCTGCCAATTATCGCGTGGACATAGGCCACGCTTGGCTTGGTTGAACTACTTAAATCGTGCCATTCATTCTTGGGTTTGTTGCAACACATAAGGTTTGAACTAGATTATTTCTCCATTATTATACTCCATTCGTTCCAAATTAAAAGTGCACTAGTCTTTTTTTTCGTTGTCCTCAATTAATAATTCATTTTTCATTTTTAGAGATAATCAATTAATCAAATTCCATGATATTGAATAAATTTTAATCTTGGTCACGGATAGAATATAGACCCTTAATTTTGAGATGGAGGATTATTTGGAAACATAGATGTCCCTCTCCCTCTCTCTCATATAATCATCGGACTGCATAGATGTCCCTCTACCTACACCAAATGGTAAGAACTTATATGTCCCACCTTCTCCAGCTTCATACCTCTCTGGCCTGAAACTCAATGGGCTATCCCATACTTTAGGGTCCCTCTGAATGGCTGATGCATTAACCAACAACATTGTACCATGGGGTACATGATAACCTCCAACGGTGCAGTCTTTGGAGGAGTAATGTGGTCCCAAGAGTGGTGCTGCAGGATATAATCGTAGCGTCTCATTAACAATGCCTTGGAGATATGGAAACTTGGCAAGGTCCGGTTCATCGGCTAAACGGTCTTGTCCGACAACTTCATCCAACTCAGCTCTAGCCTTCTTCAACACATCTTGGTTGTTGACCAAAAGCGCCATAGCCCACTCTATTGTCACCGACGAAGTGTCTGTGCCCACAAGCAAAAGCACCTGCGTGTGTTACCAAGGAAATAAACTTTAAAATATAGTACAACAGGTGCAAACTTAACGAATTAAAATAATTTGCAAGTCAACTTACGAATACGAGGCCCTTGATAATATCATCAGGATAATTATCGTTTTCCGTTTCTTGCAAAGACAACATAACATCAATCAAAGTCTTGGTCTTGGACGCCTCCTTAGCCCTATGCTCATTCACCAACCGCTGCAAAAACGCATCACTCCTCACCCTCAAACACCTCATCCTCTTCTCCACATTCTGAAAATCAAAATACTTATATTAGGATAAAAAGTCCCCCGGATAAACTACCCCACTCAGCTCAAAGATCTCCCAAATTAAATCTCTAAACTGCTGAGTAGTCCGTACAAGAGCACTATATATATATATATATATATATATATATATATATATATATATATATATATATATATATATATATATATATATAGTCCTGCTCTTACATTTTGAATTTAATTAGTTTTAGACAATAGTGTATCTCACAATAGTGAAACAATTTCTACACTGAAGAACCAATTTTTGTATCTTTAATATACACGTGAGACAAGTTTTTTAAGGTACCCCTACTTGTTTGATGATTTGTGCACAAATTTGAAGTACTAGAGGCGTGTTACGCTAATCCAAACATTTGTTTCAGATCATATTTGTGTAGATATTTATGTGAATATGCGTTTTGCTATTGTACTTTATCATTCCCAAACTTGTTTATCTTGAGTTTGTTGCAGCTATTAAAATCATGGCTCGGGTCTAAAATCGATTCTTTGTTTCCAAATATATAGCATATTTTTTATCACTTGAACCTTGGTTTGATATGCTAGGTGCGAAAACTTCGTTTAAATTTTTTTTTCTAAGTGTTCTCATGCGAGAGGAGTGATGTTTATTATTTTTATCATTCTAACCAATCATGAAGTCTAATTAGTTGTTGTTTAATGTTAGACGACATTAACAAAAGGTAAGTTATTCGAAAAAGTTTGATATTTCAATCTTTTTCATTAGTTCCTTTGTGTATCTTAATCTATTTTTTCTTCTAATTATGATTGTGGTATAATATTAATTATAAGGATGTATGTTGTAATTTGAAACATAAGAATAAAAAAAGACTCAAAGTACAATGGATCCTTATGGGTTAAATCACACTCTCATTGTTTTGTGTTGTTTAAATAGCTTCGTCCGTAGGCAGTTTTCTCGAAACACAACAAGATCATGCCTTGAAATCTTTGTACCATCTTTCTTTGGTTGATCCTCGTTTGAATTAGATAAGCTTTCATCCCTTATCTTATCCCATATGATCAAGTATATGCCAACGACTATGATGATAACACCGAGAATCCTAAAAAAATTAAACAACAAAATTACTTATCCAGTTGTCCTAGGTCCATTTGCTCTACACATTTAGTTTATTAATATAACTGTGGTATGTTATTGAACATTATTTATACAGAAGGTGGGTGGGGTTCTGATATGGAGACTTATGTGCCACATTAGTTGAAAATTATAAAGTTTCTTTCCTATTTCAATTAAGTAGTACTTAATTCAGATAAATAGTATTTTCTTGGGATCACATTCCCAAATCTATATGAATCTAAAGTTGTACAACATTTCATCGGGTGTTAACATTGCTGAAGGGATGAAGCAATTATCACTACACCAAATTTGTCGAATTGTCAAGGTCTTTGACCTTGATAAATCCAACTTGTCAAGGTCAATGACCGTGACATTTCGAGGCGAGACAAATTTTTTTTGTCACGGTCGTGTCACGGTCATTGACCTTGACACAAAACTCACGTTTTGTGTCACGGTCATGCCGCGGTCAATGACCGTGACACGTTTGTCACGGTTTATAACCTTGACAAAGCCGTGACTCTTTTTAAAAAAATTGTCACGGTCAATGACCGTGACACGTCCGTGACAACTTTTGTCACGGTCAATAACCGTGACAATTCTGGTCAGAATTTAAAAAAATCTGTTGGGCAGTATGGTCACTGCCACTGCCCAGCAGTATCCAAACATCATATATCCAAACAAACTAAAGATAATGCAAATATATATTCAAATAGAGACAATATGCATCACGATATAATTCAAATGTAACAACTTAAAACAATTCAATTCAAACTTAAAACAATTCAATTCAAACTTAAAACAATGTCACTACATGTCTGGTGTATTGTTAAAACTGAGGAGGTGAGTAGTCCACACGACATACGAATTGACGCACCCACTAATATACGTCGTGCCGCATTGTTCACACAACCACAATAGGGAGTTCTCCTTCCCGGGTATGACATGCGTGACGAGCACCCTGGACTCCATCTCTTGAAGCGCACGTCCATGAACTATTCCACCCTGGACGATATTCGGGTCCCTCAACCCCCTCCCTATCCGTTGGCCATCAAATACGTCCAATATGAACACGCTCGGACAACCAAGTGTCGACATTGGTCTGTTGAAGGGCGCCAAATAGGGAAGTGGATCATCGAAGTACGAACGTGTCGGTGATGAAGCAGCGAGGTCCACATCCTCGTCATCCTGCGCCTCGTCCTCCCGCACCTCCTCCTCCACCGCCTTTTCCTTCCCTTTCCCTTTCCCGTTACGGTCTCCGACCAACGTACGCTTCATGAATGCGTACATATCTTGGACCGTCGCCTCCAAATAGGACATCTTTGCGTCGTGTGAATCCACCGTTCGAGCCAACCCGGTGTTGCTCGTCTCCAATCCGATGATCCTAGATTTGGCCACCCGCGAGCTCACCCCCCTTGTCCTCCCCTTGCGATCAGAGTCAAGCACTTGGCTGAGTGCATCTGTGGACAAAGATGCCTTGTCGGCATCAGACTGCTACTCATGCACTTCCTTAAGCTTTGCCTGAAACGACAAAAAGCACATGATTAGTAAAATAAGTAAACTAAAAAATTATAACGTAATTAACAAAAATTAAACTGTCGGATTACTTACAATCGTGGTTTGCGACACTCGGGGACACCTCCTTGTCTTTCCCCTTCTTCGTCCGAAGAACCACATAAGTATCGAGCCTATGTGGCTTACCCCCCTGGCCCACTCCCTACCCCCTGAAATAAAATAAAGTAAAGTAAAATTAGTATCGTCCCTGCAAAGTAAAAAAATGAAGAATAATATATTTTTGTAGTTATAGAAAAATTAAAGCTTACCCGCATCCTATGCTCCACCTCGGCGTAAGAGGTTCGGCCGGAGTAGTGCACGTCCGTCTTTTTTGCCCGATTTTCCCTCCCCGATTGGCGAGATGCCAATTGTCAATCCTCGATCTCATTGTCAATGAACTTCTGCCATTGTGCCAATGAGATCGGCTCCTTGGGGGGACAGATTCACGCCATTGGATAATCGACTCTCATGTTTTTTCAAAGTACCGTACCCGCATATTTTTTTTCCACGACTTGAGTTGCTCCCTAATCTGCTCCAACACGGGATCGCGTAGCTTTGGATCCAAGTTGAATTGTTCCTGTCCAACAAATACAATGTTAGTTGCGAATAAATATAAATATAAATATAAATATAAATATAAATATGAAATCGAAATCGAAATCGAAATTGAAATTGAAATTGAAATTGAAATATTCATATAAATATAAATATAAATATATTACCTGTAGTGCCGCTCAAACAGCTAACTTGAGCTCATATGGCACCTCCTTCCAACTCATAAACCCCGGGCCGATGACCGTCTTTAGCAGAACGAGGGATCTCGCTAATATCTCCGATTTGTTCTCGACGGTAATCCCATATTTTCCATATTTGGGGAGCCTAGGGGCGGAAGAGCCCTCGTCGCCTCCACTACCACCGACCCCAGACGACATCATCATAAACAGCATCATCATCTTCGCCTTAATATCTGAAGGAGACATTTGTTATAAAAAAAAATTATTAGTACAGATATAATATTTTCAATTTTAAGGACTATTTTCATCACTTAGTGTTCATCTAAGTTCTAGTATAACAAGTTCCCATAAAAATCTTTAATAAAATTCTCATATCTTCTTTCAATTTAAACACACACATAGTAGTGACTGTCTATTTAAAATAATCTCAATGTTAATTTCAGGTATTGAATTTCTACTATTGTTTTGTGCTTTTTATAAATCATACCCCACCCCCACCCCAACATGTTTACGGGCTTTCATCACCCGTCATAAATTTTTCGGTCCGTGACTTACTGGCCAGTTGTCTTGGGTCTTTTAGTCCTTTAACATTACTTTAAGAATTTTACTGAGTTCTTCATTTAGTTATTGAGCCCACGAGGTTGGCGATGTATGCAAAACTATGTTATTATTTAAAGACTTTATATTATAGAGGTCACCGTTGGCCGGCAACACTGCTCAGGTCAAAATTCACTTACTTTGGTCGATTACGGCTATAATTTAAAAAAAGTAAAAAACAAAAAATATTTTTTTTAAGGACAATTGGATTAGTATTCGGTACTCTCATTTCTTTAAGAGGGAAATCTTGTGTATGAATTGTGTTAATTATATTTTTATTTAAAAATTGTGTGAATAAGAGTGATAAAATAACTTTGAGGCATATAAATTAATTGTGACAAAGTAAGATTATGGAAACCCCACTTTTCTTTCTATAACTCCTATTTTATTAAACTTTAAATATCATTAGGGGTGTATAGAAAGAAAATTTAAATAGGAATAAAAACAACATTTTTAAAATATGAAGGGCTCACAAATTTGATCAAATTTTTTAACAACATACACTAATTGATCTTTATTATAAGACAATTACTACAAATTTATGCGCATCGCCCGAATTCAAAAAGTAATTTAATGACTAAAGTAATACTTTTTTTAACTTTAGTTATTCACCACAAATCTTGAAAAATATTTTATTTTTCATGTTTTTAGCAACTTCGGATGCCATTTTAACCCTTATTGTAGTTTTTTAGTTTTCATGCTTTTATTTGATAGATATAAAGTCAAGTGATTATTTCACCATATAAAGTCAACAAAAAACGCCATATATGATTTTTTTCTCCATTAGTATAACTATATAGCGATTATTTCACACTTAAATCACATATTAAGCCGACCTTCATTTTTTTATGAAATTTGTAGAAAATTACTTATTTATTTTGAATGAAAATAAATTGTTATCCAATATTTTTGGATATTATTTACATTTACATTTTTGGATATTATTTTTGAATATTATTTACATTTACATTTTTGGATATTATTTTTGGAAATTTATAGAAAATTACTTATTTATTTACATTTTTAACCCCCTACCCCCACCCTGCCCCACACCCCACACATGCGCACACACACACGCACATATATACACACATACACACATATATATACAAACAAACATATATATAAATGGAAGAGAGAGAGAGAGAGAGAGAATTTAACCTGAAAGTAGACAGTGAGAGAGAGAGAGAGAGAGAGAGAGAGGGAGGGAACGGCGGGAGGGAAAAAAGAAGGGGGAAAGGGTTTTTGCTGGAACCATTGTCACGGTCGTATCAAGGTCATTGACCGTGACAATTATTTAAAGAATTGTCACGGTCAATGACCGTGACAAGTCCGTGGCAAGTAAATTTTTCACGGCCTTGTCACGGTCGTGTCAATGTCAATGACCGTGACATAAAACGCGTGTTTTTTGTCACGGTCAATGACCTTGACAAGGGTGGCCGGTTGAAAGGTGACAATTTTGTCATTTTGGTGTAGTGTATTTTGTAACTGTACTTGGAACACTTGTTTACACGAAATAGTTATGTTTGACCTGATCGTGCAACCCCGAGATCTTCTGTGCGTCAAGGAAACACACAGGATCCCATGCGTCCTTCTTCCCTATCAATTGTTTCATATGTCTCCAACATGCCTAACACAATCGTATCTGGTGTTAACATAGAAGGTATTGTATTTATAATGCTTTCCATTATTCCATATGTCATTGTCTAATTTTATTCGTAAAATTGAATCATCAATTGCATATTGAATCATTCATGGCTATAACTTTTGCACAATAAATCATACATGATTGGAAATGGTGCATATTGAATCATACACGATGGCAATGGTGCATATTTAATTATACATGACTTCAATTATTTTTTGTGGTGATTTTCTTTGTTTTCTGTGGTAATTTTCAAGGATTCTGAAAATAATTTGATTTGTGAAAGAACATAAGCTAATTGGTCTCATGTCTCGAAAAGTTTCATGATGTTTGATGATCTTTTGTAGTAGTGAGAATAATCAGTGAAGAATAAACATGGTCACTGAATTGATTAAATTTAATTGGGGATATAAGGCATGCCACTCATATAATGTATACTAGTCATAAAAAGGCAACTCTTAAAAACAAATTAACTGATAATCGAGGATATGGTCCATTAAAGAATGGATAAAATAGAACACCTCATTCGTACTGACCTTCGGGATTCACCGAATGCCTAAACCTTATCAGTATTCTAGATAT
Source organism: Sambucus nigra (assembly GCA_949130495.1). Classification (NCBI taxonomy): domain Eukaryota; kingdom Viridiplantae; phylum Streptophyta; class Magnoliopsida; order Dipsacales; family Adoxaceae; genus Sambucus; species Sambucus nigra. Next base: position 70,953,836 of record OX422207.1, read on the forward strand.
GACTTGCTAACGACTGATTTTCACTGAAGACCTCAGCCTTATCAGTATTTAAAATAAGACTTGCTAACGGACGATTTTAATTGAACACCTTATCCTTGTCGGTATATAGGTATTCATGGATTTCTTACGGTCGATCAAGCAGCACAATTTAGTCACTAACACAAATAATGAATAATCATTCAGAAAGGGGAGGAAATAAAGACATTCATTCAAGAAGTTCAAAAAACCATTCAAAGTTTATAAAAATTGCATAAAAATGTTATATAGACAAAAATTTGAAGTGTTCATCTAAAAGGTAAGCGCTTAAGTTGTTGGGGATAGGAGAAGTAAGAAAACCATGAAACTCTTCACGTATAGAGAGCAAGGTCTTCAACGCTAGAATCAACCGATGGGCATGGCTCATTGTGGATAAATTCTTGTTTAACTGTTGGAAACACTTCATCAATATCCAAAAACTGGTGTAGATTTACATCATCTTCATCAGTTACAAGTTTAGGAATACAAAAGGAGGAGATCATCATCATTCTGTCCAGTGCTTCGTTACAGTGTCTGAAACACCTCATTCTATCATTCAACATTATTATTTTGGAGCATTTATGGAAATTTGATTATTTTCTTTGTCCGGTTCAAATCCTTGGTCACAAATAGTGATAATTATTAGTAGTAATAATGTTTGCCTAATATAACCTCCATTGAGTTTCAACATCACGGGTCTTCTTATTTTTTAAATAAAAATAAGAAATGCTGCCATTGCCCAGTCGCAGGCATATGCTCTGGTTGGGATGGATGCTACTTTAGCTTCAGTTTGTTTAGTACCCTTGACTTCAGTTCTACTTCTCTTTGAGCTGACAAAAGATTACAGGATCTTGCTTCCTCTCATGGGGGTTGCTGGATTAGCAATATGCTTACCCTCTGTGACAGACCAACCCAAGGAGATAGAGGAGTCTGACTCAAAGAGTTTATTACAAGGTTATTCTATTCTATCGCTAGTCAAAGACAAAAATAAAGAGAGGTCTTGGAGATGAACCAATGATGTAGATGATTTGGAACTCTCCACCATGGGAAATTGTATTCACCATGAAGATATTTTATTGGAAGATTTGAAGGTTTCGCAGGCTATGTCAAAGAATTATGTGAAGGTCTCATCGACCCTCACTTTGAAAGAGGCACTAAAATGTATGCATGACGGCCACCAGGACTGTTTGCTTGTGGTTGATGCAAACAATTATCTAGATGGGATTCTAACTTATGGTAATATTAAATGGTGTTTGTTAAAGAACTCTGGTGACGCTTTGAACAGTGATTCATCACTTTCACGTGTAAGTACATCGCTTGTTTCCTATATCTGCACTCAAAGGATAAGTTATCGTGGACGAAAGCATGGACTTTTAACTTGTTATCCAGACAATAATTTGGCAATTGCCAAGTAGTTAATGGAGGCCAAGGGAATAAAGCAATTGCCTATGGTTAAACGTGGTGTAGAATTATAAGAAGAAAGAAAGCACATAATTGATGCTATCATTTATTACGAGTCCATCTTCAATTGTCTCAGAGCGGAACTGAATCACAGGAAATCTGTAAAACAGGAGAGAAAAGAAAACGCTCTCGAGGAGAAGACTGCAAATAGTCACTAATGAGGTGATGGAGATGATACTTTTGTTTTTGAATCCCGTTGGGATATATTGATATCTTGTATTCAAATTGTAATCAAGAACGCACATTTTATACATGTAAATATACTCGAGACTCCAGTTATTAGAGGCATTTTATGGGAAAACGGAATTAAGTATTAGTAAAAAAAGATGAAACTAATTGAGCTAAAATGTAGACCACAATTGATTGTGTCCAGCACTAAGGGTGTGTTTGATAAATAAGATGGAAAGTAAGCGCTAAGAATCGATTTCCATGGAATTGAAAACATGGAAATATTTTCCATGAAAAAAATTTGTTGGTGGTGTTTGATTGCAAATATTTTCCAGGTGAAAAATGTTATATTTTCCATCTATTGTGTTTGGTTCCCAATATTTTCCATGGAAAAAAAGTAGAAAATATATATATAAAATAGAAAAAAAAAATCCCAGAAAATTAATAAAAATCCCAAAGAATAAATAAATAAATAAATCCAAAATGTGAACAAAACCCCAAAGATAAGGGAAAAATCCAGAAAATGAATAAAAACCCAAAAAAATTGAAAAAAAATCCAGAAAGTGAATAAAAATTAAAAAATAATGAAAAAAATCCAGAAAGTGACTAAAACCCCAAAAATAATGCAAAAAAATACAAAAAATGAATAAAAACCCAAAAATAATGAAAAAAATACAGAAATTGAATAAAACTCCAAAAATAATGAAAAAAATCCAAAAAGTGAATAAAACCCCCAAGATAATGAAAAAAAATCAAGAAAATGAATAAAACCCCAAAAATAATGAAAAAATTCAAAAAGTGAATAAAAAGTGAAAAAAATAAAGAAAGTGAATAAGACCCCAAAAATAATGAAAAAAAATCCAAAAAATGAATAAATACCCAAAAATAATGAAAACAAAATCCAGAAAGTGAATAAAAATCCAAAAATAACGAAAAAATACAGAAAATGAATAAAATTCTAAAAATAATGAAAAAAAATCCAGATAGTGAATACAAACCCAAAAATAATGAAAAAATACAGAAAGTGAATCAAACCCCACAAATAATATTAAAAAAATACGAAAAAATAAAAAATACAGAAAATGAATAAAAAAAACAGAAAATGAATATTATCCCATAATGAATTTTCTGGATTTTCTTCATTATTTTTGGATTTTTATTCAATTTCTAGATTTTTTTTCATTTTTCTTAAGTTTTATTCACTTTCGGTATTTTTTTTTTCATTATTTTTGGGTTTTTATTCATTTTTTGGATTTTGTCCATTATTTTGGGGGTTTTATTCACTTTATATATTTTTTTTCATTATTTTTGGATTCTTATTCACTTTCTGGATTTTTTTCATTATTATTGGGTTTTTATCCACTTTCAGTATTTTTTTTCATTATTTTTGGGTTTTTATTCATTTTATGAATTTTTTTCATTATTTTCGTTTTTTTTCGTTTTTTGTATTTTTTTCATTATTTTTGGAGTTTTTTTCACTCTCTGTATCTTTGGGTTTTTTTTCATTTTTTGTATTTTTTTCATTATTTTTGGAGTTTTATTCACTTTCTATATTTTTTTCATTATTTTTGTTTTTTTTTTCATTTTCTAGTTTTTTTTCATTATTTTTGGACTTTTATTAACTTTCTGTATTTTTTTCATTATTTTTAGGTTTTTATTCACTTTCTGATTTTTTTTCATTATTTTTGGGGTTTTATTCACTTTCTGTATTTTTTCCATTATTTTTGGGTTTCTACTCACTTTTTGGATTTTTTTCATTATTTTGGAATTTTTGTTCACTTTCTAGATTTTTTAAAAATATTTTTGGGATTTTAATCACTTTCTATATTTTTTTCATTATTTTTGGGTATTATTCGCATTATTGATTTTTTTCATTATTTTTGGGTTTTTATTCAGTTTCTGTATTTTTTTCATTGTTTTTGGAGTTTTATTCACTTTCTGGATTTTTTAAATTATTTCTGTTTTTTTTTCTTCATTTTTTGGATGTTTTCATTATTTTTTGGGTTTTATTCACTTTCTGTATTTTTTTCATTATTTTGGGTTTTTATTCACTTTCTGGATTTTGTCTTTATTTTTGGATTTTTATTCATTTTCTGGATTTTTTTATTATTTCTAGGGTTTTAATCACTTTTTGGATTTGTTTTCATTATTTTTTGGTTTTTATTCACGTTCAGATTTTTTTTCATTTTTTTGCGTTTTTATTCATTTTCTGTATTTTTTTCATTATTTTTGGAGTTTTATTCACTTTCTGTGTTTTGTCATTATTTTTGGGTATTTATTCATTTTCTGGATTTTTTCACTATTTTTTGGATTTTATCCACTTTCTGGATTTTTTTTCAATTTTTTTTATGTTTTTATTCACTTTCTGATTGTTTTTTCATTATTTTTGGGTTTTTATTCATATTTTAGATTTTTTTTTCATTATTTCTGTTGTTTTAAAAGGTTTCTGGATTTTTTTCATTTTTTTTGGGTTTTTATTCATTTTTTGATTTTTTGAAAACATTTTTGGCCTTTTTATTTAGTTTTTGTATTTTTTTTCGTTATTTTTGGAGTTTTATTCACTTTATGTGTTTTTTTCATTAATTTTGGGTTTTTACTCATTTTTTGGATTTTCCCCCTTATTTTTGGGTTTTTATTCATTTTCTGGATTTTTATCAATTTTTTGGTGTGGTAATTCTTTTCCCTGGAAAATGAATAACAAGGTGGGAGGAGGTTTTTTAATTCCATCTTTTGTGGAAAAAGTGGTTACGTGATTTGTTTTAAGGAAACCAATTCCATAGAAAATTTTGTTTATCAAATATCCAAAAGATGGAAAATGACTCCATATATTACATTTTTCATGGAAAATTAGTGTTATCAAACACACCCTAAGAGTAATAGGGGCTTCAGTTTCTTATACATACTTCAGTGATTTCATTTGGTTATTTCTTCCATCTCATTTTCATTTGATATTATTTTTTTGCCTTATCTTTAGTGAATTCGACAGCTGTGGTATCTCTAATTACTTTTATTAATTAAACCTGCGCAAGGTTTTGCTTTGATTAAATCTCGTTGCTTCGTTTATTATAGTGTTTGAGTTGGGCTGTCAATCAACTATTTTGAAAGTATTGGAGGTGCAAATCAACGTTTAAGGTACAATTGAGCAGGTAGCATAGCTCTTTAAATGAGTAGGTACATTTTAACAGACACGTGTATCATAGTTTATTAACATCTGTATCTTGTTGATGACTTTTTCTTTATGACGGGAGTACTGGTGGATGGACAGTAGCATAGTTCATTTTGCACAAGTCTCTAAATGAGCAGCTCCCTTTGTATTATGTTGAGCAGATATAGTGATGGACACATAGTTCTTGGAAATTTATCTTAATAGTTCCTATGAACTACATTAGTTCGTAGGTGGATGTTTATTGGCTACACTTTCTTTTATAATAGTACATTTTTTTTCTTAATTTGTCTTATTTTCATTGTCTCGTGAAGATGTTATGAAAAAGTTTTGTTATTCAGTGAATTGGTCATCGGTAATAGATAATATATCATGTCTCTTCTCGCGCAATAATCCATCTATGTTGTCAACTTTTGCATCCTTTAATGACCTGCCTTCCTCATAAGATCTTTTTCTTTTCCGTTGAGATGAAACACTCTTTATATGAAAGCTTTTTATTCAGGTCATCCTTTCCTATACGCTTAAGGAGCTCAGCATGCTGATCCGCTATCATGACCCGAGCCGACGCCCATGATCGGAAAAGAAATACCTCATGAACTGTAGATCCAGAGCTTGAACTCATTGACCATGCGGGGTTGGATTCTGCTGTTTATCTGCGGATTTACTTGTTGGGGTACGCTATTATAAAATTTTCAGTACTTGTTCACTCACATTGTTGAATTGAATCAATCAAATTTTCCTAATTTTGCATCACTACACCAAAATGGGCAAATTGTCACCTTTCAGCCGGCCAGCCTTGTCAAGGTCATTGACCGTGACAAAAAAACACGCGTTTTATGTCACGGTCATTGACCTTGACACGACCGTGACAACGAATTGTCACGGTCAATGACCGTGACAATTCGTGTCACGGTCAGTGACCTTGACACGACCGTGACAACTTTTCCAGCAAAAACACTTTCCCCCTTCTTTTTTCCCTCCCACCGTTCCCTCCCTCTCTCTCTCTCTCTCTCTCTCTCTCAACTCGACGCTGCTCTCTCTCTCTCTCTCTCAGGTCCAACTTCTCTCTCTCTCTCTCTTCCATTTATATATTTATGTGTGTATGTGTATATATATATGTGTGTGTGTATGTGTGTGCGTGTGTAGGGGGTGGGGCGGGATGGGGCAGGGTGGGGGAGGGGGTGGTGGAGGGGGGCAGGGGGTGGGACGGGGTGGGGCAGGGTGGGGGAGGGGGCGGTGGAGGGGGCAGGGGGTGGGGTGGGGTGGGGTGCGGTGTGTGTGTGTGTGTGGTGGTGTGTTTTGGGGGAGGGAGGGAGGGGGTGGTGGAGGGGGGCAGGGGGTGGGGTAGAGCGGTGTGTGTGTGTGTGTGTGTGGTGTGTGGTGGGGGAGGGGGTGGTGGAGGGGGGCAGGGGGAGGGGGTGGGGTGGGGTGGATGTGTGTGTGTGGTGGTGTGTGTGGTGGTGTGTGGTGGGGGTGGGGCGGGATGGGGCAGGGTGGTGGAGGGGGTGGTGGAGGGGGGCAAGGTGTGCCCACCCCACCCCACCCCCTCCCCCCCCTCCACTACCCCCTCCCCCACCCTGCCCCATCCCGCCCCACCCCCACCTATGCACACACGCACACCTACGCCACACACACACGCACACCTACGCACCTACGGACACACACACACCCCACCCCACCCCACGCCCTGCCCCCCTCCACCACCCCCTCCCCCATCATTGTGTGAATAGGTATGAGATCATAATTTGGAGGAATTCACGTCCAAGAAATAATTTGGATTCCCTTTAGGGTCTTATGTCTTGAATTAATCTGAGGGGGTGGGGGTGGGGGTGGGGGTGGGGGCGGGGGTGGGTGGGGTTTTGAATATTATTTACATTCAAAATAAATAATTGATAATAGTTGGATAATAATTGGATAATAATTGTTTTTATACCTATAGAACAGCTTAGACAGTGTGTGTGTGTGTGTGTGTATGTGGTCAATACATGAATTTATTTTTGTATTTGAATTATCCCATGAATTTATTTGTGTATTTGAATTAACCCATTATATGAAACATACTTGAAATTAAATATAGTGCGCATATATACTAGCATTCTAGTTCTTATGCGTACGCATTCAATAACCCTTAGACCCGTTCGAGAGTCATTACCCCTGTAATGAGATCTCTCGAATTGTCCTGTTTGGACAGTTTGAGACTGTATAATTTTTGTATAATATTCTTATTGGCTTAAAGTTGTTACTTTTGGAGGAAGTTCTGCAGTCGTATCTTAATGTTCTCTGGGTACATACTAGATTGACAAGTGTGACTGTTATTTTAATTGACCAATTGAAATAACACTCACACCTGCCAATCTACGTCGTGTACTTGGAGAACTAAGGGGATATGCTGTCGAATTTTTTTCAAATCGTAACAATGTGCATGAGTTGTTAAGTATATTACAGAAAAATGCATTCTTGAATGGGATAGGACCACATACCCTTTAATAGGATAATTAAATGATGGGATAATTAAAAAAAACATACTATAAATCTAAGTTTTGTTTACCTTTAATAGGTGTTTAGTTGTGGTAGCTGTGATGGGATATCCGAAATACAAAGAGTGGATGGGTGAGACTAATAGAATGGGGGATGTGTTTCGCAGAGGTGCTAACGAATTTGTGAAATATGCAAAGAGATGTCGTAATGATGAAGAGTTTCCGTGTCCGTGTGCTAGGTGTAAGAATGGTAAGGTGTTTGAGTGGAAAACAGTTGAACTACATTTGTTAAGATCGGGTATGCAAGATAGTTATCGATTTTGGAGTTTTCACGGTGAATTGAAAGTTCCTTTTGTCCCTGACCAACCTTCACAACATCCTTCAACAAGTAGAATAGATGAAGAAGGGGACGACGTAGATCATAATATGTTAGAGGATTTAGTTGATGATGCGTACGGAGTTTATGAAGCTGAGGAGAATGAGGTTACTGATGATGTAGAAGATTCAAGTGCTCGTGAAAATAACACGATAAAACTTGACGATGACTACCAAAGTTTAAAATTTAAGGCGACCCAACCGTTATACTCTGGCTGTGAGAAAGATCAAACAACTTTACATGCCATGGTTGGTTTGCACAGTTTGAAGACGCAGTACGGTTTGTCTGGCAATAGCGTGACGGGAATTCTGAAATGGGTGAAGGGCTTATTACCCAAGGTGAATACACTTCCAAATAGCTATCCTGTTATGAAGAACAGTTTGAAAGGTTTGGGAATGAAGTATAAATCGATTCATGCTTGTGTGTATGACTGCATACTATACCGAAAGGAGTATGAAAATCTCGATCGTTGTCCGGTATGCGATGAACCTAGATATGTCCAATCTACTAGTAAGGAAGGCACAAGCTCAAAAGTGCCTCAAAAAGTATTGAAATATTTTCCCGTTGGGCCTAGATTAAAGCGATTTTTCACAGTACCATGGATTGCAGAGGCAATGACTTGGCATGCTAGGGCAGAAGTAGGGGGTAATATCATGCGTCATCCTATTGATTCTACTGCCTGGCGGAGGATGAATTATGAGTATCCCGATTTTGCTCGAGAACAACGCAACATTCGTTTGGCTATATCAACAGATGGTTTCAATCCATTTGGAAATCTAAGCACCAATCAGAGTGTATGGCCAGTGATCCTAGCCCCACTCAACCTCCCTCCTTCACAGTGTATGAGACCTGAATTTTCGATGATGGCTTTATTGATACCTGGGCCAAAGGCACCAAGTGAAGACATTGATATCTACCTGGCTCCTTTGGTAGAAGAATTAAATGAGTTGTGGGAAGATGGTGTGCAATCATTTGACTCTTTTAGAAAAGAATAGTTTACGCTGAAAGCTATGTTGATGTGGGCAATTCATGATTTTCCAGCTTATGGGACATTATCCGGATGTGTAGTACATGGTTATTTGGGGTGTCCTATTTGTGGAGAGGAGACTGAATCTCTTCGTCTATCCTCCAGCTTAAAAAATGTATACCATTGCCACAGGAGGTTTTTACCCCCAGCTCATAGTTTCAGATTTGAGAAAGCTTCCAATTTTTTATTGGGCGGAGTTGAACATAGGCTACCGCCGAGACAACTTTCGGGTTCAGAAATTGAAAGTAAATCTTCTAAATGTGGCCCAAATATGCCAGGTAAGAATCCCAAATTTAAGAATGTCAAGCATAAGAAGACCCCAACTGGGAATGAAACTGAGATAAGAAAGGCATGGTCTCGTAGGTCAATTTTATTTGACTTGCCTTATTGGAAGAAAAACCCGGTGCGCCATGTATTGGATGTGATGCATGCAGAGAAGAACTTCGCTGAACATATTGTGGGTACTTGCCTTGGGGGGAGTCATTCGAAGGATGGAGAAAATGCACGAAAAGACCTTAAAACGTTAAAACTTAAACCACAACTATGGTTGAAAGAAGATAGTGGGGAAGGACAATAATTCCCCTTGGTGCGTTTACTTTGATGAGTGAGGAAAGGAAGGTGCTTCTAGACACAATATATAATTTGAAGGGCCCATCTACTTTTTCGTCCAACTTGCAAAGGATTGTGAATTATGCTACTCATGATTTACATAAGTGTAAGTCCCACGATTGGCATGTGATCATGCAATTGGTTCCTCTATTGTTTAAGCACTGTTTCTCCAAGCACAAGGATTTGCGTAGGGCTATTATGCAAATTAGTATTACCTTCTCCCTCTTGTGTGAGAAGGTAGTGAATCGAGAACACATAGTGGCCGCAAAATTGTCTGTGAACGAAGCGATTTGTGTATTGGAGAAGTACTTTCCCCCAGCATTCTTTGACATAAGTGTTCACTTGTTGGTACACCTATGCGACGAGGCACTTCTTTGTGGTCCAGTTAGATATCGGTGGATGTATCCGTTTGAAAGATTGATGAAAGTTTTTAAAGATTACGTCAAGAATACGCGATATATTGCAGGATCAATTGCAGAGGAATACATCACCGTGGAGTCATCAATATATACTCGGGAATATATGACTGACTCTACCAGCGTTGATGACACTGATGAATTCCTCGATGATGGTGGTAATGTGATGGGAAAACGAGTGAAATTAACGAGTTTGCAACATGAACAAGTAGCTCGTTATCTATTTGACACACATGAAGATGTCGAAGAATGGAAAAATTAAGTTTCGAATATTATAATGTTTAACATTATTTTAGATTATTTTATACATGATTAATTTTGTAATATGCAGTAAATATGAAGCGTGTGAGAACAATAAAAGACGAAAAACAGTGGTACAATCAGACAGCGAATTTAGGCTATGGTTGACACAAGAGGTAATTACAATGAAAACAGTCGTTATATAACATTACATTACACTCATATTTTACCACTAATATAATTAATTTATCTATATTCTCAGCTCCTAAAGATGAGTGATGCGACATCAAGGCTTGCTCGTCTAGCCACTGGACCCTTGTTCGTGGCACAAGAGTACAAAAAATATCGATTGAACGGTTACATTTTCGGCGCTAAAGTGTACGAGGAAAGTACAAATGTACAGAACTCGGGTATTTCATACAAGGCTCTTACTTTCTTTCGAGCAAGCGCAAAAGATAAAAACCTCGTTGAAGCTGAAATGACTTACTATGGTGTAATCCAAAATATATTTGAATTGGATTATATAAGCTTCAAAGAGGTTGTATTTTACTGTGAATGGGTAAGAGTTGAGGATAAAAATGCTTCTAAAGTTGATCCTGTCACCAATTTGATCATGGTTGACTTGTCCAAGTTGAAGAGCAACGACCACGTGAGCGATGAGCCGTTTGTTTGTGCATTTCAAAAGGTTAAGCAAGTGTTTTACTCGGAGTATATCAACAACGAGCCGTGGTCAATTGTCCAACACGCGCCAAGGCGTCTAAATAGTAGTGTGGATGACTTGGCTGCTCCTACCGAATATCAATCCATTTTTGATGATAACCCGAATTTGAAACAATTTTTCAATTTGTAATAATTATTTCAATTTGTACCGAAACATCCATTTTTAATGCTTTTACTTGATCTGCACTTTATCATTTTCACTCTTGTGTAGTGTGCGTGTGTGGAGAGGAGATTAATACATAAATATTCCAACTACATCTAAGTTTTGTTTATACTAATCCATGAATATACGCTTCTTACCTTTAATAGGTGATTAGTACATAGTTATTTGGGGTGTCCTATTTGTGGAGAGGAGACTGAATCTCTTCGTCTATCCGAACACTAAGAAATGCCATAATCCTATGGAGCGATGCTCTGCAAATTCCTCCCAACCGTTATGTAGCCAAACATCACCGGTTGAAGTTGTCAATTCCACTTTCCATACCCCACCACTTTCCATACCCCATTCAAAGGTGGAGTTGACAACTTCAACTGCTGATTTTTGGCTACACAACGGTTGGAAGGAATTTGCAACGCATACCTCCATAGGATTATGGTATTTCTTAGTGTTTAGATATGAAGAGAATTATAATTGACACGATTGCCCGGGGTACATTAGTTGGAAGGAGGTGCCATATGAGCTCAAGTTAGCTGTTTGAGTGACACTACAGGTAATGTATTTATATTTATATGTCAATTTCGATTTCGATTTCAATTACAATTTATATTTATCTATATTTGAGGGGCGGATACTAATTTTACTTTATTTCAATTCAGGGGACAGGGAGTGGCCCTAAGGGTAGGCCACATATGCTCTATACTTATGTCGCTATTCGGACGAGAAGGGAAGGATAAGGAGGTGTTCCCGAGCGTCGCGGTACAAAATCTCTTTTCCATGCAAATAGTTTGTAGATTTGAGATAAAATGATGGTGATGTTGTTTCTTTTTAAATAGTTTCTTATTTGAATATATATTTGCATTATCTTTAGTTTGTTCGGATATATGATGTGTGAAACAGGTACAACGTTGCTATAACAGGTACAAATATACTGCTGGGCAGTGGCAGTGGCCATACTGCCCAGCAGTTTTTTTTCAATTCTGCCCAGAATTGTCACGGTCAATGACCGTGACAATTTTTTTATTAAGGGTCACGGCTTTGTTACGGTCATTGACCGTGACAATCGTGTCACGGTCATTGACCTTGACACGATCGTGACACAAAACGCGAGTTTTGTGTCAAGGTCAATGACCGTGACACGACCGTGACAAAAAAAGTTGTCTCGCCTCGAAATGTCACGGTCATTGACCTTGACAAGGTGAATTTGTCAAGGTCAATGACCTTGACAAATGGGCAGATTTGGTGTAGTGCATATTGGTTTATGCACACTCAAAATATTTCTCCCAATAATGTTCCTTGCAGGGGCTGTACTGGTACCAGTTCACCTGACGAATGAATTTTTAGAGAGTCCATACAACCCACAGTGCAATCGATAAGCTCTCTATTTCAACCATTCCACAAGGATCGAACAGGTTAGCCCGACTTAATATTTTATGAATTGCTTTTCTATTCCTTCTTATTTCATTGCCTACCTTTATATGCAATATAATGTTGTTTAGGTGATTTATTTATTTTCATTTTGTATTAAACAATGTTGGACTTGATGAGAGCTTCATGAAGCGTAAATCAAGAGTTTAATTTCCTATGGATTATGGGTACACCTTTATCGGCCACCTTTAATAGTTTGTCCCCACTCTTATACCCGTATCGTTAGGGATTAATCATGTTAGAGGCCTCGATACCTCGAATCATAAATTTATTGAATATTTGTGTCAAGACAGAACATTTTTTTTGGCGTGGGTGGGGTACAACTAAACAACCACGTATTTAAGAGTTTCACTGATAAACACAACCCTTTAAGTCTAGGAAATATGGTTATTAACTAAGGAGCCAGCACTTAAAGTTATATTTCAACTAGTATTTTTTACTAATTTTGCTTATATATTGTATTTATCTATAGATTATATCATACATTGTTGTAGACATTTCCCTCCACTAAGAATATGAGGTTTTTGGTCCTGATTCACTGATTGAACAGGAGATTGGTTCCAATTGTCTAACCATGTCCACCTATTTAAATTTGTTTCAGTTAGGCTGGATCCGTCCTATTTTCCGGACTGGCAAAGGGTTTTCTGACATATACGTTTATATAGTATAATTACAAATCAAAGGTGTCAGCACATCCAACTTATTAACTAATAAAGAAGATTAACTGTCATATTTTATCGTATAGGGTGAACTGCAATAAATCACCTTGAACTGTGCAAGTTTTGTAAGAACCTTAATTTGTAATGCAAAAAACCCTCCCCATTTTGTTGCAAAGACCACCTATGTGTCATTAAAAGATCGCCAACATTTGCAACAAAATGCATATGGTTCAGGGGCATTTGATGCACTAATAATATTTGAAGGGGATTTCTTTCAAAAGTGGCACAGTTTAGGTTCAGTGAGCTTTTTGGTCTTTTGCCTATGATATATATGTATATTAGCTGTTGCGCACAAAATTAAAATCATTTAGAGGGAAATGTAGGATAGATTGGAGAATGGGGTGTTAAAATTATATAGCATTAGGCAAGTATCATCGTGATTGTAAGCATCAATTCTGGGATTGTATTGGACAAATATAAGAATTTGAATTAACATTATTGTCTTTGTTTAGCTTCACTAATATAATAATATCTTATTGGTTTGATGATTAACGTTCTTCTGAGTATTGCAGATTTTGGAATCATATAGTGATGTGATATACCTTTACATTTTGGACATGCTATGTGTTACTAAAAGAGTATGCAACAATTGCCTCAATGCGATTGCACTTTCTTGCATAAAAAGTGTCGTCCTGATCAATTTACAGTAAGATTTTCTTTAACTCAGTAAAGTTATAGATTAAGAAGAGTATAATATTTTAATTATATTGACTTTTATTGTAGTTTAATTTTAAATCAGATTTATGTTTTCTCAGTTGGCAATTAATTTTCATTATTGGGATGCGTGTTGTATGTGGTATATAGAAGTTCGTATTTTTGAATATTATAAGACAACTGGAAATTAGTAAATTTCTAGATGTATCTGGTGCCGATTTAACATTAGACAGTTTGATCCTTCAGTAAGTAATAAACAATATTTGAACCTAATTTGATTGTTCACAGGTTCTTGTGAAGAACGTGCCACTAGACCTCGACGAATCAATTAGCGAGCTTGTTGAGCACTTTTTCTTTGTCAATCATCCTGATCACTATCTTTTGAATCAGGTTTGACTGAGCACTCCATATATATAATATATATATATATATATATATATATACACGTGTGTGTATGTGTGTGTGTGTGTGTGTGTGTGTGTGTGTGTGTGTATGTGTGTGTGTGTGTGTGTGAGGTTTGACTGTGCTCTCCATATATATATTTATGTGTGTGTGATACATAGTATGCTTTAAATTGTTTTTGAACGTGAGACTCATTCACAATTTGTTCCTTGTCTACTTTTTATTTCATCATTAATTTCGTTGTGGATCATATTTAATCTTACTAACTTTGTACAGATCATTTGACATTCAGATAAGGGTATGGGGGAGTTATCGATGACAGATAGAGCCACTATTGTAAATATGTCTCCCGAGTATGGGGTAACTATGGGCTTCTTCCCTGTAGATCATGTCACATTACAGTACCTTAAACTAATTGGAAGAAGCGACGAGACCGTGAGTTTTCTCTCTGTATCATATGCAATTTTTTCCACGTGTACTGAATTTAATTGGATTCTGAATCATTTTGTCAGGTCAAGTTCATGGTTTCTATGTCCCATAACAGGTCCTCTTTTGCTAGTTCGCATGCTCCTTTGAAAATCCAATGCAAAACATCCTAAGTCCGTAGCTATCTATTGTCTTAACACCCACATAAGACTCAATCATTGTCTACCACATCCTATGCCGGCAACTCAACAGAGCCCAAGCTCAATACTGTTTCAGATAATATCTGATTCTCTATTCCTACGCTTTATCGTAATAAACATATGCAAGTGTTTGTTGAAACTCTTTCATATGATATTCTCAAAGGAATCATAAGTGTTAAGTCTCTAACATTGGATGGGGATACTATGGGCGTAAGTTTGTTCATCTGATTTTGTTTGTCCTATGCTTTAATTGGTCTTAAACAGTCCTTTATCCGTCACAAATAGATGACTGTTGTTTGTGTACTCAGGACTGAGTTCACAAACCACATCATATTGACCTCTTGTGAGTTGTTTGCTTTCAATTGTCAATTCCAAGGATGACTACGTATACATTTATCTATCCACATTAGTGTTTTTCTATAATTTGAAATATTGACAGTTGTTTTGTATCCCACTTGGGCTTCTTTTTTTGGAAGCTATATCAGCCTTAATTTAGCTTATTACATCACATCCAATTGGAAGCTATATAGTTCATTATTCAGACCATATATTCTTTATTATGTTAGTGTTATATGTCCTTTAATCTTAAGCTTTTCATTGTATGAAAATGTGTAAACATTAAAACAAACTTTTCATTGTATGTACATTTTACTAGTATGTACGTTTTACTAGGTTCATCTTCCAAGAAACGAGTCAGAGGACCAACACGAGGAATTGGGTTTCAAAAGAAATGTCACCCCCTAACCCCATTAGGATATAATTAACTCAATAGTTCGCAAACCACACTTATTATTTATTTATTTAGTAATACACATTAAAACAACTTCAAAGTTGTTATACGAAATAAAAAATATACAATCGTTTTAAGGAGACATAATTAAAACAAAACTCCCATACCGCTTAACTTAATTACAACTAGTATAATGTACAAAACAAACTGACGAGGCAAAACTACTATTCACTCAACATCCTAGACTTGGCAGTGTCAGCTTCAAAACCTAAAAATGTAAACATATAAAACCATGAGTTTAAAAACTCAGTGAATGTACTACATCTCTATATAGTAAAAGTACTATATTAACATCTCAACATATAAATATATCCATCTCTGGGCCAAATTAGGCCATAAACATATCCGGAGTTAATAAACCCCACATCTCCTTCCCGTAGGCAATAATCATCTCTATAGGTTTTAATAACCTAACATCTCCTGAATTGCATAGCAATTCAACATATCTTGACTTTTATAAAGTCATAACATCTCAACATCTCTTGACTTTTAATAAGTCATAACATCTCAACATCTCATGACTTTTAATAAGCCATATAATCTCAATATATAATACATACACATCATATCCATAATCAACTGAGTATGTACACTCACCTTGGGTTGTTAACTATGTATTCACGTTTCCCTCGGGTGGGGCTGAACTTGGTTGATTTGACCTTATACCTTATAATCCAACTAAATTCGTATTGAATCTCAATCATAAGTATTATCTTAATATATCTATATAACTTTCAATGACTTTACAACAACAATATAATTCTACTCAAGTCACATTCCATGAAACATGTGTAAAGACAAAACAATGGTATATATGTTGATAAGGTTATGAACATTCAACCATAGAAAATACCTCGTAAGGAATTTATAACTAAAATCAAGTAAACATAAAAGTATACTTCTCAATGTATATACACATGAAATATGTACTCAAACACCCTTGGGAAAGGGAAGATATACACCTTCTTTCATGGGGTATCCAGTATGGCCTCAAATTATTATCCTCCATACTTAACCATCCCATATTCCTAAATTGTATAAATACATGTGTCCAACCGTATCAATATGAAAACATATATGAATATACTTTCCATTACAAGTGATGGTGTAATTTTTCAAGCCTCCTAGATCAAGTTATGGCCATTTCTTTACAACACAAGAAATCTTCCCTACAAACTCCTCTATTGTTCCTTCAACTTCCAAGAATTTTCATAATTTTTCTACAGTATAACTTTCCATGATTTTCAACCCATTTTCAATCAGCATACTTAGTAATACAGAATTAAAGTTTCATAATATTTTGACTTCATTTTCTATATCAAAAGATTGACCAAACTTAGGGTATACCCAAATTAAATATCCAAACAGCAACTATGTACCAACTTGAAACCATCACCATGGCCCAACCACAAGGAGTTAAATTCTAATTTTCGGATATGATATGAATATATGAGTCCATTTTCATATCCAATTGGAATTTCTGGATTCCAGTAAGTACACAAAGAGATATGCAAGTTTGAATACAAACGTTTTCAATACAAAGCAATATGACCTATAACACCACTTATCTCACATATGAACCAATACATATTATCACAAAGGAGTATGGAATTTTAATCAATACTTCACGATTTATATACTTTGAAATAAGTATAATACAAGATTAAAATAATATTAACACATAATTTTACCTTGGAAACACCTTAAGAATGTTCTTGGAATTCTTTTCCTAGATTTTAATGAAACCATGTCTTCCTTAACTTCTATTTCCTCTTTCCTCAAGCCAAAAACCCTTAAAACTGAACTTAGGCTTAAACTGGCTGAAGAAACATGTTAGAAGAAGAGTTTTAAGTCGGCCAAGGCTGCCTCCCAGTCAATCCAATCAAATTAAAACATTTGGTTTAATAAAAGACAATTTACCACTTTAGGAAATTGACAGATTTGCCCCTTGTTCGTAATTTTGGCCTAAATTCTTACTCGAACATCCGTTTGATGAAACGTTTGTTGTGTTACAACCCTAACTCACATGTCTACAACTATGTAGTTTTCACCTCAAGTCTGTTGTAATGTTATAAGGGTCAAAACTAGTCTTAAACAGGAACATTTCTATCGAAAATAACCAAATCTTTTGTTTGTAAATAATTCGACATTTGATGATTTATGAAAGTAGAATTATACTAACCATAATCACTTAAAATTAGATATAATAATAACACATTATTCATATCACATAAGATAATTATGATTTAAATATAATTTATCATAATTATATACAGGTTGTCACAAGAAACTTGAAAGGGGGGAGGATATTGAAATCATCATCTCGGAGGGTCGTATAGTGCATCATTTTGCATCTAATTTCAAATCTAAAATCGGCATTGTTATCCGCGATCACCCTCCATTTAAATTCCGGTTATGGGGTGACATCCCGGAAGAGAGCAAAGAACACATGTGGACACTTATGCTGGTAAGCTTCTACTTATGCTCATATATAGAACGCATCCCCATGTAAAGTTAGTTTTAATGTTTTTTCTTTTCTTTTAAATAGGATCAGTTTAAATTGCCAAATGAAGATAAAGTTGTGCAAAGGGAGAAAGATATTGAGAAGGACATACAAGTTGTTGAGGCTATGAGAGAAGCTGATGAGGCGAGAAGGGAAGATGACGTGGCAAGGAGAGAAGCAAATGAAGCTTGAAGGGAGAACGGTGCAATGAAATAACGAATGGATGAACTTTTTGAAAGATTTGAGGAGTTATCTAATCGCATAGCTCGTAACAATACATGAGTATCACAAGAGATGCATGAAGTATAAATAATCAATAGTCTCATATCTATTTCTTTTGTACTTTTTTTTTGTAAACGATGAAACGATTTATGTAATTGATATATATGACTTGATTTTGAAGTGGAATATTATAAAGACATTGGGTATACAATATTATAAATATATTTTGTGAAGCAACGAAGCGTAAATGTTCTTACTAGATTGTCTTAATTATCTCAAATATTAAATAAGAAAATTGAATGCATTTAGTATTATTGGTTAATTATTTTATGCATAAAATATGAATATTAAATGCAATAACCATTAGTGGAGGCAATAATTTGCTACAGAAAAATATTTTTAGTGGCAAATTTGAATTGCCACAGAACTATTTTGACCTTAAGCAAGAACTTAGTTTTAGTAGCAAATCTTATATTTTCTACAAAAAGAACCTTTTAGTGGCAAATCTGAATTGCCACAGAATTATCTTGATTTTAAGAAAAAAATTAGTTTTAGTAGCAAATTATATTTTTGCTACAAAAAAAAACATTTTAGTGGCAATTAACGTATTTTTAGTGACAATTTTGAATGTTTTTTGTAGTAAATAATTTTCCACTAAAAGTATATCATTTAGTAGCAAAATCTGGTTGCCACTCAATGTATAACATTTAGTAGAAAATGCCAAAAAATTGCTACTAAAGGTATTAGCAGCGGTCTTTAGTAGCAAAGTTATGACAAAAAAATTTTTGCCACTAAATGATTTAGTGGAAAATTTTTAATGATTAGTCACAATTTTGTTTTGCAACTAAAAGTCTTTTTTCTTGTAGTGTGCAAATCAGTCCGCATTTTAAGAGTGTAGACCGGGTATGTGTCACCTGGTGGTGAGCCCAGAAAAGAGAGAGTGTGTGCGTATAATTTAGGCAATAATTTCTAGGCACACCGTCAGGTGACACGTGTCTTGTCCGCATTCTTAAAATGCGGACTAGTCCACACAACATCATTATTATTATTATTATCATTATTATTATTATTATTATTATTATTATTATTATTATTATTATTATTATTATTATTATTATTATTATATAAGTGTTCTAAAAAACGGGCTTAGGCGTGAGGGTGTTTAGATACACCAAGTTTTGGCCCTAAGCGTGAATAAAGGCGTGGTCAACGATGGTCAATATTTTTTGGGGTAAGGCATGAAAAAACGCACGTTTTTTGGGGGGTAAGGCATGAAAAAATGCAAATTTTTTAGAAGTAAGGCGTGAAAAAAAGCGAGTTTTTTTTTTATATTTTGAAAAAATAGTATTTTAATTTACAAATATTTAGACATATTTTTAAGGTATGTACCATTTTAGTATTTTTAATAGCCTTGTCATTGTTCAAAAATATTAAAATATATTAAAAAGCCCTAAACGCGTTTTCATGCCTTTTTACGCCTACGGCCCGCCTAGGCTTCTAAGGATTAAGTTTGGCCTTCACGCCTCGGTCATATATATATATAATGCTCTTGTGCGGGGCAGTCTGCATTTTAAGTGTGCGTGCCACCTTACGGTGAGCCGCGAAGTTATCGGTTAGATTATAGACACACTCTCTCTCTTTTCTCACTACACCAAAACACGCCATTAGTAACACAAAAAATTTACCGTTACTAAAATATTAGTAACACAATTTTTCCGTTAGAAATAAGGCGTGGGACACGAAGCTAGTAATAGAAAATTCTGTTACTAATAGTAACGATAAAATTCAGAATTAGTAACGAAAATTCTATTATTAATAGCAACGGTAAAATTCAGAATTAGTAACGAAAAATTATGTTACTAATAGGAACGATAAAATTACGAATTAGTAATAATAAAATTCCGTTGCTAATAGTAACAGTAAAAGCCTGAATTAGTAACGGTCAAATTCTGTTAGTAAAATTAATAGATATTTAAAAAAAATCAAGATCCAATATCGTGATTATTCTTACCACGCTATTCAAATCCTAAGAATACATACAAAAATAGTCTACAAAAACAAGGGCATTATATTGAACATTTACATTTATATAAGCCTCCACTCTTTATTTACAAAAAAAAAATTAAACCAAACAAATGAAACATCGTAATACAATCGCCCTGAAAGTTACATTATTTTAGTAAAAGCATCCAATATAACATCTTAATACAATCATCCCCAAATGAGATATTGTTTTATTATAACAAATCAAATGAAATATAAAATAGAAGTCCGTTGTTGTTGACTACCAACTTTCGTTTTATTATCATCGCCATCAACGCCGCAACCCGCAACGCTCGAAACTTGATGAGGATCCAAAAATGACATTCTATCAAACAAAACAAAATTATCATATTAGTTATAATATCAACATTTAGTCATACAAAATTAATTTAGTACAAAAAATTATCCACCAACAAAATTAATTGCACAAGTATGTGAACTTATAATATCACATTTCACATCAGCACTTAAAAGTAGGAAATTTCACATATAAACAAGTATGTGAACTTGTAATATCACACTTTCACATCAGCACAAAACACATGGTTTCTAATACAAATTTTTTTTTGGTACAACTAGAACTGTTCACACAAACAGAGAAACACACTCACGCTGCACACAAACACTAAACACACACTTCATATTATTCACATAAACACACTATGATAAAAAAAAATGAATTAAACTTGCTCTGTACGTTATATCCAAGCAATTAGTTTGCATTCATGAATTCTGGCTATTTTTCATAAATTCACCCGATGTGAGATGTAAGAAATGCAAAAGAAAGAGCTCAAGTGCAAATTAGATCTCATAATGCTATCGTGAATACATGCATGCATTGTGAATTTAAACTCAAATTTTTATTTTTTTGGGTTAATACATGCATTATCTTATAAAGTTCATATTAACCTTCATTTGGTCATGGTCTCATGATGTTCTTGCTCCAATAATCGTGTCCAATATAACGGTGTTAATTCTCCCTAAACAGATATGCATGTCAGTATAACAAACTAGGGAAATTAATAAAAACAAAGTGATTATTTCCTTAACCTTCTAGAAATGTAACCACTCTCTAGTAAATATAAACATAATCATTGGGGATCTCAATTGAGTAAGATTTTCTCCAAAATCGTTTTGAGAATATCCTAGCACCATGTAACTGATCAAACATGTCCTCTAACCACAAAATGGGAAAACGGTATAACCATGACAGCAAAAGGTAACTTGGTGAGTATCGCATTTGAACATTCAGCTTAACGGCAAAATGTAATATTACCATCACATCACTAAAAGGTATACGAAAAAATTCAACACACAAAGAAATTCAATAAAAAAAATTTGTAAAAGAAAATCAATATTCTTTAGTACTTGCCTGAACTCGTTTGTTTCGAGAGTATTGCTCCACCCCATTATAGTCGCTCTCGCTAAATTGCTTACAGGAAAAACTAGCCGAATTTCTATAACTATAACATGCCAAATAAAATAAATAAAATAAGGAGAAATTTAGAATTCTCTTACCTGTAAATCTTTGGTTAATGAATTTGTATACATTCCTCCAAAGGAAACTGTAATAACACGAGCATCAGGTGCAGCTTTCTCCAGCAATGGCAGCATCGATTATGTCATGGTATAAGTGCCTAGTACATTTACAGCGAAATTCCACTCGTATCTGGTGTTATAGGAAGCAAAAAAGACATTGAATCAATTAATTTGCAGTGTTTAATAATAATTAATGAGATATACTAAATCTGGCCTAATCAAATAGGAATGTGAAGTACCCTTCCGATGTGGTCACATGATTATTCTCTAGCACACCAGCATTGTTAATCTATATGAGACAAAAATTTCTATTAGATATTTCATGACTATTGTCAGATAAGAAGTTACATAGTCAATAACAAATCTACCTTAATGGGCATAATCAGATAAAATAATGTGTACTGACTCAATTAACAAATTGTAATATATTACATTTGAGAAAGGGTGTGTGTGTGTTAAGGGGGGGGGGGGGGGGGTAACTATCAACTGCTGGCATATGTTAATGGTATGGTGCAAACACAAAAGATTTCAAAAATTGGAGTTTAAACAAAAATTAATGGTCAAAACATAGGAACCTCACACAATGTTGGATTAGTTTTTAAGAAACGCAATGAATTAGTTTAAAACAGAACATAGCATTGTAACATAATGACATCATACAATGTTATATAATGAAGACCCCAAAATTTAATTCTACAAGCATTTAAATGCAGCTAATACTCACACATAATAGGTTTCGACAATCAGCAGAAACTCACACATAATAGGGTATTGAGTACTGAACACACATTATCCTCTATTAAGAACATGAGTTATCAAAGTTTAAATAACTAAGAATATATTGTAAGGTGTAATACCCCGTATTTTTATGCTTTATTAATTTGGGGATTTATTAAATTTAATGTGAGTTATTAATTTAATATAAATCCGGAAATTAATTACTTTACAATTATTAACGTGATGTGAGTTAGTAATTATGGGAAACTTGTTGAATATTACAAATGAGTAAAGTGATATAATATTGGTTCTATGAAATGTCACGAGTGAATAAAATGATAATTTTAGAAATTTGAGTCGGGATGCACCCGTGTCGCGTCGGGACTAAATATTGATTAATAAAAGTGAAATATTTTTAATTTATCTATATGGTCATTTTGAGTGCTCCAACGTGTCCGGAAGGGTCGAGATAGTCAGGAAAGTGTACTCGGGGTTTTAGTTTTGGTCTCGGGGCGTTTTTAGGTCTTTTGGCACCCCGGGAGGGCATTTTGGACATTTTGCATTTTTGGGTAATTAAACCCACGAAAATTATTAGGCTATATCAGCCATTTGGAATAGTACTTTAGGGTTATCAGACTCAAAACTTTAGAACGGCCATAGGAGAGGGAAGGATAAAGCTTTCCAAGCAAATCAAGGCCAAAAAGTCATCCGATTGCACCGCCACCACCACCTACGTGTAGATCGCACGACGGGGAACGCAACCACACCAAATTCGTTTACAAATCAGAACTCTGAAATTTCTAGTCAAGTGTTTGTCTTGCTTATTTTCGTTAATGCATCACTCATGTTAGTCTAGGGATTGATTAGGATGAGTTTCATGGAAGAAACCCATGTTGGAGATAGGAATTGCATGTAGTAATGATATAAATGGAAATCTGGAAATCCCCTTCATATGTAGAGGTTGAACCACGGATTTATGATGTTTTAGAAGAAGAAAATCTGGAAAAATATTGATTAGAACAAGGTTAAAGAAATTTCTAGGGTTCATGAGGTTTATCCAAGTTTTGCCCTTTTAATACATGGTTATTGATGATAATTCACATGCTTTACGTAGAAGATTGTTAGTTTGGGTTTATAATGTTTGTAGTACGAATTTCTGGGAGTTTGGGTGTTAAAAATATGGATTTGATTGAGGTTGGATTATGAAACCCGTAACTGTTAAACTGCACAATTCGCCATACCTGTTTGATTGATCAATCGAACCAGGAGTGTCGATCGATCGACGCATCGATCTATTGAGCTCCTTCCATCGATCGATCGACCCCTTATGGCAAACTCATATTTCCCCTTTGTAAATAGTTAAATTCAAATTAAATGAGTAAAAATATTTGGACATCCTCATTAAAATATTTTGGAAGGTAAGGGAGACCAATAGGACTTATTAATAATTACGAGAGCTTTAATGTAAGACGAGATGTACATTTTTGGGATATTTACATATAAGGGACGATGGAATTATGTATTAAAGGGAGAGACGCGTAATGTAGTTACGTTGGAAATTAGATGAGTACCTACTGAAATTCTACACTTGGGAGGATAGAGTTCATGAGTGTTAGATAGTGAGTTGGAATAATCCCTCAAATTAGAGTAAGAGATGAATCATTATAAGTGATAAGTAAATAATGAGAAATGAGGACAAACGTTATAATTATGGGTTATGAGATGAACCTAAATTTGTTATGGTAAAAGTACTATATTTATATGACTGTGTTTATGCATATACTATATACGTGTGAAAATCATGCCCGTGCTACTTGCTATCCCTGAGGTTACCGCGCTGGGACAGTCTTATCTCGATGTGCCTTTATGGGGGATATTGATTCGTACCCTAGATGATAGATATCCTTGGTACAGGCTATCTGATCGATGGTCAGACGGTCCTAAGAGACGTGAGGGTATGTACGGACCTCTTAAAAACTTGGAATCTATGCTTCGCCTCAATATTGTTTGTGTATGTGTTAATACAGTTCGAGAGTGATTCCGAACTTGTATTTCCCTTAGTACGAGTGAGACGGGGATTGGATAGCAGAGTATGCCCGCACCATAGTTTGGTGTTGTTAGAATATATATAGATTATAGGAGTGTTTAATATATATAGATTATAACACGACACCGTGTGTCATCCATATTGTTACAATGGCAACAATTTTTTTATGATTTACAGCTGAAGTCCTCTATTTTGAATGTCATCTTTTCGCCCATGGTATTGTCCAAAACCAAAGCTGGTATTGCTGTTAGCGTTTTCAATACGCCTTTGGTACACCAACAGGCACACCACGTGTCTCTTTTTTAATATTGTATTTTGTATTTCTTTTACCGCCACAAGATCATATATTATCTACGAATGTGTGTGATTAATATCAATCCTTGTGAATCCTTTATTCTCCAATCAGAGAACTCTTGCTATGTGTATAAATATTGCCTTCGGCCTCATTTAAAATTAACCGAGAAAAATTATTTTTAAGTGAAAGCTCTGCTGAAATTTTGAGAGAGAGATTATACACCTCATTCAAAAAGATTTATCTTAAGAGTGTACACTTAGATCCAAGGCCGTTCCTACTCAATATTTTTGAAATCTTGAGGAGTCAATCTTGGACGTTTTTTTCAGAACATCATCTCTCAGTTCTTGTTGATTTTTTCATTTTGAAAAATCCGGCTGTGAGTATCTCTAATTATTGTTCTTGTTATATTTGTTAATTTAGATCTGTTATCTATTAGATCTACTTTCTTGTAGTGAATTTCTGACATAAATTTTATACATATAAACACTACACACATGAACAATATTCTTGTGGTATTAAGTCTGATGTATTTGTTTTAGATCTATTTGTGTGAAAAAGTCGTGTACACAAATCTGATATGTTTAATGACTTTGATTATTTTGATATGTTCTAAATCAATGCTTAATTAAAACATTTTGTTTTAATTGAATTGAGAAATATTGGTTCTTTATATTCATTTTATTAGGTTTAGACATTTAAACCTATAGAGGAATAAATTGTAGAAATCTAAAATCAGATTTTATACTTGCATGAACCATATACTTGATGATTTGAGAATATAGAACTGTTTAGACTAAATCAAAGAATATCATGTTGCTGAACTGTTTGGATTGAACTTACATATATATATATATATATATATTTGAGATTAAAATTGATTTAATCTAAATATTCTTTAAGATAATTACATGATATTTTCAGTGTTGTTATTTGTGTATAGGATTACTTGGTTGATTTAAGTGATTTTCAGGAATTAATTTACATCTCATATCACTTAGATATATTCACTCACTTTGTATTCACGTAGATATATTTATGGATGTGAATATTTGAACAAGTCTAGTGTTCAAGATTTAAAAGAAAATAAATCTTTTCAAAACTGTATTGAAAGTCAAAAAGACTTGACTTGAGTTGACACAAGACTTGCGAAGATATATGTGAGATATATTCTGTTGCATAACATTTGGTGTGTATCATTTAAGTGTGGGTGTGTCATCTAGGATAGAACACCACACACAAATACTTCACTAGAAAATAAGACACAATAGGCGCTGAGGTGATCTTTAGCTAAAAGAGCAAAATGGAGACGATAAGAAGTGTAAAACGCAATAGCAAGAAAGGAAAGACTTAAAGAGAGAGCATAATAAGCAACCAGGGAAGATTCTTGATCGTGTGAGGTAATAGATACATCTATCTTCGTTAGTTGTCGTGTTTGTTGATTGTAACTCATTCCTATTGTTTTTATTGTTTTAGTGGAAGTAGATTAGGTGACTCCTAAAGGAGTCCGTCGTTTTTCCCAGGTAAGGGTTTTTACGACGTAAAATAAACACCTTGTGCTTTACTTTACAGATTTGTAATATCTCGCCTCATACGAAAAAGTAGGTTTAATAATAGAAATGCACCTAATTAATTTAATCATATATTATTTGTTTTGACACCTAGTTAACTCAAGATAATAATTAGGACTATTAATTGACTTGTCAAACTAAAACCTGTTTTAGCAAAGTTAGCAATTCAAGAAAAGTTTGCATTGGTCCCTTCTTGAATAACATAGATAACTTGTAGGTAATTGGAGTTTATTTTGGCAAATTGTTTTACTTCCTCATTATAGTCTATCATATAATCCGCACGTTCACACAAAATAAGCGTTACCAAGATCTTTCATCTAAATTTCTTTAAAAGAAATATCTTAGTTTCGTGCAACATACTTATATCTTTGGTGGAAATCAAGATTTGATCAACATATAAAACCCAGTAAGTATGATTACTCCCACTGAACTTATGGTATATACAATCATCACCCATATTTATCTCAAAACCAAACGAGATGACAAGTTAATGAAACTTATAATACCATTGACGATAAGCTTTCTTAATCCCATATATGGTTTTCTTTAACTTGCAAACCATTTTCTTTGCATCTCCCGATACAAAGTTTTCTGGTTGCACTATATAGATTGTTTCATCAATTTCACCATTGAGAAACGCAATCGTAACATCCATTTGATGAAGCTCAAGGTCAAAGTGCACCACAAGTGGCATTATTATCCTAAAAGAGTTTTTCGATGAAATCGGAGAGAAAATCTTTGTATAATCGATGCCCTTTTTCTGTGTAAAGACTTTAGCGACAAGACATGATTTGTATCTCTCCACATCACCTTTCAAATCCCTCTTGGTTTAAATATCCATTTGCAATCAATGGGTTTTGCACGTTCAGGCAATGGGACAAGAACCCAAACGTCACTGTCCTTCATTGACTTTATCTCCTCATTCATGGAATCAATCCACTCTTGATATTTAGAACCTTCCATGGATTGACAAAAATTGATTGGACCATCTTCCATCGCACCAATGCTAAACTCATTTTGAGAAATACAATGTAATCATCTAGCACAACACTTCTTCTTTCTCTAGTGGATCTCCTTAATGGCATAGATTCTAGATGTGGTAGAGTTTGTTCTTCTAGAACGGGAGGTTCTTGGATATTGTTTTGATTATAATCTACTTCTGGAATAATGTCAGCAATAGGAGCCCGATCAATATTAATAATAGTTGTGGTAATATCAACATATTCCTCTTTAAACCCAAAATCCTTAACCTTATCCCCCCCTGGCAAACTCAACATCCTCAAAGAACCGGACATTTCTCGTCTAAAAAATTATTTTAGTAGTAAGATCATAGAATTTGTAACCCCTAGATCTTTCAAAGTATCCAATAGCAACTAACCGTTCTGGAATCCAGTTTCTTTTCATGTGGTCTATAAGGCCTCGCTTCAGCGAGACATCCCCACATATGAAGGTGCTTCAGACTAGGTTTCTTGCCTATCCAAAGTTCAAAAGCGGTTTTATCAATTTCTTTAGTTGGTACACTGTTAAGGATGTACACTATAGTCTTTAATGCTTCACCCCAGTGTAAATCTGGTAAGTTAGAGTAACTGGTCATACTCTTTACTATGTCTTTAAGCATTTTGTTTCCCCTTTCAGCAACACCATTCATGCTTGGAGAACCTGGCATTGTGTACTATGGGATGATACAACACTCCTCTAGGAATTTAGTAAATGGTCCCGAGCTTTGTTCACCTGAACCATCATACCTACCGTAGTATTCACCGCCACGATCATATCTAATGCTTTAAATCCTTTTACTGAGTTGATTTTCAACTTCAGCCTTGAATCATTTGAACACATCCATATATTGGGACTTTTCATGGATGAGATAAAGGTATC
The DNA here is from genome assembly GCA_949130495.1 of Sambucus nigra. NCBI lineage: Eukaryota > Viridiplantae > Streptophyta > Magnoliopsida > Dipsacales > Adoxaceae > Sambucus > Sambucus nigra. The sequence goes on from OX422207.1 coordinate 70,982,096, forward strand.
CATAACGTGAAAAATCGTATATGAATGTAATAAAATATTTTTGACCGTTCCACGAAATCATAGGGAATGGTCCACAAATATCTGTATGTATCAGTTCTAAGACGTCTGTAGCCCTATTGGCACCAAATCTCCTTATGTTTATCAGTTTTCCCTTTATGTAATTTGTGCAAATTTTAAAATCTGAAAAATCTAGGGAATAGAAAATTCCATCTGACATAAGTCTTTCAATTCTCCTTTAGGAGATGTGACCTAATCTCTTATGCCATAATGATACGGAATTCTCATTGGTTAATTTTCTTTTGATAACTCTCGTACTTAATTGCAAGGTTTCGTGATATGAAGCAACTATATCAAGCATATAAAGGTTATCCACATAAGATAAAAAATCAGTACTAACCAAATTTGAATTATGAAGAAGACTAAATTTATTATTTCCAAAAGAACAAGTATAACCCAATTTTTCCAATACAGAAATAGAAACAAAGTTTCGTCTAAATGAAGGTATAATAAATGTCTCATTTAAATCCAAATAAGTACAAGACCTAAATATCCCAATTTCTTCAACTTCAACCTTCTTGCCATCGCCCATAAAAATGTATCTTTCACCATCATTTGGCTTTCGGCAACTCAGGCAACCCTGCATAGACACACTAATGTGAGTGGTTGCACCATAATCTATCCACTAAGTGTGTTTAAGTACCGAAGTCAAATTAACCTCAGAATAAACTAGATTAAGAAGTATACCTTTTTTTACACGCCTAACATGATAATTTGTGCATTGCTTCTTCCCATGTCCTGTAGATCCACAGAAGAAACAGCCATCAACAGTTTTTTCTTTATGTTGTTTCTTTGGATATGGAACCACTTCAGCTTGTTTATCCTTATTTCTTTTCTTCCCCTTATTTTTGGAAGTACTATCCAAATGAGAACTTTCGATCTTATCTTGCTTCAGTCTTTCATCTTCTTACACATAATGTGAGATGAGCTCATTAAGAGACCAAATATCCTTTTGGCAGTTGTAGCTCACCTTAAATTGACTGAATTATGTGCCAAGTGATATCAGAACCAAATGCACAAGCAAATCCTCAGAGAGATCAAGCTTAAGTTCTCTTAACATTGAAGTAAGATGAGACATTTTCATAATGTACTCCCCAAAATTCCCATTACCTTTATATTTCATTGAGATGAGACTTGCCAAAAGTGTACTTGTTTCAGTCTGCCATTCTTGGCAAATCTATTCTTAATTTCTTCTAGGAACTCTTTGGTTGTCTTTATCATTTTCGATATTATGCCCCTGAATGCTTCTGGAATGACCTTCTTTATGATCATCAAACACATGCGATTTTACTTCTCCAATTTTTCAAAGTCCTTTTTGTCATTTAAAGAACTTTTATCCGTAAGAGATGTAGGTGAACGAACCCTTAACGCAAGGTCCAGATCCATGACACTGAGAACTATATGAAGGCTCTCTTTCCATGACTTAAAGTTTGTACAGTTAAGCATAGGAATAGAATTAATACTAATAGTAATGTTAGAAGAAGAACTGATAGATGGATCCAGAGAACAACAAATAAATTAAATTAGCTCATATAAGTCTTAAATAAAAAATTAATTCAAATAAAAGGCAAACCCCATTTTAAGATATCGGACACTCTATTAATATGTTATCTTTGGAAAAAATATTAACTCGTAAGTGATATATTGTTGTAATAATCAAACACTGATAATAAGAACATATCGAATAATAATTCTTCCTTTGGGCCAATTTATTATTCATATGTAAAACTAAATAATTATCACGCGCTTATTATTAAAGTGTCACGTGCAATTTTGTTAAAAATTAATCTTCCTTTCGGGCCGATTAATATTCACATAAATTACATGCACATAATCCTTTTATATTTCGAAATAACATAATTTTTTTTTTGAACAAAAGAGGTCACTTTGGTGACATATTGTTTAAATTAATCTATCTCGAAATATATATATATAAATACACCAATATTTGAATTTAAATGTGTATTACATACAAGCAAGCTTGAAAGTAATAACCTGTAAACACTACATATTAATGTATATCAGCAACATAACCAAAGTGGCTGCTCAGCTTAGTGGTTGATAGATTAAATGAATGGTCTCAACATATGGAAGGTCATGGGTTCGAAACCCATTAGACACCCACCTCGAGAATAATTTTCTTCATTTTGTATGTCTTAAAAAAAAGGAACACCAATAGTCGAACACTTGACTTTTCATTTTCAACAAATCATCCATTAACAACGAACCAGATCCAGTTTAAATTAATATGATTTGAATTAATAATAAAAAACAACAAAAACATGTCATTTTATTACAAAACCGACGTAGTTTTTTTTATTGTCTTATTTGCTATCACAGAACAGTCATGAACAACAAATCCAAGGTGTTTCTCAATCTTCAAAAAATCATATAAAATCAACGACTAGTCCAAATTTCAAGAATTTTATATCGTTGGAATCGTAATGAAACGAATAATATTTATGTACCAAAAATTTTCAGAAATATTGAACTTTTTTCAAAAAAAATATTTTCAACCCAAAATTAATATAAATACCTTCTGAATATATTCTTAACAATTCAACATGAAATGGCTCGGATACCACAAGTTAGATTAATTTCTATCTTGTGACAATCATCACACAAATAGGAACATTCATAATGAATTATCAAGAAAAATAAATATTGATTTTGCGAAAGCATATCTGAATCCATAACGAGAAAATTAAAATATATGAGTTTGAGGTTTTATGCTCTTCCATATCAACACTTTTATTTCCTCTCTAAATTTCTCTCTGACTATGGAAATCAGAAGAATGATATAGTGTGATGTAGGACCATGACCCATATTTATAAGATAATCGTCTCTTTTCATATTTCGTATATTTCTATTTTAACCCATCATAAAAATATAAATTATGCTTGTCTCTACACATTAAAACCTACACTTTAATAATATATTATTAAGGCCCGAAAAACCTAAATTAATCACTTTAATTGGCCTAACTCTATTTGATAGCCTATAATTCATATTTATTTCATATATAAACCCATATATTATATTTATCTCTATCATATAAAATATGAGAAGGCAGCTCATTAAGGGGAGACACTGCATAGAGCTTAAACTGCAGACAAAGAAAAAGAAAGTGTCCCTTTTACAGTTTAAAAAAAAAAGAAATTCAAATTTTTTTACAAGAAATTAGTTTAGTTTAGAATAATTTTTAGGTTTCGTTTTTAATCTTATTTTCATACTCAATTGATTTTGATTGTGGAAGAAAGAAATGCAATTCAGAAACGTGATTCTAAGGGGGACTTTTTGTATCGTAATTCTTTCTCTTCTCTTTAACTCTTTATTGATATTATTGTGATTGTGATTGCTTATTAAAATATGTTTGGTTAATCATCTCATTCAAGGGGTGGGATGAAACAGCGTAGGATGTTAATTTAATTATTTGATCTTGTTACATTTACTCACCTTCTCACAGACTAGAGATATACCTACCAAATTCTCAGAGACTTTGATTCATAGGTATATATCCAGTAAAAATTGAAGTCAAAACGTTGATTCTAATGGCAGTCTAGGAATTACTCTCATGATAATAAAGATTGTTTCACATAAATACATGTTGAGTTTTAGGAAGGATTACGCTTTTGGTATTCAGTAATTTTATGCTTTACTTTGATAGTTGAACATTGTATTCCTTTATACTTTTTTAGTTGGGTTGTATAGCTTTTCATCGTCAAATAAGAGACTATTTTTCAATAAAAAATTTGAATTTTGTGGGTACATTTACTACAAACCCTCACGAGACAACACTCGTCTGTATAGTCATCTATAAGTTTAACGGCTTGTTGCACATACAAAGTGAAATTGCAAGTTTCTGTGAAAGTGGCACACTTTAGGTCGTCTATAATTCTATCTATTTTTGCTCGAGAACTAGCAATGTTCTATTTGGGGGTGGTGTGATAAACACCAAATAAAGTTTAATTTATTCCCCAAATATGTGCATTTTAATTGCTCGTTCTCAATAAAATGGGTCTTACGTTTGTATTAATCTATATTTCAGGTCAAAAGGAAGTCATGGTATCAAATTGTGCTAAATGAACATTATTGCGACAAAGTAGCGGTCAAAAGCGTTCAATGATGAAATTCAAAGCGGCCATGAAGCTAGAGTTTTTTAGCGTGCGCAGATTAATACCGATGCCTTAAACCCATTTACATACCAAACTTAAACCTAAACTGAACCAAGGCCATCACCTTAACCTCGTGTGTGTTTAGTTTGTACTATAATATTTATTTTTATTTTTATTTAAGTCATGTATAATTTTTATATTTTATTTGTGTGTGTATAATTGTAAATATTAGCGCCCATGTATTTATTTATTTATTTATTTACGTCAAGTGTTTTATGTTTTTATGTGAATATAATTGGCGTGTTTATTTTATTTTATTTTTAATTATTTTATTTGTTTTTATTTATTTTATTTGTTTGATTTTATTATTATTATTATTATTATTATTATTATTATTATTATTATTATTATTATTATTATTATTATATATTTTGAGTCTTTTATTAATATGTTAGGATTTTAATTTTAATAGGTTTTATTTTTACACATTTTATTTTTATACATTTTATTTTTATTTGAGTTATAAATAATTAAAGAGTTTATTTATTTAGGTATAAAGTGTACACACACACCTTATTGACATGCACACACACCCAATACAACCAAACCTTATCCCTCCCTCCTACTCAACGAACCCAAAACCCAACTCCTACAAACTTAAAACCCCCTATTCCGGTAGCCTTACTTCCTAAACCACAACCGTCGGCGACTTCAATACAAACCCAACCACCTCTCAAACCCAACTCCTCCTTGCCAGCCATAAAACCCAAGTGCAAGAAACAAAAGATAAAACATAGGTTGGTAGCTCTTGTTTTTTAGTTAGCTTTTTAAAATCCAAAGAAAATCAACTTTGTGGGTTATAAAACATAGGTTGGTAGCTCATTAATGGGAGACACTGCATAGAGTTTACACGGCTGACAAAAGAAAAAGGCACTGTCGTTTTTACAATAAAAAAAAATTCAAAAAAAAAAAGATTAGATCAGGTTTGAATAATTTTTAGGTTTAATTTTTTTACTTTTTTTGTAATCAAGTGAATTTGAATGTGGAATAAAGAGACGCAATTCATAAACGCAATTCAAATGGAGACTTTTTGTATCATAATTATTTCTCTTCTCTTTTAACTCTTTATCGATATTATTGTGATTGTACTTACTTATTTAAATGGCTAATCACGTCATTCAAAGGATGGGACGAAACCGTATAGGATGATAATTTAATTATTTAATTTAATCGATTCTCATATTTCTAGGAGAATTAGTTTTTAATTGTCATGGATTAATTTACGTTTCAAGAGATAGTAAATTAATTTAGTTTTAATATTTTATTTTGAAATCGAACTAGAGATGGGTTTTCCTAAACTTTGAATATTAACTCAGTGTCGAAATTTGATAATTCATATAATTTTTAAGAAATTAATCTTAGCGGGTAGTTTATTAAAAAAAAGTATAAATCATAATTTTTTAAAGTAGGACATTTTTAAATTAATTTTCTAAAAACAGATATTATTAAATCGACGATTGTAACGAAGGTTAAATTGTAAATTTAATATTATCTCAAAATATTTCAATCAATAAATTGAGAAATTAAAATAATTGATCATGGGATGTAATCCCACCTCTTGTATCTTCTAATAATTATGAACTTGATTACGTGTCAATTTTACTACTTATTTAGTCACGTATGATTTTAGCATTTTTATTCTCCATTTGAAATTATTATTTTTTAAATATATAAAAAAATATTTTAATAAAAAAATTAAAATTGCAACCATTCACACTATTTGTTTTCCACTTGCTAGTTGAATTGATACCTTATTTACCGCAATACGAATTATTTAATAAGTTTTGTAGGAATTCAAGCGATTTTGAGACTCAAGTTTTAAAAACAATGACCATATGTAAAAGCCAGTTATCAGAAATCATAACTATTAATTTAGGGTGGATAGAATAACATTTTGGTGTACGAAATGTTAAAGGGACAAAAACATGACTCAAAAGTGAGATACAATTGATGCGTCGCGTTTGTATACATAAATAGTATAATAAATATTGAACATGCACGATCTTATGAGAAAGACTTGCAAGTGCAGTTCTGCCAATTATCGCGTGGACATAGGCCACGCTTGGCTTGGTTGAACTACTTAAATCGTGCCATTCATGCTTGAGTTTGTTGCAACACATAAGGTTTGAACTAGATTATTTCTCCATTATTATACTCCATTTGTTCCAAATTAAAAGTGCACTAGTCTTTTTTTTCGTTGTCGTCAATTAATAATTCATTTTTCATTTTTAGAGATAATCAATTAATCAAATTCCATGATATTGAATAAATTTTAATCTTGGTTACGGATCGAATATAGACCCTTAATTTTGAGATGGAGGATTATTTGGAAACATAGATGTCCCTCTCCCTCTCTCTCATATAATCATCGGACTGCATAATTGAGCTCAGTTGGATTTCATTTATGAATAATATTTTAATATATAATGTGGGAGAACACTTGTTTTTAGTGCATATGAATAATACATTACAACATTTCAGGTAATTCATTATAGAAATAACCTCAGAACACGCAAGAAAATCTTAACACAGTAGTAACCACATATGATTCTTCGCAAAAACGAACAAATAAACAACACAATCACGTGAACTCACAGATCGGAGAGAACATGAACCATTCCTTTGCGCGCTATGCATATAGCTTCTAATGCCTTATGCTTAGGGATAGTGATTCCTTTTCCTTCAGTCATGTCCTCCAACTCTTCATTAAGCCTCTCCCATTCAAAGCACTGAATTAGCGTTGCCAAACACAATCCCACCACCCGATGAGCAAGTCCAGCCCCAGGGCACTGCCTCCTACCTCCACCAAATGGTAAGAATTTATATGTCCCTCCTTCTCCAGCTTCATACCTCTCTGGCCTGAAACTCAATGGGCTATCCCATACTTTAGGGTCCCTCTGAATGGCTGATGCATTGACCAACAACATTGTACCACGGGGTACATGATAACCTCCAACGGTGCAGTCCTTGGAGGAGTAATGTGGTCCCAAGAGTGGTGCTGCAGGATATAATCGTAGCGTCTCATTAACAATGCCTTGGAGATATGGCAACTTGGCAAGGTCCGGTTCATCGGCTAAACGGTCTTGTCCGACAACTTCATCCAACTCAGCTCTAGCCTTCTTCAACACATCTTGGTTGTTGACCAAAAGTGCCATAGCCCACTCTATTGCCACCGACGAAGTGTCTGTGCCCGCAAGCAAAAGCATCTGCGTGTGTTACCAAGGAAATAAACTTTAAAATATAGTACAACAGGTGCAAACTTAACGAATCAAAATAATTTGCAAGTCAACTTATGTATTAGAGTTTTATTTAGCATTGAGGGTATTTTAGTATTTTCCCTTCTCTTATTATTATTAGGTGGTTGTAGTAGGTTATATATTTATTCTCTCTTCTTCCTTTTATTGTAAGACATTTTAGTATATGACAATATGAAACCCTAGCCCCTCTTTTTCTCTCTTTCCATTTGATTGTAGATCTTTGATATGTTATCATGGTATCAGAGCGGGATCAAAGTTTAATCTCATTAACACAGTCCGCGGTACTTTTTCTGTTCGCTCGACTGTTTTGAAGGTAATTATGGTCGTTTTCCTCATATTTGTTCGATTAATTGTTTAGTTCGTTCGATTTGGTTCTGTTTTGGTGCTGTTTGATTGTTTATTTTCGCAATGGCTGGTGAAAGAGATGATTCGCTGCAATCAATTAGTGTCAGATTAGATGGAAAAAATTATACGTATTGGAGTTATGTTATGAAGAATTTTTTGAAAGGGAAGAAGTTTTGGGGTTACATTAATGGCGATTTGAGTAAGCCTAATGATAAGACGAACGTTGAAAAATATGCAGAGTTGTTGGATGTTTGGGAGGCAAACAACTCGAAAATCATCACTTGGATCAACAACTCCGTTGCACCTTCTATAGGTATGCAGTTGGCTAAGTATGATTATGCAAAGGATGTTTGGGATCATTTGGGCAGATTGTATACCCAATCTAATTTCGCAAAAAATTACCAATTGGAGTGCGATATTCGGGCTCTTGAGCAAAATAAATTGAGTATTCAGGAGTTTTATTCTGCTATGATGGATCTATGGGATCAGTTGGCTCTCACAGAGTCGGCTGAATTGCGGGCCTTTACACCATATGTTGCCAATAGGGAGGAACAACGCCTGGTTCAGTTTCTGATGGCATTGCGTGATGATTTTGAGGGTCTTCGTGGGTCGATTCTTCATCGTAGTCCACTTCCAACTGTTGATTCCGTTGTTCACGAGTTGTTAGCCGAGGAGATTCGTCTCAAGACTCAGTCAGGGAAGGTAATTTCTTCGGACCCTAATCCATCTGTTTTCGCAGCCTCCTCTCGGCCTCTTTCCAGTAATCAGAACAAGCCTTATTCGAGAGTTGCAAGTGATGAATGTAGCTACTGTAAGGAGAAGGGTCATTGGAAGTCTCAGTGCCCTAAGTTGCGAGCACAACAACAACAACAATCAAATAGTCGACCATCTCAGCAGCAGTTTTCTGGTTGGAAATCCAATAACCAATCTCAGCAGCGTTCATATAGGCCTTCACAGCCTAATACTGCAGCAGTTGTACCGCCATCAGACTCATTTGCATCCGGTTCTTCATCCTTAGCTCCATCCATGTATTCTCTTGCTGAGAAGTTTCAAAAGTTTCTTGCCACACAGCCTCACGCCATGTCCATCTCTTCACCAGGTAAGTCCTCAGGTATTTGGATTCTAGACTCCGGCGCTTCTAATCACATGTCACCAAATTTGTCCTCTTTTGGTTCTTTTTGTCCCACTTCTTCGTTGCCCGTTATGACTGCTGATGGTACTCCCATGCCCTCAACGGGTATTGGGACTATTGAATCACCCAACTTCTCTCTCTCTAATGTTTACCACATTCCTAAGCTTACAATGAATCTTATCTCTGTTGGTCAACTATGTGATGCCGGTTACTCAGTTTCCTTCTCTTCTACCTTTTGTCATGTGCAGGATCCACAGTCTCAGAAGGTGATTGGGACAGGCCGTAGGCAGGGGGGATTGTACATCATGGATAAACTTAATGTACCAATGGTTGCAGCTTCCAGTGTTGACTTGTCATCCTTTCGTTTGAGTTCAGATTCGTCTAGCTTTTATTTATGGCACTCTCGTCTTGGTCATGTCTCAGGTTCACGATTAAAATATTTGGCTTCCACAGGAAAATTAGGAAATTTGCATTGCCATGATATCTCTGATTGTAGCGGTTGTAAACTTGCAAAATTTTCAGCTTTACCATTTAATAGAAGTATTTCCTCTACTTTTGCACCCTTTGATCTTATTCATTCTGATGTGTGGGGACCGTCTCCTATTATTACAAGAGGAGGGTCTCGATATTATGTCTCCTTTATTAATGATTATACGCGTTACTGTTGGGTTTTTCTCATGAAACGACGTTTGGATTTTTTTGATATTTATAATAAATTTCGTGCCTTTGTCAAAACTCAACATTCTACTATTATAAAATGCTTTAGATGCGATTTGGGTGGGGAATATACTTCTCAAAATTTCGGTGAGTTGCTTGATTTAGATGGAACTATTCACCAATCATCTTGTACTGACACTCCTCAGCAAAATGGTGTTGTTGAACGGAAACATCGGCACATTGTTGAAACTGCTCGCTCTCTTTTATTATCTGCATATGTCCCTAGTGAGTTTTGGGGAGAGGCTGTCCTTACTGCTGTAAATCTGATTAATAAGATTCCGACCTCTCATTGCTCAGGTTTGTCACCTTTTGAAAAGTTGTATGGGTGTGCCCCTGATTATTCTTCCTTAAAGGTGTTTGGTTGTACTTGTTTTGTTCTTAGACCTCGTGTGGAACGTACCAAATTATCTCCAAAGTCAGCTATTTGTGTCTTTCTTGGTTATGGTGAGGGTCAAAAGGGATATCGTTGTTATGATCCAGTTACAAAAAAATTATATGTCTCTCGCCATGTTGTGTTTCTTGAGCATATTCCTTTCTTTTCTATTCCTGATAGCCCTCATAAACTCACTAAATCTGATCTCTTCAATATTGATCCGTTCTCTGATAATGATGAGAGTGTGCCATCTGAAGTACCTTGCACCACCGATAGTGTGCCACCCCATGTTGCTCCTGTTCCTATTATTTCTACTGATGCAGGTACTTTGCCATCCGATGTTCCTGATGCTCCCCCTTCTCGTGTGGCCACCCAAGCACCTGCTGAAACGGTGGAACCTCCTTCTCGCTATCCAAAACGTCCACGTAAGTCCACTCAGTCACCAGATTTTGTTTATTCTTGTTATTCTGATTCTTTTGCTTCATTTTTATCCTCTGTTCACTGCCTCTCTGAGCCTTCGTCTTATAAAGAGGCAGTTCTTGATCCTCTTTGGCAACAGGCTATGGCTGAGGAACTCTCTGCTTTTCATCAGACAGATACTTGGAGTTTGGTCCCCTTACCTGCTGGTAAGCGGGAAATTGGATCTCGTTGGGTATATAAAATCAAAACCAGGTCAGATGGGTCAATAGAGCGGTACAAAGCAAGATTGGTTGCTCAGGGTTTTTCTCAGCAATATGGTATGGATTATGACGAAACCTTTGCCCCTGTTGCGAAATTGACTACTATTCGTACTCTTATTGCTGTTGCATCTGTTCGTCAGTGGCATATATCGCAAATGGATGTTAAAAATGCGTTCTTGAATGGTGATCTTCATGAGGAGGTTTATATGACTCCTCCTCCGGGTGTTCCACATGGTTCATTCCAAGTGAGAATGATTCAGCTCTCTTTATCAGATGCACCTCCGGTGGTCGTATTCTGGTCTCTTTGTATGTTGATGATATGATTATTACTGGGGATGATGTTGGTGGAATTACAACGTTGAAGTCTGAATTATCTCGTTGTTTTGAGATGAAGGATTTGGGGCCCCTATGTTACTTTTTGGGTATTGAGGTAGATCATTCTCCAAAGGGTTATCTTCTCTCACAATCTAAGTACATCGGGGACATTCTTGAGCGTGCTCGCCTCACTGATACTAAGATTGTTGATACCCCTTTGGAGCTTAATGTTCATCTTTCCCCGTATGATGGTGTTCTTTTGCCTGATCCCACCTTATATCGCACTATTGTGGGCAGCTTGGTTTATCTCACTATTACTCGTCCAGATATAGCTCATGCTGTCCATGTTGTTAGTCAGTTTGTTACTGCTCCTACTACAGTTCATTGGGCAGCTGTTCATCGTATATTGCGCTACTTGAGAGGCACTCGATTTCAGAGTCTTTTACTTCCTTCATCTTCTTCTTTGGAGCTGCGTGCATACTCTGATGCTGATTGGGCCGGTGATCCTGCAGATCGCAAATCAGTTACTGGATTTTGTGTGTTTCTGGGTGATTCTCTTGTTTCTTGGAAGAGCAAAAAGCAAGTTGTTGTTTCTGTGTCTTCCACGGAAGCCGAGTACCGTGCTATGGCTTCTACCACTCGCGAAGTTGTTTGGCTACGTCGGTTACTTGCAGATATGGGTGTCTCTCTTTCTCAGCCCACTCCTATGTACTGTGATAATAAGAGTGCTATTCAGATTGCTCACAATTCAGTTTTTCATGAGAGGACTAAGCACATTGAGATTGATTGTCATATTACTCGTCATCATCTTACGCATGGAGCCATCACTTTGCCTTTTGTTTCTTCTTCCGCACAGATAGCTGATTTGTTTACGAAGTCTCATCCAGTTCAGCGTTTTCGTTTTTTGGTTGGCAAACTCTCAATGCTTCTCGCTGCAGCATCGTGAGTTTGAGGGGGGGTATTAGAGTTTTATTTAGCATTGAGGGTATTTTAGTATTTTCCCTTCTCTTATTATTATTAGGTGGTGGTAGTAGGTTATATATTTATTCTCTCTTCTTCCTTTTATTGTAAGACATTTTAGTATATGACAATATGAAACCCTAGCCCCTCTTTTTCTCTCTTTCCATTTGATTGTAGATCTTTGATATGTTATCATTACGAATACGAGGCCCTTGATAATATCATCAGGATAATTATCCTTTTCCGTTTCTTGCAAAGACAACATAACATCAATCAAAGTCTTGGTCTTGGACGCCTCCTTAGCCCTATGCTCATTCACCAACCGCTGCAAAAACGCATCACTCCTCACCCTCAAACTCCTCATCCTCTTCTCCACATTCTGAAAATCAAAATACTTATAGTAGGATAAAAAGTCCCCCGGATAAGCTGCCCCACTCAGCTCAAAGATCTCCCAAATCAAATCCCTAAACTGCTGAGCCTCAGGAAAATCCTTAGCCTCAGCCCCAAAATACCTCTTCCCAGCCACCATTCTCATCACAATATTAAACGACATATCCGAGAGCTTGGACTTCATTTCGACCTTGGGCGTTGGTGAGTTAAACAAATCTTTCAACAGCATTCTCGTTTCATTCTGACGGATGAATAAAAAACTGTTGAGTCTGGAGGTGGAGAAAAACTCGAGTGTGGCAACACGACGTAGGTTTCTCCACAAGGGTCCGTAGTTAGCGGACACGAGCGTTGTGTTGTTGTAGTTGAGAATCTCGCCTGTGGCCATGTGGGGTCTGTTGGCAAAATTAACATCGTTTTTTGTGAAACACTCTTCGACTGCTTCTGGGGAGGTTATCACGAGGACCGGCCGAGACTCGAAACGGAGGGCGTAAATGGGTCCATATTTATATGAGAGCTTTTGTAAAGTGCGGTGGACGGGGTCTTTTATGAGGTGGAGATGCCCGATTATGGGGAAGGCTGGGGGGCTTGGTGGTAGGTTTTTGTGGGTCTTTTTGGTGAAAAAGAGTTTGGATACGAGGAGGATGCAAAGGATGGAGGATGAGATAGAGACTAAGTATAAAATATTTCCTTCCATGCTCGTCAAACTTGATTGAACTCAACTCAACTACACGCTGGAGGATGAGATAAAGACTAAGTATAAATTCACACTTTTAGAAATATTTTGAGATGGTGGTCGCTCCACGAGATTTTCCATTTATATACTGAGTTCTCCATTTAGATATTGAGCCCACGAGGTTGGCGATGTCCGCAAAACTATATTATTATTTAAAGACTTTATATTATAGAGGTCACGGTTGGCCGGCAACACTGCCAGGTCAAAATTCACTTACTTTGGTCGATTACGGCTATAATTTTAAAAAAGTAAAAAACAAAAAATATTTTTTTTAAGGGCAATTGGATTAGTATTCAGTACTCTCATTTCTTTAAGAGGGAAATCTTGTGTATGAATTGTGTGAATACGGGTTGAATATTTGACAAATAAAAAAATAAAAATTTATGTTTTAATTATATTTTCACAGCTTTCTTGAGTTCTCACCTCGTGTATTTCTTTTAAATTAAAGTAAATTTAATAATTACTCAAAAATGTCTCATAATCACAAAATGGTTTCATAATCATTCCTAGCCTTTTTATTCATTTCTATAAAAAATTACATTCATCTCATTTTTATTAAGACAGGATCAACAACTTAAAAGTAATACATGAGATGGATTACAAATGTATGTTTAAAATCATATCGATTTGTATTTTTGTTCGTATGGAAAAAAGTATCATTTTGTGTCGAATCTTAATGGTGTACAATTGTGTTGTATTGTATTGTATTATATTATATGGTGATCGCACTGAAATTATGAATTGTGTTATTATCCCTCAAGCATGAGTAATTTTTTTATTCGAATTATTATGTTTCAAAATGTGTTAACAGTTTGATGTGATGTTTCATATCAGTTGTATTGTTCGCGTGTTCTGTGTCTAACAAAATATTATTTTGTCCATCACGAAAATAAAACTTAACACGAATTTGTTTGGTTTCCAGATTCAGTGTCCAATGCAAGCTTAACTAATATGATTGATCTAGGGAGACCTATTTCGTAGACCCATTTCGTGAACTCGTGAATAAAACAAAAATAGATACAAGTTTTTAATGCATTGGTGGATGCCCTGATGGGACCCAAAACAATAAGGTATAAGCTTTTAATGCAGTGTGTCTATGAAATGTGTCTACGAAGTGGGTCTCCCTAGATTTATTCGCTACTAAAAATAGGGAGTGAGTGACCAATAAATGAGGCAGGTGGCCTGTCATGTTCTGAGTAGGTAATTCCATTTTTTTCTCAATTATATCTGATAATTCGTTATTATACCCAAAGTGTCCTTGTTTATATATATATATATATATATATATATATATATATAGAGAGAGAGAGAGAGAGAGAGAGAGAGAGAGAGAGAGGTTCTCATGCATACCCCAGTTTGCATACCGCTGGCGCGGACCAATTTTGATAAAATAGTAAAAAAAATATTTTTGATCTAATTTTTTTTTATAGTTTCTAAACATTTCAATAGGACCATAAAAAAAATTCAACTCAAAATGATTTTTTTTGCTATTTTAAAAAAATCGGTCAAACTTTGTCACTTTTTAACAACTTAAAAACAACTTAAAAACTGACAAAGTTTGACCGATTTTTTTAAAATAGCAAAAAAAATCATTTTGAGCTGATTATTTTTTCATGGTCCTACTGAAATGTTTAAAAATCATAAAAAAAAAATTAGCCCGAAATTATTTTTTTTACTATTTAAAAAAAATGGTCCGCACGGAGGGTATGCAAAGTGGGTATGCATGAGATCCTATACAGTCTTGCTCTTGTGCGGACCGAACATGTGTCACCTGACGGTGAGTCCAGAAAAGAGAGAGAGTGCCTATAATTTAGGCAATAATTTCTAGGTGCACCGTTAGGTCACACATGTCCGGTCCGCATTCTTAAAATGCGGAGTAGTCCGCACAAGAGCACTATATATATATATATACATATATATATATATATATATATATATATATATATATATATATATATATATATATATATCACTACACCATAATGGCTATTTTGCAACTAATAGATTATTTAATTTGTAAGTGTTTATAACACTTATAAAATTTATAACGGTTTTGGGCACTTACAAAGATTGTAAGTGTTCAAAACCTTAATAAAATTTGTGATTTTATTAGTGCCAAGCCTAAAAGTGTTACAGTCTCCCAAAAAAGTGTCGAGAGATAATTTATATCCATCATTATTTCCCTCCTAAAAGTTTTCCTCCCCCCGTCTCCAAAATTTTCCCTCACTCGTTTATTAAAATCACACCAAAATGCACCAAAATCTTCCTTGCAACCACAATCGAAGGCTCCAAAATCGCAAAGATTTAGGGATTCTATGGTATGGGATTTTTTTCTCCGATATTGTTTCTCTATTTTCGATATTGTTCTCTGATATTCTCTATTTCCGATTTAGGGCTTTGTTATGTCTAGATGATTTGATGTGCGATGTGTGATGTGTGATGTCTAGATGTTTTGATATTCTATATTGTTCTCTGATAATGTTGTTTTGATGTGCGATGTTTGTGTTTTTCCATTTTTCGCTTCTTCTTCAATCACAAACCCATGACTAAATCTCTGGTTTTAATTTTTTTTCAATCTGCAGAGAAACCACAGATTGGTCTCAATTACAAACAAATATAACACCCAATCTCTCTCTCTCTCTCTCTCTCTCTCTCTCTTTATATATATATATATATATATATATATATATATATGTGTGTGTGTGTGTGTGTGTGTGTGTGTGTGTGTGTTAGACAGACTGTAGGTTGAGTTCGTTAGGAGGATGCTTAGTATTAGTAGGGAATCTAGTGTAACTCAATCGTGTGAACAAGAAGATGTTTTAGAAGTTCTTAAGAGACAATGAAGGTGGCAGATACATATACATATTACATAGTCCTGTTCTTTCTCTTGCTTTTTATTTTGGTTTTATTTGTTTCTCTTTCCGTTTTTAGCTGTATCTAATCATTTTGTTTATGGTTGTATAAACCAATACACACTGAAGAAATTATTATTGTGAGATTAAATTATTCGAAAAAATTATATTTTATCTATTATGTTCGTGTCTCTCTCTATATATAAAGTATTGGATAGGGTAAAAATTATATAAAAATACAGGTTAGAAATATTTAAAGTCTTTTTAATTAATTTTAATCTAGGCAGACTTGTCTTGCCATCAAATCAACCTTGCGACTTGTTGTGTTTCGAGGTACTAAACTTTCCCCCATAACTCAAAATTATTGTTGAATTTTGAGTTTAATTTCACCTTAATTAATGGTTTCTGATTATAAGGTAGGTATTTGACTGTGCAGTTGTGTATGGTTAATCATCAAGCTTTTAGAGTTTCTTATATCAGTTTTGTTGATAGGAACGATGTCAAGACCGTTGGATCGTTTCACGCGGCTTGTGAGTTCGGTTGTTTTGTTTTGACTACTTAAATTTAATGTTGTTAATTTTCGTTTTGTAGTCAATCTATTGAGCTTCCATTTACATATGTTAAACAATGGTTTACTATATGCGTCTCTATATTGATTATTGGGCATGGTCTGAGTTTCTGTAAAATGACATTTCTTCATAATGGTCCTATATTGAAACTCACCCCCAACTCCCTCTTTGATCCTCCACCTACTTCTCTTTTTTTTTAAGTATACACCTACTTCTCATATTACCTATTGTGTTAAATCCAATGTTACTTGGACTGTGGATAGTATTGGTGCATGGTAAGGATACAAATACATAGTACGTATTGTGCTTGGTACTCGGTGTGTTGGGGTATGCTTAACTAAGAGACAATTTTGTCTTGCGCTTCACTTGAACTGTTATTTTGGTCATTTGTGTACCATGTAAATTGTGTGTGTATTTATAGAGTACATACAAATGCACACCTACTAATTTTTTATTTATTAAAGTATTACACATAGTATTAGAGTACTAGTTTTTTCATATATCCGTCATCTCATATCCTACAACAAATTTAAAAACACATGTGTCCTTAAAATATGTCTCCAAACTTATCTTGTACTTATAAGATAAGTACAAGTAGAAAATTTAATGAAAAAATCAAAGCTTTTACCCATAAGGTATATCTTGTACCTTATCGGTTTAATTGTTCATATGCTTTGATTACCTTTATTCACCTTAGTGTGTCATATACTTGGAGTTTCATATCTTAAAGAAAGTTTTTTACTTGATTAGGTATATCACGTCTTTATGAGTGATAATATGGTTTGGTGTATCATTCCTTTAATTTAGTCTTAATTGACCTGAGGCTTGATATTATTTATTCGTTTCTGTAGAGTATGTGGTGTAATTTTTACTTTGATATTGAAATTGAAATTTCATATATGTTGATATCATGTTTTTACATTTGGGATATTACACTTTAGTCTTTTGATACTTATTTACATTTACTGCACATTTGCAAAAGTTATTTTGCAAATGTATCGAATGATATATTTTCCCTTTTAGTTGTAATTAGTTTAAAGTCGTGGCCATTTTGATCTATATATTTATATTTTTTTTCCCTTCTTTTTTTGTTTTCTAGGCTTGATGTCTACATTCATGACTATTTGTTGAAAAGAAAGTTACATGCTTCTACTGAGGCTTTCATGACTGAAGGGAAGGTTGCTACAGACCTAGTAGGTAATGTTCTCAGCTGATCATATAATGGCTTGGTTCTAGTTTGTGTTTTATAGTAGGTTGTATTTAGTTATAAGTATCTTTGAAAGCTATCAACAAGCTTTGTCAGATGAGCACTTTTCTCTTCAATTGTTGTTCGTACAACCTTATATGTTGCGATATTGTCTCTCATCACTGCACTGGTATTGAATTAGTTGTTATGCAGGTTGTAACAATATATGTATTGAATGTGCCTAGTCTTCAATTGTTGCTTGTTTAATCTCCTAAAAGTTTTAGTCTCTTTGGGACTTACAAGATGGTTCAACTATCTACATTGGTTATCTAACATATCATATAGATATTATCATATTTATCATATTTAAAAGTTTAAGCCTCCTTTAGAATGTTTGATTTGGATAAATATTCCTAACTCAAAAACCCCAAACTGATTCTGGTAGTGAAATCTAAAAATTGTATGCACTTGGAATGCAGATTATGTGAAGGAAATTTATGCTCAGATTGTTCTTGGTTATGTACTTTTTAAGGATGGAAGAAACACTAGAGTATCTTATCCCTTGGAAGAATTTCATTCAGATGTGTCAGGGAGAAGCTTCCACAATGACCGCTTCATACAGAGAATGAGACTGGGTGGAGAATGGACTTGAGCATGATTCTCCTAGGAAACTTACAAAGTATGCCGTTGAGAGACTTTCCCTGTCTTGTGGTATACCTAGAGATAGTTCAAAAGAATTCAACACTAATGCACCAATCACAGTTGAAGATATCTATGGTGGGCCCTTAAATAAAACCTCCAATGTAGATTCTGATGAGCTTTCCCACAGAAATCGTCCATTTTATTGGCCTAATGAAACCAATAGTGAAGATCAGCACAAAGAAATCCCAGTTTTGAACTCTGTTGAGACTGAAGAGGATACTGATTTGGAACTAAATAGAAAATTCAAGGAAGCTAAGGAGCGGGTTGTCTTTTTATCGAAAGAGCTTTCCCGGGACTGTTTTCTTCAAGATGGTGTGTTCAGTGTATCAGGCTTGATTAAAACAATTAGAAACTTAAAAGGGAAGAAGATTAAAATGGTTGTTGAGGTGTCAACGGTCTTACAGGATCAAATCGCTGAGAGGTCTTCTGACCCGGAAGAACTCAGGCTAGCAAAGGCTGAACTTGACTCAAGAGAGATATGGATGAGTTACAGTTGTCAATGGAGGAGTTAGAAGATCAAAAAATGGTCTATCAGGCTTGAAAAATACCAGACAGAAGAGCAAAGTCTTCGTGAGAGGGTAAGAGAGCTCGCGGAGAAGAATGTTTCGCTCCAAAGGGATATATCCTCTATTAGTGAGAGGGAAATGGATAGTAGAATCAAGATTACGTATTCATAGAAACTTCTCAAGGACCTTAATGCAAGAGTGGAAGAAGCTAGGGATGAGAACCAAAATCTGCCGTAAAATTTTTCTGAGTTACATGAAAGTTATGGAGCGACAAAAGAAGATCAGGAGTGCCTTCGAAGGAATTACGAGGAAAATGAGAAAGAGTGCAAGAAGTTGTACAAATCTATTACTCGATTGCAAAGGGCCTACAGTGAATAAGATATGACAATTGAAGGATTGCGTGAAGGACTTAGTGAGGAAGTTAGGAAGAAGATTTCACCCGAAAACTTTGATAACCAACTGGGGAAGTTGCAAATGGAGCAATTGAGGTTAACAGGAGTTGAACAACCTTTGAGGAAGGAGGCAGAAACTTACAAGCATGAAGTAGATTCTCTTCGTCATGAGAATATAAACCTTTTACATCATTCAAAAGTCAGTGGAAATGAGGCAAGATCAACTTTTAAGTTAGAACAGGAACTGTGGGACCGTGTCTGTTGCTTGCAAAATCAAGGGCTCTCTTTCCTTAATGAGAGCACCCAGCGTAGTTTCAACCTACTAAAATACATCAAAGTAAAAGTGAGTCGAACTTCAGAGACTAAGCAGGGTATTAAAGTCACGAAGAATGGTTTAGATGGGAAATTTGTTGTTGAATCGGATATGAAACTTCCGAGTTTGAAACAGGGATCTGAAAACCTAACCAGGAGTTTACGAAATATATCTGTGGTGCTGCAGGAAAATTCCAATTTTGAATCTCCATCACATAGTTTGGGAGATGGGTCTAGCCCGCTGAATGATCAAAGCTCAGAGGACATAATACGCTTAGAGTTTAAGGCAGAAACTTTAGTAACGAGTTTATTACGAGAAAAACTACATTCCAAAGAGCTGGACTTAGAGCAACTTCAAGCTGAATTGGTAGCAGCTGCTAGAGGAAATGATATTCTCAGATGTGAAGTGCAAAATGCAATTGATTCCCTTTCATGTGTCACCCACAAGATGAAAGACTTTGATATTCAGATGATCAAGAAGGATAAGAACATAAATCGGCTTCAAAATGACCTATAAGAATGTACCAAGGACTTGTCTATTATGAGGGGAATACTAGTGAAAGTATTCGAGGAGAGAGATTATATGTGGGAGGAGGTGAAACAATACAGTGATAAGACCATGTTGTTGAATTCTGAAGTTGATGTACTAAAGAAGAGGATAGAGGCCCTCGATTAGGACATACTCCTTAAAGAAGGTCAAATCACTATTTTGAAAGACACCCTAGCCAAACCTAATGAGGAAAAGGTGTTGCATTATGCCAGAGTTGTGATTGATGTAAGACATCAAACATTTATTTTTTTCCTAATACCAGAATTTGTAATATTCGCAAGGGTGAATTGCAAAAAAAAGGAAAAAGAAAAATTTAAAGATCACATAAGTTGCAAATACATCCCAGTACTATTATTTTTCCAAAAAACTCCTTTAACTATTGCACTTATGTGCAATTTGCCCCTATGTGTCATAGAAAAAGATCTTTCAGTGACTCATGAGATGGTATTTTCAATCAGGATGAAAACTTTTTTTCCATTTTACATTTCCTTTCACATTCGTTGTATAATATACTCTGTGATCTTTTTCAGTGTGCCACTTCAGCCCTAATGGTCGTAAGAGAGCCCTTCTCATTGGAGGTGGTATTGTTAATTTCACTGATGTTGCCGCTACTTTTAATGGAATTATTCGGGCACTCGGGAAAAGGTGTGGTTATAACCAAATTATTCAAATAGTAGGCTTAATAAAATCCCTTGCTACCCCTCACATGCCAAATGGATCAGGTAACCTCTCCTTATTAACATCCTATACTGGAACTAAAATAGTAGACTGATCGGAATACTGAGTGGAAGGACCTGTTTTCATTCAATTAGTACTTAATATATGTTCATTCAACCAAAGATGACATCAAGTTGTTTATTTTCTACCTCTTACTATTCACTGTTTATTAAATTATTAGGAGTTGGATTTCAAATTATTAAGACGTGAAATCCCTTGCATATTGTTTCACGCTGAATTTAAATGAAGTTTGTTCCAAGTTTGTCATTATTATTATTATTAAATGACAGCAATTTAGTATCATTTTAAAAGCAAGTAATACTTTTTATGCTATAAAAATGTAATACCAATATGATGGTCAAAATAACATTCATTGAAACAAGCAGCATCCACTATGCATATCATTCACGCAAAATTTTCACAGTTCCTATTCAGTATCTAACATCTTGAGGTGGTAAAAGAATGCAGCCGCAGATTATTGAGAGCATAAGAAATATCAAACTTAAATGAAAACGAGATATGACGCCAAATTACAAACAGTGCACAGATTATTTGAGCCAACAAAATGTTTAAGACTTTCAAATATAATCCCAGAATGAGATGTAGATGGACATCATCAGAGTTAATAGAAACTTAAACGGATGAAATCTGGAGCCTTTTAATGTTGTTGATTTGCTTTTCAGGGTTCAAACCCTTTGGGCAGGCACGAGCACAATTCAATATAGTATGGCAGTGATATTACTTGAATTCATTGCATATTGCGTCCAGCCTCTCTTTGGTATATTCATCACGACTGTCCATTATCCACCTGCTGCATGTACCAACAATTATCGCTGTTTAAAGTTCAACGCCGTTAATTATCGTTGTTTCCGTTCAGTACAGGTTAGCACCGGAACACCTTCTTCCTGCAGCTTATGAAGGCTGCTGGGCTGCAACACAATGGGTCGCTTCACACTCTGTCCCTAACACTAGTATTAAAATAGATCCTCGGTTGACCAATTATGCTGATTTTAGAAAACTATTTGTCGGCGGCGATAGCGCTGGAGCTAATATTGTCAACTACATCGCCCTCCAAGCTGGTAAAGAGGAACTAAACGGGAATTTACAAATCTCAGGGGGGATTATGGGACATATGTATTTCTGGTGGTCCAAGCCTATTGGGTCTGAGCCTAATAAAACTGGGAATCGGGAAAAGTGTGCGCCTGCTATGTATTGGAAGGTGTCGCACCTGTTGGCGCCGGGTGGTTTAGATAACCCGATGGTTAATCCGGTTGGGGAGGAGGATGCGGCTTGCTTTGCGGAGCTGACGTGTTCGAGGCTTCTAGTGAGTGTGGCTGAGAAAGATGAGCTGAGGGATAGAGGTGTTGAGTACTACCATGCTGTGAAACAAAGTGGGTGGAAAGGTGAAATTGACTTGAGCGATTAATAAAAAAAAATTGTTACGTTTGATGAACATTGTTAGGTCTAATCCCCCACGGTTAAAACTATTTTCCATTAGGAAAGTTGCTAACCTCTCATATTATTATTCTCTCTGTGTTAATGAGGAGAAAGGAAAAATCTTCATTAACATAATTAACACTTAACCTTATTTCTTCATTACTTAAATTGATGTTACTAAATAATTTTCTATGTGCAGATTGAGAATGAGTATGGGCCTCAAGGTACTCAGTGTTGCTGGACATGATTACATGACTTAGACTGCAAATTAATGTCATTAGGGATACTAGTGATTATTCGTGATATATAAATAGGTAAGACTAAGATCTAGTTTTCATTCAATACTTTTTCTTGTTTGTATTTCTTCTTGAATGATAACATTAACATATAAGATGACAGCATATGTTCATGTGTTATAAAATCTCGATTTTCAATGATTTTACAGTGTAGACACAGTTTCGTCTGAGAAATTCTTGAATGGTGGGGAACTCCCTACACTCATAGTGCAGTCAAGTGGTCATGCGCTTCACGTGTTCATTAATGGGAAGCTTTAAGGGACACTATCAAATTAACTCTTCTAATAATATGTTGACTCGTCCCATTTTAGCTGGTTAGAGATGTAAGAAATCAACTCTGAATAGATGACAAATTTTATTACTTGTGATAGTCTGCATCCATATCCTATTACTTGTGAGCTACAAATTTTATGTCAGAGGTCGTATATATAATAGTTGTAACTATCAAGTATGTATAAATGATAGAACCCTTTTTGGGTTATCCCCCTTTAATTTTAATGTTTTTTCTTGGACTCATGTGTGTGCCTTTTAAGAGCCACTTATTTATTTATGTCCATAATCGCATAAATCTGTTGCTAAATTTGACTTTCGTGATGTTACTCAGGTTTTTAACACTCTCATTGGTAACGTCGCTTCATCTTCTGCAGATCAAAACACTGAAGTGGTAGAAGCTCCAATTTCATTTTTCATGCACTTGGAGACTCATTTAGCGACGAGGCGGTGAGTACTGACAATGGTCTCTTGAGAGAACTAGTGACAATGATCTTATGGACACGATTTTCTTGCCATACTAATAGGGTTGTGGCACATGTGTATTTGGATACAATAACTAGATGTATGAAGTTTGTTAAGGAGAATACTCAATATATATCTTTGGTTCTTCCTTTCTTGATGACAGTGTTTGTTTATGTTGAACATATGCTGAAGTATTATATGAAAGTGTTTGGATATAATTGTTATGTTTTTAGCCGTTTTTATTATTTGTTATATGTGAGGTTGGTGGTATGTGGTGGATAATTTTGATTTTTTTTAATATTTTAATTTATGTAAGTGTTCATAACAGTTACAAAATGAACATTGTTTTCCTTACATATTAATATTTGTAAGTATTTTGAACTGTTGCAAAAAAAAAAATATATGTATTTTTTTGCAAGTGTTTATAACACTTGTAAAATAAAAATGCTTGCTGAATTTTGTAAGTGTTCTAAACACTTACAAATGAAAATGTTGCAAGTGTTCAGAACACTTACAAAGTTTTTTGTAACGGTTATTAGGGACGGATATATGTTCCCAATGAACACTTGCAAATGACATTTGCAACGGTTTTGAACACTTACAATTTTTTTGCAACGCGCCGATTTGTAAGTGTTTTAAACACTTACAAATTTTCAGTACTTGTTCACTCACATTGTTGAATTGAATCAATCAAATTTTCCTAATTTTGCATATTGGTTTATGCAGACTCAAAATATTTCTCCCAATAATGTTCCTTGCAGGGGCTGTACTGGTACCAGTTCACCTGACGAATGAATTTTTAGAGAGTCCATACAACGCACAGTGCAATCGATAAGCTCTCTATTTCAACCATTCCACAAGGATCGAACAGGTTAGCCCGACTTAATATTTTATGAATTGCTTTTCTATTCCTTCTTCTTTCATTGCCTACCTTTATATGCAATATAATGTTGTTTAGGTGATTTATTTATTTCCATTTTGTATTAAACAATGTTGGACTTGATGAGAGCTTCATGAAGCGTAAATCAAGAGTTTAATTTCCTATGGATTATGGGTACACCTTTATCGGCCACCTTTAATAGTTTGTCCCCACTCTTATACCCTTATCGTTAGGGATTAATCACGTTAGAGGCCTCGATACCTCGAATCATAAATTTATTGAATATTTGTGTCAAGACAGAACATTTTGTTTGGCGTGGGTGGGGTAGAACTAAACAACCACGTATTTAAGAGTTACACTGATAAACACAACCCTTTAAGTCTAGGAAATATGGTTATTAACTTAGGAGCCAGCACTTAAAGTTATATTTCAACTAGTATTTTTTATTAATTTTGCTTATATATTGTATTTATCTATTGATTATATCCTACATTGTTGTAGACATTTCCCTCCACTAAGAATATGAGGTTTTTGATCCTGATTCACTGATTGAACAGGAGATTGGTTCCAATTGTCTAACCATGTCCACCTATTAAAATTGTTTCAGTTAGGCTGGATCCGTCCTATTTGCTGGACTGGCAAAGGGTTTTCTGACATATACATTTATATAGTATAATTACAAATCAAAGCTGTCAGCACATCCAACTTATTAACTAATAAAGAATATTAACTGTCATATTTTATCGTATAGGGTGAACTGCAATAAATCCCCTTGAACTGTGCAAGTTTTGTAAGAACCTTAATTTGTAATGCAAAAAACCCTCTCCATTTTGTTGCAAAGACCACCTATGTGTCATTAAAAGATCGCCAACATTTGCAACGAAATGCATATGGTTCAGGGGCATTTGATGCACTAATAATGTTTTAAGGGGATTTCTTGCAAAAGTGGCACAGTTTAGGTTCAGTGAGCTTTTTGGTCTTTTGCCTATGATATATATGTATATTAGCTGTTGCGCACAAAATTAAAATCATTTAGAGGGAAATGTAGGATAAATTGGAGAATGGGGTGTTAAAATTATATAGCATTAGGCACGTATCATCGTGATTGTAAGCATCAATTCTAGGATTGTATTGGACAAATATAAGAATTTGAATTAACATTATTGTCTTTGTTTAGCTTCACTAATATAATAATATCTTGTTGGTTTGATGATTAACGTTCTTCTGAGTATTGCAGATTTTGGAATCATAGAATGATGTGATATACCTTTACATTTTGGACATGCTATGTGTTACTAAAAGAGTATGCAACAATTGCCTCAATGCGATTGCACTTTCTTGCATAAAAAGCGTCGTCCTGATCAATTTACAGTAAGATTTTCTTTCACTCAGTAAAGTTATAGATTAAGAAGAGTATAATATTTTAATTATATTGACTTTTATTGTAGTTTAATTTTAAATCAGATTTATGTTTTCTCAGTTGGCAATTAATTTCATTATTGGGATGCGTGTTGTATGTGGTATATAGCAGTTCGTATTTTTGAATATTATAAGACAACTGGAAATTAGTAAATTTCTAGATGTATCTGTTGCCGATTTAACGTTAGACAGTTTTATCCCTCAGTAAGTAATAAACAATATTTGAACCTAATTTGATTGTTCATAGGTTCTTGTGAAGAACGTGCCACTAGACCCCGACGAATCAATTAGCGAGCTTGTTGAGCACTTTTTCTTTGTCAATCATCCTGATCACTATCTTTTGAATCAGGTTTGACTGAGCACTCCATATATATAAATATATATATATATATACACGTGTGTGTGTGTGTGAGAGAGAGAGGTTTGACTGTGCTCTCCATATATATATTTATGTGTGTGTGATACATAGTATGCTTTAAATTGTTTTTGAACGTGAGACTCATTCACAATTTGTTCCTTGTCTACTTTTTATTTCATCATTAATTTCATTGTGGATCATATTTAATCTTACTAACTTTGTAAAGATCATTTGACATTCAGATGAGGGTATGAGGGATTTATCGCTTACAGATAGAGCTACTATGGTAAATATGTCTCCCGAGTATGGGGCAACTATGGGCTTCTTCCCTGTAGATCATGTCACATTACAGTACCTTAAACTAACTGGAAGAAGCGACGAGACCGTGAGCTTTCTCTTTGTATCATATGCAATTTTTTCCACGTGTACTGAATTTAATTGGATTCTGAATCATTTTGGCAGGTCAAGTTCATCGTTTCTATGTCCCATAACAGGTCCTCTTTTGCTAGTTCGCATGCTAATTTGAAAATCCAATGCAAAACATCCTAAGTCCGTAGCTATCTATTGTCTTAACACCCACATAAGACTCAATCATTGTCTACCACATCCTATGCCGGCAACTCAACAAAGCCCAAGCTCAATACTGTTTCAGATAATATCTGATTCTCTATTCCTACGCTTTATCATAATAAACATATGCAAGTGTTTGTTGAAACTCTTTCATATGATATTCTCAAAGGAATCATAAGTGTTAAGTCTCTAACATTGGATGGGGATACTGTGGGCGTAAGTTTGTTCATCTGATTTTGTTTGTCCTATGCTTTAATTGGTCTTAAACAGTCCTTTATCCATCACAAATAGATGACTGTTGTTTGTGTACTCAGGACTGAGTTCACAAACCACATCATATTGACCTCTTGTGAGTTGTTTGCTTTCAATTGTCAATTCCAAGGATGACTACGTATACATTTATCTATCCACATTAGTGTTTTTCTATAATTTGAAATATTGACAGTTGTTTTCTATCCCACTTGGGCTTCTTTTTTTGGAAGCTATATCAACCTTAATTTAGCTTATTACATCACATCCAATTGGAAGCTATATAGTTCATTATTCAGACCATATATTCTTTATTATGTTAGTGTTACATGTCCTTTAATCTTAAGCTTTTCATTGTATAAAAATGTGTAAATATTAAAACTAACTTTTCATTGTATGTACATTTTACTAGTATGTACGTTTTACTAGGTTCATCTTCCAAGAAACGAGTCAGAGGACCAACACGAGGAATTGGGTTTCAAAAGAAATGTCACCCCCTAACCCCATTAGGATATAATTAACTCAATAGTTCGCAAACCACACTTATTATTTATTTATTTAGTAATACACATTAAAACAACTTCAAAGTTGTTATGCGGAATAAAAAAAATACAATCGTTTTAAGGAGACATAATTTAAACAAAACTCCCATACCGCTTAACTTAATTACAACTAGTATAATGTACAAAACAAACTGACGAGACAATACTACTATTCAGTCAACATCCTAGACTTGGCAGTGGCAGCTTCAAAACCTGAAAATGTAAACATATAAAACCATGAGTTTAAAAACTCAGTGAATGTACTACATCTCTATATAGTAAAAGTACTATATTAACATCTCAACATATAAATATATCCATCTCTGGACCAAATTAGGCCATAAACATATCCGGAGTTAATAAACCCCACATCTCCTGCCCGTAGGCAATAATCATCTCTATAGGTTTTAATAACCTAACATCTCCTGAACTGCATAGCAATTCAACATATCTTGACTTTTATAAAGTCATAACATCTCAACATCTCTTGACTTTTAATAAGTCATAACATCTCAACATCTCATGACTTTTAATAAGCCATATAATCTCAATATATAATACATACACATCATATCCATAATCAACTCAGTATGTACACTCACCTTGGGTTGTCAACTATGTATTCACGTTTCCCTCGGGTGGGGGCTGAACTTGGTTGATTTGACCTTATACCTGTTAATCCAACTAAATTAGTACTGAATCTCAATCATAAGTATTATCTTAATATATCTATATAACTTTCAATGACTTTACAACAACAATATAATTCTACTCAAGTCACATTCCATGAAACATGTGTAAAGACAAAACAATGGTATATATGTTGATAAGGTTATGAACATTCAACCATAGAAAATACCTCGTAAGGAATTTATAACTAAAATCAAGTAAACATAAAAGTATACTTCTCAATGTATATACACATGAAATATGTACTCAAACACCCTTGGGAAAGGGAAGATATACACCTTCTTTCATGGGGTATCCAGTATGGCCTCAAATTATTATCCCCCATACTTAAACATCCCATATTCCTAAATTGTATAAATACAGGTGTCCAACCTTATCAATATGAAAACATATATGAATATACTTTCCATTACAAGTGATGGTGTAATTTTTCAAGCCTCCTAGATCAAGTTATGGCCATTTCTTTACAACACAAGAAATCTTCCCTACAAACTCCTCTATTGTTCCTTCAACTTCCAAGAATTTTCATAATTTTTGTACAGCATAACTTTCCATGATTTTCAACCCATTTTCAATCAGCATACTTAGTAATACAGAATTAAAGTTTCATAATATTTTGACTTCATTTTCTATATCAAAAGCTTGACCAAACATAGGGTATACCCAAATTAAATATCCAAACAGCAACTATGTACCAATTTGAAGCCATCACTATGGCCCAACCACAAGGAGTTAAATTCTAATTTTCAGATATGATATGAATATATGAATCCATTTTCATATCCAATTGGAATTTCTGAATTCGAGTAAGTAAACAAAGAGATATGCAAGTTTGAATACAAAGGTTTTCAATACAATGCAATATGACCTATAACACCACTTATCTCACATATGCACCAATACATATTATCACAAAGGAGTATGGAATTTTAATCAATACTTCACGATTTATATACTTTGAAATAAGTATAATACAAGATTAAAATAATATTAACACATAATTTTACCTTGGAAACACCTTAAGAATTTTCTTGGAATTCTTTTCCTAGATTTTAATGAAACAATGTCTTCCTTAACTTCTATTTCCTCTTTCCTCAAGCCAAAAACCCTTAAAACTGAACTTAGGCTTAAATTAGCTGAAGAAACATGTTAGAAGAGGAGTTTTAAGTCGGCCAAGGCTGCCTCCCAGTCCATCCAATCAAATTAAAATATTTGGTTTAATAAAAGACAATTTACCACTTAAGGAAATTGATAGATTTGCCCCTTGTTCGTAATTTTGGCCTAAGTTCTTACTCGAACATCCGTTTGATGAAACATTTATTGTGTTACAACCCTAACTCACATGTCTACAACTATGTAGTTTTCACCTCAAGTCTGTTGTAATGTTATAAGGGTCAAAGCTAGTCTTAAACAGGAACATTTCTATCGGAAATAACCAAATCTTGTGTTTGTAAATAATTCGACATTTCATGATTTATCAAAGTAGAATTATACTAACCATAATCACTTAACATTAGATATAATAATAACACATTATTCATATCACATAAGATAAGTATGATTTAAATATAATTTATCATAATTATATACGGGTTGTCACAAGAAACTTGAAAGGGGGGAGGATATTGAAATCATCATCTCGGAGGGTCGTATAATGCATCATTTTGCATCTAATTTCAAATCTAAAATCGGCATTGTTATCCGCGATCACCCTCCATTTAAATTCCGGTTATGGGGTGACATCCCGGAAGAGAGCAAAGAACACATGTGGACACTTATGCTGGTAAGCTTCTACTTATGCTCATATATAGAATGCATCCCCATGTAAAGTTAGTTTTAATGTTTTTTCTTTTCTTTTAAATAGGATCAGTTTAAATTGCCAAATGAAGATAAAGTTGTGCAAAGGTAGAAAGATATTGAGAAGGAGAGATAAGTTGTTGAGGCCATGAGAGAAGCTGATGAGGCGAGAAGGGAAGACAGCGTGGCAAGGAGAGAAGCAAATGAAGCTTGAAGGGAGAACGGTGCAATGAAATAACGAATGGATGAACTTTTTGAAAGATTTGAGGAGTTATCTAATCGCATAGCTCGTAACAATACATGAGTAGCACAAGAGATGCATGAAGTATAAATAATCAATAGTCTCATATTTATTTCTTTTGTACTTTTTTTTTGTAAACGATGAAACAATTTATGTAATTAATATATATGACTTTATTTTGAAGTATCCAATAGCAACTATCCATTCTGGAATCCAGTTTCTTTTCATGTGGTCTATAAGGCCTCGCTTCAGCTAGACATCCCCACATATGAAGGTGCTTCAGACTAGGTTTCTTGCCTGTCCAAAGTTCAAAAGCGATTTTATCAATTTCTTTAGTTGGTACTCTGTTAAGGATGTACACTATAGTCTTTAATGTTTCTACCCAGTCTAAATCTGGTAAGTTAGAGTAACTCGTCATACTCTTTACTATGTCTTTAAGTATTTTGTTTCGCCTTTCAGCAACACCATTCATGCTTGGAGAACCTGGCATGGTGTACTATGGGATGATACAACACTCCTCTAGGAATTTAGCAAATGGTCCCGAGCTTTGTTCACCTGAACCATCATACCTACCGTAGTATTCACCGCCACGATCATATATAATGCTTTAAATCCTTTTGCTGAGTTGATTTTCAACTTCAGCCTTGAATCATTTGAACACATCCATATATTGGGACTTTTCATGGATGAGATAAAGGTATCCATAACGTGAAAAATCTTATATGAATGTAATAAAATATTTTTGACCGTTCCACGAAATCATAGGGAATGGTCCACAAATATCTGTACGTATCAGTTCTAAGACGTCTGTAGCCCTATTGGCACCAAATCTCCTTATGTTTATCAGTTTTCCCTTTATGTAATTTGTGCAAATTTTAAAATCTGAAAAATCAAGGGAATAGAAAATTCCATCTGACTTAAGTCTTTCAATTCTCCTTTAGGAGATGTGACCTAATCTCTTATGCCATAATGATACGGAATTCTCATTGGTTAATTTTTGTTTGATAACTCTCATACTTAATTGCAAGGTTTCGTGATATGGAGCAACTATATCAAGCCTATAAAGGTTATCCACATAAGATAAAAAATCAGTACTAACCAAATTTGAATTATGAAGAAGACTAAATTTATTATTTCAAAAAGAACAAGTATAACCCAATTTTTCCAATACAGAAATAGAAACAAAGTTTCGTCTAAATGACGGTATAATAAATGTCTCATTTAAATCCAAATAAGTACAAGACCTAAATATCCCAATTTCTTCAACTTCAACCTTCTTGCCATCGCCCATAAAAATGTATCTTTCACCATCATTTGGCTTTCGGCAACTCAGGCAATCCTGCATAGACACACTAATGTGAGTGGTTGCACCATAATCTATCCACTAAGTGTGTTTAGGTACCGAAGTCAAATTAACCTCAGAATAAACTAGATTAAGAAGTATACCTTTTTTTACACGCCTAACATGATAATTTGTACATTGCTTCTTCCTATGTCCTGTAGCTCCACAGAAGAAATAGCCATCAATAGTTTTTTCTTTATGTTGTTTCTTTGGATATGGAACCACTTAAGCTTGTTTATCCTTCTTTCTTTTCTTCCCCTTATTTTTGGAAGTACTAGCCAAATGAGAACTTTCGATCTTATCTTGCTTCAGTCTTTCATCTTCTTACACATAATGTGAGATGGGCTCATTAAGAGACCAAGTATCCTTTTGGCAGTTGTAGCTCACCTTAAATTGACTGAATTATATGCCAAGTGATATCAGAACCAAATGCACAAGCAAATCCTCAGAGAGATCAAGCTTAAGTTCTCTTAACATTGAAGTAAGATGAGACATTTTCATAATGTACTCCCTAATGTTCCTAGTACTCCCTAATGTTCCCATTACCTTTATATTTCATTGAGATGAGACTTGCCAAAAGTGTACTTGTTTCAGTCTGTCATTCTTGGCAAATCTGTTCTTAATTTCTTCTAGGAACTCTTTAGTTGTCTTTATCATTTTCGACATTATGCCCCTGAATGCTTCTGGAATGACCTTCTTTATGATCATCAAACACATGCGATTTTACTTCTCCAATTTTTCAAAGTCCTTTTTGTCATTTAAAGAACTTTTATCCGTAAGAGATGTAGGAGAATGAACCCTTAACGCAAGGTCCAGATCCATGACACTGAGAACTATATGAAGGCTCTCTTGCAATGACTTAAAGTTTGTACAGTTAAGCATAGGAATAGAATTAATACTGACAGTAATGCTAAAAGAAATACTGATAGATGGATCCAGAGAACAACAAATAAATTAAACTAGCTCATATAATTCTTAAATCAAAAATAAATTCAAATAAAAGGCAAACCCCATTTTAAGATAACAGACACTCCATTAATATGTTATCTTTGGAAAAAATATTAACTCGTAAGTGATATATTGTTGTAATAATCAAACACTGATAATAAGAACATATCGAACAATAATTCTTCCTTTGGGCCAATTTATTATTCATATGTAAAACTAAATAATTATCACGCGCTTATTATTAAAGTTGCACATGCAATTTTGTTAAAAATTAATCTTCCTTTCGGGCCGATTAATATTCACATAAATTACATGCACATAGTCCTTTTATATTTCGAAATAACATAATTTTTTTTATCAAAAGAGGTCACTTTGGTGACATATTGTTTAAATTAATCTATCTCGAAATATATATTTAAATACACCAATATTTGAATTTAAATGTGTATTACATACAAACAAGCTTGAAAGTAATAACATGTAAACACTACATATTAATGTATATCAGTAACATAACCAAAGTGGCTGCTCAGCTTAGTGGTTGATAGTTTAAATGAATGGTCCAAACATATGGAAGGTCATGGGTTCGAAACCCATTAGACACCCACCTCGAGAATAATTTTCATCATTTTATATGTCTTAAAAAAAAGGAACACCAATAGTCGAACACTTGACTTTTCATTTTCAACAAATCATCCATTAACAACGAACCAGATCCAGTTTAAATTAATATGATGTGAGTTAATAATAAAAAACAACAAAAACATGT
This sequence comes from Sambucus nigra, assembly GCA_949130495.1. Lineage (NCBI taxonomy): Eukaryota > Viridiplantae > Streptophyta > Magnoliopsida > Dipsacales > Adoxaceae > Sambucus > Sambucus nigra. The sequence goes on from OX422207.1 coordinate 71,015,290, forward strand.
CATTTTATTACAAAACCGACGTAGTTTTTTAATTGTCTTATTTGCTATCACAGAACAGTCATGAACAACAAATCTAAGGTGTTTCTCAATCTTCAAAAAATCATATAAAATCAACGGCTAGTCCAAATTTCAAGAATTTTATATCGTTGGAATCGTAATGAAACGAATAATATTTATGTACCAAAAATTTTCAGAAATGTTGAACTTTTTTGAAAAAAAATATTTTCAACCCAAAATTAATATAAATACCTTCTGAATATATTCTTAACAATTCAACATGAAATGGCTCGGATACCACAAGTTAGATTAATTTCTATCTTGTGACAATCATCACACAAACAGGAACATTCATAATGAATTATCAAGAAAAATAAATATTGATTTTGCGAAAGCGTATCTGAATCCATAACGAGAAAATTAAAATATATGAGTTTGAGGTTTTATGCTCTTCCATATCAACACTTTTATTTCCTCTCTAAATTTCTCTCTGACTATGGAAATCAGAAGAATGATATAGTGTGATGTAGGACCATGACCCATATTTATAAGATAATCGTGTCTTTTCATATTTCGTATATTTCTATTTTAACCCATCATAAAAATATAAATTATGCTTGTCTCTACACATTAAAACCTACACTTTAATAATATATTATTAAGGCCCGAAAAACCTAAATTAATCACTTTAATTGGCCTAACTTTATTTGATAGCCTATAATTCATATTTATTTCATATATAAACCCATATATTTTATTTATCTCTATCATATAAAATATGAGAAGGCGGCTCATTAAGGGAAGACTCTGCATAGAGTTTAACTGCAGACAAAGAAAAAGAAAGTGTCCCTTTTACAGTTTAAAAAAAAAAGAAATTCAAATTTTTTTTACAAGAAATTAGTTTAGTTTAGAATAATTTTTAGGTTTCGTTTTTAATCTTATTTTCATATTCAAGTGATTTTGATTGTGGAAGAAAGAAATGCAATTCAGAAACGTGATTCTAAGGGGGACTTTTTGTATTGTAATTCCTTCTCTTCTCTTTAACTCTTTATTGATATTATTGTGATTGTGCTTGCTTATTAAAATTTGTTTGGTTAATCATCTCATTCAAGGGGTGGGATGAAACTACGTAGGATGTTAATTTAATTATTTGATCTTGTTACATTTACTCACCTTCTCACAGACTAGAGATATACCTACCAAATTCTCAGAGACTTTGATTCATAGATATATATCCAGTAAGAATTGAAGTCAAAACGTTGATTCTAATGGCAGTCTAGGAATTACTCTCATGATACTAAAGATTGTTTCATATAAATACATGTTGAGTTTTAGGAAGGATTACGCTTTTGGTATTCAGTAATTTTATGCTTTACTTTGATAGTTGAACATTGTATTCCTTTATACTTTTTTAGTTGGGTTGTATAGCTTTTCATCGTCAAATAAGAGACTACTTTTCAATAAAAAAATTTGAATTTTGTGGGTACATTTACTACAAACCCTCACGAGACAACACTCGTCTGTATGGTCATCTATAAGTTTAACGGCTTGTTGCACATACAAAGTGAAATCGCAAGTTCCTGTGAAAGTGGCACAATTTAGGTCGTCTATATTTGTATCTATTTTTTCACGAGAACTAGCAATGTTCTATTTGGGGGTGGTGTGATAAACACCAAATAAAGTTTAATTTATTCCCCAAATTAATTATATTTTAATTGCTCGTTCTCAATAAAATGGGTCTTACGTTTGTATTAATCTATATTTCAGGTCAATAGGAAGTCATGGTATCAAATTGTGCTAAATGAACATTATTGCGACAAAGTAGCGGTCAAAAGCGTTCAATGAAGAAATTCAAAGCGGCCATGAAGCTAGAGTTTTTTAGCGTGCGCAGATTAATACCGATGCCTTAAACCCATTTACGTACCAAACTTAAACCTAAACTGAACCAAGGCAATCACCTTAACCTCGTGTGTGTTTAGTTTGTACTATAATATTTATTTTTATTTTTATTTAAGTCATGTATAATTTTTATATTTTATTTGTGTGTGTATAATTGTAAATATTAGCGCCCATGTATTTATTTATTTATTTACGTCAAGTGTTTTATGTTTTTATGTGAATATAATTGGCATGTTTATTTTATTTTATTTTTAATTATTTTATTTGTTTTTATTTATTTTATTTGTTTTTATTTATTTTATTTGTTTGATTTTATTATTATTATTATTATTATTATTATTATTATTATTATTATTATTATTATTATTATTATTATATATTTTGAGTCTTTTATTAATATGTTAGGATTTTAATTTTAATAGGTTTTATTTTTACACATATTATTTTTATACATTTTATTTTTATTTGAGTTATAAATAATTAAAGAGTTTATTTATTTAGGTACAAAGTGTACACACACACCTTATTGACATGCACACACCCCCAATACAACCAAACCTTATCCCTCCCTCCTACTCAACGAACCCAAAACCAAACTCCTACAAACTTAAAACCCCCTATTCCGGCAGCCTTACTTTCGAAACCACAACCGTCGGCGACTTCAATACAAACCCAACCACCTCTCAAACCCAACTCCTCCTTGCCAGCCATAAAACCCAAGTGCAAGAAACAAAAGATAAAACATAGGTTGGTAGCTCATGTTTTTTAGTTAGCTTTTAAAAATCCAAAGAAAATCAACTTCGTGGGTTATAAAACATAGGTTGGTAGCTCATTAATGGGAGACACTGCATAGAGTTTACACGGCTGACAAAAGAAAAAGGCACTGTCATTTTTACAATAAAAGAAAATTCAAAAAAAAAAGAGATTAGATCAGGTTTGAATAATTTTTAGGTTTAATTTTTTTACTTTTTTTGTACTCAAGTGAATTTGAATGTGGAATAAAGAGACGCAATTCATAAACGCAATTCAAAGGGAGACTTTTTGTATCGTAATTATTTCTCTTCTCTTTTAACTCTTTATCGATATTATTGTGATTGTACTTGCTTATTTAAATGGCTAATCACGTCATTCAAAGGATGGGACGAAACCGTATAGGATGGTAATTTAATTATTTAATTTAGTCGATTCTCATATTTCTAGGAGAATTAGTTTTTAATTGTCATGGATTAATTTACATTTCAAGAGATAGTAAATTAATTTAGTTTTAATATTTTATTTTGAAATCGAACTAGAGATGGGTTTTCCTAAACTTTGAATATTAACTCAGTGTCGAAATTTGATAATTCATATAATTTTTAAGAAATTAATCTTAGCGGGTAGTTTATTAAAAGAATTACAAATCATAATTTTTTAAAGGAGGACATTTTTAAATTAATTTTCTAAAAACAGATATTATTAAATCGACGATTGTAACGAGGGTTAAATTGTAAATTTAATATTATCTCAAAATATTTCAATCAATAAATTGAGAAATTAAAATAATTGATCATGGGATGTAATCCCACCTCTTGTATCTTCTAATAATTATAAACTCGATTACGTGTCAATTTTAGTAGTTATTTAGTCACGTATGATTTTAGCATTTTTATTCTCCATTTGAAATTATTATTTTTTAAATATATAAAAAAATATTTTAATAAAAAAATTAAAATTGCAACCATTCACACTATTTGTTTTCCACTTGCTAGTTGAATTGATACCTTATTTACCGCAATACGAATTATTTAATAAGTTTTGTAGGAATTCAAGCGATTTTGAGACTCAAGTTTTAAAAACAATGACCATATGTAAAAGCCAGTTATCAGAAATCATAACTATTAATTTAGGGTGGATAGAATAACATTTTGGTGTGCAAAATGTTAAAGGGACAAAAACATGACTCAAAAGTGAGATACAATTGATGCGTCGCGTTTGTATACATAAATAGTATAATAAATATTGAACATGCACGATCTTATGAGAAAGACTTGCAAGTGCAGTTCTGCCAATTATCGCGTGGACATAGGCCACGCTTGGCTTGGTTGAACTACTTAAATCGTGCCATTCATTCTTGGGTTTGTTGCAACACATAAGGTTTGAACTAGATTATTTCTCCATTATTATACTCCATTTGTTCCAAATTAAAAGTGCACTAGTCTTTTTTTTCGTTGTCCTCAATTAATAATTCATTTTTCATTTTTAGAGATAATCAATTAATCAAATTCCATGATATTGAATAAATTTTAATCTTGGTTACGGATAGAATATAGACCCTTAATTTTGAGATGGAGGATTATTTGGAAACATAGATGTCCCTCTCGCTCTCTCTCATATAATCATCGGACTGCATAGATGTCCCTCTACCTACACCAAATGGTAAGAACTTATATGTCCCACCTTCTCCAGCTTCATACCTCTCTGGCCTGAAACTCAGTGGGCTATCCCATACTTTAGGGTCCCTCTGAATGGCTGATGCATTGACCAACAACATTGTACCACGGGGTACATGATAACCTCCAACGGTGCAGTCTTTGGAGGAGTAATGTGGTCCCAAGAGTGGTGCTGCAGGATATAATCGTAGCGTCTCATTAACAATGCCTTGGAGATATGGAAACTTGGCAAGGTCCGGTTCATCGGCTAAACGGTCTTGTCCGACAACTTCATCCAACTCAGCTCTAGCCTTCTTCAACACATCTTGGTTGTTGACCAAAAGCGCCATAGCCCACTCTATTGTCACCGACGAAGTGTCTGTGCCCGCAAGCAAAAGCACCTGCGTGTGTTACCAAGGAAATAAACTTTAAAATATAGTACAACAGGTGCAAACTTAACGAATCAAAATAATTTGCAAGTCAACTTACGAATACGAGGCCCTTGATAATATCATCAGGATAATTATCGTTTTCCGTTTCTTGCAAAGACAACATAACATCAATCAAAGTCTTGGTCTTGGACGCCTCCTTAGCCCTATGCTCATTCACCAACCGCTGCAAAAACGCATCACTCCTCACCCTCAAACTCCTCATCCTCTTCTCCACATTCTGAAAATCAAAATACTTATATTAGGATAAAAAGTCCCCCGGATAAACTGCCCCACTCAGCTCAAAGATCTCCCAAATCAAATCTCTAAACTGCTGAGTAGTCCGCACAAGAGCACTATATATATATATATATATATATATATATATATATATATATACAGTCCTGCTCTTACATTTTGAATTTAATTAGTTTTAGACAATAGTGTATCTCACAATAGTGAAACAATTTCTACACTGAAGAACCATTTTTTGTATCTTTAATATACACGTGAGACAAGTTTTTTAAGGTACCCCTACTTGTTTGATGATTTGTGCACAAATTTGAAGTACTAGAGGCGTGTTACGCTAATCCAAACATTTGTTTCAGATCATATTTGTGTAGATATTTATGCGAATATGGGTTTTGCTATTGTACTTTATCATTCCCAAACTTGTTTATCTTGAGTTTGTTGCAGCTATTAAAATCATGGCTCGGGTCTAAAATCGATTCTTTGTTTCCAAATATATAGCATATTTTTTATCACTTGAACCTTGGTTTGATATGCTAGGTGCGAAAACTTCGTTTAAATTTTTTTTTCTAAGTGTTCTCATGCGAGAGGAGTGATGTTTATTATTTTTATCATTCTAACCAATCATGAAGTCTAATTAGTTGTTGTTTAATGTTAGAAGACATTAACAAAAGGTAAGTTATTCGAAAAAGTTTGATATTTCAATCTTTTTCGTTAGTTCCTTTGTGTATCTTAATCTATTTTTTCTTCTAATTATGATTTTGGTATAATATTAATTATAAGGATGTATGTTGTAATTTGAAACATAAGAATAAAAAAAGACTCAAAGTACAATGGATCCTTATGGGTTAAATCACACTCTCATTGTTTTGTGTTGTTTAAATAGCTTCGTCCGTAGGCAGTTTTCTCGAAACACAACAAGATCATGCCTTGAAATCTTTGTACCATCTTTCTTTGGTTGATCCTCGTTTGAATTAGATAAGCTTTCATCCCTTATCTTATCCCATATGATCAAGTATATGCCAACGACTATGATGATAACACCGAGAATCCTAAAAAAATTAAACAACAAAATTACTTATCCAATTGTCCTAGGTCCATTTGCTCTACACATTTAGTTTATTAATATAACTGTGGTATGTTATTGAACATTATTTATACAGAAGGTGGGTGGGGTTCTGATATGGAGACTTATGTGCCACATTAGTTGAAAATTATAAAGTTTCTTTCCTATTTCAATTAAGTAGTACTTAATTCAGATAAATAGTATTTTCTTGGGATCACATTCCCAAATCTATATGAATCTAAAGTTGTACAACATTTCATCGGGTGTTAACATTGCTGAAGGGATGAAGTAATTATCACTACACCAAATTTGTCGAATTGTCAAGGTCTTTGACCTTGATAAATCCAACTTGTCAAGGTCAATGACCGTGACATTTCGAGGCGAGACAAATTTTTTTTGTCACGGTCGTGTCACGGTCATTGACCTTGACACAAAACTCACGTTTTGTGTCACGGTCGTGCCGCGGTCAATGACCGTGACACGTTTGTCACGGTTTATAACCTTGACAAAGCCATGACCCTTTTTAAAAAAATTGTCACGGTCAATGACCGTGACACGTCCGTGACAACTTTTGTCACGGTCAATAACCGTGACAATTCTGGTCAGAATTTAAAAAAATCTGTTGGGCAGTATGGTCACTGCCACTGCCCAGCAGTATCCAAACATCATATATCCAAACAAACTAAAGATAATGCAAATATATATTCAAATAGAGACAATATGCATCACGATATAATTCAAATGTAACAACTTAAAACAATTCAATTCAAACTTAAAACAATGTCACTACATGTCTGGTGTATTGTTAAAACTGAGGAGGTGAGTAGTCCACACGACATACGAATTGACGCACCCACTAATATACGTCGTGCCGCATTGTTCACACAACCACAATAGGGAGTTCTCCTTCCCGGGTATGACATGCGTGACGAGCACCCTGAACTCCATCTCTTGAAGCGCACGTCCATGAACTATTCCACCCTGGACGATATTCGGGTCCCTCAACCCCCTCCCTATCCGCTGGCCATCAAATACGTCCAATATGAACACGCTCAGACAACCAAGTGTCGACATTGGTCTGTTGAAGGGCGCCAAATAGGGAAGTGGATCATCGAAGTACGAACGTGTCGGTGATGAAGCAGCGAGGTCCACATCCTCGTCATCCTGCGCCTCGTCCTCCCGCACCTCCTCCTCCACCGCCTTTTCCTTCCCTTTCCCTTTCCCGTTACGGTCTCCGACCAACGTACGCTTCATGAATGCGTACATATCTTGGACCGTCGCCTCCAAATAGGACATCTTTGCGTCGTGTGAATCCACCGTTCGAGCCAACCCGGTGTTGCTCGTCTCCAATCCGATGATCCTAGATTTGGCCACCCGCGAGCTCACCCCCCTTGTCCTCCCCTTGCGATCAGAGTCAAGCACTTGGCTGAGTGCATCTGTGGACAAAGATGCCTTGTCGGCATCAGACTGCGACTCATGCACTTCCTTAAGCTTTGCCTGAAACGACAAAAAGCACATGATTAGTAAAATAAGTAAACTAAAAAATTATAACGTAATTAACAAAAATTAAACTGTCAGATTACTTACAATCGTGGTTTGCGACACTCGGGGACACCTCCTTGTCTTTCCCCTTCTTCGTCCGAAGAGCCACATAAGTATCGAGCCTATGTGGCTTACCCCCTGGCCCACTCCCTACCCCCTGAAATAAAATAAAGTAAAGTAAAATTAGTATCGGCCCTGCAAAGTAAAAAAATGAAGAATAATATATTTTTGTAGTTATAGAAAAATTAAAGCTTACCCGCATCCTATGCTCCACCTCGGCGTTAGAGGTTCGGCCGGAGTAGTGCACGTCCGTCTTTTTTGCCCGATTTTCCCTCCCCGATTGGCGAGATGCCAATTGTCGATCCTCGATCTCATTGTCAATGAACTTCTGCCATTGTGCCAATGAGATCGGCTCCTTGGGGGGACAGATTCACGCCATTAGATAATCGACTCTCATGTTTTTTCAAAGTACCGTGCCCGCATATTTTTTTCCACGACTTGAGTTGCTCCCTAATCTGCTCCAACACGGGATCGCGTAGCTTTGGATCCAAGTTGAATTGTTCCTGTCCAACATATAAAATATTAGTTGCGAATAAATATAAATATAAATATAAATATAAATATAAATATGAAATCGAAATCGAAATTGAAATTGAAATTGAAATTGAAATTGAAATTGAAATTGAAATTGAAATTGAAATTGAAATTGAAATTGAAATTGAAATATATTACCTGTAGTGCCGCCCAAACAGCTAACTTGAGCTCATATGGCACCTCCTTCCAACTCATAAACCCCGGGCCGATGACCGTCTTTAGCAGAACGAGGGATCTAGCTAATATCTCCGATTTGTTCTCGACGGTAATCCCATATTTCCCATATTTGGGGAGCCTAGGGGCGGAAGAGCCCTCATCGCCTCCACTACCACCGACCCCAGACGACATCATCATAAACATCATCATCATCTTCGCCTTAATATCTGAAGGAGACATTTGCTATAAAAAAAATTTATTAGTACAGATATAATATTTTCAATTTTAAGGACTATTTTCATCACTTAGTGTTCATCTAAGTTCTAGTATAACAAGTTCCCATAAAAATCTTTAATAAAATTCTTATATCTTCTTTCAATTTAAACACACACATAGTAGTGACTGTCTATTTAAAATAATCTCAATGTTAATTTCAGGTATTGAATTTCTACTATTGTTTTGTGCTTTTTATAAATCATACCCCACCCCCACCCCAACATGTTTACGGGCCTTCATCACCCGTCATAAATTTTTCGGTCCGTGACTTACTGGCCAGTTGTCTTAGGTCTTTTAGTCCCTTAACATTACTTTAAGAATTTTACTGAGTTCTTCATTTAGTTATTGAGCCCACGAGGTTGGCGATGTACGCAAAACTATGTTATTATTTAAAGACTTTATATTATAGAGGTCACCGTTGGCCGGCAACACTGCTCAGGTCAAAATTCACTTACTTTGGTCTATTACGGCTATAATTTAAAAAAAGTAAAAAACAAAAAATATTTTTTTTAAGGACAATTGGATTAGTATTCGGTACTCTCATTTCTTTAAGAGGGAAATCTTGTGTATGAATTGTGTTAATTATATTTTTATTTAAAAATTGTGTGAATAAGAGTGATAAAATAACTTTGAGGCATATAAATTAATTGTGACAAAGTAAGATTATGGAAACCCCACTTTTCTTTCTGTAACTCCTATTTTATTAAACTTTAAATATCATTAGGGGTGTATAGAAAGAAAAGTTAAATAGGAATAAAAACAACATTTTTAAAATATGAAGGGCTCACAAATTTGATCAAATTTTTTAACAACATACACTAATTGATCTTTATTATAAGACAATTACTACAAATTTATGCGCATCGCCCGAATTCAAAAAGTAATTTAATGACTAAAGTAATACTTTTTTTAACTTTAGTTATTCACCACAAATCTTAAAAAATATTTTATTTTTCATGTTTTTAGCAACTTCGGATGCCATTTTAACCCTTATTGTAGTTTTTTAGTTTTCATGCTTTTATTTGATAGATATAAAGTCAAGTGATTATTTCACCATATAAAGTCAACAAAAAACGCCATATATGATTTTTTTCTCCATTAGTATAACTATATAGCGATTATTTCACACTTAAATCACATATTAAGCCGACCTTCATTTTTTTATGAAATTTGTAGAAAATTACTTATTTATTTTGAATGAAAATAAATTGTTATCCAATATTTTTGGATATTATTTTTGGATATTATTTACATTTACATTTTTGGATATTATTTTTGGAAATTTATAGAAAATTACTTATTTATTTACATTTTTAACCCCTGCCCCCACCCTGCCCCACACCCCACACATGCGCACACACACACGCACATATATACACACATATATATACAAACAAACATATATATAAATGGAAGAGAGAGAGAGAGAGAGAGAGAGAGAGAATTTAACCTGAAAGTAGACAGTGAGAGAGAGAGAGAGAGAGAGAGAGAGAGAGAGAGAGAGAGGGAGGGAACGACGGGAGGGAAAAAAGAAGGGGGAAAGGGTTTTTGCTGGAACCATTATCACGGTCGTATCAAGGTCATTGACCGTGACAATTATTTAAAGAATTGTCACGGTCAATGACCGTGACAAGTCCGTGGCAAGTAAATTTTTCGCGGCCTTGTCACGGTCGTGTCAATGTCAATGACCGTGACATAAAACGCGTGTTTTTTGTCACGGTCAATGACCTTGACAAGGGTGGCCGGTTGAAAGGTGACTATTTTGTCATTTTGGTGTAGTGTATTTTGTAACTGTACTTGGAACACTTGTTTACACGAAATAGTTATGTTTGACCTGATCGTGAAGCCCCGAGATCTTCTGTGCGTCAAGGAAACACACAGGATCCCATGCGTCCTTCTTCCCTATCAATTGTTTCATATGTCTCCAACATGCCTAACACAATCGTATCTGGTGTTAACATAGAAGGTATTGTATTTATAATGCTTTCCATTATTCCATATGTCATTGTCTAATTTTATTCGTAAAATTGAATCATCAATTGCATATTGAATTATTCATGGCTATAACTTTTGCACAATAAATCATACATGATTGGAAATGGTGCATATTGAATCATACACGATGGCAATGGTGCATATTTAATTATACATGACTTCAATTATTTTTTGTGGTGATTTTCTTTGTTTTCTGTGGTAATTTTCAAGGATTCTGAAAATAATTTGATTTGTGAAAGAACATAAGCTAATTGGCCTCATGTCTCAAAAAGTTTCATGATGTTTGATGATCTTTTGTAGTAGTGAGTATAATCAGTGAAGAATAAACATTGTCACTGAATTGATTAAATTTAATTGGGGATATAAGGCATGCCACTCATATAATGTATACTAGTCATAAAAAGGCAACTCTTAAAAACAAATTAACTGATAATCGAGGATATGGTCCATTAACGAATGGATAAAACAGAACACCTCATTCGTACTGACCTTCGGGATTCACCGAATGCCTAAACCTTATCGGTATTCTAGATATGACTTGCTAACGACTGATTTTCACTGAAGACCTCAGCCTTATCAGTATTTAAAATAAGACTTGCTAACGGACGATTTTAATTGAACACCTTATCCTTGTCGGTATATAGGTATTCATGGATTTCTTACGGTCGATCAAGCAGCACAATTTAGTCACTAACACAAATAATGAATAATCATTCAGAAAGGGGAGGAAATAAAGACATTCATTCAAGAAGTTCAAAAAACCATTCAAAGTTTATAAAAATTGCATAAAAATGTTATATAGACAAAAATTTGAAGTGTTCATCTAAAAGGTAAGCGCTTAAGTTGTTGGGGATAGGAGAAGTAAGAAAACCATGAAACTCTTCACGTATAGAGAGCAAGGTCTTCAACGCTAGAATCAACCGATGGGCATGGCTCATTGTGGATAAATTCTTGTTTAACTGTTGGAAACACTTCATCAATATCCAAAAACTGGTGTAGATTTGCATCATCTTCATCAGTTACAAGTTTAGGAATACAAAAGGAGGAGATCGTCATCATTCTGTCCAGTGCTTCGTTACAGTGTCTGAAACACCTCATTCTATCATTCAACATTATTATTTTGGAGCATTTATGGAAATTTGATTATTTTCTTTGTCCGGTTCAAATCCTTGGTCACAAATAGTGATAATTATTAGTAGTAATAATGTTTGCCTAATATAATCTCCATTGAGTTTCAACATCACGGGTCTTCTTATTTTTTAAATAAAAATAAGAAATGCTGCCATTGCCCAGTCGCAGGCATATGCTCTGGTTGGGATGGATGCTACTTTAGCTTCAGTTTGTTTAGTACCCTTGACTTCAGTTCTACTTCTCTTTGAGCTGACAAAAGATTACAGGATCTTGCTTCCTCTCATGGGGGTTGCTGGATTAGCAATATGCTTACCCTCTGTGACAGACCAACCCAAGGAGATAGAGGAGTCTGACTCAAAGAGTTTATTACAAGGTTATTCTATTCTATCGCTAGTCAAAGACAAAAATAAAGAGAGGTCTTGGAGATGAACCAATGATGTAGATGATTTGGAACTCTCCACCATGGGAAATTGTATTCACCATGAAGATATTTTATTGGAAGATTTGAAGGTTTCGCAGGCTATGTCAAAGAATTATGTGAAGGTCTCATCGACCCTCACTTTGAAAGAGGCACTAAAATGTATGCATGACGGCCACCAGGACTGTTTGCTTGTGGTTGATGCAAACAATTATCTAGATGGGATTCTAACTTATGGTAATATTAAATGGTGTTTGTTAAAGAACTCTGGTGACGCTTTGAACAGTGATTCATCACTTTCACGTGTAAGTACATCGCTTGTTTCCTATATCTGCACTCAAAGGATAAGTTATCGTGGACGAAAGTGTTGAAAATTAAACTTGTTTTTTGAAATTAAAATAATTGGGCTTTATTAGTTTGTATTTTTGGGTTAAATGTTTGGGTTGTCTAATTAGTTAGTATTGGGCCTCTATAAAGTTAGACCCATTAAGAGTGATATTTTGCCAAGAACATTCTAGATCCATCTTGTGTATTGTGGAGAGTATAAGAAATGGTAGATAGATGTGGAAGGTTCTAGAGATTCAATCTTGACCCTTGATGTAAATTTAATCTCCACCATTCATTTGAGTTGGAGGATAGTATAAATAGGGGTGTTGTCTCCACATTTTGTATCAAGCAAAATTTAGTGAGTTCTAATAAAATAGTTCCTTTCACCAAATAGTTCTCCACTCTTTTTTCATATATTTTGCTCCCTCCCCTAAATATATAAACAACCTCTTCCAACAAATTGGTATCAGAGCCAAGGTTCTAAAATGGCTAATGGTATGGTTCCTTTCCAAATTCCCCAACTCACCAAAGACAACTACAACCATTGGAGTATCAAGATGAAGGTGTTACTCGCTTCTAAAGATGTTTGGGAGATCGTTGAAAAAGGCTATAATGAGCCTCAAGATGAATCCACTCTATCTCAAGCTCAAAAGGATAGATTAAAAGAAGCAAGGAGGACAGATCAAAAGGCCCTCACTCTCATTCACCAAGCATTGGATGAAGGTACGTTTGAGAAAATTGTGTTTGCCACAACCGCCAAAGAAGCATGGGAGACTCTACAAAATTCTCATAAGGGGATTGAGAAGGTGAAGAAGGTTCGTCTCCAAACACTTAGAGGTGAGTTCGAGTTTTTGCATATGAAAGATTCCGAGTTACTTTCAGATTATTTTGCTAGAGTTTTGGCTATTGTCAATCAATTAAAAACTAATGGTGAAAATATGAGTGACACACGGGTGGTAGAAAAAATCCTCCGCTCTTTAAGTTCCAAGTTTGACTATGTTGTTGTAGCAATTGAAGAATCTAAAGATACAGATTCTATGGGAATTGATGAACTCATGGGTTCCTTAAAATCCCATGAAGAGAGACTTAACAGGAAAAGTCAGGAGACTTTAGAGCAAGCTCTTCAAACAAAGCTTACTCTAAAAGAAGGAAGAGAATACAACAACGAACGGAACCAAAGAGGAAGAGGCAGATGTCCATTTCGAGGAAAAGGCGGTGTGAAGTATTTCAACAATGAAAGGCAAAACTCATATCCAGCAAGAGGACGTGGAAGAGAAGGCAACACGAGACCAAGGTACGAAAAATCTCAAATTAAGTGTTATAATTGTCAAAAATTCGGCCATTATTCTTCGGAATGCAGAAGTAATTCGAATATTGTGGAGGAGAAGGCTAACTATGTTGAAAAGGAAAAGCACAAGGATTCGACATTGTTATTAGCATACAAAGGAGAACATAATGGAGAAAGCAAGATGTGGTATCTTGACACGGGAGCAAGCAACCATATGTGTGGAAAAAAGGACATGTTTGTGGAACTTGATGAATCGGCAAAGGGCAATGTTGCTTTTGGAGATGAATCAAAAGTGCCGGTGAAAGGAAAAGGTAAAATTTTGATTCGTATGAAAAATGGGAAGCACCAATTTATTTCAAATGTCTACTATGTGCCAAACATGAAAACAAATATCTTGAATCTGGGGCAACTCTTAGAGAAAGGTTATGATATCCACATGAAAGATCATAGTCTTTCTTTAAGAGACCAAAGAATGAATTTAATTGCTAAAGTACCTATGGCAAGAAATAGAATGTTTTTGCTAAACATTCAAAGTGAAGGTGCAATGTGTTTAAATGCTTGCTTTAAAGACATGTCTTGGCTTTGGCACTTAAGGTTTGGGCATCTAAATTTTGGTGGCTTAAAATTATTGCATAACAAAGGAATGGTTAATGGGTTGCCTCCCATTAATCATCCGGATCAATTATGTGAAGGATGCTTACTTGGAAAACATCCTAGAATGAGTTTTCCAAGAGAGTCAATTACAAGAGCAAAGAAGCCCCTAGAACTCATTCATACCGATGTGTGTGGCCCTATTACTCCTTGTTCTTTTGGCAAAAATAGATACTTTCTACTTTTCATTGATGATTTTAGTAGAAAGACATGGGTCTATTTCTTAAAAGAAAAATCAGAAGTATTTTGTTCTTTTAAGAAATTTAAAGCACTTGTGGAAAAAGAAAGTGGTTATGAAATAAAATCTATGCGATCCGATAGAGGAGGCGAATTCACTTCTAAAGAGTTTGAAAAGTTTTGTGAAGAAAATGGGATACGCCGTCCTTTAACGGTTGCATACTCACCTCAACAAAATGGAGTTGCTGAAAGAAAAAATAGAGCCATTTTAAATATGACTCGAAGCATGTTGAAAAGTAAAAGAATGCCAAAAGAATTTTGGGCCGAAGCTGTGGATTGTGCCGTTTATCTGTCAAATAGAAGCCCCACTAGAAGTGTGTGGAATAAAACTCCACAAGAAGCATGGAGCGGGAGAAAACCCGGAATTTCTCATTTGAGAGTATTTGGGAGCATTGCATATGCTCATGTGCCAGATCAAAAGCGGACAAAGCTTGATGACAAGAGTGAAAAATACGTATTTGTTGGCTACAATTCACGCTCCAAAGGTTACAAGTTGTACAATCCAATCAGTGGAAAAGTCATCACAAGTAGAGACGTCAAGTTTGATGAAGAAGGCTCATGGAAGTGGGATGCCCAGGAGGAAAACTATGACTTTCTTCCTTTGTTTGAAGAAGAAGATGAAGATAGCAACAATGGAGAGTTAGAAGAGCCTGTTACGCCACCTCCATCACCACCATCATCCACTCATGGAGATCCATCATCATCATCATCATCAAGTCAAAGTTCACATGAAAGAGCCCCACGTTTCAGAAGCTTGGATGAAATATATGAGGTAACTGAAAATCAAAATGATATAACTCTCTTTTGTCTTTTTGCCGATTGTGAACCTATAGGTTTTGAAGAGGCCATACAAAGCAAGAGATGGAAGGATGCAATGGATGATGAGATAAAAGCAATTGAGAAGAATGACACATGGGAGTTGACAAGTCTTCCCAAAGGGCACAAAGCTATTGGAGTCAAATGGGTGTATAAAGCCAAGAAGAATGCTAAAGGAGAAGTGGAGCGGTACAAAGCAAGATTAGTCGCCAAAGGATTTAAGCAACGGTATGGAATTGACTATGAAGAGGTATTTGCTCCAGTTGCTCGTCTTGAAACTATAAGATTAATTATCTCTTTAGCAGCTCAAAATAGATGGAAAATCCATCAAATGGATGTGAAGTCTGCTTTCTTAAATGGCCATCTTGAAGAAGAAGTATATGTAGAGCAACCCATGGGGTATGTTGTGAAAGGCAACGAAGATAAGGTGTTAAAATTGAACAAGGCATTATACGGCCTAAAACAAGCACCAAGGGCATGGAATAGTAGAATTGATCAATATCTTCATAAAAATGGTTTCAAAAAATGCCCTTATGAGCATGCCCTATACACAAAGGTGAATGGAAATAAAGATATGTTAATTGTTTGCTTGTATGTGGATGATTTAATCTTCACAGGAAATGATGCAAAGATGATCGAGGAGTTTAAGAAGGTGATGACAAGAGAATTCGAGATGACCGATATTGGGCTCATGTCCTACTATCTTGGCATAGAAGTAAAGCAAGAGAAAGAAGGAATATTTATTTCTCAAGAAAGCTATGTAAAGGAAGTTCTCAAGAAATTCAAGATGAATGAATGTCAGCCCGTAAGCACTCCCGTGGAATGTGGAACCAAGCTGTCAAAGCATGAAGAAGGAGAAATAGTGGATCCAACATATTTTAAGAGCCTCGTTGGAAGCTTGCGATACTTAACATGCACAAGGCCCGATATCCTCTTTGGAGTTGGACTTATCAGTCGTTATATGGAAACTCCAACAATAACACACTTGAAGGCTGCAAGAAGGATCCTTCGCTATGTTAAAGGAACGATTGACTATGGATTATTTTATTCAGTCTCTAACAGTTTCAAGCTTGTTGGCTACAGTGATAGTGATTGGGGAGGAGACTTAGATGACCGAAAAAGCACAAGTGGGTTCGTGTTCTACATGGGAGACGTTGCATTCACATGGAGTTCAAAGAAGCAACCTATTGTTACCCTTTCCACTTGTGAAGCTGAATACGTCGCCACAACAAATTGTGTATGTCATGCAATTTGGTTGAAGAATTTATTGAAAGAGCTTAACATACCTGAAGATACGGTTGAGATATGCGTCGACAACAAATCGGCGATTGCATTAGCAAAGAATCCAGTTTTCCATGACAGAAGCAAGCACATCGACACAAGGTATCACTACCTTCGTGAATGTGTGGAAAAGAAGGAGGTACAACTGAAGTACGTAAAGTCTCATGATCAAGTTGCCGACATCTTTACCAAACCACTCAAGCATGAAGTGTTCCACAAGCTACGAAGACTTCTTGGAGTTGCAAAACCAAGTTTAAGAGGGGGTGTTGAAAATTAAACTTGTTTTTTGAAATTAAAATAATTGGGCTTTATTAGTTTGTATTTTTGGGTTAAATGTTTGGGTTGTCTAATTAGTTAGTATTGGGCCTCTATAAAGTTAGACCCATTAAGAGTGATATTTTGCCAAGAACATTCTAGATCCATCTTGTGTATTGTGGAGAGTATAAGAAATGGTAGATAGATGTGGAAGGTTCTAGAGATTCAATCTTGACCCTTGATGTAAATTTAATCTCCACCATTCATTTGAGTTGGAGGATAGTATAAATAGGGGTGTTGTCTCCACATTTTGTATCAAGCAAAATTTAGTGAGTTCTAATAAAATAGTTCCTTTCACCAAATAGTTTTCCACTCTTTTTTCATATATTTTGCTCCCTCCCCTAAATATATAAACAACCTCTTCCAACAGAAAGCATGGACTTTTAACTTGTTATCCAGACAATAATTTGGCAATTGCCAAGCAGTTAATGGAGGCCAAGGGAATAAAGCAATTGCCTATGGTTAAACGTGGTGTAGAATTATAAGAAGAAAGAAAGCACAGAATTGATGCTATCATTTATTACGAGTCCATCTTCAATTGTCTCAGAGCGGAACTGAATCACAGGAAATCTGTAAAACAGGAGAGAAAAGAAAACGCTCTCGAGGAGAAGACTGCAAATAGTCACTAATGAGGTGATGGAGATGATACTTTTGTTTTTGAATCCCGTTGGGATATATTGATATCTTGTATTCAAATTGTAATCAAGAACGCACATTTTATACATGTAAATATACTCGAGACTCCAGTTATTAGAGGCATTTTATGGGAAAACGGAATTAAGTATTAGTAAAAAAAGATGAAACTAATTGAGCTAAAATGTAGACCACAATTGATTGTGTCCAGCACTAAGGGTGTGTTTGATAAATAAGATGGAAAGTAAGCGCTAAGAATCGATTTCCATGGAATTGAAAACATGGAAATATTTTCCATGAAAAAAATTTGTTGGTGGTGTTTGATTGCAAATATTTTCCAGGTGAAAAATGTTATATTTTCCATCTATTGTGTTTGGTTCCCAATATTTTCCATGGAAAAAAAGTAGAAAATATATATATAAAATAGAAAAAAAAAATCCCAGAAAATTAATAAAAATCCCAAAGAATAAATAAATAAATAAATCCAAAATGTGAACAAAACCCCAAAGATAAGGGAAAAATCCAGAAAATGAATAAAAACCCAAAAAAATTGAAAAAAAATCCAGAAAGTGAATAAAAATTAAAAAATAATGAAAAAAATCCAGAAAGTGACTAAAACCCCAAAAATAATGCAAAAAAATACAAAAAATGAATAAAAACCCAAAAATAATGAAAAAAATACAGAAATTGAATAAAACTCCAAAAATAATGAAAAAAATCCAAAAAGTGAATAAAACCCCCAAGATAATGAAAAAAAATCAAGAAAATGAATAAAACCCCAAAAATAATGAAAAAATTCAAAAAGTGAATAAAAAGTGAAAAAAATAAAGAAAGTGAATAAGACCCCAAAAATAATGAAAAAAAATCCAAAAAATGAATAAATACCCAAAAATAATGAAAACAAAATCCAGAAAGTGAATAAAAATCCAAAAATAACGAAAAAATACAGAAAATGAATAAAATTCTAAAAATAATGAAAAAAAATCTAGATAGTGAATACAAACCCAAAAATAATGAAAAAATACAGAAAGTGAATCAAACCCCACAAATAATATTAAAAAAATACGAAAAAATAAAAAATACAGAAAATGAATAAAAAAAACAGAAAATGAATATTACCCCATAATGAATTTTCTGGATTTTCTTCATTATTTCTGGATTTTTATTCAATTTCTAGATTTTTTTTCATTTTTTTTAAGTTTTATTCACTTTCGGTATTTTTTTTTCATTATTTTTGGGTTTTTATTCATTTTTTGGATTTTGTCCATTATTTTGGGGGTTTTATTCACTTTATATATTTTTTTTCATTATTTTTGGATTCTTATTCACTTTCTGGATTTTTTTCATTATTATTGGGTTTTTATCCACTTTCAGTATTTTTTTCCATTATTTTTGGGTTTTTATTCATTTTATGAATTTTTTCATTATTTTCGTTTTTTTTTCGTTTTTTGTATTTTTTTCATTATTTTTGGAGTTTTTTCACTCTCTGTATTTTTGGGTTTTTTTTCATTTTTTGTATATTTTTTCATTATTTTTGGAGTTTTATTCACTTTCTATATTTTTTTTTTTTTCATTTTCTAGATTTTTTTCATTATTTTTGGACTTTTATTAACTTTCTGTATTTTTTTCATTATTTTTTGGTTTTTATTCACTTTCTGATTTTTTTTCATTATTTTTGGGGTTTTATTCACTTTCTGTATTTTTTCCATTATTTTTGGGTTTCTACTCACTTTTTGGATTTTTTTCATTATTTTGGAATTTTTGTTCACTTTCTAGATTTTTTTAAAATATTTTTGGGGTTTTAATCACTTTCTATATTTTTTTCATTATTTTTGGGTATTATTCGCATTATTGATTTTTTTCATTATTTTTGGGTTTTTATTCAGTTTCTGTATTTTTTTCATTGTTTTTGGAGTTTTATTCACTTTCTGGATTTTTTAAATTATTTCTGTTTTTTTTTCTTCATTTTTTGGATGTTTTCATTATTTTTTGGGTTTTATTCACTTTCTGTATTTTTTTCATTATTTTGGGTTTTTATTCACTTTCTGGATTTTGTCTTTATTTTTGGATTTTTATTCATTTTCTGGATTTTTTTATTATTTCTAGGGTTTTAATCACTTTTTGGATTTTTTTTCATTATTTTTTGGTTTTTATTCACGTTCAGATTTTTTTTCATTTTTTTGCGTTTTTATTCATTTTCTGTATTTTTTTCATTATTTTTGGAGTTTTATTCATTTTCTGTATTTTGTCATTATTTTTGGGTATTTATTCATTTTCTGGATTTTTTCACTATTTTTGGGATTTTATCCACTTTCTGGATTTTTTTTCATTTTTTTTTATGTTTTTATTCACTTTCTGATTGTTTTTTCATTATTTTTGGGTTTTTATTCATATTTTAGATTTTTTTTCATTATTTCTGTTGTTTTAAAAGGTTTCTGGATTTTTTTCATTATTTTTGGGTTTTTATTCATTTTTTGATTTTTTTAAAACATTTTTGGCCTTTTTATTTAGTTTTTGTATTTTTTTTCGTTATTTTTGGAGTTTTATTCACTTTATGTTTTTTTTTCATTAATTTTGGGTTTTTACTCATTTTTTGGATTTTTCCCCTTATTTTTGGGTTTTTATTCATTTTCTGGATTTTTATCAATTTTTTGGTGTGGTAATTCTTTTCCCTGGAAAATGAATAACAAGGTGGGAGGAGGTTTTTTAATTCCATCTTTTGTGGAAAAAGTGGTTACGTGATTTGTTTTAAGGAAACCAATTCCATAGAAAATTTTGTTTATCAAATATCCAAAAGATGGAAAATGACTCCATATATTACATTTTTCATGGAAAATTAGTGTTATCAAACACACCCTAAGAGTAATAGGGGCTTCAGTTTCTTATACATACTTCAGTGATTTCATTTGGTTATTTCTTCCATCTCATTTTCATTTGATATTATTTTTTTGCCTTATCTTTAGTGAATTCGACAGCTGTGGTATCTCTAATTACTTTTATTAATTAAACCTGTGCAAGGTTTTGCTTTGATTAAATCTCGTTGCTTCGTTTATTATAGTGTTTGAGTTGGGCTGTCAATCAACTATTTTGAAAGTATTGGAGGTGCAAATCAACGTTTAAGGTACAATTGAGCAGGTAGCATAGCTCTTTAAATGAGTAGGTACATTTTAACAGACACGTGTATCATAGTTTATTAACATCTGTATCTTGTTGATGACTTTTTCTTTATGACGGGAGTACTGGTGGATGGACAGTAGCATAGTTCATTTTGCACAAGTCTCTAAATGAGCAGCTCCCTTTGTATTATGTTGAGCAGATATAGTGATGGACACATAGTTCTTGGAAATTTATCTTAATAGTTCCTACGAACTACATTAGTTCGTAGGTGGATGTTTATTGGCTACACTTTCTTTCATAATACATTTTTTTTCTTAATTTGTCTTATTTTCATTGTCTCGTGAAGATGTTATGAAAAAGTTTTGTTATTCAGTGAATTGGTCATCGGTAATAGATAATATATCATGTCTCTTCTCGCGCAATAATCCATCTATGTTGTCAACTTTTGCATCCTTTAATGACCTGCCTTCCTCAGAAGATCTTTTTCTTTTCCGTTGAGATGAAACACTCTTTATATGAAAGCTTTTTATTCAGGTCATCCTTTCCTATACGCTTAAGGAGCTCAGCATGCTGATCCGCTATCATGACCCGAGCCGACGCCCATGATCGGAAAAGAAATACCTCATGAACTGTAGATCCAGAGCTTGAACTCATTGACCATGCGGGGTTGGATTCTGCTGTTTATCTGCGGATTTACTTGTTGGGGTACGCTATTATAAAATTTTCAGTACTTGTTCACTCACATTGTTGAATTGAATCAATCAAATTTTCCTAATTTTGCATCACTACACCAAAATGGGCAAATTGTCACCTTTCAGCCGGCCAGCCTTGTCAAGGTCATTGACCGTGACAACAAAACACGCGTTTTATGTCACGGTCATTGACCTTGACACGACCGTGACAACGAATTGTCACGGTCAATGACCGTGACAATTCGTGTCACGGTCAGTGACCTTGACACGACCGTGACAACTTTTCCAGCAAAAACACTTTCCCCCTTCTTTTTTCCCTCCCACCGTTCCCTCCCTCTCTCTCTCTCTCTCTCTCTCAACTCGACGCTGCTCTCTCTCTCTCTTCCATTTATATATTTATGTGTGTATGTGTATATATATATGTGTGTGTGTATGTGTGTGCGTGTGTGCGTGTGTGGGGGGTGGGGCGGGATGGGGCAGGGTGGGGGAGGGGGTGGTGGAGGGGGGCAGGGGGTGGGGCGGGGTGGGGCAGGGTGGGGGAGGGGGCGGTGGAGGGGGCAGGGGGTGGGGTGGGGTGGGGTGCGGTGTGTGTGTGTGTGTGGTGGTGTGTTTTGGGGGAGGGGGTGGTGGAGGGAGGCAGGGGGGGGGGGGGGGTAGAGCGGTGTGTGTGTGTGTGTGTGGTGGTGTGTGGTGGGGGAGGGGGTGGTGGAGGGGGGCAGGGGGAGGGGGTGGGGTG
The DNA here is from genome assembly GCA_949130495.1 of Sambucus nigra. Taxonomy (NCBI): domain Eukaryota; kingdom Viridiplantae; phylum Streptophyta; class Magnoliopsida; order Dipsacales; family Adoxaceae; genus Sambucus; species Sambucus nigra. The sequence goes on from OX422207.1 coordinate 71,037,542, forward strand.
GGGTGGGGTGTGTGTGTGTGTGTGGTGGTGTGTGTGGTGGTGTGTGGTGGGGGTGGGGCGGGATGGGGCAGGGTGGGGGAGGGGGTGGTGGAGCGGGGCAGGGGGTGGGGCGGGGTGGGAGGGGGCGGTGGAGGGGGCAGGGGGTGGGGTGGGGTGGGGTGCGGTGTGTGTGTGTGTGTGGTGGTGTGTTTTGGGGGAGGGGGGGAGGGGGTGGTGGAGGGGGCAGAGGGTGGGGTAGAGTGGTGTGTGTGTGTGTGTGTGGTGGTGTGTGGTGGGGGAGGGGGTGGTGGAGGGGGGCAGGGGGAGGGGGTGGGGTGGGGTGGGTGTGTGTGTGTGTGTGGTGGTGTGTGGTGGGGGTGGGGCGGGATGGGGCAGGGTGGGGGAGGGGGTAGTGGAGGGGGGGAGGGGGTGGGGTGGGGTGGACACACCTACGCACACACGCACACCTACGCCACACACACAAGCACACCTACGCACCTACGGACACACACACACCCCACCCCACCCCACCCCCTGCCCCCCTCCACCACCCCCTCCCCCATCATTGTGTGAATAGGTATGAGATCATAATTTGGAGGAATTCACGTCCAAGAAATAATTTGGATTCCCTTTAGGGTCTTATGTCTTGAATTAATCTGAGGGGGTGGGGGTGGGGCGGGGGTGGGTGGGGTTTTGAATATTATTTACATTCAAAATAAATAATTGATAATAGTTGGATAATAATTGGATAATAATTGTTTTTATACCTATAGAACAGCTTAGACAGTGTGTGTGTGTGTGTGTATGTGGTCAATACATGAATTTATTTTTGTATTTGAATTATCCCATGAATTTATTTGTGTATTTGAATTAACCCATTATATGAAACATACTTGAAATTAAATATAGTGCGCATAGATACTAGCATTCTAGTTCTTATGCGTACGCATTCAATAACCCTTAGACCCGTTCGAGAGTCATTACCCCTGTAATGAGATCTCTCGAATTGTCCCGTTTGGACAGTTTGAGACTGTATAATTTTTGTATAATATTCTTATTGGCTTAAAGTTGTTACTTTTGGAGGAAGTTCTGCAGTCGTATCTTAATGTTCTCTGGGTACATACTAGATTGACAAGTGTGACTGTTATTTTAATTGACCAATTGAAATAACACTCACACCTGCCAATCTACGTCGTGTACTTGGAGAACTAAGGGGATATGCTGTCGAATTTTTTTCAAATCGTAACAATGTGCATGAGTTGTTAAGTATATTACAGAAAAATGCATTCTTGAATGGGATAGGACCACATACCCTTTAATAGGATAATTAAATGATGGGATAATTAAAAAAAACATACTATAAATCTAAGTTTTGTTTACCTTTAATAGGTGTTTAGTTGTGGTAGCTGTGATGGGATATCCGAAATACAAAGAGTGGATGGGTGAGACTAATAGAATGGGGGATGTGTTTCGCAGAGGTGCTAACGAATTTGTGAAATATGCAAAGAGATGTCGTAATGATGAAGAGTTTCCGTGTCCGTGTGCTAGGTGTAAGAATGGTAAGGTGTTTGAGTGGAAAACAGTTGAACTACATTTGTTAAGATCGGGTATGCAAGATAGTTATCGATTTTTGAGTTTTCACGGTGAATTGAAAGTTCCTTTTGTCCCTGACCAACCTTCACAACATCCTTCAACAAGTAGAATAGATGAAGAAGGGGACGACGTAGATCATAATATGTTAGAGGATTTAGTTGATGATGCGTACGGAGTTTATGAAGCTGAGGAGAATGAGGTTACTGATGATGTAGAAGATTCAAGTGCTCGTGAAGATAACACGATAAAACTTGACGATGACTACCAAAGTTTAAAATTTAAGGCGACCCAACCGTTATACTCTGGCTGTGAGAAAGATCAAACAACTTTACATGCCATGGTTGGTTTGCACAGTTTGAAGACGCAGTACGGTTTGTCTGGCAATAGCGTGACGGGAATTCTGAAATGGGTGAAGGGCTTATTACCCAAGGTGAATACACTTCCAAATAGCTATCCTGTTATGAAGAACAGTTTGAAAGGTTTGGGAATGAAGTATAAATCGATTCATGCTTGTGTGTATGACTGCATACTATACCGAAAGGAGTATGAAAATCTCGATCGTTGTCCGGTATGCGATGAACCTAGATATGTCCAATCTACTAGTAAGGAAGGCACAAGCTCAAAAGTGCCTCAAAAAGTATTGAAATATTTTCCCGTTGGGCCTAGATTAAAGCGATTTTTCACAGTACCATGGATTGCAGAGGCAATGACTTGGCATGCTAGGGCAGAAGTAGGGGGTAATATCATGCGTCATCCTATTGATTCTACTGCCTGGCGGAGGATGAATTATGAGTATCCCAATTTTGCTCGAGAACAACGCAACATTCGTTTGGCTATATCAACAGATGGTTTCAATCCATTTGGAAATCTAAGCACCAATCAGAGTGTATGGCCAGTGATCCTAGCCCCACTCAACCTCCCTCCTTCAAAGTGTATGAGACCTGAATTTTCGATGATGGCTTTATTGATACCTGGGCCAAAGGCACCAAGTGAAGACATTGATATCTACCTGTGGTACAAGAATTAAATGAGTTGTGGGAAGATGGTGTGCAATCATTTGACTCTTTTAGAAAAGAAGAGTTTACGTTGAAAGCTATGTTGATGTGGGCAATTCATGATTTTCCAGCTTATGGGACATTATCCGGATGTGTAGTACATGGTTATTTGGGGTGTCCTATTTGTGGAGAGGAGACTGAATCTCTTCGTCTATCCTCCAGCTTAAAAAATGTATACCATTGCCACAGGAGGTTTTTACCCCCAGCTCATAGTTTCAGATTTGAGAAAGCTTCCAATTTTTTATTGGGCGGAGTTGAACATAGGCTACCGCCGAGACAACTTTCGGGTTCAGAAATTGAAAGTAAATCTTCTAAATGTGGCCCAAATATGCTAGGTAAGAATCCCAAATTTAAGAATGTCAAGCATAAGAAGACCCCAATTGGGAATGAAACTGAGATAAGAAAGGCATGGTCTCGGAGGTCAATTTTATTTGACTTGCTTTATTGGAAGAAAAACCCGGTGCGCCATGTATTGGATGTGATGCATGCAGAGAAGAACTTCGCTGAACATATTGTGGGTACTTGCCTTGGGGGGAGTCATTCGAAGGATGGAGAAAATGCACGAAAAGACCTTAAAACGTTAAAACTTAAACCACAACTATGGTTGAAAGAAGATAGTAGGGGAAGGACAGTAATTCCCCCTGGTGCGTTTACTTTGACGAGTGAGGAAAGGAAGGTGCTTCTAGACACAATATATAATTTGAAGGGCCCATCTACTTTTTCGTCCAACTTGCAAAGGATTGTGAATTATGCTACTCATGATTTACATAAGTGTAAGTCCCACGATTGGCATGTGATCATGCAATTGGTTCCTCTATTGTTTAAGCACTGTTTCTCCAAGCACAAGGATTTGCATAGGGCTATTATGCAGATTAGTATTACCTTCTCCCTCTTGTGTGAGAAGGTAGTGAATCGAGAACACATAGTGGCCGTAAAATTGGCTGTGAACGAAGCGATTTGTGTATTGGAGAAGTACTTTCCCCCAGCATTCTTTGACATAAGTGTTCACTTGTTGGTACACCTATGCGACGAGGCACTTCTTTGTGGTCCAGTTAGATATAGGTGGATGTATCCGTTTGAAAGATTGATGAAAGTTTTTAAAGATTACGTCAAGAATACGCGATATATTGCAGGATCAATTGCAGAGGAATACATCACCGTGGAGTCATCAATATATACTCGGGAATATATGACTGACTCTACCAGCGTTGATGACACTGATGAATTCCTCGATGATGGTGGTAATGTGATGGGAAAACGAGTGAAATTAACGAGTTTGCAACATGAACAAGTAGCTCGTTATCTATTTGACACACATGAAGATGTCGAAGAATGGAAAAAGTAAGTTTCGAATATTATAATGTTTAACATTATTTTAGATTATTTTATACATGATTAATTTTGTAATATGCAGTAAATATGAAGCCTGTGAGAACAATAAAAGACGAAAAACAGTGGTACAATCAGACAGCGAATTTAGGCTATGGTTGACACAAGAGGTAATTACAATGAAAACAGTCGTTATATAACGTTATATTACACTCATATTTTACCACTAATATAATTAATTTATCTATATTCTCAGCTCCTAAAGATGGGTGATGCGACATCAAGGCTTGCTCGTCTAGCCACTGGACCCTTGTTCGTGGCACAAGAGTACAAAAAATATCGATTGAACGGTTACATTTTCGGCGCTAAAGTGTACGAGGAAAGTACAAATGTACAGAACTCGGGTATTTCATACAAGGCTCTTACTTTATTTCGAGCAAGCGCAAAAGATAAAAACCTCGTTGAAGCTGAAATGACTTACTATGGTGTAATCAAAAATATATTTGAATTGGATTATATAAGCTTCAAAGAGATTGTATTTTACTGTGAATGGGTAAGAGTTGAGGATAAAAATGCTTCTAAAGTTGATCCTGTCACCAATTTGATCATGGTTGACTTGTCCAAGTTGAAGAGCAACGACCACGTGAGCGATGAGCCGTTTGTTTGTGCATTTCAAAAGGTTAAGCAAGTGTTTTACTCGGAGTATATCAACAACGAGCCGTGGTCAATTGTCCAACACGCGCCAAGGCGTCTAAATAGTAGTGTGGATGACTTGGCTGCTCCTACCGAATATCAATCCATTTTTTATGATAACCCGAATTTGAAACAATTTTTCAATTTGTAATAATTATTTCAATTTGTACCGAAACATCCATTTTTAATGCTTTTACTTGATCTGCACTTTATCATTTTCACTCTTGTGTAGTGTGCGTGTGTGGAGAGGAGATTAATACATAAATATTCCAACTACATCTAAGTTTTGTTTATACTAATCCATGAATATACGCTTCTTACCTTTAATAGGTGATTAGTACATAGTTATTTGGGGTGTCCTATTTGTGGAGAGGAGACTGAATCTCTTAGTCTATCCGAACACTAAGAAATGCCATAATCCTATGGAGCGATGCTCTGCAAATTCCTCCCAACCGTTATGTAGCCAAACATCACCGGTTGAAGTTGTCAATTCCACTTTCCATACCCCACCACTTTCCATACCCCATTCAAAGGTGGAGTTGACAACTTCAACTGCTGATTTTTGGCTACACAACGGTTGGAAGGAATTTGCAACGCATACCTCCATAGGATTATGGTATTTCTTAGTGTTTAGATATGAAGAGAATTATAATTGACACGATTGCCCGGGGTACATTAGTTGGAAGGAGGTGCCATATGAGCTCAAGTTAGTTGTTTGAGTGACACTACAGGTAATGTATTTATATTTATATGTCAATTTCGATTTCGATTTCAATTACAATTTATATTTATCTATATTTGAGGGGCGGATACTAATTTTACTTTATTTCAATTCAGGGGACAGGGAGTGGCCCTAAGGGTAGGCCACATATGCTCTATACTTATGTCGCTATTCGGACGAGAAGGGAAGGATAAGGAGGTGTTCCCGAGCGTCGCGGTACAAAATCTCTTTTCCATGCAAATAGTTTGTAGATTTGAGATAAAATGATGGTGATGTTGTTTCTTTTTAAATAGTTTCTTATTTGAATATATATTTGCATTATCTTTAGTTTGTTCGGATATATGATGTGTGAAACAGGTACAACGTTGCTATAACAGGTACAAATATACTGCTGGGCAGTGGCAGTGGCCATACCGCCCAGCAGTTTTTTTTAATTCTGCCCAGAATTGTCACGGTCAATGACCGTGACAATTTTTTTATTAAGGTTCACGGCTTTGTCACGGTCATTGACCGTGACAATCGTGTCACGGTTATTGACCTTGACACGACCGTGACAAAAAAAAGTTGTCTCACCTCGAAATGTCACGGTCATTGACCTTGACAAGGTGAATTTGTCAAGGTCAATGACCATGACAAATGGGCAGATTTGGTGTAGTGCATATTGGTTTATGCACACTCAAAATATTTCTCCCAATAATGTTCCTTGCAGGGGCTGTACTGGTACCAGTTCACCTGACGAATGAATTTTTAGAGAGTCCATACAACCCACAGTGCAATCGATAAGCTCTCTATTTCAACCATTCCACAAGGATCGAACAGGTTAGCCCGACTTAATATTTTATGAATTGCTTTTCTATTCCTTCTTCTTTCATTGCCTACCTTTATATGCAATATAATGTTGTTTAGGTGATTTATTTATTTTCATTTTGTATTAAACAATGTTGGACTTGATGAGAGCTTCATGAAGCGTAAATCAAGAGTTTAATTTCCTATGGATTATGGGTACACCTTTATCGGCCACCTTTAATAGTTTGTCCCCACTCTTATACCCGTATCGTTAGGGATTAATCATGTTAGAGGCCTCGATACCTCGAATCATAAATTTATTGAATATTTGTGTCAAGACAGAACATTTTTTTTGGCGTGGGTGGGGTACAACTAAACAACCACGTATTTAAGAGTTTCACTGATAAACACAACCCTTTAAGTCTAGGAAATATGGTTATTAACTAAGGAGCCAGCACTTAAAGTTATATTTCAACTAGTATTTTTTACTAATTTTGCTTATATATTGTATTTATCTATAGATTATATCATACATTGTTGTAGACATTTCCCTCCACTAAGAATATGAGGTTTTTGGTCCTGATTCACTGATTGAACAGGAGATTGGTTCCAATTGTCTAACCATGTCCACCTATTTAAATTTGTTTCAGTTAGGCTGGATCCGTCCTATTTGCCGGACTGGCAAAGGGTTTTCTGACATATACATTTATATAGTATAATTACAAATCAAAGGTGTCAGCACATCCAACTTATTAACTAATAAAGAAGATTAACTGTCATATTTTATCGTATAGGGTGAACTGCAATAAATCACCTTGAACTGTGCAAGTTTTGTAAGAACCTTAATTTGTAATGCAAAAAACCCTCCCCATTTTGTTGCAAAGACCACCTATGTGTCATTAAAAGATCGCCAACATTTGCAACAAAATGCATATGGTTCAGGGGCATTTGATGCACTAATAATATTTGAAGGGGATTTCTTTCAAAAGTGGCACAGTTTAGGTTCAGTGAGCTTTTTGGTCTTTTGCCTATGATATATATGTATATTAGCTGTTGCGCACAAAATTAAAATCATTTAGAGGGAAATGTAGGATAGATTGGAGAATGGGGTGTTAAAATTATATAGCATTAGGCAAGTATCATCGTGATTGTAAGCATCAATTCTGGGATTGTATTGGACAAATATAAGAATTTGAATTAACATTATTGTCTTTGTTTAGCTTCACTAATATAATAATATCTTGTTGGTTTGATGATTAACGTTCTTCTGAGTATTGCAGATTTTGGAATCATATAGTGATGTGATATACCTTTACATTTTGGACATGCTATGTGTTACTAAAAGAGTATGCAACAATTGCCTCAATGCGATTGCACTTTCTTGCATAAAAAGTGTCGTCCTGATCAATTTACATTAAGATTTTCTTTAACTCAGTAAAGTTATAGATTAAGAAGAGTATAATATTTTAATTATATTGACTTTTATTGTAGTTTAATTTTAAATCATATTTATGTTTTCTCAGTTGGCAATTAATTTGTATGTGGTATATAGCAGTTCGTATTTTTGAATATTATAAGACAACTGGAAATTAGTAAATTTCTAGATGTATCTGGTGCCGATTTAACGTTAGACAGTTTGATCCTTCAGTAAGTAATAAACAATATTTGAACCTAATTTGATTGTTCACAGGTTCTTGTGAAGAACGTGCCACTAGACCCCGACGAATCAATTAGCGAGCTTGTTGAGCACTTTTTCTTTGTCAATCATCCTGATCACTATCTTTTGAATCAGGTTTGGCTGAGCACTCCATATATATATATATATATATATATATATATATATATATATATATATATACACGTGTGTGTATGTGTGTGTGTGTGTGTGTGTGTGTGTGTGTGTGTGTGAGGTTTGACTGTGCTCTCCATATATATATTTATGTGTGTGTGATACATAGTATGCTTTAAATTGTTTTTGAACGTGAGACTCATTCACAATTTGTTCCTTGTCTACTTTTTATTTCATCATTAATTTCGTTGTGGATCATATTTAATCTTACTAACTTTGTACAGATCATTTGACATTCAGATAAGGGTATGGGGGAGTTATCGATGACAGATAGAGCCACTATTGTAAATATGTCTCCCGAGTATGGGGCAACTATGGGCTTCTTTCCTGTAGATCATGTCACATTACAGTACCTTAAACTAATTGGAAGAAGCGACGAGACCGTGAGCTTTCTCCCTGTATCATATGCAATTTTTTCCACGTGTACTGAATTTAATTGGATTCTGAATCATTTTGGCAGGTCAAGTTCATGGTTTCTATGTCCCATAACAGGTCCTCTTTTGCTAGTTCGCATGCTCCTTTGAAAATCCAATGCAAAACATCCTAAGTCCGTAGCTATCTATTGTCTTAACACCCACATAAGACTCAATCATTGTCTACCACATCCTATGCCGGCAACTCAACAGAGCCCAAGCTCAATACTGTTTCAGATAATATCTGATTCTCTATTCCTACGCTTTATCGTAATAAACATATGCAAGTGTTTGTTGAAACTCTTTCATATGATATTCTCAAAGGAATCATAAGTGTTAAGTCTCTAACATTGGATGGGGATACTATGGGCGTAAGTTTGTTCATCTGATTTTGTTTGTCCTATGCTTTAATTGGTCTTAAACAGTCCTTTATCCGTCACAAATAGATGACTGTTGTTTGTGTACTCAGGACTGAGTTCACAAACCACATCATATTGACCTCTTGTGAGTTATTTGCTTTCAATTGTCAATTCCAAGGATGACTACGTATACATTTATCTATCCACATTAGTGTTTTTCTATAATTTGAAATATTGACAGTTGTTTTGTATCCCACTTGGGCTTCTTTTTTTGGAAGCTATATCAGCCTCAATTTAGCTTATTACATCACATCCAATTGGAAGCTATATAGTTCATTATTCAGACCATATAGTCTTTATTATGTTAGTGTTATATGTCCTTTAATCTTAAGCTTTTCATTGTATGAAAATGTGTAAACATTAAAACAAACTTTTCATTGTATGTACATTTTACTAGTATGTACGTTTTACTAGGTTCATCTTCCAAGAAACGAGTCAGAGGACCAACACGAGGAATTGGGTTTCAAAAGAAATGTCACCCCCTAACCCCATTAGGATATAATTAACTCAATAGTTCGCAAACCACACTTATTATTTATTTATTTAGTAATACACATTAAAACAACTTCAAAGTTGTTATGCGGAATAAAAAAAAATACAATCGTTTTAAGGAGACATAATTAAAACAAAACTCCCATACCTCTTAACTTAATTACAACTAGTATAATGTACAAAACAAACTGACGAGGCAATACTACTATTCACTCAACATCCTAGACTTGGCAGTGTCAGCTTCAAAACCTAAAAATGTAAACATATAAAACCATGAGTTTAAAAACTCAGTGAATGTACTACATCTCTATATAGTAAAAGTACTATATTAACATCTCAACATATAAATATATCCATCTCTGGGCCAAATTAGGCCATGAACATATCCGGAGTTAATAAACCCCACATCTCCTTCCCGTAGGCAATAATCATCTCTATAGGTTTTAATAACCTAACATCTCCTGAATTGCATAGCAATTCAACATATCTTGACTTTTATAAAGTCATAACATCTCAACATCTCTTGACTTTTAATAAGTCATAACATCTCAACATCTCATGACTTTTAATAAGCCATATAATCTCAATATATAATACATACACATCATATCCATAATCAACTGAGTATGTACACTCACCTTGGGTTGTTAACTATGTATTCACGTTTCCCTCGGGTGGGGCTGAACTTGGTTGATTTGACCTTATACCTTTTAATCCAATCTAAATTCGTATTTAATCTCAATCATAAGTATTATCTTAATATATCTATATAACTTTCAATGACTTTACAACAACAATATAATTCTACTCAAGTCACATTCCATGAAACATGTGTAAAGACAAAACAATGGTATATATGTTGATAAGGTTATGAACATTCAACCATAGAAAATACCTCGTAAGGAATTTATAACTAAAATCAAGTAAACATAAAAGTATACTTCTCAATGTATATACACATGAAATATGTACTCAAACACCCTTGGGAAAGGGAAGATATACACCTTCTTTCATGGGGTATCCAGTATGGCCTCAAATTATTATCCTCCATACTTAACCATCCCATATTCCTAAATTGTATAAATACATGTGTCCAACCTTATCAATATGAAAACATGTATGAATATACTTTCCATTACAAGTGATGGTGTAATTTTTCAAGCCTCCTAGATCAAGTTATGGCCATTTCTTTACAACACAAGAAATCTTCCCTACAAACTCCTCTATTGTTCCTTCAACTTCCAAGAATTTTCATAATTTTTGTACAGCATAACTTTCCATGATTTTCAACCCATTTTCAATCAGCATACTTAGTAATACAGAATTAAAGTTTCATAATATTTTGACTTCATTTTCTATATCAAAAGATTGACCAAACTTAGGGTATACCCAAATTAAATATCCAAACAGCAACTATGTACCAACTTGAAACCATCACCATGGCCCAACCACAAGGAGTTAAATTCTAATTTTCGGATATGATATGAATATATGAGTCCATTTTCATATCCAATTGGAATTTCTGGATTCCAGTAAGTACACAAAGAGATATGCAAGTTTGAATACAAAGGTTTTCAATACAAAGCAATATGACCTATAACACCACTTATCTCACATATGAACCAATACATATTATCACAAAGGAGTATGGAATTTTAATCAATACTTCACGATTTATATACTTTGAAATAAGTATAATACAAGATTAAAATAATATTAACACATAATTTTACCTTGGAAACACCTTAAGAATGTTCTTGGAATTATTTTCCTAGATTTTAATGAAACCATGTCTTCCTTAACTTCTATTTCCTCTTTCCTCAAGCCAAAAACCCTTAAAACTGAACTTAGGCTTAAACTGGCTGAAGAAACATGTTAGAAGAAGAGTTTTAAGTCGGCCAAGGCTGCCTCCCAGTCCATCCAATCAAATTAAAACATTTGGTTTAATAAAAGACAATTTACCACTTAAGGAAATTGACAGATTTGCCCCTTGTTCGTAATTTTGGCCTAAATTCTTACTCGAACATCCGTTTGATGAAACGTTTGTTGTGTTACAACCCTAACTCACATGTCTACAACTATGTAGTTTTCACCTCAAGTCAGTTGTAATGTTATAAGGGTCAAAACTAGTCTTAAACAGGAACATTTCTATCGAAAATAACCAAATCTTTTGTTTGTAAATAATTCGACATTTGATGATTTATGAAAGTAGAATTATACTAACCATAATCACTTAACATTAGATATAATAATAACACTTTATTCATATCACATAAGATAATTATGATTTAAATATAATTTATCATAATTATATACAGGTTGTCACAAGAAACTTGAAAGGGGGGAGGATATTGAAATCATCATCTCGGAGGGTCGTATAGTGCATCATTTTGCATCTAATTTCAAATCTAAAATCGGCATTGTTATCCGCGATCACCCTCCATTTAAATTCCGGTTATGGGGTGACATCCCGGAAGAGAGCAAAGAACACATGTGGACACTTATGCTGGTAAGCTTCTACTTATGCTCATATATAGAATGCATCCCCATGTAAAGTTAGTTTTAATGTTTTTTCTTTTCTTTTAAATAGGATCAGTTTAAATTGCCAAATGAAGATAAAGTTGTGCAAAGGGAGAAAGATATTGAGAAGGAGATACAAGTTGTTGAGGCCATGAGAGAAGCTGATGAGGCGAGAAGGGAAGATGACGTGGCAAGGAGAGAAGCAAATGAAGCTTGAAGGGAGAACGGTGCAATGAAATAACGAATGGATGAACTTTTTGAAAGATTTGAGGAGTTATCTAATCGCATAGCTCGTAACAATACATGAGTATCACAAGAGATGCATGAAGTATAAATAATCAATAGTCTCATATCTATTTCTTTTGTACTTTTTTTTTGTAAACGATGAAACAATTTATGTAATTGATATATATGACTTGATTTTGAAGTGGAATATTATAAAGACATTGGGTATACAATATTATAAATATATTTTGTGAAGCAACGAAGCGTAAATGTTCTTACTAGATTGTCTTAATTATCTCAAATATTAAATAAGAAAATTGAATGCATTTAGTATTATTGGTTAATTATTTTATGCATAAAATATGAATATTAAATGCAATAACCATTAGTGGAGGCAATAATTTGCTACAGAAAAATATTTTTAGTGGCAAAATTGAATTGCCACTGAACTATTTTGACCTTAAGCAAGAACTTAGTTTTAGTAGCAAATCTTATATTTTCTACAAAAAGAACCTTTTAGTGGCAAATCTGAATTGCCACAGAATTATCTTGATTTTAAGAAAAAAATTAGTTTTAGTAGCAAATTATATTTTTGCTACAAAAAAAAACATTTTAGTGGCAATTAACGTATTTTTAGTGACAATTTTGAATGTTTTTTGTAGTAAATAATTTTCCACTAAAAGTATATCATTTAGTAGCAAAATCTGGTTGCCACTCAATGTATAACATTTAGTAGAAAATGCCAAAAAATTGCTACTAAAGGTATTAGCAGCGGATCTTTAGTAGCAAAGTTATGACAAAAAAAATTTTGCCACTAAATGATTTAGTGGAAAATTTTTAATGATTAGTCACAATTTTGTTTTGCAACTAAAAGTCTTTTTTCTTGTAGTGTGCAGATCAGTCCGCATTTTAAGAGTGTAGACCGGATATGTGTCACCTGGTGGTGAGCCCAGAAAAGAGAGAGTGTGTGCGTATAATTTAGGCGATAATTTCTAGGCACACCGTCAGGTGACACGTGTCTTGTCCGCATTCTTAAAATGCGGACTAGTCCACACAACATCATTATTATTATTATTATCATTATTATTATTATTATTATTATTATTAATATTAATATTATTATTATTATTATTATTATTATTATTATTATTATTATTATTATTATTATTATATAAGTGTTCTAAAAAACGGGCTTAGGCGTGAGGGTGTTTAGATACACCAAGTTTTGGCCCTAAGCGTGAATTAAGGCGTGGTCAACGATGGTCAATATTTTTTGGGGTAAGGCATGAAAAAATGCAAATTTTTTAGAAGTAAGGCGTGAAAAAAAGCGAGTTTTTTTTTTTATATTTTGAAAAAATAGTATTTTAATTTACAAATATTTAGACATATTTTTAAGGTATGTACCATTTTAGTATTTTTAATAGCCTTGTCATTGTTCAAAAATATTAAAATATATTAAAAAGCCCTAAACGCGTTTTCATGCCTTTTTACGCCTACGGCCCGCCTAGGCTTCTAAAGATTAAGTTTGGCCTTCATGCCTCGGTCATATATATATATATATATATATATATATATATATATATATATATATATATATATATATATATATAATGCTCTTGTGCGGGGCAGTCTGCATTTTAAGTGTGCGTGCCACCTTACGGTGAGCCGCGAAGTTATCGGCTAGATTATAGACACACTCTCTCTCTTTTCTCACTACACCAAAACACGCCATTAGTAACACAAAAAATTTACCGTTACTAAAATATTAGTAACACAATTTTCCGTTAGAAATAAGGCGTGGGACACGAAGCTAGTAATAGAAAATTCTGTTACTAATAGTAACGATAAAATTCAGAATTAGTAACGAAAATTCTATTATTAATAGCAACGGTAAAATTCAGAATTAGTAACGAAAAATTATGTTACTAATAGTAACGATAAAATTCCGAATTAGTACTAATAAAATTCCGTTGCTAATAGTAACAGTAAAAGCCTGAATTAGTAACGGTCAAATTCTGTTAGTAAAATTAATATATATTTAAAAAAAATCAAGATCCAATATCCTGATTATTCTTACCACGCTATTCAAATCCTAAGAATACATACAAAAATAGTCTACAAAAACAACGGCATTATATTGAACATTTACATTTATATAAGCCTCCACTCTTTATTTACAAAAAAAAATTAAACCAAACAAATGAAACATCGTAATACAATCGCCCTGAAAGTTACATTATTTTAGTAAAAGCATCCAATATAACATCTTAATACAATCATCCCCAAATGAGATATTGTTTTATTATAACAAATCAAATGAAATATAAAAAAGAAGTCCGTTGTTGTTGACTACCAACTTTCGTTTTATTATCATCGCCATCAACGCCGCAACCCGCAACGCTCGAAACTTGATGAGGATCCAAAAATGACATTCTATCAAACAAAACAAAATTATCATATTAGTTATAATATCAACATTTAGTCATACAAAATTAATTTAGTACAAAAAATTATCCACCAACAAAATTAATTGCACAAGTATGTGAACTTATAATATCACATTTCACATCAGCACTTAAAAGTAGGAAATTTCACATATAAACAAGTATGTGAACTTGTAATATCACACTTTCACATCAGCACAAAACACATGGTTTCTAATACAAATTTTTTTTTTGGTACAACTAGAACTGTTCACACAAACAGAGAAACACACTCACGCTGCACACAAACACTAAACACACACTTCATATTATTCACATAAACACACTATGATAAACAAAATGAATTAAACTTGCTCTGTACGTTATATCCAAGCAATTAGTTTGCATTCATGAATTCTGGCTATTTTTCATAAATTCACCCGATGTGAGATGTAAGAAATCCAAAAGAAAGAGCTCAAGTGCAAATTAGATCTCATAATGCTATCGTGAATACATGCATGCATTGTGAATTTAAACTCAAATTTTTATTTTTTTGGGTTAATACATGCATTATCTTATAAAGTTCATATTAACCTTCATTTGGTCATGGTCTCATGATGTTCTTGCTCCAATAATCGTGTCCAATATAACGGTGTTAATTCTCCCTAAACAGATATGCATGTCAGTATAACAAACTAGGGAAATTAATAAAAACAAAGTGATTATTTCCTTAACCTTTCTAGAAATGTAACCACTCTCTAGTAAATATAAACATAATCATTGGGGCTCTCAATTGAGTAAGATTTTCTCCAAAATCGTTTTGAGAATATCCTAGCACCATGTAACTGATCAAACATGTCCTCTAACCACAAAATGGGAAAACGGTATAACCATGACAGCAAAAGGTAACTTGGTGAGTATCGCATTTGAACATTCAGCTTAACGGCAAAATGTAATATTACCATCACATCACTAAAAGGTATACGAAAAAATTCAACACACAAAGAAATTCAATAAAAAAAATTTGTAAAAGAAAATCAATATTCTTTAGTACTTGCCTGAACTCGTTTGTTTCGAGAGTATTGCTCCACCCCATTATAGTCGCTCTCGCTAAATTGCTTACAGGAAAAACTAGCTGAATTTCTATAACTATAACATGCCAAATAAAATAAATAAAATAAGGAGAAATTTAGAATTCTCTTACCTGTAAATCTTTGGTCAATGAATTTGTATACATTCCTCCAAAGGAAACTGTAATAACACGAGCATCAGGTGCAGCTTTCTCCAGCAATGGCAGCATCGATTATGTCATGGTATAAGTGCCCAGTACATTTACAGCGAAATTCCACTCGTATCTGGTGTTATAGGAAGCAAAAAAGACATTGAATCAATTAATTTGCAGTGTTTAATAATAATTAATGAGATATACTAAATCTGGCCTAATCAAATAGGAATGTGAAGTACCCTTCCGATGTGGTCACATGATTATTCTCTAGCACACCAGCATTGTTAATCTATATGAGACAAAAATTTCTATTAGATATTTCATGACTATTGTCAGATAAGAAGTTACATAACAAATCTACCTTAATGGGCATAATCAGATAAAATAATGTGTACTGACTCAATTAACAAATTGTAATATATTACATTTGAGAAAGGGTGTGTGTGTGTTAAGGGGGTGGCGGGGGGGTAACTATCAACTGCTGGCATATGTTAATGGTATGGTGCAAACACAAAAGATTTCAAAAATTGGAGTTTAAACAAAAATTAATGGTCAAAACATAGGAACCTCACACAATGTTGTATTAGTTTTTAAGAAACGCAATGAATTAGTTTAAAACAGAACATAGCATTGTAACATAATGACATCATACAATGTTATATAATGAAGACCCCAAAATTTAATTCTACAAGCATTTAAATGCAGCTGATACTCACACATAATAGGTTTCGACAATCAGCAGAAACTCACACATAATAGGGTATTGAGTACTGAACACACATTATCCTCTATTAAGAACATGAGTTATCAAAGTTTAAATAACTAAGAATATATTGTAACGTGTAATACCCCGTATTTTTATGCTTTATTAATTTGGGGATTTATTAAATTTAATGTGAGTTATTAATTTAATATAAATCCGGAAATTAATTACTTTACAATTATTAACGTGATGTGAGTTAGTAATTATGGGAAACTTGTTGAATATTACAAATGAGTAAAGTGATATAATATTGGTTCTATGAAATGTCACGAGTGAATAAAATGATAATTTTAGAAATTTGAGTCGGGACGCACCCGTGTCGCGTCGGGACTAAATATTGATTAATAAAAGTGAAATATTTTTAATTTATTCGTATGGTCATTTTGAGTGCTCCAACGTGTCCGGAAGGGTCGAGATAGTCAGGAAAGTGTACTCGGGGTTTTAGTTTTGGTCTCGGGGCGTTTTTAGGTCTTTTAGCACCCCGGGAGGGCATTTTGGACATTTTGCATTTTTGGGTAATTAAACCCACGAAAATTATTAGGCTATATCAGCCATTTGGAATAGTACTTTAGGGTTATCAGACTCAAAACTTTAGAACGGCCATAGGAGAGGGAAGGATAAAGCTTTCCAAGCAAATCAAGGCCAAAAAGTCATCCGATTGCACCGCCACCACCACCTACGCGTAGATCGCACGACGGGGAACGCAACCACACCAAATTCGTTTACAAATCAGAACTCTGAAATTTCTAGGCAAGTGTTTGTCTTGCTTATTTTCGTTAATGCATCACTCATGTTAGTCTAGGGATTGATTAGGATGAGTTTCATGGAAGAAAACCCATGTTGGAGATAGGAATTGCATGTAGTAATGATATAAATGGAAATCTGGAAATCCCCTTCATATGTAGAGGTTGAACCACGGATTTATGATGTTTTAGAAGAAGAAATTCTGGAAAAATATTGATTAGAACAAGGTTAAAGAAATTTCTAGGGTTCATGAGGTTTATCCAAGTTTTGCCCTTTTAATACATGGTTATTGATGATAATTCACATGCTTTACGTAGAAGATTGTTAGTTTGGGTTTATAATGTTTGTAGTACGAATTTCTGGGAGTTTGGGTGTTAAAAATATGGATTTGATTGAGGTTGGATTATGAAACCCGTAACTGTTAAACTGCACAATTCGCCATACCTATTTGATAGATCAATCGAACCAGGAGTGTCGATCGATCGACGCATCGATCGATCGAGCTCCTTCCATCGATCGATCGACCCCTTATGGCAAACTCATATTTCCCCTTTGTAAATAGTTAAATTCAAATTAAATGAGTAAAAATATTTGGACATCCTCATTAAAATATTTTGGAAGGTAAGGGAGACCAATAGGACTTATTAATAATTACGAGAGCTTTAATGTAAGACGAGATGTACATTTTTGGGATATTTACATATAAGGGACGATGGAATTATGTATTAAAGGGAGAGACGCGTAATGTAGTTACGTTGGAAATTAGATGAGTACCTACTGAAATTCTACACTTGGGAGGATAGAGTTCATGAGTGTTAGATAGTGAGTTGGAATAATCCCTCAAATTAGAGTAAGAGACGAATCATTATAAGTGATAACTAAATAATGAGAAATGAGGACAAACGTTATAATTATGGGTTATGAGATGAACCTAAATTTGTTATGGTAAAAGTACTATATTTATATGACTGTGTTTATGCATATACTATATACGTGTGAAAATCATGCCCGTGCTACTTGCTATCCCTGAGGTTACCGCGCTGGGACAGTCTTATCTCGATGTGCCTTTATGGGGGATATTGACTCGTACCCTAGAAGATAGATATCCTTGGTACAGGCTATCTGATCGATGGTCAGACGGTCCTAAGAGACGTGAGGGTATGTACTGACCTCTTAAAGACTTGGAATCTATGCTTCGCCTCAATATTGTTTGTGTATGTGTTAATACAGTTCGAGAGTGATTCCGAACTTGTATTTCCCTTAGTACGAGTGAGACGGGAATTGGATAGCAGAGTATGCCCGCACCATAATTTTTATGTTTTGTGTTGTTAGAATATATATAGATTATAGGAGTGTTTAATATATATAGATTATAACACGACACCGTGTGTCATCCATATTGTTACAATGGCAACAATTTTTTTATGGTTTACAGCTGGAGTCCTCTATTTTGAATGTCATCTTTTCGCCCATGGTATTGTCCAAAACCAAAGCTGGTATTGCTGTTAGCGTTTTCAGTACGCCTTTGGTACACCAACAGGCACACCACGTGTCTCTTTTTTAATATTGTATGTTGTATTTCTTTTACCGCCACAAGATCATATATTATCTACGAATGTGTGTGATTAATATCAATCCTTGTGAATCCTTTATTCTCCAATCAGAGAACTCTTGCTATGTGTATAAATATTGCCTTCGGCCTCATTTAAAATTAACCGAGAAAAATTATTTTTAAGTGAAAGCTCTGCTGAAATTTTGAGAGAGAGATTATACACCTCATTCAAAAAGATTTATCTTAAGAGTGTACACTTAGATCCAAGGCCGTTCCTACTCAATATTTTTGAAATCTTGAGGAGTCAATCTTGGACGTTTTTTTCAGAACATCATCTCTCAGTTCTTGTTGATTTTTTCATTTTGAAAAATCCGGCTGTGAGTATCTCTAATTATTGTTCTTGTTATATTTGTTAATTTAGATCTGTTATCTATTAGATCTACTTTCTTGTAGTGAATTTCTGACATAAATTTTATACATATAAACACTACACACATGAACAATATTCTTGTGGTATTAAGTCTGATCTGTTTTTTTTAGATCTATTTGTGTGAAAAAGTCGTGTACACAAATCTGATATGTTTAATGACTTTGATTATTTTGATATGTTCTAAATCAATGCTTAATTAAAACATTTTGTTTTAATTGAATTGAGAAATATTGGTTCTTTATATTCATTTTATTAGGTTTAGACATTTAAACCTATAGAGGAATAAATTGTAGAAATCTAAAATCTGATTTTATACTTGCATGAACCATATACTTGATGATTTGAGAATATAGAACTGTTTAGACTAAATCAAAGAATATCATGTTGCTGAACTGTTTGGATTGAACTTACATATATATATATATATATATATTTGAGATTAAAATTGATTTAATCTAAATATTCTTTAAGATAATTACATGATATTTTCAGTGTTGCTATTTGTGTATAGGATTACTTGGTTGATTTAAGTGATTTTCAGGAATTAATTTACATCTCATATCACTTAGATATATTCACTCACTTTGTATTCACGTAGATATATTTATGGATGTGAATATTTGAACAAGTCTAGTGTTCAAGATTTAAAAGAAAATAAATCTTTTCAAAACTGTATTGAAAGTCAAAAAGACTTGACTTGAGTTGACACAAGACTTGCGAAGATATATGTGAGATATATTATGTTGCATAACATTTGGTGTGTATCATTTAAGTGTGGGTGTGTCATCTAGGATAGAACACCACACACAAATACTTCACTAGAAAATAAGACACAATAGGCGCTGAGGTGATCTTTAGCTAAAAGAGCAAAATGGAGACGATAAGAAGTGTAAAACGCAATAGCAAGAAAGGAAAGACTTAAAGAGAGAGCATAATAAGCAACCAGGGAAGATTCTTGATCGTGTGAGGTAATAGATACATCTATCTTCGTTAGTTGTCGTGTTTGTTGATTGTAACTCGTTCCTATTGTTTTTATTGTTTTAGTGGAAGTAGATTAGGTGACTCCTAAAGGAGTCCGTCGTTTTTCCCAGGTAAGGGTTTTTACGACGTAAAATAAACACCTTGTGCTTTACTTTACAGATTTGTAATATCTCGCCTCATACGAAAAAGTAGGTTTAATAATAGAAATGCACCTAATTAATTTAATCATATATTATTTGTTTTGACACCTAGTTAACTCAAGATAATAATTAGGACTATTAATTGACTTGTCAAACTAAAACCTGTTTTAGCAAAGTTAGCAATTCAAGAAAAGTTTGCATTGGTCCCTTCTTGAATAACATAGATAACTTGTAGGTAATTGGAGTTTATTTTGGCAAATTGTTTTACTTCCTCATTATAGTCTATCATATAAGCCGCACGTTCACACAAAATAAGCGTTACCAAGATCTTTCATCTAAATTTCTTTAAAAGAAATATCTTAGTTTCGTGCAACATACTTATATCTTTGGTGGAAATCAAGATTTGATCAACATATAAAACCCAGTAAGTATGATTACTCCCATTGAACTTATGGTATATACAATCATCACCCATATTTATCTCAAAACCAAACGAGACGACAAGTTAATGAAACTTATAATACCATTGACGATAAGCTTTCTTAATCCCATATATGGTTTTCTTTAACTTGCAAACCATTTTCTTTGCATCTCCCGATACAAAGTTTTCTGGTTGCACTATATAGATTGTTTCATCAATTTCACCATTGAGAAACGCAATCGTAACATCCATTTGATGAAGCTCAAGGTCAAAGTGCACCACAAGTGGCATTATTATCCTAAAAGAGTTTTTCGATGAAATCGGAGAGAAAATCTTTGTATAATCGATGCCCTTTTTCTGTGTAAAGACTTTAGCGACAAGACATGATTTGTATCTCTCCACATCACCTTTCAAATCCCTCTTGGTTTAAATATCCATTTGCAATCAATGGGTTTTGCACGTTCAGGCAATGGGACAAGAACCCAAACGTCACTGTCCTTCATTGACTTTATCTCCTCATTCATGGAATCAATCCACTCTTGATATTTAGAACCTTCCATGGATTGACAAAAATTGATTGGACCATCTTCCATCGCACCAATGCTAAACTCATTTTGAGAAATACAATGTAATCATCTAGCACAACACTTCTTCTTTCTCTAGTGGATCTCCTTAATGGCATAGATTCTAGATGTGGTAGAGTTTGTTCTTCTAGAACGGGAGGTTCTTGGATATTGTTTTGATTATAATCTACTTCTGGAATAATGTCAGGAATAGGAGCCCGATCAATATTAATAATAGTTGTGGTAATATCAACATATTCCTCTTTAAACCCAAAATCCTTAACCTTATCCCTCCCTGGCAAACTCAACATCCTCAAAGAACCGGACATTTCTCGTCTAAAAAATTATTTTAGTAGTAAGATCATAGAATTTGTAACCCCTAGATCTTTCAAAGTATCCAATAGCAACTAACCGTTCTGGAATCCAGTTTCTTTTCATGTGGTCTATAAGGCCTCGCTTCAGCGAGACATCCCCACATATGAAGGTGCTTCAGACTAGGTTTCTTGCCTGTCCAAAGTTCAAAAGCGGTTTTATCAATTTCTTTAGTTGGTACTCTGTTAAGGATGTACATTATAGTCTTTAATGCTTCACCCCAGTGTAAATCTGGTAAGTTAGAGTAACTGGTCATACTCTTTACTATGTCTTTAAGCATTTTGTTTCCCCTTTCAGCAACACCATTCATGCTTGGAGAACCTGGCATGGTGTACTATGGGATGATACAACACTCCTCTAGGAATTTAGCAAATGGTCCCGAGCTTTGTTCACCTGAACCATCATACCTACCGTAGTATTCACCGCCACGATCATATCTAATGCTTTAAATCCTTTTACTGAGTTGATTTTCAACTTCAGCCTTGAATCATTTGAACACATCCATATATTGGGACTTTTCATGGATGAGATAAAGGTATCCATAACGTGAAAAATCGTATATGAATGTAATAAAATATTTTTGACCGTTCCACGAAATCATAGGGAATGGTCCACAAATATCTGTATGTATCAGTTCTAAGACGTCTGTAGCCCTATTGGCACCAAATCTCCTTATGTTTATCAGTTTTCCCTTTATGTAATTTGTGCAAATTTTAAAATCTGAAAAATCTAGGGAATAGAAAATTCCATCTGACATAAGTCTTTCAATTCTCCTTTAGGAGATGTGACCTAATCTCTTATGCCATAATGATACGGAATTCTCATTGGTTAATTTTCTTTTGATAACTCTCGTACTTAATTGCAAGGTTTCGTGATATGAAGCAACTATATCAAGCATATAAAGGTTATCCACATAAGATAAAAAATCAGTACTAACCAAATTTGAATTATGAAGAAGACTAAATTTATTATTTCCAAAAGAACAAGTATAACCCAATTTTTCCAATACTGAAATAGAAACAAAGTTTCGTCTAAATGAAGGTATAATAAATGTCTCATTTAAATCCAAATAAGTACAAGACCTAAATATCCCAATTTCTTCAACTTCAACCTTCTTGCCATCGCCCATAAAAATGTATCTTTCACCATCATTTGGCTTTCGGCAACTCAGGCAACCCTGCATAGACACACTAATGTGAGTGGTTGCACCATAATCTATCCACTAAGTGTGTTTAAGTACCGAAGTCAAATTAACCTCAGAATAAACTAGATTAAGAAGTATATATTTTTTTTACACGCCTAACATGATAATTTGTGCATTGCTTCTTCCCATGTCCTGTAGCTCCACAAAAGAAACAACCATCAACAGTTTTTTCTTTATGTTGTTTCTTTGGATATGGAACCACTTCAGCTTGTTTATCCTTATTTCTTTTCTTCCCCTTATTTTTGGAAGTACTATCCAAATGAAAACATTCGATCTTATCTTGCTTCAGTCTTTCATCTTCTTACACATAATGTGAGATGAGCTCATTAAGAGACCAAGTATCCTTTTGGCAGTTGTAGCTCACCTTAAATTGACTGAATTATGTGCCAAGTGATATCAGAACCAAATGCACAAGCAAATCCTCAGAGAGATCAAGCTTAAGTTCTCTTAACATTGAAGTAAGATGAGACATTTTCATAATGTACTCCCCAAAATTCCCATTACCTTTATATTTCATTGAGATGAGACTTGCCAAAAGTGTACTTGTTTCAGTCTGTCATTATTGGCAAATCTGTTCTTAATTTCTTCTAGGAAATCTTTGGTTGTCTTTATCATTTTCGATATTATGCCCCTGAATGCTTCTGGAATGACCTTCTTTATGATCATCAAACACATGCGATTTTACTTGTCCCATTTTTCAAGGTCCTCTTTGTCATTTAAAGAACTTTTATCCGTAAGAGATGTAGGAGAGCGAACCCTTAACCCAAGGTCCAGATCCAGGACACTGAGAACTATATGAAGGCTCTCTTGCCATGACTTAAAGTTTGTACAGTTAAGCATAGGAATAGAATTAATACTAACAGTAATGTTAGAAGAAGAACTGATAGATGGATCCAGAGAACAACAAATAAATTAAATTAGCTCATATAAGTCTTAAATAAAAAATTAATTCAAATAAAAGGCAAACCCCATTTTAAGATAGCGGACACTCTATTAATATGTTATCTTTGGAAAAAATATTAACTCGTAAGTGATATATTGTTGTAATAATCAAACACTGATAATAAGAACATATCGAATAATAATTCTTCCTTTGGGCCAATTTATTATTCATATGTAAAACTAAATAATTATCACGCGCTTATTATTAAAGTGTCACATGCAATTTTGTTAAAAATTAATCTTCCTTTCGGGCCGATTAATATTCACATAAATTACATGCACATAATCCTTTTATATTTCGAAATAACATAATTTTTTTTTTGAACAAAAGAGGTCACTTTGGTGACATATTGTTTAAATTAATCTATCTCGAAATATATATATAAATACACCAATATTTGAATTTAAATGTGTATTACATACAAGCAAGCTTGAAAGTAATAACCTGTAAACACTACATATTAATGTATATCAGCAACATAACCAAAGTGGCTGCTCAGCTTAGTGGTTGATAGATTAAATGAATGGTCTCAACATATGGAAGGTCATGGGTTCGAAACCCATTAGACACCCACCTCGAGAATAATTTTCGTCATTTTGTATGTCTTAAAAAAAAGGAACACCAATAGTCGAACACTTGACTTTTCATTTTCAACAAATCATCCATTAACAACGAACCAGATCCAGTTTAAATTAATATGATGTGAATTAATAATAAAAAACAACAAAAACATGTCATTTTATTACAAAACCGACGTAGTTTTTTTAATTGTCTTATTTGCTATCACAGAACAGTCATGAACAACAAATCCAAGGTGTTTCTCAATCTTCAAAAAATCATATAAAATCAACGACTAGTCCAAATTTCAAGAATTTTATATCGTTGGAATCGTAATGAAACGAATAATATTTATGTACCAAAAATTTTCAGAAATATTGAACTTTTTTCAAAAAAAATATTTTCAACCCAAAATTAATATAAATACCTTCTGAATATATTCTTAACAATTCAACATGAAATGGCTCGGATACCACAAGTTAGATTAATTTCTATCTTGTGACAATCATCACACAAACAGGAACATTCATAATGAATTATCAAGAAAAATAAATATTGATTTTGCGAAAGCATATCTGAATCCATAACGAGAAAATTAAAATATATGAGTTTGAGGTTTTATGCTCTTCCATATCAACACTTTTATTTCCTCTCTAAATTTCTCTCTGACTATAGAAATCAGAAGAATGATATAGTGTGATGTAGGACCATGACCCATATTTATAAGATAATCGTCTCTTTTCATATTTCGTATATTTCTATTTTAACTCATCATAAAAATATAAATTATGCTTGTCTCTACACATTAAAACCTACACTTTAATAATATATTATTAAGGCCCGAAAAACCTAAATTAATCACTTTAATTGGCCTAACTCTATTTGATAGCCTATAATTCATATTTATTTCATATATAAACCCATATATTATATTTATCTCTATCATATAAAATATGAGAAGGCAGCTCATTAAGGGGAGACACTGCATAGAGCTTAAACTGCAGACAAAGAAAAAGAAAGTGTCCCTTTTACAGTTTAAAAAAAAAAAAGAAATTCAAATTTTTTTACAAGAAATTAGTTTAGTTTAGAATAATTTTTAGGTTTCGTTTTTAATCTTATTTTCATACTCAATTGATTTTGATTGTGGAAGAAAGAAATGCAATTCAGAAACGTGATTCTAAGGGGGACTTTTTGTATCGTAATTCTTTCTCTTCTCTTTAACTCTTTATTGATATTATTGTGATTGTGCTTGCTTATTAAAATATGTTTGGTTAATCATCTCATTCAAGGGGTGGGATGAAACAGCGTAGGATGTTAATTTAATTATTTGATCTTGTTACATTTACTCACCTTCTCACAGACTAGAGATATACCTACCAAATTCTCAGACACTTTGATTCATAGGTATATATCCAGTAAAAATTGAAGTCAAAACGTTGATTCTAATGGCAGTCTAGGAATTACTCTCATGATAATAAAGATTGTTTCACATAAATACATGTTGAGTTTTAGGAAGGATTACGCTTTTGGTATTCAGTAATTTTATGCTTTACTTTGATAGTTGAACATTGTATTCCTTTATACTTTTTTAGTTGGGTTGTATAGCTTTTCATCGTCAAATAAGAGACTACTTTTCAATAAAAAATTTGAATTTTGTGGGTACATTTACTACAAACCCTCACGAGACAACACTCGTCTGTATAGTCATCTATAAGTTTAACGGCTTGTTGCACATACAAAGTGAAATTGCAAGTTCCTGTGAAAGTGGCACACTTTAGGTCGTCTATATTTTTATTTATTTTTGCTCGAGAACTAGCAATGTTCTATTTGGGGGTGGTGTGATAAACACCAAATAAAGTTTAATTTATTCCCCAAATATGTGCATTTTAATTGCTCGTTCTCAATAAAATGGGTCTTACGTTTGTATTAATCTATATTTCAGGTCAAAAGGAAGTCATGGTATCAAATTGTGCTAAACGAACATTATTGCGACAAAGTAGCGGTCAAAAGCGTTCAATGATGAAATTCAAAGCGGCCATGAAGCTAGAGTTTTTTAGCGTGCGCAGATTAATACCGATGCCTTAAACCCATTTACATACCAAACTTAAACCTAAACTGAACCAAGGCCATCACCTTAACCTCGTGTGTGTTTAGTTTGTACTATAATATTTATTTTTATTTTTATTTAAGTCATGTATAATTTTTATATTTTATTTGTGTGTGTATAATTGTAAATATTAGCGCCCATGTATTTATTTATTTATTTATTTACATCAAGTGTTTTATGTTTTTATGTGAATATAATTGGCGTGTTTTTTTTATTTTATTTTTAATTATTTTATTTGTTTTTATTTATTTTATTTGTTTGATTTTATTATTATTATTATTATTATTATTATTATTATATATTTGAGTCTTTTATTAATATGTTAGGATTTTAATTTTAATAGGTTTTATTTTTACACATTTTATTTTTATACATTTTATTTTTATTTGAGTTATAAATAATTAAAGAGTTTATTTATTTAGGTATAAAGTGTACACACACACCTTATTGACATGCACACACACCCAATACAACCAAACCTTATCCCTCCCTCCTACTCAACGAACCCAAAACCCAACTCCTACAAACTTAAAACCCCCTATTCCGGTAGCCTTACTTCCTAAACCACAACCGTCGGCGACTTCAATACAAACCCAACCACCTCTCAAACCCAACTCCTCCTTGCCAGCCATAAAACCCAAGTGCAAGAAACAAAAGATAAAACATAGGTTGGTAGCTCTTGTTTTTTAGTTAGCTTTTAAAAATCCAAAGAAAATCAACTTCGTGGGTTATAAAACATAGGTTGGTAGCTCATTAATGGGAGACACTGCATAGAGTTTACACGGCTGACAAAAGAAAAAGGCACTGTCGTTTTTACAATAAAAAAAAATTAAAAAAAAAAAAGATTAGATCAGGTTTGAATAATTTTTAGGTTTAATTTTTTTACTTTTTTTGTAATCAAGTGAATTTGAATGTGGAATAAAGAGACGCAATTTATAAACGCAATTCAAATGGAGACTTTTTGTATCGTAATTATTTCTCTTCTCTTTTAACTCTTTATCGATATTATTGTGATTGTACTTGCTTATTTAAATGGCTAATCACGTCATTCAAAGGATGGGACGAAACCGTATAGGATGATAATTTAATTATTTAAACCGTATAGGATGATATTTCTAGGAGAATTAGTTTTTAATTGTCATGGATTAATTTACGTTTCAAGAGATAGTAAATTAATTTAGTTTTAATATTTTATTTTGAAATCGAACTAGAGATGGGTTTTCCTAAACTTTGAATATTAACTCAGTGTCGAAATTTGATAATTCATATAATTTTTAAGAAATTAATCTTAGCGGGTAGTTTATTAAAAAAAAGTATAAATCATAATTTTTTAAAGTAGGACATTTTTAAATTAATTTTCTAAAAACAGATATTATTAAATCGACGATTGTAACGAGGGTTAAATTGTAAATTTAATATTATCTCAAAATATTTCAATCAATAAATTGAGAAATTAAAATAATTGATCATGGGATGTAATCCCACCTCTTGTATCATCTAATAATTATGAACTTGATTACGTGTCAATTTTAGTAGTTATTTAGTCACGTATGATTTTAGCATTTTTATTCTCCATTTGAAATTATTATTTTTTAAATATATAAAAAAATATTTTAATAAAAAAATTAAAATTGCAACCATTCACACTATTTGTTTTCCACTTGCTAGTTGAATTGATACCTTATTTACCGCAATACGAATTATTTAATAAGTTTTGTAGGAATTCAAGCGATTTTGAGACTCAAGTTTTAAAAACAATGACCATATGTAAAAGCCAGTTATCAGAAATCATAACTATTAATTTAGGGTGGATAGAATAACATTTTGGTGTGCGAAATGTTAAAGGGACAAAAACATGACTCAAAAGTGAGATACAATTGATGCGTCGCGTTTGTATACATAAATAGTATAATAAATATTGAACATGCACGATCTTATGAGAAAGACTTGCAAGTGCAGTTCTGCCAATTATCGCGTGGACATAGGCCACGCTTGGCTTGGTTGAACTACTTAAATCGTGCCATTCATTCTTGAGTTTGTTGCAACACATAAGGTTTGAACTAGATTATTTCTCCATTATTATACTCCATTTGTTCCAAATTAAAAGTGCACTAGTCTTTTTTTTCGTTGTCGTCAATTAATAATTCATTTTTCATTTTTAGAGATAATCAATTAATCAAATTCCATGATATTGAATAAATTTTAATCTTGGTTACGGATCGAATATAGACCCTTAATTTTGAGATGGAGGATTATTTGGAAACATAGATGTCCCTCTCCCTCTCTCTCATATAATCATCGGACTGCATAATTGAGCTCAGTTGGATTTCATTTATGAATAATATTTTAATATATAATGCGGGAGAACACTTGTTTTAAGTGCATATGAATAATACATTACAACATTTCAGGTAATTCATTATAGAAATAACCTCAGAACACGCAAGAAAATCTTAACACAGTAGTAACCACATATGATTCTTCGCAAAAACGAACAAATAAACAACACAATCACGTGAACTCACAGATCGGAAAGAACATGAACCATTCCTTTGCACGCTATGCATATAGCTTCTAATGCCTTATGCTTAGGGATAGTGATTCCTTTTCCTTCAGTCATGTCCTCCAACTCTTCATTAAGCCTCTCCCATTCAAAGCATTGAATTAGCGTTGCCAAACACAATCCCACCACCCAATGAGCAAGTCCAGCCCCAGGGCACTGCCTCCTACCTCCACCAAATGGTAAGAATTTATATGTCCCTCCTTCTCCAGCTTCATACCTCTCTGGCCTGAAACTCAATGGGCTATCCCATACTTTAGGGTCCCTCTGAATGGCTGATGCATTGACCAACAACATTGTACCACGGGGTACATGATAACCTCCAACGGTGCAGTCCTTGGAGGAGTAATGTGGTCCCAAGAGTGGTGCTGCAGGATATAATCGTAGCGTCTCATTAACAATGCCTTGGAGATATGGCAACTTGGCAAGGTCCGGTTCATCGGCTAAACGGTCTTGTCCGACAACTTCATCCAACTCAGCTCTAGCCTTCTTCAACACATCTTGGTTGTTGACCAAAAGCGCCATAGCCCACTCTATTGTCACCGACGAAGTGTCTGTGCCCGCAAGCAAAAGCACCTGCGTGTGTTACCAAGGAAATAAACTTTAAAATATAGTACAACAGGTGCAAACTTAACGAATCAAAATAATTTGCAAGTCAACTTACGTATTAGAGTTTTATTTAGCATTGAGGGTATTTTAGTATTTTCCCTTCTCTTATTATTATTAGGTGGTTGTAGTAGGTTATATATTTATTCTCTCTTCTTCCTTTTATTGTAAGACATTTTAGTATATGACAATATGAAACCCTAGCCCCTCTTTTTCTCTCTTTCCATTTGATTGTAGATCTTTGATATGTTATCATGGTATCAGAGCGGGATCAAAGTTTAATCTCATTAACACAGTCCGCGGTACTTTTTCTGTTCGCTCGACTATTTTGAAGGTAATTATGGTCGTTTTCCTCATATTTGTTCGATTAATTGTTTAGTTCGTTCGATTTGGTTCTGTTTTGGTGTTGTTTGATTGTTTATTTTCGCAATGGCTGGTGAAAGAGATGATTCGCTGCAATCAATTAGTGTCAGATTAGATGGAAAAAATTATACGTATTGGAGTTATGTTATGAAGAATTTTTTGAAAGGGAAGAAGCTTTGGGGTTACATTAATGGCGATTTGAGTAAGCCTAATGATAAGACGAACGTTGAAAAATATGCAGAGTTGTTGGATGTTTGGGAGGCAAACAACTCGAAAATCATCACTTGGATCAACAACTCCGTTGCACCTTCTATAGGTATGCAGTTGTCTAAGTATGATTATGCAAAGGATGTTTGGGATCATTTGGGCAGATTGTATACCCAATATAATTTCGCAAAAAAGTACCAATTGGAGTGCGATATTCGGGCTCTTGAGCAAAATAAATTGAGTATTCAGGAGTTTTATTCTGCCATGACGGATCTATGGGATCAGTTGGCTCTCACAGAGTCGGCTGAATTGCGGGCCTTTGCACCATATGTTGCCAATAGGGAGGAACAACGCCTGGTTCAGTTTCTGATGGCATTGCGTGATGATTTTGAGGGTCTTCGTGGGTCGATTCTTCATCGTAGTCCACTTCCAACTGTAGATTCCGTTGTTCACGAGTTGTTAGCCGAGGAGATTCGTCTCAAGACTCAGTCAGGGAAGGTAATTTCTTCGGACCCTAATCCATCTGTTTTCGCAGCCTCCTCTCGGCCTCTTTCCAGTAATCAGAACAATCCTTATTCGAGAGTTGCAAGTGATGAATGTAGCTACTGTAAGGAGAAGGGTCATTGGAAGTCTCAGTGCCCTAAGTTGCGAGCACAACAACAACAACAATCAAATAGTCGACCATCTCAGCAGCAGTTTTCTGGTTGGAAATCCAATAACCAATCTCAGCAGCGTTCATATAGGCCTTCACAGCCTAATACTGCAGCAGTTGTACCGCCATCAGACTCATTTGCATCCGGTTCTTCATCCTTAGCTCCATCCATGTCTTCTCTTGCTGAGCAGTTTCAAAAGTTTCTTGCCACGCAGCCTCACGCCATGTCCATCTCTTCACCAGGTAAGTCCTCAGTTATTTGGATTCTAGACTCCGGCGCTTCTAATCACATGTCACCAAATTTGTCCTCTTTTGGTTCTTTTTGTCCCACTTCTTCGTTGCCCGTTATGACTGCTGATGGTACTCCCATGCCCTCAACGGGTATTGGGACTATTGAATCACCCAACTTCTCTCTCTCTAATGTTTACCACATTCCTAAGCTTACAATGAATCTTATCTCTGTTGGTCAACTATGTGATGCCGGTTACTCAGTTTCCTTCTCTTCTACCTTTTGTCATGTGCAGGATCCACAGTCTCAGAAGGTGATTGGGACAGGCCGTAGGCAGGGGGGATTGTACATCATGGAGAAACTTAATGTACCAATGGTTACAGCTTCCAGTGTTGACTTGTCATCCTTTCGTTTGAGTTCAGATTCGTCTAGCTTTTATTTATGGCACTCTCGTCTTGGTCATGTCTCAGGTTCACGATTAAAATATTTGGCTTCCACAGGAAAATTAGGAAATTTGCATTGCCATGATATCTCTGATTGTAGCGGTTGTAAACTTGCAAAATTTTCAGCTTTACCATTTAATAGAAGTATTTCCTCTACTTTTGCACCCTTTGATCTTATTCATTCTGATGTGTGGGGACCGTCTCCTATTATTACAAGAGGAGGGTCTCGATATTATGTCTCCTTTATTGATGATTATACGCGTTACTGTTAGGTTTTTCTCATGAAACGACGTTCGGATTTTTTTGATATTTATAATAAATTTCGTGCCTTTGTCAAAACTCAACATTCTACTATTATAAAATGCTTTAGATGCGATTTGGGTGGGGAATATACTTCTCAAAATTTCGGTGAGTTGCTTCATTTAGATGGAACTATTCACCAATCATCTTGTACTGACACTCCTCTGCAAAATGGTGTTGCTGAACGGAAACATCGGCACATTGTTGAAACTGCTCGCTCTCTTTTATTATCTGCATATGTCCCTAGTGAGTTTTGGGGAGAGGCTGTCCTTACTGCTGTTAATCTGATTAATAAGATTCCGACCTCTCATTGCTCAGGTTTGTCACCTTCTGAAAAGTTGTATGGGTGTGCCCCTGATTATTCTTCCTTAAAGGTGTTTGGTTGTACTTGTTTTGTTCTTAGACCTCATGTGGAACGTACCAAATTATCTCCAAAGTCAGCTATTTGTGTCTTTCTTGGTTATGGTGAGGGTCAAAAGGGATATCGTTGTTATGATCTAGTTACAAAAAAATTATATGTCTCTCGCCATGTTGTGTTTCTTGAGCATATTCCTTTCTTTTCTATTCCTGATAGCCCTCATGAACTCACTAAATCTGATCTCTTCAATATTGATCCGTTCTCTGATAATGATGAGAGTGTGCCATCTGAAGTACCTTGCACCACCGATAGTGTGCCACCCCATGTTGCTCCTGTTCCTATTATTTCTACTGATGCAGGTACTTTGCCATCCGATGTTCCTGATGCTCCCCCTTCTCGTGTGGCCACCCAAGCACCTGCTGAAACGGTGGAACCTCCTTCTCGCTATCCAAAACGTCCACGTAAGTCCACTCAGTCACCAGATTTTGTTTATTCTTGTTATTCTGATTCTTTTGCTTCATTTTTATCCTCTGTTCACTGCCTCTCTGAGCCTTCGTCTTATAAAGAGGCAGTTCTTGATCCTCTTTGGCAACAGGCTATGGCTGAGGAACTCTCTGCTTTGCATCAGACATATACTTGGAGTTTGGTCCCCTTACCTGCTGGTAAGCGGGCAATTGGATCTCGTTGGGTATATAAAATCAAAACCAGGTCAGATGGGTCAATAGAGCGGTACAAAGCAAGATTGGTTGCTCAGGGTTTTTCTCAGCAATATGGTATGGATTATGACGAAACCTTTGCCCCTGTTGCGAAATTGACTACTATTCGTACTCTTATTGCTGTTGCATCTGTTCGTCAGTGGTATATATCGCAAATGGATGTTAAAAATGCGTTCTTGAATGGTGATCTTCATGAGGAGGTTTATATGACTCCTCCTCCGGGTGTTCCACATGGTTCATTCCAAGTGAGAATGATTCAGCTCTCTTTATCAGGTGCACCTCCGGTGGTCGTATTCCGCACTCTTTGTATGTTGATGATATGATTAATACTAGGGATGATGTTGGTGGAATTACAACGTTGAAGTCTGAATTATCTCGTTGTTTTGAGATGAAGGATTTGGGGCCCCTATGTTACTTTTTGGGTATTGAGGTAGATCATTCTCCAAAGGGTTATCTTCTCTCACAATCTAAGTACATCGGGGACATTCTTGAGCGTGCTCGCCTCACTGATACTAAGATTGTTGATACCCCTTTGGAGCTTAATGTTCATCTTTCCCCGTATGATGGTGTTCTTTTGCCTGATCCCACCTTATATCGGACTATTGTGGGCAGCTTGGTTTATCTCACTATTACTCGTCCAGATATAGCTCATGCTGTCCATGTTGTTAGTCAGTTTGTTACTGCTCCTACTACAGTTCATTGGGCAGCTGTTCATCGTATATTGCGCTACTTGAGAGGCACTCGATTTCAGAGTCTTTTACTTCCTTCATCTTCTTCTTTGGAGCTGCGTGCATACTCTGATGCTGATTGGGCCGGTGATCCTGCAGATCGCAAATCAGTTACTGGATTTTGTGTGTTTCTTGGTGATTCTCTTGTTTCTTGGAAGAGCAAAAAGCAAGTTGTTGTTTCTGTGTCTTCCACGGAAGCCGAGTACCGTGCTATGGCTTCTACCACTCGCGAAGTTGTTTGGCTACGTCGGTTACTTGCAGATATGGGTGTCTCTCTTTCTCAGCCCACTCCTATGTACTGTGATAATAAGAGTGCTATTCAGATTGCTCACAATTCAGTTTTTCATGAGAGGACTAAGCACATTGAGATTGATTGTCATATTACTCGTCATCATCTTACGCATGGAGCCATCACTTTGCCTTTTGTTTCTTCTTCCGCACAGATAGCTGATTTGTTTACGAAGTCTCATCCAGTTCAGCGTTTTCGTTTTTTGGTTGGCAAACTCTCAATGCTTCTCGCTGCAGCATCGTGAGTTTGAGGGGGGTATTAGAGTTTTATTTAGCATTGAGGGTATTTTAGTATTTTCCCTTCTCTTATTATTATTAGGTGGTGGTAGTTGGTTATATATTTATTCTCTCTTCTTCCTTTTATTGTAAGACATTTTAGTATATGACAATATGAAACCCTAGCCCCTCTTTTTCTCTCTTTCCATTTGATTGTAGATCTTTGATATGTTATCATTACGAATACGAGGCCCTTGATAATATCATCAGGATAATTATCCTTTTCCGTTTCTTGCAAAGACAACATAACATCAATCAAAGTCTTGGTCTTGGACGCCTCCTTAGCCCTATGCTCATTCACCAACCGCTGCAAAAACGCATCACTCCTCACCCTCAAACTCCTCATCCTCTTCTCCACATTCTGAAAATCAAAATACTTATAGTAGGATAAAAAGTCCCCCGGATAAGCTGCCCCACTCAGCTCAAAGATCTCCCAAATCAAATCCCTAAACTGCTGAGCCTCAGGAAAATCCTTAGCCTCAGCCCCAAAATACCTCTTCCCAGCCACCATTCTCATCACAATATTAAACGACATATCCGAGAGCTTGGACTTCATTTCGACCTTGGGCGTTGGTGAGTTAAACAAATCTTTCAACAGCATTCTCGTTTCATCCTGACGGATGAATAAAAAACTGTTGAGTCTGGAGGTGGATAAAAACTCGAGTGTGGCAACACGACGTAGGTTTCTCCACAAGGGTCCGTAGTTAGCGGACACGAGCGTTGTGTTGTTGTAGTTGAGAATCTCACCTGTGGCCATGTGGGGTCTGTTGGCAAAATTAACATCGTTTTTTGTGAAACACTCTTCGACTGCTTCTGGGGAGGTTATCACGAGGACCGGCCGAGACCCGAAACGGAGGGCGTAAATGGGTCCATATTTATATGAGAGCTTTTGTAAAGTGCGGTGGACGGGGTCTTTTATGAGGTGGAGATGCCCGATTATGGGGAAGGCTGGGGGGCTTGGTGGTAGGTTTTTGTGGGTCTTTTTGGTGAAAAAGAGTTTGGATACGAGGAGGATGCAAAGGATGGAGGATGAGATAGAGACTAAGTATAAAATATTTCCTTCCATGCTCGTCAAACTTGATTGAACTCAACTCAACTACACGCTGGAGGATGAGATAAAGACTAAGTATAAATTCAC
The DNA here is from genome assembly GCA_949130495.1 of Sambucus nigra. Lineage (NCBI taxonomy): Eukaryota > Viridiplantae > Streptophyta > Magnoliopsida > Dipsacales > Adoxaceae > Sambucus > Sambucus nigra. Next base: position 71,072,906 of record OX422207.1, read on the forward strand.
ACTTTTAGAAATATTTTGAGATGGTGGTCGCTCCACGAGATTTTCCATTTATATACTGAGTTCTCCATTTAGTTATTGAGCCCACGAGGTTGGCGATGTCCGCAAAACTATATTATTATTTAAAGACTTTATATTATAGAGGTCACGGTTGGCCGGCAACACTGCCAGGTCAAAATTCACTTACTTTGGTCGATTACGGCTATAATTTAAAACAAGTAAAAAACAAAAAATATTTTTTTTAAGGGCAATTGGATTAGTATTCGGTACTCTCATTTCTTTAAGAGGGAAATCTTGTGTATGAATTGTGTTAATTATATTTTTATTTAAAAATTGTGTGAATACGGGTTGAATATTTGACAAATAAAAAAATAAAAATTTATGTTTTAATTATATTTTCACAGCTTTCTTGAGTTCTCACCTCGTGTATTTCTTTTAAATTAAAGTAAATTTGATAATTACTCAAAAATGTCTCATAATCATAAAATGGTTTCATAATCATTCCTAGCCTTTTTATTCATTTCTATAAAAAATTACATTCATCTCATTTTTATTAAGATAGGATCAACAACTTAAAAGTAATACATGAGATGGATTACAAATGTATGTTTAAAATCATATCGATTTGTATTTTTGTTCGTATGGAAAAAAGTATCATTTTGTGTCGAATCTTAATGGTGTACAATTGTGTTGTATTGTATTGTATTATATGGTGATCGCACTGAAATTATGAATTGTGTTATTATCCCTCAAGCATGAGTAATTTTTTTATTCGAATTATTCTGTTTCAAAATGTGTTAACAGTTTGATGTGATGTTTCATATCAGTTGTATTGTTCGCGTGTTCTGTGTCTAACAAAATATTATTTTGTCCATCACGAAAATAAAACTTAACACGAATTTGTTTGGTTTCCAGATTCAGTGTCCAACACAAGCTTAACTAATATGATTGATCTAGGGAGACCTATTTCGTAGACCCATTTCGTGAACTCGTGAATAAAACAAAAATAGATACAAATTTTAATGCATTGGTGGATGCCCTGATGGGACCCAAAACAATAAGGTATAAGCTTTTAATGCAGTGTGTCTATGAAATGTGTCTACGAAGTGGGTCTCCCTAGATTTATTCGCTACTAAAAATAGGGAGTGAGTGACCAATAAATGAGACAGGTGGCCTGTCATCTTCTGAGTAGGTAATTCCATTTTTTTCTCAATTATATCTGATAATTCGTTATTATACCCAAAGTGTCCTTGTTTATATATATATATATATATATATAGAGAGAGAGAGAGAGAGAGGTTCTCATGCATACCCCAGTTTGCATACCGCTGGCGCGGACCAATTTTGATAAAATAGTAAAAAAAATATTTTTGATCTAATTTTTTTTTATAGTTTCTAAACATTTCAATAGGACCATAAAAAAAATTCAACTCAAAATGATTTTTTTTGCTATTTTAAAAAAATCGGTCAAACTTTGTCACTTTTTAACAACTTAAAAACTGACAAAGTTTGACCGATTTTTTTAAAATAGCAAAAAAAATCATTTTGAGCTGATTATTTTTTCATGGTCCTACTGAAATGTTTAAAAATCATAAAAAAAAAATTAGCCCGAAATTATTTTTTTTACTATTTAAAAAAAATGGTCCGCACGGAGGGTATGCAAAGTGGGTATGCATGAGATCCTATACAGTCTTGCTCTTGTGCGGACCGAACATGTGTCACCTGACGGTGAGTTCAGAAAAGAGAGAGAGTGCCTATAATTTAGGCAATAATTTCTAGGTGCACTGTTAGGTGACACATGTCCGGCCCGCATTCTTAAAATGCGGAGTAGTCCGCACAAGAGCACTATATATATATATATATATATATATATATATATATATATATATATATATATATATATATATATATATATATCACTACACCATAATGGCTATTTTGCAACTAATAGATTATTTAATTTGTAAGTGTTTATAACACTTATAAAATTTATAACGGTTTTGGGCACTTACAAAGATTGTAAGTGTTCAAAACCTTAATAAAATTTGTGATTTTATTAGTGCCAAGCCTAAAAGTGTTACAGTCTCCCAAAAAAGTGTCGAGAGATAATTTATATCCATCATTATTTCCCTCCTAAAAGTTTTCCTCCCCCCGTCTCCAAAATTTTCCCTCACTCGTTTATTAAAATCACACCAAAATGCACCAAAATCTTCCTTGCAACCACAATCGAAGGCTCCAAAATCGCAAAGATTTAGGGATTCTATGGTATGGGATTTTTTTCTCCGATATTGTTTCTCTATTTTCGATATTGTTCTCTGATATTCTCTATTTCCGATTTAGGGCTTTGTTATGTCTAGATGATTTGATGTGCGATGTGTGATGTGTGATGTCTAGATGTTTTGATATTCTATATTGTTCTCTGATAATGTTGTTTTGATGTGCGATGTTTGTGTTTTTCCATTTTTCGCTTCTTCTTCAATCACAAACCCATGACTAAATCTCTGGTTTTAATTTTTTTTCAATCTGCAGAGAAACCACAGATTGGTTTCAATTACAAACAAATATAACACCCAATCTCTCTCTATCTCTCTCTCTCTCTCTTTATATATATATATATATATGTGTGTGTGTGTGTGTGTGTGTGTGTGTGTGTGTGTGTGTGTGTTAGACAGACTGTAGGTTGAGTTCGTTAGGAGGATGCTTAGTATTAGTAGGGAATCTAGTGTAACTCAATCGTGTGAACAAGAAGATGTTTTAGAAGTTCTTAAGAGACAATGAAGGTGGCAGATACATATACATATTACATAGTCCTGTTCTTTCTCTTGCTTTTTATTTTGGTTTTATTTGTTTCTCTTTCCGTTTTTAGCTGTATCTAATCATTTTGTTTATGGTTTTACAAACCAATACACACTGAAGAAATTATTATTGTGAGATTAAATTATTCGAAAAAATTATATTTTATCTATTATGTTCGTGTCTCTCTCTATATATAAAGTATTGGATAGGGTAAAAATTATATAAAAATACAGGTTAGAAATATTTAAAGTCTTTTTAATTAATTTTAATCTAGGCAGACTTGTCTTGCCATCAAATCAACCTTGCGACTTGTTGTGTTTCGAGGTACTAAACTTTCCCGCATAACTCAAAATTATTGTTGAATTTTGAGTTTAATTTCACCTTAATTAATGGTTTCTGATTATAAGGTAGGTATTTGACTGTGCAGTTGTGTATGGTTAATCATCAAGCTTTTGGAGTTTCTTATATCAGTTTTGTTGATAGGAACGATGTCAAGACCGTTGGATCGTTTCACGCGGCTTGTGAGTTCGGTTGTTTTGTTTTGACTACTTAAATTTAATGTTGTTAATTTTCGTTTTGTAGTCAATCTATTGAGCTTCCATTTACATATGTTAAACAATGGTTTACTATATGCGTCTCTATATTGATTATTGGGCATGGTCTGAGTTTCTGTAAAATGACATTTCTTCATAATGGTCCTATATTGAAACTCACCCCCAACTCCCTCTTTGATCCTCCACCTACTTCTCTTTTTTTTTTAAGTATACACCTACTTCTCATATTACCTATTGTGTTAAATCCAATGTTACTTGGACTGTGGATAGTATTGGTGCATGGTAAGGATACAAATACATAGTACGTATTGTGCTTGGTACTCGGTGTGTTGGGGTATGCTTAACTAAGAGACAATTTTGTCTTGCGCTTCACTTGAACTGTTATTTTGGTCATTTGTGTACCATGTAAATTGCGTGTGTATTTATAGAGTACATACAAATGCACATCTACTAATTTTTTATTTATTAAAGTATTACACATAGTATTAGAGTACTAGTTTTTTCATATATCCGTCATCTCGTATCCTACAACAAATTTAAAAACACACGTGTCCTTAAAATATGTCTCCAAACTTATCTTGTACTTATAAGATAAGTACAAGTAGAAAATTTAATGAAAAAATCAAAGCTTTTACCCATAAGGTATATCTTGTACCTTATCGGTTTAATTGTTCATATGCTTTGATTACCTTTATTCACCTTAGTGTGTCATATACTTGGAGTTTCATATCTTAAAGAAAGTTTTTTACTTGATTAGGTATATCACGTCTTTATGAGTGATAATATGGTTTGGTGTATCATTCCTTTAATATAGTCTTAATTGACCTGAGGCTTGATATTATTTATTCGTTTCTGTAGAGTATGTGGTGTAATTTTTACTTTGATATTGAAATTGAAATTTCATATATGTTGATATCATGTTTTTACATTTGGGATATTACACTTTAGTCTTTTGATACTTATTTACATTTACTGCACATTTGCAAAAGTTATTTTGCAAATGTATCGAATGATATATTTTCCCTTTTAGTTGTAATTAGTTTAAAGTCGTGGCCATTTTGATCTATATATTTATCTTTTTTTTTCCCTTCTTTTTTTGTTTGCTAGGCTTGATGTCTACATTCATGACTATTTGTTGAAAAGAAAGTTACATGCTTCTACTTAGGCTTTCATGACTGAAGGGAAGGTTGCTACAGACCTAGTAGGTAATGTTCTCAGCTGATCATATAATGGCTTGGTTCTAGTTTGTGTTTTATAGTAGGTTGTATTTAGTTATAAGTATCTTTGAAAGCTATCAACAAGCTTTGTCAGATGAGCACTTTTCTCTTCAATTGTTGTTCGTACAACCTTCTATGTTGCGATATTGTCTCTCATCACTGCACTGGTATTGAATTAGTTGTTATGCAGGTTGTAACAATATATGTATTGAATGTGCCTAGTCTTCAGTTGTTGCTTGTTTAATCTCCTAAAAGTTTTAGTCTCTTTGGGACTTACAAGATGGTTCAACTATCTACATTGGTTATCTAACATATCATATAGATATTATCATATTTATCATATTTAAAAGTTTAAGCCTCCTTTAGAATGTTTGATTTGGATAAATATTCCTAACTCAAAAACCCCAAACTGATTCTGGTAGTGAAATCTAAAAATTGTATGCACTTGGAATGCAGATTATGTGAAGGAAATTTATGCTCAGATTGTTCTTGGTTATGCACTCTTTAAGGATGGAAGAAACACTAGAGTATCTTATCCCTTGGAAGAATTTCATTCAGATGTGTCAGGGAGAAGCTTCCACAATGACCGCTTCATACAGAGAATGAGACTGGGTGGAGAATGGACTTGAGCATGATTCTCCTAGGAAACTTACAAAGTATGCCGTTGAGAGACTTTCCCTGTCTTGTGGTATACCTAGAGATAGTTCAAAAGAATTCAACACTAATGCACCAATCACAGTTGAAGATATCTATGGTGGGCCCTTAAATAAAACCTCCAGTGTAGATTCTGATGAGCTTTCCCACAGAAATCGTCCATTTTATTGGCCTAATGAAACCAATAGTGAAGATCAGCACAAAGAAATCCCAGTTTTGAACTCTGTTGAGACTGAAGAGGATACTGATTTGGAACTAAATAGAAAATTCAAGGAAGCTAAGGAGCGGGCTGTCTTTTTATCGAAAGAGCTTTCCCGGGACTGTTTTCTTCAAGATGGTGTGTTCAGTGTATCAGGCTTGATTAAAACAATTAGAAACTTAACAGGGAAGAAGATTAAAATGGTTGTTGAGGTGTCAACGGTCTTACAGGATCAAATCGCTGAGAGGTCTTCTGACTCGGAAGAACTCAGGCTAGCAAAGGCTGAACTTGACTCAAGAGAGATAAGGATGAGTTACAGTTGTCAATGGAGGAGTTAGAAGATCAAAAAATGGTCTATCATGCTTGAAAAATACCAGACAGAAGAGCAAAGTCTTCGCGAGAGGGTAAGAGAGCTCGCGGAGAAGAATGTTTCGCTCCAAAGGGATATATCCTCTATTAGTGAGAGGGAAATGGATAGTAGAATCAAGATTACGTATTCATAGAAACTTCTCAAGGACCTTAATGCAAGAGTGGAAGAAGCTAGGGATGAGAACCAAAATCTGCCGTAAAATTTTTCTGAGTTACATGAAAGTTATGGAGCGACAAAAGAAGATCAGGAGTGCCTTCGAAGGAATTACGAGGAAAATGAGAAAGAGTGCAAGAAGTTGTACAAATCTATTACTCGATTGCAAAGGGCCTACAGTGAATAAGATATGACAATTGAAGGATTGTGTGAAGGACTTAGTGAGGAAGTTAGGAAGAAGATTTCACCCGAAAACTTTGATAACCAACTGGGGAAGTTGCAAATGGAGCAATTGAGGTTAACAGGAGTTGAACAAGCTTTGAGGAAGGAGGCAGAAACTTACAAGCATGAAGTAGATTCTCTTCGTCATGAGAATATAAACCTTTTACATCATTCAAAAGTCAGTGGAAATGAGGCCAGATCAACTTTTAAGTTAGAACAGGAACTGTGGGACCGTGTCTGTTGCTTGCAAAATCAAGGGCTATCTTTCCTTAATGAGAGCACCCAGCGTAGTTTCAACCTACTAAAATACATCAAAGTAAAAGTGAGCCGAACTTCAGAGACTAAGCAGGGTATTAAAGTCACGAAGAATGGTTTAGATGGGAAATTTGTTGTTGAATCGGATATGAAACTTCCGAGTTTGAAACAGGGATCTGAAAACCTAACCAGGAGTTTACGAAATATATCTGTGGTGCTGCAGGAAAATTCCAATTTTGAATCTCCATCACATAGTTTGGGAGATGGGTCTAGACCGCTGAATGATCAAAGCTCAGAGGACATAATACGCTCAGAGTTTAAGGCAGAAACTTTAGTAAAAAGTTTATTACGAGAAAAACTACATTCCAAAGAGCTGGACTTAGAGCAACTTCAAGCTGAATTGGTAGCAGCTGCTAGAGGAAATGATATTCTCAGATGTGAAGTGGAAAATGCAATTGATTCCCTTTCATGTGTCACCCACAAGACGAAAGACTTTGATATTCAGATGATCAAGAAGGATAAGAACATAAATCTGCTTCAAAATGACCTATAAGAATGTACCAAGGACTTGTCTATTATGAGGGGAATACTAGCGAAAGTATTCGAGGAGAGAGATTATATGTGGGAGGAGGTGAAACAATACAGTGATAAGACCATGTTGTTGAATTCTGAAGTTGATGTACTAAAGAAGAGGATAGAGGCCCTCGATTAGGACATACTCCTGAAAGAAGGTCAAATCACTATTTTGAAAGACACCCTAGCCAAACCTAATGAGGAAAAGGTGTTGCATTATGCCAGAGTTGTGATTGATGTAAGACATCAAACATTTATTTTTTTCCTAATACCAGAATTTGTAATATTCGCAAGGGTGAATTGCAAAAAAAAGGAAAAAGAAAAATTTAAAGATCACATAAGTTGCAAATACATCCCAGTACTATTATTTTTCCAAAAAACTCCTTTAACTATTCCACTTATGTGCAATTTGCCCCTATGTGTCATAGAAAAAGATCTTTCAGTGACTCATGAGATGGTATTTTCAATCAGGATGAAAACTTTTTTTCCATTTTACATTTCCTTTCACATTCGTTGTATAATATACTCTGTGATCTTTTTCAGTGTGCCACTTCAGCCCTAATGGTCGTAAGAGAGCCCTTCTCATTGGAGGTGGTATTGTTAATTTCACTGATGTTACCGCTACTTTTAATGGAATTATTCAGGCACTCGGGAAAAGGTGTGGTTATAACCAAATTATTCAAATAGTAGACTTAATAAAATCCCTTGCTACCCCTCACATGTCAAATGGATCAGGTAACCTCTCCTTATTAACATCCTATACTGGAACTAAAATAGTAGACTGATCGGAATACTGAGTGGAAGGACCTGTTTTCATTCAATTAGTACTTAATATATGTTCATTCAACCAAAGATGACATCAAGTTGTTTATTTTCTACCTCTTACTGTTCACTGTTTATTAAATTATTAGGAGTTGGATTTCAAATTATTAAGACGTGAAATCCCTTGCATATTGTTTCACGCTGAATTTAAATGAAGTTTGTTCCAAGTTTGTCATTATTATTATTATTAAATGACAGCAATTTAGTATCATTTTAAAAGCAAGTAATACTTTTTATGCTATAAAAATGTAATACCAATATGATGGTCAAAATAACATTCATTGAAACAAGCAGCATCCACTTTGCATATCATTCACGCAAAATTTTTACAGTTCCTATTCAGTATCTAACATCTTGAGGCGGTAAAAGAATGCAGTCGCAGATTATTGAGAGCATAAGAAATATCAAACTTAAATGAAAACGAGATATGACGCCAAATTACAAACAGTGCACAGATTATTTGCGCCAACAAAATGTTTAAGACTTTCAAATATAATCCCAGAATGAGATGTAGATGCACATCATCAGAGTTAATAGAAACTTAAACGGATGAAATCTGGAGCCTTTTAATGTTGTTGATTTGCTTTTCAGGGTTCAAACCCTTTGGGCAGGCACGAGCACAATTCAATATAGTATGGCAGTGATATTACTTGAATTCATTGCATATTGCGTCCAGCCTCTCTTTGGTATATTCATCACGACTGTCCATTATCCACCTGCTGCATGTACCAACAATTATCGCTGTTTAAAGTTCAACGCCGTTAATTATCGTTGTTTCCGTTCAGTACAGGTTAGCACCGGAACACCTTCTTCCTGCAGCTTATGAAGATTGCTGGGCTGCAACACAATGGGTCGCTTCACACTCTGTCCCTAACACTAGTATTAAAATAGATCCTCGGTTAACCAATTATGCTGATTTTAGAAAACTATTTGTCGGCGGCGATAGCGCTGGAGCTAATATTGTCAACTACATCGCCCTCCAAGCTGGTAAAGAGGAACTAAACGGGAATTTACAAATCTCAGGGGGGATTATGGGACATATGTATTTCTGGTGGTCCAAGCCTATTGGGTCTGAGCCTAATAAAACTGGGAACCGGGAAAAGTGTGCGCCTGCTATGTATTGGAAGGTGTCGCACCTGTTGGCGCCGGGTGGTTTAGATAACCCGATGGTTAATCCGGTTGGGGAGGAGGATGCGGCTTGCTTTGCGGAGCTGGCGTGTTCGAGGCTTCTAGTGAGTGTGGCTGAGAAAGATGAGCTGAGGGATAGAGGTGTTGAGTACTACCATGCTGTGAAACAAAGTGGGTGGAAAGGTGAAATTGACTTGAGCGATTAATAAAAAAAAATTGTTACGTTTGATGAACATTGTTAGGTCTAATCCCCCACGGTTAAAACTATTTTCCATTAGGAAAGTTGCTAACCTCTCATATTATTATTCTCTCTGTGTTAATGAGGAGAAAGGAAAAATCTTCATTAACACAATTAACACTTAACCTTATTTCTTCATTACTTAAATTGATGTTACTAAATAATTTTCTATGTGCAGATTGAGAATGAGTATGGGCCTCACGGTACTCAGTGTTGCTGGACATGATTACATGACTTAGACTGCAAATTAATGTCATTAGGGATACTAGTGATTATTCGTGATACATAAATAGGTAAGACTAAGATCTAGTTTTTATTCAATACTTTTTCTTGTTTGTATTTCTTCTTGAATGATAACATTAACATATAAGATGACAACATATGTTCATGTGTTATAAAATCTCGATTTTCAATGATTTTATAGTGTAGACACAGTTTCGTCTGAGAAATTCTTGAATGGTGGGGAACTCCCTACACTCATAGTGCAGTCAAGTGGTCATGCGCTTCACGTGTTCATTAATGGGAAGCTTTCTGGGACACTATCAAATTAACTCTTCTAATAATATGTTGACTCGTCCCATTTTAGCTGGTTAGAGATGTAAGAAATCAACTCTGAATAGATGACAAATTTTATTACTTGTGATAGTCTGCATCCATATCCTATTACTTGTGAGCTACAAATTTTATGTCAGAGGTTGTATATATAATAGTTGTAACTATCAAGTATGTATAAATGATAGAACCCTTTTTGGGTTATCCCCCTTTAATTTTAATGTTTTTTCTTGGACTCATGTGTGTGCCTTTTAAGAGCCACTTATTTATTTATGTCCATAATCGCATAAATCTGTTGCTAAATTTGACTTTCGTGATGTTACTCAGGTTTTTAACACTCTCATTGGTAGCGTCGCTTCATCTTCTGCAGATCAAAACGCTGAAGTGGTAGAAGCTCCAATTTCATTTTTCATGCACTTGGAGACTCATTTAGCGACGAGGCGGTGAGTACTGACAATGGTCTCTTGAGAGAACTAGTGACAATGATCTTATGGACACGATTTTCTTGCCATACTAATAGGGTTGTGGCACATGTGTATTTGGATAAAATAACTAGATGTATGAAGTTTGTTAAGGAGAATACTCAATATATATCTTTGGTTCTTCCTTTCTTGATGACAGTTTTGTTTATGTTGAACATATGTTGAAGTATTATATGAAAGTGTTTGGATATAATTGTTATGTTTTTAGCCGTTTTTATTATTTGTTATATGTGAGGTTGGTGGTATGTGGTGGATAATTTTTATTTTTTTTAATATTTTAATTTATGTAAGTGTTCATAACACTTACAAAATGAACATTGTTTTCCTTACATATTAATATTTGTAAGTATTTTGAACTGTTGCAAAAAAAAAATATATGTATTTTTTTGCAAGTGTTTATAACACTTGTAAAATAAAAATGCTTGCTGAATTTTGTAAGTGTTCTAAACACTTACAAATGAAAATGTTGCAAGTGTTCAGAACACTTACAAAGTTTTTTGTAACGGTTATCAGGGACGGATATATGTTCCCAATGAACACTTGCAAATGACATTTGCAACGGTTTTGAACACTTACAATTTTTTTGCAACGCACCGATTTGTAAGTGTTTTAAACACTTACAAATTTTCAGTACTTGTTCACTCACATTGTTGAATTGAATCAATCAAATTTTCCTAATTTTGCATATTGGTTTATGCAGACTCAAAATATTTCTCCCAATAATGTTCCTTGCAGGGGCTGTACTGGTACCAGTTCACCTGACGAATGAATTTTTAGAGAGTCCATACAACGCACAGTGCAATCGATAAGCTCTCTATTTCAACCATTCCACAAGGATCGAACAGGTTAGCCCGGCTTAATATTTTATGAATTGCTCTTCTATTCCTTTTTCTTTCATTGCCTACCTTTATATGCAATATAATGTTGTTTAGGTGATTTATTTATTTTCATTTTGTATTAAACAATGTTGGACTTGATGAGAGCTTCATGAAGCGTAAATCAAGAGTTTAATTTCCTATGGATTATGGGTACACCTTTATCGGCTACCTTTAATAGTTTGTCCCCACTCTTATACCCTTATCGTTAGGGATTAATCACGTTAGAGGCCTCGATACCTCGAATCATAAATTTATTGAATATTTGTGTCAAGACAGAACATTTTGTTTGGCGTGGGTGGGGTAGAACTAAACAACCACGTATTTAAGAGTTACACTGATAAACACAACCCTTTAAGTCTAGGAAATATGGTTATTAACTTAGGAGCCAGCACTTAAAGTTATATTTCAACTAGTATTTTTTATTAATTTTGCTTATATATTGTATTTATCTATTGATTATATCATACATTGTTGTAGACATTTCCCTCCACTAAGAATATGAGGTTTTTGATCCTGATTCACTGATTGAACAGGAGATTGGTTCCAATTGTCTAACCATGTCCACCTATTAAAATTGTTTCAGTTAGGCTGGATCCGTCCTATTTGCTGGACTGGCAAAGGGTTTTCTGACATATACATTTATATAGTATAATTACAAATCAAAGGTGTCAGCACATCCAACTTATTAACTAATAAAGAAGATTAACTGTCATATTTTATCGTATAGGGCGAACTGTAATAAATCCCCTAGAACTGTGCAAGTTTTGTAAGAACCTTAATTTGTAATGCAAAAAACCCTCTCCATTTTGTTGCAAAGACCACCTATGTGTCATTAAAAGATCGCCAACATTTGCAACGAAATGCATATGGTTCAGGGGCATTTGATGCACTAATAATGTTTCAAGGGGATTTCTTGCAAAAGTGGCACAGTTTAGGTTCAGTGAGCTTTTTGGTCTTTTGCCTATGATATATATGTATATTAGCTGTTGCGCACAAAATTAAAATCATTTAGAGGGAAATGTAGGATAAATTGGAGAATGGGGTGTTAAAATTATATAGCATTAGGCACGTATCATCGTGATTGTAAGCATCAATTCTAGGATTGTATTGGACAAATATAAGAATTTGAATTAACATTATTGTCTTTGTTTAGCTTCACTAATATAATAATATCTTATTGGTTTGATGATTAACGTTCTTCTGAGTATTGCAGATTTTGGAATCATATAGTGATGTGATATACCTTTACATTTTGGACATGCTATGTGTTACTAAAAGAGTATGCAACAATTGCCTCAATGCGATTGCACTTTCTTGCATAAAAAGCGTCGTCCTGATCAATTTACAGTAAGATTTTCTTTCACTCAGTAAAGTTATAGATTAAGAAGAGTATAATATTTTAATTATATTGACTTTTATTGTAGTTTAATTTTAAATCAGATTTATGTTTTCTCAGTTGGCAATTAATTTTCATTATTGGGATGCGTGTTGTATGTGGTATATAGCAGTTCGTATTTTTGAATATTATAAGACAACTGGAAATTAGTAAATTTCTAGATGTATCTGTTGCCGATTTAACGTTAGACAGTTTTATCCCCCAGTAAGTAATAAACAATATTTGAACCTAATTTGATTGTTCATAGGTTCTTGTGAAGAACGTGCCACTTGACCCCGACGAATCAATTAGCGAGCTTGTTGAGCACTTTTTCTTTGTCAATCATCCTGATCACTATCTTTTGAATCAGGTTTGACTGAGCACTCCATATATATAAATATATATATATATATATACATGTGTGTGTGTGTGTGTGTGTGTGTGTGTGAGAGAGAGGTTTGACTGTGCTCTCCATATATATATTTATGTGTGTGTGATACATAGTATGCTTTAAATTGTTTTTGAACGTGAGACTCATTCACAATTTGTTCCTTGTCTACTTTTTATTTCATCATTAATTTCGTTGTGGATCATATTTAATCTTACTAACTTTGTACAGATCATTTGACATTCAGATGAGGGTATGAGGGATTTATCGCTTACAGATAGAGCTACTATGGTAAATATGTCTCCCGAGTATGGGGCAACTATGGGCTTCTTCCCTGTAGATCATGTCACATTACAGTACCTTAAACTAACTGGAAGAAGCGACGAGACCGTGAGCTTTCTCTCTGTATCATATGCAATTTTTTCCATGTGTACTGAATTTAATTGGATTCTGAATCATTTTGGCAGGTCAAGTTCATCGTTTCTATGTCCCATAACAGGTCCTCTTTTTCTAGTTCGCATGCTAATTTGAAAATCCAATGCAAAACATCCTAAGTCCATAGCTATCTATTGTCTTAACACCCACATAAGACTCAATCATTGTCTACCACATCCTATGCCGGCAACTCAACAAAGCCCAAGCTCAATACTGTTTCAGATAATATCTGATTCTCTATTCCTACGCTTTATCGTAATAAACATATGCAAGTGTTTGTTGAAACTCTTTCATATGATATTCTCAAAGGAATCATAAGTGTTAAGTCTCTAACATTGGATGGGGATACTATGGGCGTAAGTTTGTTCATCTGATTTTGTTTGTCCTATGCTTTAATTGGTCTTAAACAATCCTTTATCCATCACAAATAGATGACTGTTGTTTGTGTACTCAGGACTGAGTTCACAAACCACATCATATTGACCTCTTGTGAGTTGTTTGCTTTCAATTGTCAATTCCAAGGATGACTATGTATACATTTATCTATCCACATTAGTGTTTTTCTATAATTTGAAATATTGACAGTTGTTTTCTATCCCACTTGGGCTTTTTTTTTTGGAAGCTATATCAACCTTAATTTAGCTTATTACATCACATCCAATTGGAAGCTATATAGTTCATTATTCAGACCATATATTCTTTATTATGTTAGTGTTACATGTCCTTTAATCTTAAGCTTTTCATTGTACAAAAATGTGTAAATATTAAAACTAACTTTTCATTGTATGTACATTTTACTAGTATGTACGTTTTACTAGGTTCATCTTCCAAGAAACGAGTCAGAGGACCAGCACGAGGAATTGGGTTTCAAAAGAAATGTCACCCCCTAACCCCATTAGGATATAATTAACTCAATAGTTCACAAACCACACTTATTATTTATTTATTTAGTAATACACATTAAAACAACTTCAAAGTTGTTATGCGGAATAAAAAAAATACAATCGTTTTAAGGAGACATAATTTAAACAAAACTCCCATACCGCTTAACTTAATTACAACTAGTATAATGTACAAAACAAACTGACGAGACAATACTACTATTCACTCAACATCCTAGACTTGGCAGTGGCAGCTTCAAAACCTGAAAATGTAAACATATAAAACCATCAGTTTAAAAACTCAGTGAATGTACTACATCTCTATATAGTAAAAATATATGGGTTTTAATGTACTACATCTCAACATATAAATATATCCATCTCTGGACCAAATTAGGCCATAAACATATCCGGAGTTAATAAACCCCACATCTCCTGCCCGTAGGCAATAATCATCTCTATAGGTTTTAATAACCTAACATCTCCTGAACTGCATAGCAATTCAACATATCTTGACTTTTATAAAGTCATAACATCTCAACATCTCTTGACTTTTAATAAGTCATAACATCTCAACATCTCATGACTTTTAATAAGCCATATAATCTCAATATATAATACATACACATCATATCCATAATCAACTCAGTATGTACACTCACCTTGGGTTGTCAACTATGTATTCACGTTTCCCTCGGGTGGGGCTGAACGTGGTTGATTTGACCTTATACCTGTTAATCCAACTAAATTATTACTGAATCTCAATCATAAGTATTATCTTAATATATCTATATAACTTTCAATTACTTTACAACAACAATATAATTCTACTCAAGTCACATTCCATGAAACATGTGTAAAGACAAAACAATGGTATATATGTTGATAAGGTTATGAACATTCAACCATAGAAAATACCTCGTAAGGAATTTATAACTAAAATCAAGTAAACATAAAAGTATACTTCTCAATGTATATACACATGAAATATGTACTCAAACACCCTTGGGAAAGGGCAGATATACACCTTCTTTCATGGGGTATCCAGTATGGCCTCAAATTATTATCCTCCATACTTAACCATCCCATATTCCTAAATTGTATAAATACAGGTGTCCAACCTTATCAATATGAAAACATATATGAATATACATTCCATTACAAGTGATGGTGTAATTTTTCAAGCCTCCTAGATCAAGTTATGGCCATTTCTTTACAACACAAGAAATCTTCCCTACAAACTCCTCTATTGTTCCTTCAACTTCCAAGAATTTTCATAATTTTTCTACAGTATAACTTTCCATGATTTTCAACCCATTTTCAATCAGCATACTTAGTAATACAGAATTAAAGTTTCATAATATTTTGACTTCATTTTCTATATCAAAAGTTTGACCAAACTTAGGGTATACCCAAATTAAATATCCAAACAGCAACTATGTACCAACTTGAAGCCATAACTATGGCCCAACCACAAGGATTTAAATTCTAATTTTCGGATATGATATGAATATATGAATCCATTTTCATATCCAATTGGAATTTCTGAATTGCAGTAAGTAAACAAAGAGATATGCAAGTTTGAATACAAAGGTTTTCATTACAAAGAAATATGACCTATAACACTACTTATCTCACATATGAACCAATACATATTATCACAAAGGAGTATGGAATTTTAATCAATACTTCATGATTTATATACTTTGAAATAAGTATAATACAAGATTAAAATAATATTAACACATAATTTTACCTTGGAAACACCTTAAGAATTTTCTTGGAATTCTTTTCCTAGATTTTAATGAAACAATGTATTCCTTAACTTCTATTTCCTCTTTCCTCAAGCCAAAAACCCTTAAAACTGAACTTAGGCTTAAATTAGCTGAAGAAACATGTTAGAATAAGAGTTTTAAGTCGGCCAAGGCTTCCTCCCAGTCCATCCAATCAAATTAAAACATTTGGTTTAATAAAAGACAATTTACCACTTAAGGAAATTGATAGATTTGCCCCTTGTTCGTAATTTTGGCCTAAGTTCTTACTCGAACATCCGTTTGATGAAACGTTTATTGTGTTATAACCCTAACTCACATGTCTACAACTATGTAGTTTTCACCTCAAGTCTGTTGTAATGTTATAAGGGTCAAAGCTAGTCTTAAACAGGAACATTTCTATCGAAAATAACCAAATCTTGTGTTTGTAAATAATTCGACATTTCATGATTTATCAAAGTAGAATTATACTAACCATAATCACTTAACATTAGATATAATAATAACACATTATTCATATCACATAAGATAAGTATGATTTAAATATAATTTATCATAATTATATACGGGTTGTCACAAGAAACTTGAAAGGGGGGAGGATATTGAAATCATCATCTCGGAGAGTCGTATAATGCATCATTTTGCATCTAATTTCAAATCTAAAATCGGCATTGTTATCCGCGATCACCCTCCATTTAAATTCCGGTTATGGGGTGACATCCCGGAAGAGAGCAAAGAACACATGTGGACACTTATGCTGGTAAGCTTCTACTTATGCTCATATATAGAATGCATCCCCATGTAAAGTTAGTTTTAATGTTTTTTCTTTTCTTTTAAATAGGATCAGTTTAAATTGCCAAATGAAGATAAAGTTGTGCAAAGGGAAAAAGATATTGAGAAGGAGAGATAAGTTGTTGAGGCCATGAGTGAAGCTGATGAGGCGAGAAGAGAAGACGGCGTGGCAAGGAGAGAAGCAAATGAAGCTTGAAGGGAGAACGGTGCAATGAAATAACGAATGGATGAACTTTTTGAAAGATTTGAGGAGTTATCTAATCGCATAGCTCGTAACAATACATGAGTAGCACAAGAGATGCATGAAGTATAAATAATCAATAGTCTCATATCTATTTCTTTTGTACTTTTTTTTTGTAAACGATGAAACAATTTATGTAATTGATATATATGACTTTATTTTGAAGTATCCAATTGCAACTATCCATTCTGGAATCCAGTTTCTTTTCATGTGGTCTATAAGGCCTCGCTTCAGCTAGACATCCGCACATATGAAGGTGCTTCTGACTAGGTTTCTTGCCTGTCCAAAGTTCAAAAGCGATTTTATCAATTTCTTTAGTTGGTACTCTGTTAAGGATGTACACTATAGTCTTTAATGTTTCTACCCAGTCTAAATCTGGTAAGTTAGATTAACTGGTCATACTCTTTACTATGTCTTTAAGTATTTTGTTTCGCCTTATCAGAAACACCATTCATGCTTGGAGAACCTGGCATGGTGTACTATGGGATGATACAACACTCCTCTAGGAATTTAGCAAATGGTCCCGAGCTTTGTTCACCTGAACCATCATACCTACCGTAGTATTCACCGCCACGATCATATCTAATGCTTTAAATCCTTTTGCTGAGTTGATTTTCAACTTCAGCCTTGAATCATTTGAACACATCCATATATTGGGACTTTTCATGGATGAGATAAAGGTATCCATAACGTGAAAAATCGTATATGAATGTAATAAAATATTTTTGACCGTTCCACGAAATCATAGGGAATGGTCCACAAATATCTGTACGTATCAGTTCTAAGACGTCTGTAGCCCTATTGGCACCAAATCTCCTTATGTTTATCAGTTTTCCCTTTATGTAATTTGTTTAAATTTTAAAATCTGAAAAATCAAGGGAATAGAAAATTCCATATGACATAAGTCTTTCAATTCTCCTTTAGGAGATGTGACCTAATCTCTTGTGCCATAATGATACGGAATTCTCATTGGTTAATTTTCGTTTGATAACTCTCGTACTTAATTGCAAGGTTTCGTGATATGAAGCAACTATATCAAGCCTATAAAGGTTATCCACATAAGATAAAAAATCAGTACTAACCAAATTTGAATTATGAAGAAGACCAAATTTATTATTTCCAAAAGAACAAGTATAACCCAATTTTTCCAATACAGAAATAGAAACAAAGTTTCGTCTAAACGACGGTATAATAAATGTCTCATTTAAATCCAAATAAGTACAAGACCTAAATATCCCAATTTCTTCAACTTCAACCTTCTTGCCATCGCCCATAAAAATGTATCTTTCACCATCATTTGGCTTTCGGCAACTCAGGCAATCCAGCATAGACACACTAATGTGAGTGGTTGCACCATAATCTATCCACTAAGTGTGTTTAGGTACCGAAGTCAAATTAACCTCAAAATAAACTAGATTAAGAAGTATACCTTTTTTTACACGCCTAACATGATAATTTGTACATTGCTTTTTCCTATGTCCTGTAGCTCCACAGAAGAAATAGCCATCAATAGTTTTTTCTTTATGTTGTTTCTTTGGATATGGAACCACTTAAGCTTGTTTATCCTTCTTTCTTTTCTTCCCCTTATTTTTGGAAGTACTAGCCAAATGAGAACTTTTGATCTTATCTTGCTTCAGTCTTTCATCTTCTTACACATAATGTGAGATGGGCTCATTAAGAGACCAAGTATCCTTTTGGCAGTTGTAGCTCACCTTAAATTGACTGAATTATATCCTTAGTGATATCAGAACCAAATGCACAAGCAAATCCTCAGAGAGATCAAGCTTAAGTTCTCTTAACATTGAAGTAAGATGAGACATTTTCATAATGTACTCCCTAATGTTCCCAGTACTCCCTAATGTTCCCATTACCTTTATATTTCATTGAGATGAGACTTGCCAAAAGTGTACTTGTTTCAGTCTGTCATTCTTGGCAAATCTGTTCTTAATTTCTTCTAGGAACTCTTTAGTTGTCTTTATCATTTTCGATATTATGCCCCTGAATGCTTCTGGAATGACCTTCTTTATGATCATCAAACACATGCGATTTTACTTCTCCCATTTTTCAAAGTCCTTTTTGTCATTTAAAGAACTTTTATCCGTAAGAGATGTAGGAGAATGAACCCTTAACGCAAGGTCCAGATCCATGACACTGAGAACTATATGAAGGCTCTCTTGCAATGACTTAAAGTTTGTACAGTTAAGCATAGGAATAGAATTAATACTGACAGTAATGTTAAAAGAAATACTGATAGATGGATCCAGAGAACAACAAATAAATTAAACTAGCTCATATAATTCTTAAATCAAAAATATATTCAAATAAAAGGCAAACCCCATTTTAAGATAACATACACTCTATTAATATGTTATCTTTGGAAAAAATATTAACTCGTAAGTGATATATTGTTGTAATAATCAAACACTGATAATAAGAACATATCGAATAATAATTCTTCCTTTGGGCCAATTTATTATTCATATGTAAAACTAAATAATTATCACGCGCTTATTATTAAAGTGGCACATGCAATTTTGTTAAAAATTAATCTTCCTTTCGGGCCGATTAATATTCACATAAATTACATGAACATAGTCCTTTTATATTTCGAAATAACATATTTTTTTTTAACAAAAGAGGTCACTTTGGTGACCTATTGTTTAAATTAATCTATCTCGAAATATATATATAAATACACCAATATTTGAATTTAAATGTGTATTACATACAAACAAGCTTGAAAGTAATAACATGTAAACACTACATATTAATGTATATCAGCAACATAACCAAAGTGGCTGCTCAGCTTAGTGGTTGATAGTTTAAATGAATGGTCCAAACATATGGAAGGTCATGGGTTCGAAACCCATTAGACAGCTACCTCGAGAATAATTTTCGTCATTTTATATGTCTTAAAAAAAAGGAACACCAATGGTCGAACACTTGACTTTTCATTTTCAACAAATCATCCATTAACAACGAACCAGATCCAGTTTAAATTAATATGATGTGAATTAATAATAAAAAACAACAAAAACATGTCATTTTATTACAAAACCGACGTAGTTTTTTTATTGTCTTATTTGCTATCACAGAACAGTCATGAACAACAAATCTAAGGTGTTTCTCAATCTTCAAAAAATCATATAAAATCAACGGCTAGTCCAAATTTCAAGAATTTTATATCGTTGGAATCATAATCAAACGAATAATATTTATGTACCAAAAATTTTCAGAAATGTTGAACTTTTTTGAAAAAAAATATTTTCAACCCAAAATTAATATAAATACCTTCTGAATATATTCTTAACAATTCAACATGAAATGGCTCGGATACCACAAGTTAGATTAATTTCTATCTTGTGACAATCATCACACAAACAGGAACATTCATAATGAATTATCAAGAAAAATAAATATTGATTTTGCGAAAGCGTATCTGAATCCATAACGAGAAAATTAAAATATATGAGTTTGAGGTTTTATGCACTTCCATATCAACACTTTTATTTCCTCTCTAAATTTCTCTCTGACTATGGAAATCATAAGAATGATATAGTGTGATGTAGGACCATGACCCATATTTATAAGATAATCGTGTCTTTTCATATTTCGTATATTTCTATTTTAACCCATCATAAAAATATAAATTATGATTGTCTCTACACATTAAAACCTACACTTTAATAATATATTATTAAGGCCCGAAAAACCTAAATTAATCACTTTAATTGGCCTAACTTTATTTGATAGCCTATAATTCATATTTATTTCATATATAAACCCATATATTATATTTATCTCTATCATATAAAATATGAGAAAGCGGCTCATTAAGGGGAGACTCTGCATAGAGCTTAACTGCAGACAAAGAAAAAGAAAGTGTCCCTTTTACAGTTTAAAAAAAAAAAGAAATTCAAATTTTTTTTACAAGAAATTAGTTTAGTTTAGAATAATTTTTAGGTTTCGTTTTTAATCTTATTTTCATATTCAAGTGATTTTGATTGTGGAAGAAAGAAATGCAATTCAGAAACATGATTCTAAGGGGGACTTTTTGTATCGTAATTCCTTCTCTTCTCTTTAACTCTTTATTGATATTATTGTGATTGTGCTTGCTTATTAAAATTTGTTTGGTTAATCATCTCATTCAATGGGTGGGATGAAACTACGTAGGATGTTAATTTAATTATTTGATCTTGTTACATTTACTCACCTTCTCACAGACTAGAGATATACCTACCAAATTCTCAGAGACTTTGATTCATAGATATATATCCAGTAAGAATTGAAGTCAAAACGTTGATTCTAATGGCAGTTTAAGAATTACTCTCATGATACTAAAGATTGTTTCATATAAATACATGTTGAGTTTTAGGAAGGATTACGCTTTTGGTATTCAGTAATTTTATGCTTTACTTTGATAGTTGAACATTATATTCCTTTATACTTTTTTAGTTGGGTTGTATAGCTTTTCATCGTCAAATAAGAGACTACTTTTCAATAAAAAAAATTGAATTTTCTGGGTACATTTACTACAAACCCTCACGAGACAACACTCGTATGTATGGTCATCTATAAGTTTAGCGGCTTGTTGCACATACAAAGTGAAATTGCAAGTTCCTGTGAAAGTGGCACACTTTAGGTCGTCTATATTTGTATCTATTTTTTCTCGAGAACTAGCAATGTTCTATTTGGGGGTGGTGTGATAAACACCAAATAAAGTTTAATTTATTCCCCAAATTAATTATATTTTAATTGCTCGTTCTCAATAAAATGGGTCTTACGTTTGTATTAATCTATATTTCAGGTCAATAGGAAGTCATGGTATCAAATTGTGCTAAATGAACATTATTGCGACAAAGTAGCGGTCAAAAGCGTTCAATGAAGAAATTCAAAGCGGCCATGAAGCTAGAGTTTTTTAGCGTGCGCAGATTAATACCGATGCCTTAAACCCATTTACGTACCAAACTTAAACCTAAACTGAACCAAGGCAATCACCTTAACCTCGTGTGTGTTTAGTTTGTACTATAATATTTATTTTTATTTTTATTTAAGTCATGTATAATTTTTATATTTTATTTGTGTGTGTATAATTGTAAATATTAGCGCCCATGTATTTATTTATTTATTTACGTCAAGTGTTTTCTGTTTTTATGTGAATATAATTGGCGTGTTTATTTTATTTTATTTTTAATTATTTTATTTGTTTTTATTCATTTTATTTGTTTGATTTTATTATTATTATTATTATTATTATTATTATTATTATTATTATTATTATTATTATTATTATATATTTTGAGTCTTTTATTAATATGTTAGGATTTTAATTTTAATAGGTTTTATTTTTACACATTTTATTTTTATACATTTGATTTTTATTTGAGTTATAAATAATTAAAGAGTTTATTTATTTAGGTACAAAGTGTACACACACACCTTATTGACATGCACACACACCCAATACAACCAAACCTTATCCCTCCCTCCTACTCAACGAACCCAAAACCCAACTCCTACAAACTTAAAACCCCCTATTCCGGCAGCCTTACTTCCGAAACCACAACCGTCGGCGACTTCAATACAAACCCAACCACCTCTCAAACCCAACTCCTCCTTGCCAGCCATAAAACCCAAGTGCAAGAAACAAAAGATAAAACATAGGTTGGTAGCTCATGTTTTTTAGTTAGCTTTTAAAAATCCAAAGAAAATCAACTTCGTGGGTTATAAAACATAGGTTGGTAGCTCATTAATGGGAGACACTGCATAGAGTTTACACGGCTGACAAAAGAAAAAGGCACTGTCATTTTTACAATAAAAGAAAATTCAAAAAAAAAAAAAGATTAGATCAGGTTTGAATAATTTTTAGGTTTAATTTTTTTACTTTTTTTGTACTCAAGTGAATTTGAATGTGGAATAAAGAGACGCAATTCATAAACGCAATTCAAAGGGAGACTTTTTGTATCGTAATTATTTCTCTTCTCTTTTAACTCTTTATCGATATTATTGTGATTGTACTTGCTTATTTAAATGGCTAATCACGTCATTCAAAGGATGGGACGAAATCGTATAGGATGGTAATTTAATTATTTAATTTAGTCGATTCTCATATTTCTAGGAGAATTAGTTTTTAATTGTCATCGATTAATTTACGTTTCAAGAGATAATAAATTAATTTAGTTTTAATATTTTATTTTGAAATCGAACTACAGATGGGTTTTCCTAAACTTTGAATATTAACTCAGTGTCGAAATTTGATAATTCATATAATTTTTAAGAAATTCATCTTAGCGGGTAGTTTATTAAAAAAAGTATAAATCATAATTTTTTAATGGAGGACATTTTTAAATTAATTTTCTAAAAACAGATATTATTAAATCGACGATTGTAACGAGGGTTAAATTGTAAATTTAATATTATCTCAAAATATTTCAATCAATAAATTGAGAAATTAAAATAATTGATCATGGGATGTAATCCCACCTCTTGTATCTTCTAATAATTATAAAGTCGATTACGTGTCAATTTTAGTAGTTATTTAGTCACGTATGATTTTAGCATTTTTATTCTCCATTTGAAATTATTATTTTTTAAATATATAAAAAAATATTTTAATAAAAAAATTAAAATTGCAACCATTCACACTATTTGTTTTCCACTTGCTAGTTGAATTGATACCTTATTTACCGCAATATGAATTATTTAATAAGTTTTGTAGGAATTCAAGCGATTTTGAGACTCAAGTTTTAAAAACAATGACCATATGTAAAAGCCAGTTATCAGAAATCATAACTATTAATTTAGGGTGGATAGAATAACATTTTGGTGTGCAAAATGTTAAAGGGACAAAAACATGACTCAAAAGTGAGATACAATTGATGCGTCACGTTTGTATACATAAATAGTATAATAAATATTGAACATGCACGATCTTATGAGAAAGACTTGCAAGTGCAGATCTGCCAATTATCGCGTGGACATAGGCCACGCTTGGCTTGGTTGAACTACTTAAATCGTGCCATTCATTCTTGGGTTTGTTGCAACACATAAGGTTTGAACTAGATTATTTCTCCATTATTATACTCCATTTGTTCCAAATTAAAAGTGCACTAGTCTTTTTTTTCGTTGTCCTCAATTAATAATTCATTTTTCATTTTTAGAGATAATCAATTAATCAAATTCCATGATATTGAATAAATTTTAATCTTGGTTACGGATCGAATATAGACCCTTAATTTTGAGATGGAGGATTATTTGGAAACATAGATGTCCCTCTCCCTCTCTCTCATATAATCATCGGACCGCACTATATATATATATATATATATATATATATATATATATATATATATATACATATAGTGCTCCTGTGCGGACTAGTCCGCATTTTAAGAATGCGGACCGGACATGTGTCACCTAACGGCGCGCCGAGAAATTATCGCCTAAATTATAGGCACACTCTCTCTCTTTTCTGGGCTCACCGCCAGGTGACACATGTCCAGTCCGCATTCTTAAAATGCGAACTAGTCCGCACAAGAGCAGGACTGTATATATATATATATATATATATATATAGTCTTGCTCTTGTGCGGACTAGTCCGCATTTTAAGAATGCGGACCGAACATGTGTGACCTGACGGTGAGCCCAGAAAAGAGAGAGAGTGCCTATAATTTAGGCAATAATTTCTAGGCGCACCGTTAGGTGACACATGTCCGATCCGCATTCTTAAAATGCGGAGTAGTCCGCACAAGAGCACTATATATATATATATATATATATATATATATATATATATATATATACAGTCCTGCTCTTGTCACTACAAGAAAAAGATCATTTTGTGGCAATTTTATTAGTGTCTAATCATTTATTGCCACTAAAACGTATAATTTGTAGCAAAATTTATGTTTGACACTAAAAAATAATGTATAAGTGGCAAGAAACTAAAATCGCCACTAAATTTGCCACTAAAATTAAGGAGGGAAAAATTAGACTCTTCGCGGCAACTAAAAATTCTAATTAGTTGCAAATTTAAACTTTTTGCCACTAATACAAAATCATTAGTATCAAAATATATTAGTTTGTCACTAATGGAGATTCATTAGTAGAAAAATATTTTTGCTTTTCCACTAAATACCTAAAAATAAATAATTTACCCTAGTGTCTAGTCAAACAAAATTGTCAGATTCTTCTCCCAAACACTCCCGAATTTTCCCCCAAAATCAATTCCTCAAAATCCATTCTTCTCCCATTCATCCTTCTTAGGTATCATTGGCTCATTCATTCCCTCAAATTTGGTGCGCATATTGATGCTCTCCTTTTTTCTCATCTATTCCTCATTTGTAATTTTAATTTCAGGATTTGTTTAGGTATTATTGTCTGGCACATTTTTGTGGTTCACTATTCCGGTGAGATTTATCTACTCATTTTGTTGATCACTTATTCTGGTGATTTTGTGGTTCACTTATTCCGGAGATTTACCTACTGATTTTGTTTCCCCCTCTTATTCTGGTGATTTTGTTAAAACGTTTATGTTGCAACGATTTTCACTGATTTTCAACTGATCGTGTTTCTTTTTTACAGACGTAATTTAGTTTTTCATCTCACCATTAAAAAGGTACTCTATCTCCCCTAGGGATTAATATATTTTTATATTTTTCCATTTGGTTTGTAAGGGTTTTGTAACAAAATAACAAATTTGATATATATAACAACTGATATAGGCCTTTATACTATGAACAATAAATGTTGGATGAAATGTCCGAATTGTTGTATTGGGTTTACTATATTAATATTGGATTATGAAAATGTTAGTAAATAATGTTGGTACTCATAATTGATTATGCATTATTTTCTTACATTTTGAATTTAATTAGTTTTAGAGAATAGTGTATCTCACAATAGTGAAACAATTTCTACACTGAAGAACCAATTTTTGTATCTTTAATATACACGTGAGACAAGTTTTTTAAGGTACCCCTACTTGTTTGATGATTTGTGCACAAATTTGAAGTACTAGAGGCGTGTTACGCTAATCCAAACATTTGTTTCAGATCATATTTGTGTAGATATTTATGTGAATATGGGTTTTGCTATTGTACTTTATCATTCCCAAACTTGTTTATCTTGAGTTTGTTGCAGCTATTAAAATCATGGCTCGGGTCTAAAATCGATTCTTTGTTTCCAAATATATAGCATATTTTTTATCACTTGAACCTTGGGTTGATATGCTAGGTGCGAAAACTTCGTTTAAATTTTTTTTTCTAAGTGTTCTCATGCGAGAGGAGTGATGTTTATTATTTTTATCATTCTAACCAATCATGAAGTATAATTAGTTGTTGTTTAATGTTAGATGACATTAACAAAAGGTAAGTTATTCGAAAAAGTTTGATATTTCAATCTTTTTCATTAGTTCCTTTGTGTATCTTAATCTATTTTTTCTTCTAATTATGATTGTGGTATAATATTAATTATAAGGATGTATGTTGTAATTTGAAACATAAGAATAAAAAAAGACTCAAAGTACAATGGATCCTTATGGGTTAAATCACACTCTCATTGTTTTGTGTTGTTTAAATAGCTTCGTCCGTAGGCAGTTTTATCGAAACACAACAAGATCATGCCTTGAAATCTTTGTACCATCTTTCTTTGGTTGATCCTCGTTTGAATTAGATAAGCTTTCATCCCTTATCTTATCCCATATGATCAAGTATATGCCAACGACTATGATGATAACACCGAGAATCCTAAAAACATTAAACAACAAAATTACTTATCCAATTGTCCTAGGTCCATTTGCTCTACACATTTAGTTTATTAATATAACTGTGGTATGTTATTGAACATTATTTATACAGAAGGTGGGTGGGGTTCTGATATGGAGACTTATGTGCCACATTAGTTGAAAATTAAAAAGTTTCTTTCCTATTTCAATTAAGTAGTACTTAATTCAGATAAATAGTTTTTTCT
This sequence comes from Sambucus nigra, assembly GCA_949130495.1. NCBI lineage: Eukaryota > Viridiplantae > Streptophyta > Magnoliopsida > Dipsacales > Adoxaceae > Sambucus > Sambucus nigra. The sequence continues at coordinate 71,099,850 of OX422207.1, forward strand.
TGGGATCACATTCCCAAATCTATATGAATCTAAAGTTGTACAACATTTCATCGGGTGTTAACATTGCTGAAGGGATGAAGCAATTATCACTACACCAAATTTGTCGAATTGTCAAGGTCTTTGACCTTGATAAATCCAACTTGTCAAGGTCAATGACCGTGACATTTCGAGGCGAGACAAATTTTTTTTGTCACGGTCGTGTCACGGTCATTGACCTTGACACAAAACTCACGTTTTGTGTCACGGTCGTGCCGCGGTCAATGACCGTGACACGTTTGTCACGGTTTATAACCGTACCCTTTTTAAAAAAATTGTCACGGTCAATGACCGTGATACGTCCGTGACAACTTTTGTCACGGTTAATAACAATGACAATTCTGGTCAGAATTTAAAAAAATCTGTTGGGCAGTATGGTCACTGCCACTGCCCAGCAGTATCCAAACATCATATATCCAAACAAACTAAAGATAATGCAAATATATATTCAAATAGAGACAATATGCATCACGATATAATTCAAATGTAACAACTTAAAACAATTCAATTCAATTCAAACTTAAAACAATTCAATTCAAACTTAAAACAATGTCACTACATGTCTGGTGTATTGTTAAAACTGAGGAGGTGAGTAGTCCACACGACATACGAATTGAAGCACCCACTAATATACGTCGTGCCGCATTGTTCACACAACCACAATAGGGAGTTCTCCTTCCCGGGTATGACATGCGTGACGAGAACCCTGGACTCCATCTCTTGAAGCGCACGTCCATGAACTATTCCACCATGGACGATATTCGGGTCCCTCAACCCCCTCCCTATCCGCTGGCCATCAAATACGTCCAATATGAACACGCTCGGACAACCAAGTGTCGACATTGGTCTGTTGAAGGGCGCCAAATAGGGAAGTGGATCATCGAAGTATGAACGTGTCGGTGATGAAGCAGCGAGGTCCACATCCTCGTCATCCTGTGCCTCGTCCTCCCGCACCTCCTCCTCCACCGCCTTTTCCTTCCCTTTCCCTTTACCGTTACGGTCTCCGACCAACGTACGCTTCATGAATGCGTACATATCTTGGACCGTCGCCTCCAAATAGGACATCTTTGCGTCGTGTGAATTCACCGTTCGAGCCAACCCGGTGTTTCTCGTCTCCAATCCGATGATCCTAGATTTGGCCACCCGCGAGCTCACCCCCCTTGTCCTCCCCTTGCGATCAGAGTCAAGCACTTGGCTGAGTGCATCTGTGGACAAAGATGCCTTGTCGGCATCAGACTGCGACTCATGCACTTCCTTAAGCTTTGCCTGAAACGACAAAAAGCACATGATTAGTAAAATAAGTAAACTAAAAAATTATAACGTAATTAAAAAAATTAAACTGTCGGATTACTTACAATCGTGGTTTGCGACACTCGGGGACACCTCCTTGTCTTTCCCCTTCTTCGTCCGAAGAGCCACATAAGTATCGAGCCTATGTGGCTTACCCCCTGGCCCACTCCCTACCCCCTAAAATAAAATAAAGTAAAGTAAAATTAGTATCGGCCCTGCAAAGTAAAAAAATGAAGAATAATATATTTCTGTAGTTATGGAAAAATTAAAGCTTACCCGCATCCTATGCTCCACCTCGGCGTAAGAGGTTCGGCCGGAGTAGTGCACGTCCGTCTTTTTTGCCCGATTTTCCCTCCCCGATTGGCGAGATGCCAATTGTCGATCCTCGATCTCATTGTCAATGAACTTCTGCCATTGTGCCAATGAGATCGGCTCCTTGGGGGGACAGATTCACGCCATTGGATAATCGACTCTCATGTTTTTTCAAAGTACCGTGCCCGCATATTTTTTTTCCACGAGTTGAGTTGCTCCCTAATCTGCTCCAACACGGGATCGCGTAGCTTTGGATCCAAGTTGAATTGTTCCTGTCCAACAAATACAATGTTAGTTGCGAATAAATATAAATATAAATATAAATATAAATATAAATATAAATATAAATATAAATATAAATATAAATATAAATATAAATATAAATATAAATATAAATATAAATATAAATATAAATATGAAATCGAAATTGAAATTGAAATTGAAATTGAAATTGAAATTGAAATTGAAATATTCATATAAATATAAATATAAATATAAATATATTACCTGTAGTGCCGCCCAAACAGCTAACTTGAGCTCATATGGCACCTCCTTCCAACTCATAAACCCCGGGCCGATGACCGTCTTTAGCAGAACGAGGGATCTCGTTAATATCTCCGATTTGTTCTCGACGGTAATCCCATATTTCCCATATTTGGGGAGCCTAGGGGAAGAAGAGCCCTCGTCGCCTCCACTACCACCGACCCCAGACGACATCATCATAAACAGCATCATCATCTTCGCCTTAATATCTGAAGGAGACATTTGCTATAAAAAAATGTTACTAGTACAGATATAATATTTTCAATTTTAAGGACTATTTTCATCACTTAGTGTTCATCTAAGTTCTAGTATAACAAGTTCCCATAAAAATCTTTAATAAAATTCTCATATCTTCTTTCAATTTAAACACACACATAGTAGTGACTGTCTATTTAAAATAATCTCAATGTTAATTTCAGGTATTGAATTTCTACTATTGTTTTGTGCTTTTTATAAATCATACCCCACCCCCACCCCCACCCCAACATGTTTACGGGCTTTCATCACCCGTCATAAATTTTTCGGTCCGTGACTTACTGGCCAGTTGTCTTGGGTCTTTTAGTCCCTTAACATTACTTTAAGAATTTTACTGAGTTCTTCATTTAGTTATTGAGCCCACGAGGTTGGCGATGTACGCAAAACTATGTTATTATTTAAAGACTTTATATTATAGAGGTCACCGTTGGCCGACAACACTGCTCAGGTCAAAATTCACTTACTTTGGTCGATTACGGCTATAATTTAAAAAAAGTAAAAAACAAAAAATATTTTTTTTAAGGACAATTGGATTAGTATTCGGTACTCTCATTTCTTTAAGAGGGAAATCTTGTGTATGAATTGTGTTAATTATATTTTTATTTAAAAATTGTGTGAATAAGAGTGATAAAATAACTTTGAGGCATATAAATTAATTGTGACAAAGTAAGATTATGGAAACCCCACTTTTCTTTCTATAACTCCTATTTTATTAAACTTTAAATATCATTAGGGGTTTATAGAAAGAAAAGTTAAATAGGAATAAAAACAACATTTTTAAAATATGAAGGGCTCACAAATTTGATCAAATTTTTTAACAACATACACTAATTGATCTTTATTATAAGACAATTACTACAAATTTATGTGCATCGCCCGAATTCAAAAAGTAATTTAATGACTAAAGTAATACTTTTTTTAACTTTAGTTATTCACCACAAATCTTAAAAAATATTTTATTTTTCATGTTTTTAGCAACTTCGGATGCCATTTTAACCCTTATTGTAGTTTTTTAGTTTTCATGCTTTTATTTGATAGAAGTCAAGTGATTATTTCACCATATAAAGTCAACAAAAAACGCCATATATGATTTTTTTCTCCATTAGTATAACTATATAGCGATTATTTCACACTTAAATCACATATTAAGCCGACCTTCATTTTTTTATGAAATTTGTAGAAAATTACTTATTTATTTTGAATAAAAATAAATTGTTATCCAATATTTTTGGATATTATTTACATTTACATTTTTGGATATTATTTACATTTACATTTTTGGATATTATTTTTGGAAATTTATAGAAAATTACTTATTTATTTACATTTTTAACCCCCTACCCCCACCCTGCCCCACACCCCATACATGCGCACACACGCACGCACATATATACACACATACACACATATATATACACACAAACATATATATAAATGGAAGAGAGAGAGAGAGAGAGAATTAAACCTGAAAGTAGACAGTGAGAGAGAGAGAGAGAGAGAGAGAGAGAGAGAGAGGGAGGGAGGGAACGGCGGGAGGGAAAAAAGAAGGGGGAAAAGGTTTTTGCTGGAACCATTGTCACGGTCGTATCAAGGTCATTGACCGTGACAATTATTTAAAGAATTGTCACGGTCAATGACCGTGACAAGTCCGTGGCAAGTAAATTTTTCACGGCCTTGTCACGGTCGTGTCAATGTCAATGACCGTGACATAAAACGCGTGTTTTTTGTCACGGTCAATGACCTTGACAAGGGTGGCCGGTTGAAAGGTGACAATTTTGTCATTTTGGTGTAGTGTATTTTGTAACTGTACTTGGAACACTTGTTTACACGAAATAGTTATGTTTGACCTGATCGTGCAACCCCGAGATCTTCTGTGCGTCAAGGAAACACACAGGATCCCATGCGTCCTTCTTCCCTATCAATTGTTTCATATGTCTCCAACATGCCTAACACAATCGTATCTGGTGTTAACATAGAAGGTATTGTATTTATAATGCTTTCCATTATTCCATATGTCATTGTCTAATTTTATTCGTAAAATTGAATCATCAATTGCATATTGAATCATTCATGGCTATAACTTTTGCACAATAAATCATACATGATTGGAAATGGTGCATATTGAATCATACACGATGGCAATGGTGCATATTGAATTATACATGACTGCAATTATTTTTCGTGGTGATTTTCTTTGTTTTCTGTGGTAATTTTCAAGGATTCTGAAAATAATTTGATTTGTGAAAGAACATAAGCTAATTGGCCTCATGTCTCGAAAAGTTTCATGATGTTTGATGATCTTTTGTAGTAGTGAGAATAATCAGTGAAGAATAAACATGGTCACTGAATTGATTAAATTTAATTGGGGATATAAGGCATGCCACTCATATAATGTATACTAGTCATAAAAAGGCAACTCTTAAAAACAAATTAACTGATAATCGAGGATATGGTCCATTAACGAATGGATAAAACATAACACCTCATTCGTACTGACCTTCGGGATTCACCGAATGCCTAAACCTTATCGGTATTCTAGATATGACTTGCTAACGAATGATTTTCACTGAAGACCTCAGCCTTATCAGTATTTAAAATAAGACTTGCTAACGGACGATTTTAATTGAACACCTTATCCTTGTCGGTATTTAGGTATTCATGGATTTCTTACGGTCGATCAAGCAGCACAATTTAGTCACTAACACAAATAATGAATAATCATTCAGAAAGGGGAGGAAATAAAGACATTCATTCAAGAAGTTCAAAAAACCATTCAAAGTTTATAAAAATTGCATAAAAATGTTATATAGACAAAAATTTGAAGTGTTCATCTAAAAGATAAGCGCTTAAGTGGTTGGGGATAGGAGAAGTAAGAAAACCATGAAACTCTTCACGTATAGAGAGCAAGGTCTTCAACGCTAGAATCAACCGATGGGCATGGATCATTGTGGATAAATTCTTGTTTAACTGTTGGAAACACTTCATCAATATCCAAAAACTGGTGTAGATTTGCATCATCTTCATCAGTTACAAGTTTAGGAATACAAAAGGAGGAGATCGTCATCATTCTGTCCAGTGCTTCGTTACAGTGTCTGAAACACCTCATTCTATCATTCAACATTATTATTTTGGAGCATTTATGGAAATTTGATTATTTTCTTTGTCCGGTTCAAATCCTTGGTCACAAATAGTGATAATTATTAGTAGTAATAATGTTTGCCTAATATAATCTCCATTGAGTTTCAACATCACGGGTCTTCTTATTTTTTAAATAAAAATAAGAAATGCTGCCATTGCCCAGTCGCAGGCATATGCTCTGGTTGGGATGGATGCTACTTTAGCTTCAGTTTGTTTAGTACCCTTGACTTCAGTTCTACTTCTCTTTGAGCTGACAAAAGATTACAGGATCTTGCTTCCTCTCATGGGGGTTGCTGGATTAGCAATATGCTTACCCTCTGTGACAGACCAACCCAAGGAGATAGAGGAGTCTGACTCAAAGAGTTTATTACAAGGTTATTCTATTCTATCGCTAGTCAAAGGCAAAAATAAAGAGAGGTCTTGGAGATGAACCAATGATGTAGATGATTTGGAACTCTCCACCATGGGAAATAGTATTCACCATGAAGATATTTTATTGGAAGATTTGAAGGTTTCGCAGGCTATGTCAAAGAATTATGTGAAGGTCTCATCGACCCTCACTTTGAAAGAGGCACTAAAATGTATGCATGACGGCCACCAGGACTGTTTGCTTGTGGTTGATGCAAACAATTATCTAAATGGGATTCTAACTTATGGTAATATTAAATATTGTTTGTTAAAGAACTCTAGTGACGCTTTGAACAGTGATTCATCACTTTCACGTGTAAGTACATCGCTTGTTTCCTATATCTGCACTCAAAGGATAAGTTATCGTGGACGAAAGCATGGACTTTTAACTTGTTATCCAGACAATAATTTGGCAATTGCCAAGCAGTTAATGGAGGCCAAGGGAATAAAGCAATTGCCTATGGTTAAACGTGGTGTAGAATTATAAGAAGAAAGAAAGCACAGAATTGATGCTATCATTTATTACGAGTCCATCTTCAATTGTCTCAGAGCGGAACTGAATCACAGGAAATCTGTAAAACAGGAGAGAAAAGAAAACGCTCTCGAGGAGAAGACTGCAAATAGTCACTAATGAGGTGATGGAGATGATACTTTTGTTTCTGAATCCCGTTGGGATATATTGATATCTTGTATTCAAATTGTAATCAAGAACGCACATTTTATACATGTAAATATACTTGAGACTCCAGTTATTAGAGGCATTTTATGGGAAAACGGAATTAAGTATTAGTAAAAAAAGATTAAACTAATTGAGCTAAAATGTAGACCACAATTGATTGTGTCCAGCACTAAGGGTGTGTTTGATAAATAAGATGGAAAATAAGCGCTAAGAATCGATTTCCATGGAATTGTTACATGGAAATATTTTCCATGAAAAAAATTTGTTGGTGGTGTTTGATTGCAAATATTTTCCAGGTGAAAAATGTTATATTTTCCATCTATTGTGTTTGGTTCACAATATTTTCCATGGAAAAAAAGTAGAATATATATATATAAAATAGAAAAAAAAATCCCAGAAAATTAATAAAAATCCCAAAGAATAAATGAATAAATAAATCCAAAATGTGAACAAAACCCCAAAGATAAGGGAAAAATCCAGAAAATGAATAAAAACCCAAAAAAATTGAAAAAAAATCCAGAAAGTGAATAAAAATTAAAAACTAATGAAAAAATCCAGAAAGTGACTAAAACCCCAAAAATAATGCAAAAAAATACAAAAAATGAATAAAAACCCAAAAATAATGAAAAAAATACTGAAAGTGAATAAAAACCTAAACCCAAAAATAATGAAAAAAATACAGAAATTGAATAAAACTCCAAAAATAATGAAAAAAATCCAAAAAGTGAATAAAACCCCCAAGATAATGAAAAAAAATCAAGAAAATGAATAAAACCCCAAAAATAATGAAAAAATTCAAAAAGTGAATAAAAAGTGAAAAAAATAGAGAAAGTGAATAAGTCCCCAAAAATAATGAAAAAAAATCCAAAAAATGAATAAATACCCAAAAATAATGAAAACAAAATCCAGAAAGTGAATAAAAATCCAAAAATAACGAAAAAATACAGAAAATGAATAAAATTCTAAAAATAATGAAAAAAAATCCAGATAGTGAATACAAACCCAAAAATAATGAAAAAATACAGAAAGTGAATCAAACCCCACAAATAATATTAAAAAAATATGAAAAAATAAAAAATACAGAAAATGAATAAAAAAAACAGAAAATGAATATTACCCCATAATGAATTTACTGGATTTTCTTCATTATTTCTGGATTTTTATTCAATTTCTAGATTTTTTTTCATTTTTTTTAAGTTTTATTCACTTTCGGTATTTTTTTTTCATTATTTTTGGGTTTTTATTCATTTTTTGGATTTTGTCCATTATTTTGGGGGTTTTATTCACTTTATATATTTTTTTTCATTATTTTTGGATTCTTATTCACTTTCTGGATTTTTTTCATTATTATTGGGTTTTTATCCACTTTCAGTATTTTTTTTCATTATTTTTGGGTTTTTATTCATTTTATGAATTTTTTTCATTATTTTCGTTTTTTTTTCGTTTTTTTTATTTTTTTCATTATTTTTGGAGTTTTTTTCACTCTCTGTATTTTTGGGTTTTTTATTCACTTTTTGGATTTTTTTCATTATTTTTGGAGTTTTATTCACTTTCTATATTTTTTTCAATATTTATGTTTTTTTTTTCATTTTCTAGATTTTTTTCATTATTTTTGGACTTTTATTAACTTTCTGTATTTTTTTCATTATTTTTTGGTTTTTATTCACTTTCTGATTTTTTTTCATTATTTTTGGGGTTTTATTCACTTTCTGTATTTTTTCCATTATTTTTGGGTTTCTACTCACTTTTTGGATTTTTTTCATTATTTTGGAATTTTTGTTCACTTTCTAGATTTTTAAAAATATTTTTGGGGTTTTAATCACTTTCTATATTTTTTTCATTATTTTTGGGTATTATTCGCATTATTGATTTTTTTCATTATTTTTGGGTTTTTATTCAGTTTCTGTATTTTTTTCATTGTTTTTGGAGTTTTATTCACTTTCTGGATTTTTTAAATTATTTCTGTTTTTTTTTCTTCATTTTTTGGATGTTTTCATTATTTTTTGGGTTTTATTCACTTTCTATATTTTTTTCATTATTTTGGGTTTTTATTCACTTTCTGGATTTTGTCTTTATTTTTGGATTTTTATTCATTTTCTGGATTTTTTTATTATTTCTAGGGTTTTAATCACTTGTTGGATTTTTTTTCATTATTTTTTGGTTTTTATTCACGTTCAGATTTTTTTTCATTTTTTTGCGTTTTTATTCATTCTCTGTATTTTTTTCATTATTTTTGGAGTTTTATTCACTTTCTGTATTTTGTCATTATTTTTGGGTATTTATTCATTTTCTAGATTTTTTCACTATTTTTGGGATTTTATCCACTTTCTGGATTTTTTTTCAATTTTTTTTTATGTTTTTATTCACTTTCTGATTGTTTTTTCATTATTTTTGGGTTTTTATTCATATTTTAGATTTTTTTTCATTATTTCTGTTGTTTTAAAAGGTTTCTGGATTTTTTTCATTATTTTTTTGTTTTTATTCATTTTTTGATTTTTTTATAATATTTTTGGCCTTTTTATTTAGTTTTTGTATTTTTTTCGTTATTTTTGGAGTTTTATTCACTTTATGTGTTTTTTTCATTAATTTTGGGTTTTTACTCATTTTTTGGATTTTTCCCCTTATTTTTGGGTTTTTATTCATTTTCTGGATTTTTATCAATTTTTTGGTGTGGTTATTCTTTTCCCTGGAAAATGAATAACAAGGTGGGAGGAGGTTTTTTAATTCCATCTTTTGTGGAAAAAGTGGTTACGTGATTTGTTTTAAGGAAACCAATTCCATAGAAAATTTTGTTTATCAAATATCCAAAAGATGGAAAATGACTCCATATATTACATTTTCCATGGAAAATTAGTGTTATCAAACACACCCTAAGAGTAATAGGGGCTTCAGTTTCTTATACATACTTCAGTGATTTCATTTGGTTATTTCTTCCATCTCATTTTCATTTGATATTATTTTTTTGCCTTATCTTTAGTGAATTCGACAGCTGTGGTATCTCTAATTACTTTTATTAATTAAACCTGCGCAAGGTTTTGCTTTGATTAAATCTCGTTGCTTCGTTTATTATAGTGTTTGAGTTGGGCTGTCAATCAACTATTTTGAAAGTATTGGAGGTGCAAATCAACGTTTAAGGTACAATTGAGCAGGTAGCATAGCTCTTTAAATGAGTAGGTACATTTTAACAGACACGTGTAACATAGTTTATTAACATCTGTATCTTGTTGATGACTTTTTCTTTATGACGGGAGTACTGGTGGATGGACAGTAGCATAGTTCATTTTGCACAAGTCTCTAAATGAGCAGCTCCCTTTGTATTCTGTTGAGCAGATATAGTGATGGACACATAGTTCTTGGAAATTTATCTTAATAGTTCCTACGAACTACATTAGTTCGTAGGTGGGTGTTTATTGGCTACACTTTCTTTCATAATAGTACATTTTTTTTCTTAATTTGTCTTATTTTCATTGTCTCGTGAAGATGTTAAGAAAAAGTTTTGTTATTCAGTGAATTGGTCATCGGTAATAGATAATATATCATGTCTCTTCTCGCTCAATAATCCATCTATGTTGTCAACTTTTGCATCCTTTAATGACCTGCCTTCCTCAGAAGATCTTTTTCTTTTCCGTTGAGATGAAACACTCTTTATATGAAAGCTTTTTATTCAGGTCATCCTTTCCTATACGCTTAAGGAGCTCAGCATGCTGATCCGCTATCATGACCCGAGCCGACGCCCATGATCGGAAAAGAAATACCTCATGAACTGTAGATCCAGAGCTTGAACTCATTGACCATGCGGGGTTGGATTCTGCTGTTTATCTGCGGATTTACTTGTTAGGGTACGCTATTATAAAATTTTCAGTACTTGTTCACTCACATTGTTGAATTGAATCAATCAAATTTTCTTAATTTTGCATATTGGTTTATGCACACTCAAAATATTTCTCCCAATAATGTTCCTTGCAGGGGCTGTACTGGTACCAGTTCACCTGACGAATGAATTTTTAGAGAGTCCATACAACCCACAGTGCAATCGATAAGCTCTCTATTTCAACCATTCCACAAGGATCGAACAGGTTAGCCCGACTTAATATTTTATGAATTGCTTTTCTATTCCTTCTTCTTTCATTGCCTACCGTTATATGCAATATAATGTTGTTTATGTGATTTATTTATTTTCATTTTGTATTAAACAATGTTGGACTTGATGAGAGCTTCATGAAGCGTAAATCAAGAGTTTAATTTCCTATGGATTATGGGTACACCTTTATCGGCCACCTTTAATAGTTTGTCCCCACTCTTATACCCGTATCGTTAGGGATTAATCATGTTAGAGGCCTCGATACCTCGAATCATAAATTTATTGAATATTTGTGTCAAGACAGAACATTTTTTTTGGCGTGGGTGGGGTACAACTAAACAACCACGTATTTAAGAGTTTCACTGATAAACACAACCCTTTAAGTCTAGGAAATATGGTTATTAACTAAGGAGCCAGCACTTAAAGTTATATTTAAACTAGTATTTTTTACTAATTTTGCTTATATATTGTATTTATCTATAGATTATACCATACATTGTTGTAGACATTTCCCTCCACTAAGAATATGAGGTTTTTGGTCCTGATTCACTGATTGAACAGGAGATTGGTTCCAATTGTCTAACCATGTCCACCTATTTAAATTTGTTTCAGTTAGGCTGGATCCGTCCTATTTGCCGGACTGGCAAAGGGTTTTCTGACATATACATTTATATAGTATAATTACAAATCAAAGGTGTCAGCACATCCAACTTATTAACTAATAAAGAAGATTAACTGTCATATTTTATCGTATAGGGTGAACTGCAATAAATCACCTTGAACTGTGCTATGTGTTACTAGATAAAGTTATAGATTAAGAAGAGTATAATATTTTAATTATATTGACTTTTATTGTAGTTTAATTTTAAATCAGATTTATGTTTTCTCAGTTGGCAATTAATTTTCATTATTGGGATGCGTGTTGTATGTTGTATATAGCAGTTCGTATTTTTGAATATTATAAGACAACTGGAAATTAGTAAATTTCTAGATGTATCTGGTGCCGATTTAACGTTAGACAGTTTGATCCTTCAGTAAGTAATAAACAATATTTGAACCTAATTTGATTGTTCACAGGTTCTTGTGAAGAACGTGCCACTAGACCCCGACGAATCAATTAGCGAGCTTGTTGAGCACTTTTTCTTTGTCAATTATCCTGATCACTATCTTTTGAATCAGGTTTGACTGAGCACTCCATATATATATATATATATATATATATATATATATATATATATATATACACGTGTGTGTATGTGTGTGTGTGTGTGTGTGTGTATGTGTGTGTGTGTGTGTGTGAGGTTTGACTGTGCTCTCCATATATATATTTATGTGTGTGTGATACATAGTATGCTTTAAATTGTTTTTGAACGTGAGACTCATTCACAATTTGTTCCTTGTCTACTTTTTATTTCATCATTAATTTCGTTGTGGATCATATTTAATCTTACTAACTTTGTACAGATCATTTGACATTCAGATAAAGGTATGGGGGAGTTATCGCTGACAGATAGAGCCACTATTGTAAATATGTCTCCCGAGTATGGGGCAAATATGGGCTTCTTCCCTGTAGATCATGTCACATTACAGTACCTTAAACTAATTGGAAGAAGCGACGAGACCGTGAGCTTTCTCTCTGTATCATATGCAATTTTTTCCACGTGTACAGAATTTAATTGGATTCTGAATCATTTTGGCAGGTCAAGTTCATGGTTTCTATGTCCCATAACAGGTCCTCTTTTGCTAGTTCGCATGCTCCTTTGAAAATCCAATGCAAAACATCCTAAGTCCGTAGCTATCTATTGTCTTAACACCCACATAAGACTCAATCATTGTCTACCACATCCTATGCCGGCAACTCAACAGAACCCAAGCTCAATACTGTTTCAGATAATATCTGATTCTCTATTCCTACGCTTTATCGTAATAAACATATGCAAGTGTTTGTTGAAACTCTTTCATATGATATTCTCAAAGGAATCATAAGTGTTAAGTCTCTAACATTGGATGGGGATACTATGGGCGTAAGTTTGTTCATCTGATTTTGTTTGTCCTATGCTTTAATTGGTCTTAAACAGTCCTTTATCCGTCACAAATAGATGACTATTGTTTGTGTACTCAAGACTGAGTTCACAAACCAGATCATATTGACCTCTTGTGAGTTGTTTGCTTTCAATTGTCAATTCCAAGGATGACTACGTATACATTTATCTATCCACATTAGTGTTTTTCTATAATTTGAAATATTGACAGTTGTTTTGTATCCCACTTGGGCTTCTTTTTTTGGAAGCTATATGTAATACCCCGTACTTTTGACTATATTTATTTTTGGGATTAATTAATTAATTGCGTACTAATTTGGAAATTAATCCGGGTTATAAATACTAATATGATGCGAATTGGTATTTGATTATGTACATATATGATTATATATGTATTCGGTATTATAAAATTTGTCGTGGGATTTATATACGGCATTTTAGAAATTTTGTTGAGACACGTGGGACCGCCGCGTCACGGTATAATATTTTGTTAATAAAAGTGAATTTAAAATCTACAATCCGTATGGTCGTTTTGAGTGCGCCAACGCGTCCGGAAGGGTCGAGATAGTCAGAAAACACTAGCCGGGGGTATAGTTTGGGTCCCGGGGTATTTTTAGGCCATTCCGGCACCAAAAAGGGTATTTTAGTAATTTGGTATTTTTGGGTAATTAAAAGTGACGAAAATTGAGAGTTGTAATCTGATAAGGAATTGACCCAACCAACCCTTATTAACCCAACAAGCTACGGAGGTTTATTAAATTAGGTTTTCATAAGTTCCCCCAAAGCAAACCCTAGCCACCATAGCCTTTTGGAGAAGAAAGCTTGGAGAAGGAGAGAGAGAGAAGAATTCTGCAGAAATTCTACACCGAATCCACACCAAATTCAGAAATCAAACCAAGGAAAGTGACTTTATTTCATTTAAATTCGAAGAATGTCTTTTCCATGTTAGAAATTGAAGAATCTTGATTGTTCTTGAAAGATTAAAAGAAAACCCATGAAATTTGAAGTTATTATTGAATTCTGGGATAGGTTTGCATGTAGAAACATTGTTTGGAGATTTAATTTCGAAGATTTCATATCTATGTGATGTATAAACGAATTAAAATCTGGGAATTTATGATGAGAAAAAGTTAGGGTTTATGTTCTTGAAGAAAATTGGGAAAAGTATAGAGATTTGTAAACTTGGTTGATGTTATGATGATTCAATCCTTGAAAACATGTTAGGAGATGACGTAAATATGTTTAGGATGAATTAGAGACCTTAAAACGTTATTTGGATGAACTTTGGAAGAGATTAGAATTGATAAAAATGGTGAAAAATGATTTTTGGAAAAATCTGGGCCGAAACTGGCCACTCGTTAGAAGCAGCCCCCAGGTCGTTCGAACGAGCTCGTTCAAACGAGCTTCTAACGAGTTGACCTGTCGTTACTAACGAGTAGGATTTTCGTTCGATATCTCGTTCGAACGAGATATCGTTAGAAGGGTCAGTTCGTTCGAACGAACTGGGATCTCGTTCGAACAGCCTCGTTCGAACGAGACTTCTAACGACCTGACAGTCCAAACTCGTTCGAAGCCTCGTTCGAACGAGACTTCTAACGAGTTGACAGTTTGGTCCTTTTTGGACTGTTTTGATTTTTGGAGTCCCGGAAACTGGTTCGAGGGTAGAGTTAACATTCTTTGATGATGTGAGGATAGACTTGGGACTTTTGGGTTATTGAGATGAGTAAATCATATGCTAGAGTTATATGCAATGAACCTTTTGGGTTGAGACGTGAGTGTCTACTACGATGTGAGGATGAATTATGGCGCGTATAATTACAAACCGGAATAAAATAAATTGTGATAATTATAGTTAGTACGAGAGTGCTATATGCACTACGAATATAATACGGTATTACTAAGATGTGTGTTTACTTAGTATTGGTATATGGATTGTATGTATGACATACCTACCATACTTGCTATCACGGGAGGTTTCGTTCTCTTAGGACCCTCTAATCCTTGTGTGCCTACGGGGGGGATATAGACTGGTACCTTGATGAACATAGGTCATAGAAAGACTTATTGTGATATTAATAAGTCCGCTGACCATGGGAGCGTAGGTATGTGCGTGACCCATGTGATGGTGACTGTGTTCGCCTCCATTATTTGTGATGTTGTTATCGGTAAACTATTCCTGAGAGATTCGGAATATGTAATCCTTATGTACGTGATGTACCGGGATGGATAGCAGAGTATGTGTGCACTACAGCTTAGATTGCGGGGTGCTTGTATTGTATATTTATGAGATGAATAGTATACATTATATTAATGGGAATCCTCATGTTAATATTGTGAGCATATTACGGTATTGTTTCGAGTTATATAATGAGTTAGCTGATACTTATATATATGGCATATTTAGTACCTGAGTTTACGTTAAAATCCTATTTAATTAAGAGCGTTATTATGTTAATGGAACCAAGTATTATGGGTAGAACCTTTGGCAGTCTAGCTAGATACGTTGCCACTTAGCTAGTAGTATGGATAGTTATAGATGGGTACTTGCGTTAGGAGTGCACAGTTAGACGAGAGGTGAGAATATAATGTCAGTGCACGTCCTAACATGTACTTTGCATTTAATGTTTTAAATGTTTTTAAAGCACTTGCAGGTTTTTAAAATATAACACTTTCGGGCTCTGACCCATTTGCTTTTCAAATCTTTTTCTTGTAAAACCATTTTAGGTGCCCAGCCACAAGGACACCAAGCATAGGTACTCATTCAGGTGACGAGTTGTAGCTGTTTGTGGAAGCTACAGGGATTTGCTCATAGACGCTTCTATCTTTTGGATTCCAGAGTCACTATCTATCAGTTGTAGGGCATGTTGCCCATTTCTATTTAGAGCATCTTTTACATTTCAGTTTTCAGACTTTAGCATGTAGTATTTCAGTTTCAGTTATTTATTTCAGTATGGGATTGTAGTGAGGGGTTTCCTCCAGACTTTATTTATTTCTATTGTGATGGTTATTGTTTTACTTCAGTATGGTGAATGGTGTTATTTATTTCTTCATTTCACTTGTTGCATGTTTATCAGACTTAAATTAAAATTTGGCAACTTGCTTTTTAAATACTAGGTGGTTAGTAATAATAAAATGTTTTCGACAGTGATGCTATTAACTGAGCCAACTTGGCATTTTGAATTAATTTTATAAAGGAGTAGCTACCCGGTATTTAATTAGTCGGGGTGTCACACTATATCAGCCTTAATTTAGCTTATTACATCACATCCAATTGGAAGCTATATAGTTCATTATTCAGACCATATATTCTTTATTATGTTAGTGTTATATGTCCTTTAATCTTAAGCTTTTCATTGTATGAAAATGTGTAAACATTAAAACAAACTTTTCATTGTATGTACATTTTACTAGTATGTACGTTTTACTAGGTTCATCTTCCAAGAAACGAGTCAGAGGACCAACACGAGGAATTGGGTTTCAAAAGAAATGTCACCCCCTAACCCCATTAGGATATAATTAACTCAATAGTTCCCAAACCACACTTATTATTTATTTATTTAGTAATACACATTAAAACAACTTCAAAGTTGTTATCCGGAATAAAAAAAAATACAATCGTTTTAAGGAGACATAATTAAAACAAAACTCCCATACCGCTTAACTTAATTACAACTAGTATAATGTACAAAACAAACTGACGAGGCAATACTACTATTCACTCAACATCCTAGACTTGGCAGTGTCAGCTTCAAAACCTAAAAATGTAAACATATAAAACCATGAGTTTAAAAACTCAGTGAATGTACTACATCTCTATATAGTAAAAGTACTATATTAACATCTCAACATATAAATATATCAATCTCTGGGCCAAATTAGGCCATAAACATATTCGGAGTTAATAAACCCCACATCTCCTTCCCGTAGGCAATAATCATCTCTATAGGTTTTAATAACCTAACATCTCCTGAATTGCATAGCAATTCAACATATCTTGACTTTTATAAAGTCATAACATCTCAACATCTCTTGACTTTTAATAAGTCATAACATCTCAACATCTCATGACTTTTAATAAGCCATATAATCTCAATATATAATACATACACATCATATCCATAATCAACTGAGTATGTACACTCACCTTGGGTTGTTAACTATGTATTCACGTTTCCCTCGGGTGGGGCGGAACTTGGTTGATTTGACCTTATACCTGTTAATCCAACTAAATTCGTATTGAATCTCAATCATAAGTATTATCTTAATATATCTATATAACTTTCAATGACTTTACAACAACAATATAATTCTACTCAAGTCACATTCCATGAAACATGTGTAAAGACAAAACAATGGTATATATGTTGATAAGGTTATGAACATTCAACCATAGAAAATACCTCGTAAGGAAATTATAACTAAAATCAAGTAAACATAAAAGTATACTTCTCAATGTATATACACATGAAATATTTACTCAAACACCCTTGGGAAAGGGCAGATATACACCTTCTTTCATGGGGTATCCAGTATGGCCTCAAATTATTATCCTCCATACTTAACCATCCCATATTCCTAAATTGTATAAATACATGTGTCCAACCTTATCAATATGAAAACATATATGAATATACTTTCCATTACAAGTGATGGTGTAATTTTTCAAGCCTCCTAGATCAAGTTATGGCCATTTCTTTACAACACAAGAAATCTTCCCTACAAACTCCTCTATTGTTCCTTCAACTTCCAAGAATTTTCATAATTTTTGTACATCATAACTTTCCATGATTTTCAACCCATTTTCAATCAGCATACTTAGTAATACAGAATTAAAGTTTCATAATATTTTGACTTCATTTTCTATATCAAAAGATTGACCAAACTTAGGGTATACCCAAATTAAATATCCAAACAACAACTATGTACCAACTTGGAACCATCACCATGGCCCAACCACAAGGAGTTAAATTCTAATTTTCGGATATGATATGAATATATGAGTCCATTTTCATATCCAATTGGAATTTCTGGATTCCAGTAAGTACACAAAGAGATATTCAAGTTTGAATACAAAGGTTTTCAATACAAAGCAATATGACCTATAACACCACTTATCTCACATATGAACCAATACATATTATCACAAAGGAGTATGGAATTTTAATCAATACTTCACGATTTATATACTTTGAAATAAGTATAATACAAGATTAAAATAATATTAACACATAATTTTACCGTGGAAACACCTTAAGAATTTTCTTGGAATTCTTTTCCTAGATTTTAAGGAAACCATGTCTTCCTTAACTTCTATTTCCTCTTTCCTCAAGCCAAAAACCCTTAAAACTGAACTTAGGCTTAAACTGGCTGAAGAAACATGTTAGAAGAAGAGTTTTAAGTCGTCCAAGGCTGCCTCCCAGTCCATCCAATCAAATTAAAACATTTGGTTTAATAAAAGACAATTTACCACTTAAGGAAATTGACAGATTTGCCCCTTGTTCGTAATTTTGGCCTAAATTCTTACTCGAACATCCGTTTGATGAAACGTTTGTTGTGTTACAACCCTAACTCACATGTATACAACTATGTAGTTTTCACCTCAAGTCTGTTGTAATGTTATAAGGGTCAAAACTAGTCTTAAACAGGAACATTTCTATCGAAAATAACCAAATCTTTTGTTTGTAAATAATTCGACATTTGATGATTTATGAAAGTAGAATTATACTAACCATAATCACTTAACATTAGATATAATAATAACACATTATTCATATCACATAAGATAATTATGATTTAAATATAATTTATCATAATTATATACGGGTTGTCACAAGAAACTTGAAAGGGGGGAGGATATTGAAATCATCATCTCGGAGGGTCGTATAGTGCATCATTTTGCATCTAATTTCAAATCTAAAATCGGCATTGTTATCCGCGATCACCCTCCATTTAAATTCCGGTTATGGGGTGACATCCCGGAAGAGAGCAAAGAACACATGTGGACACTTATGCTGGTAAGCTTCTACTTATGCTCATATATAGAACGCATCCCCATGTAAAGTTAGTTTTAATGTTTTTTCTTTTCTTTTAAATAGGATCAGTTTAAATTGCCAAATGAAGATAAAGTTGTGCAAAGGGAGAAAGATATTGAGAAGGAGATACAAGTTGTTGAGGCCATGAGAGAAGCTGATGAGGCGAGAAGGAAGATGACGTGGCAAGGAGAGAAGCTGATGAGGCGAGAAGGGAAGATGACGTGGCAAGGAGAGAAGCTTGAAGGGAGAACGGTGCAATGAAATAACGAATGGATGAACTTTTTGAAAGATTTGAGGAGTTATCTAATCGCATAGCTCGTAACAATACATGAGTATCACAAGAGATGCATGAAGTATAAATAATCAATAGTCTCATATCTATTTCTTTTGTACTTTTTTTTTGTAAACGATGAAACGATTTATGTAATTGATATATATGACTTGATTTTGAAGTGGAATATTATAAAGACATTGGGTATACAATATTATAAATATATTTTGTGAAGCAACGAAGCGTAAATGTTCTTACTAGATTGTCTTAATTATCTCAAATATTAAATAAGAAAATTGAATGCATTTAGTATTATTGGTTAATTATTTTATGCATAAAATATGACTATTAAATGCAATAACCATTAGTGGAGGCAATAATTTGCTACAGAAAAATATTTTTAGTGGCAAAATTGAATTGCCACAGAACTATTTTGACCTTAAGCAAGAACTTAGTTTTAGTAGCAAATCTTATATTTTCTACAAAAAGAACCTTTTAGTGGCAAATCTGAATTGCCACAGAATTATCTTGATTTTAAGAAAAAAATTAGTTTTAGTAGCAAATTATATTTTTGCTACAAAAAAAACATTTTAGTGCCAATTAACGTATTTTTAGTGACAATTTTGAATGTTTTTTGTAGTAAATAATTTTCCACTAAAAGTATATCATTTAGTAGCAAAATCTGGTTGCCACTCAATGTATAACATTTAGTAGAAAATGCCAAAAAATTGCTACTAAAGGTATTAGAAGCGGGTCTTTAGTAGCAAAGTTATGACAAAAAAATCTTTGCCACTAAATGATTTAGTGGAAAATTTTTAATGATTAGTCACAATTTTGTTTTGCAACTAAAAGTCTTTTTTCTTGTAGTGTGCAGATCAGTCCGCATTTTAAGAGTGTAGACCGGATATTTGTCACCTAGTGGTGAGCCCAGAAAAGAGAGTGTGTGTGCGTATAATTTAGGCGATAATTTCTAGGCACACCGTCAGGTGACACGTGTCTTGTCCGCATTCTTAAAATGCGGACTAGTCCACACAATATCATTATTATTATTATTATCATTATTATTATTATTATTATTATTATTATTATTATTATTATTATTATTATTATTATTATTATTATTATTATTATTATTATTATTATTATTATATAAGTGTTCTAAAAAATGGGCTTAGGCGTGAGGGTGTTTAGATACACCAAGTTTTGGCCCTAAGCGTGAATTAAGGCGTGGTCAACGATGGTCAATATTTTTTGGGGTAAGGCATGAAAAAACGCACGTTTTTTGGGGGGTAAGGCATGAAAAAATGCAAATTTTTTAGAAGTAAGGCGTGAAAAAAAGCGAGTTTTTTTTTTATATTTTGAAAAAATAGTATTTTAATTTACAAATATTTAGACATATTTTTAAGGTATGTACCATTTTAGTATTTTTAATAGCCTTGTCATTGTTCAAAAATATTAAAATATATTAAAAAGCCCTAAACGCGTTTTCACGCCTTTTTACGCCTACGGCCCGCCTAGGCTTCTAAGGATTAAGTTTGGCCTTCACGCCTCGGTCATATATATATATATATATATATATATATATATATAATGCTCTTGTGCGGGGCAGTCTGCATTTTAAGTGTGCGTGCCACCTTATGGTGAGCCGCGAAGTTATCGGCTAGATTATAGACACACTCTCTCTCTTTTCTCACTACACCAAAACACGCCATTAGTAACACAAAAAATTTACCGTTACTAAAATATTAGTAACACAATTTTTCCGTTAGAAATAAGGCGTGGGACACGAAGCTAGTAATAGAAAATTCTGTTACTAATAGTAACGATAAAATTCAGAATTAGTAACGAAAATTCTATTATTAATAGCAACGGTAAAATTCAGAATTAGTAACGAAAAATTATGTTACTAATAGTAACGATAAAATTCCGAATTAGTAATAATAAAATTCCGTTGCTAATAGTAACAGTAAAAGCCTGAATTAGTAACGGTCAAATTCTGTTAGTAAAATTAATATATATTTAAAAAAAATCAAGATCCAATATCCTGATTATTCTTACCACGCTATTCAAATCCTAAGAATACATACAAAAATAGTCTACAAAAACAAGGGCATTATATTCAACATTTACATTTATATAAGCCTCCACTCTTTATTTACAAAAAAAAATTAAACCAAACAAATGAAACATCGTAATACAATCGCCCTAAAAGTTACATTATTTTAGTAAAAGCATCCAATATAACATCTTAATACAATCATCCCAAAATGAGATATTGTTTTATTATAACAAATCAAATGAAATATAAAAAAGAAGTCCGTTGTTGTTGACTACCAATTTTCGTTTTATTATCATCGCCATCAACGCCGCAACCCGCAACGCTCGAAACTTGATGAGGATCCAAAAATGACATTCTATCAAACAAAACAAAATTATCATATTAGTTATAATATCAACATTTAGTCATACAAAATTAATTTAGTACAAAAAATTATCCACCAACAAAATTAATTGCACAAGTATGTGAACTTATAATATCACATTTCACATCAGCACTTAAAAGTAGGAAATTTCACATATAAACAAGTATGTGAACTTGTAATATCACACTTTCACATCAGCACAAAACACATGGTTTCTAATACAAATTTTTTTTTGGTACAACTAGAACTGTTCACACAAACAGAGAAACACACTCACGCTGCACACAAACACTAAACACACACTTCATATTATTCACATAAACACACTATGATAAAAAAAAATGAATTAATCTTGCTATGTACGTTATATCCAAGCAATTAGTTTGCATTCATGAATTCTGGCTATTTTTCATAAATTCACCCGATGTGAGATGTAAGAAATGCAAAAGAAAGAGCTCAAGTGCAAATTAGATCTCATAATGCTATCGTGAATACATGCATGCATTGTGAATTTAAACTCAAATTTTTATTTTTTTGGGTTAATACATGCATTATCTTATAAAGTTCATATTAACCTTCATTTGGTCATGGTCTCATGATGTTCTTGCTCCAATAATCGTGTCCAATATAACGGTGTTAATTCTCCCTAAACAGATATGCATGTCAGTATAACAAACTAGGGAAATTAATAAAAACAAAGTGATTATTTCCTTAACCTTTCTAGAAATGTAACCACTCTCTAGTAAATATAAACATAATCATTGGGGCTCTCAATTGAGTAAGATTTTCTCCAAAATCGTTTTGAGAATATCCTAGCACCATGTAACTGATCAAACATGTCCTCTAACCACATAATGGGAAAACGGTATAACCATGACAACAAAAGGTAACTTGGTGAGTATCGCATATGAACATTCAGCTTTAACGGCAAAATGTAATATTACCATCACATCACTAAAAGGTATACGAAAAAATTCAACACACAAAGAAATTCAATAAAAAAAATTTGTAAAAGAAAATCAATATTCTTTAGTACTTGCCTGAACTCGTTTGTTTCGAGAGTATTGCTCCACCCCATTATAGTCGCTCTCGCTAAATTGCTTACAGGAAAAACTAGCCGAATTTCTATAACTATAACATGCCAAATAAAATAAATAAAATAAGGAGAAATTTAGAATTCTCTTACCTGTAAATCTTTGGTCAATGAATTTGTATACATTCCTCCAAAGGAAACTGTAATAACACGAGCATCAGGTGCAGCTTTCTCCAGCAATGGCAGCATCGATTATGTCATGGTATAAGTGCCTAGTACATTTACAGCGAAATTCCACTCGTATCTGGTGTTATAGGAAGCAAAAAAGACATTGAATCAATTAATTTGCAGTGTTTAATAATAATTAATGAGATATACTAAATCTGGCCTAATCAAATAGGAATGTGAAGTACCCTTCCGATGTGGTCACATGATTATTCTCTAGCACACCAGCATTGTTAATCTATATGAGACAAAAATTTCTATTAGATATTTCATGACTATTGTCAGATAAGAAGTTACATAGTCAATAACAAATCTACCTTAATGGGCATAATCAGATAAAATAATGTGTACTGACTCAATCAACAAATTGTAATATATTACATTTGAGAAAGGGTGTGTGTGTGTTAAAGGGGGGGGGGGGGGGGTAACTATCAACTGCTGGCATATGTTAATGGTATGGTGCAAACACAAAAGATTTCAAAAATTGGAGTTTAAACAAAAATTAATGGTCAAAACATAGGAACCTCACACAATGTTGTATTAGTTTTTAAGAAACGCAATGAATTAGTTTAAAACAGAACATAGCATTGTAACATAATGACATCTTACAATGTTATATAATGAAGACCCCAAAATTTAATTCTACAAGCATTTAAATGCAGCTGATACTCACACATAATAGGTTTCGACAATCAGCAGAAACTCACACATAATAGGGTATTGAGTACTGAACACACATTATCCTCTATTAAGAACAGGAGTTATCAAAGTTTAAATAACTAAGAATATATTGTAAGGTGTAATACCCCGTATTTTTATGCTTTATTAATTTGGGGATTTATTAAATTTAATGTGAGTTATTAATTTAATATAAATCCGGAAATTAATTACTTTACAATTATTAACGTGATGTGAGTTAGTAATTATGGGAAACTTGTTGAATATTACAAATGAGTAAAGTGATATAATATTGGTTCTATGAAATGTCACGAGTGAATAAAATGATAATTTTAGAAATTTGAGTCGGGACGCACCCGTGTCGCGTCGGGACTAAATATTGATTAATAAAAGTGAAATATTTTTAATTTATCTGTATGGTCATTTTGAGTGCTCCAACGTGTCCGGAAGGGTCGAGATAGTCAGGAAAGTGTACTCGGGGTTTTAGTTTTGGTCTCGGGGCGTTTTTAGGCCTTTTAGCACCCCGGGAGGGCATTTTGGACATTTTGCATTTTTGGGTAATTAAACCCACGAAAATTATTAGGCTATATCAGCCATTTGGAATAGTCCTTTAGGGTTATCAGACTCAAAACTTTAGAACGGCCATAGGAGAGGGAAGGATAAAGCTTTCCAAGCAATCCAAGGCCAAAAAGTCATCCGATTGCACCGCCACCACCACCTACGCGTAGATCGCACGACGAGGAACACAACCACACCAAATTCGTTTACAAATCAGAACTCTGAAATTTCTAGGAAAGTGTTTGTCTTGCTTATTTTCGTTAATGCATCACTCATGTTAGTCTAGGGATTGATTAGGATGAGTTTCATGGAAGAAAACCCATGTTGGAGATAGGAATTGCATGTAGTAATGATATAAATGGAAATCTGGAAATCCCCTTCATATGTAGAGGTTGAACCACGGATTTATGATGTTTTAGAAGAAGAAATTCTGGAAAATATTGATTAGAACAAGGTTAAAGAAATTTCTAGGGTTCATGAGGTTTATCCAAGTTTTGCCCTTTTAATACATGGTTATTGATGATAATTCACATGCTTTACGTAGAAGATTGTTAGTTTGGGTTTATAATGTTTGTAGTACGAATTTCTGGGAGTTTGGGTGTTAAAAATCTGGATTTGATTGAGGTTGGATTATGAAACCCGTAACTGTTAAACTACACAATTCGCCATACCTGTTTGATTGATCAATCGAACCAGGAGTGTCGATCGATCGACGCATCGATCGATCGAGCTCCTTCCATCGATCGATCGACCCCTTATGGCAAACTCATATTTCCCCTTTGTAAATAGTTAAATTCAAATTAAATGAGTAAAAATATTTGGACATCCTCATTAAAATATTTTGGAAGGTAAGGGAGACCAATAGGACTTATTAATAATTACGAGAGCTTTAATGTAAGACGAGATGTACATTTTTGGGATATTTACATATAAGGGACGATGGAATTATGTATTAAAGGGAGAGACGCGTAATGTAGTTACGTTGGAAATTAGATGAGTACCTACTGAAATTCTACACTTGGGAGGATAGAGTTCATGAGTGTTAGATAGTGAGTTGGAATAATCCCTCAAATTAGAGTAAGAGACGAATCATTATAAGTGATAACTAAATAATGAGAAATGAGGACAAACGTCATAATTATGGGTTATGAGATGAACCTAAATTTGTTATGGTAAAAGTACTATATTTATATGACTGTGTTTATGCATATACTATATACGTGTGAAAATCATGCCCGTGCTACTTGCTATCCCTGAGGTTACCGCGCTGGGACAGTCTTATCTCGATGTGCCTTTATGGGGGATATTGACTCGTACCCTAGAAGATAGATATCCTTGGTACAGGCTATCTGATCGATGGTCAGACGGTCCTAAGAGACGTGAGGGTATGTACTGACCTCTTAAAGACTTGGAATCTATGCTTCGCCTCAATATTGTTTTTGTATGTGTTAATACAGTTCGAGAGTGATTTCGAACTTGTATTTCACTTAGTACGAGTGAGACGGGGATTGGATAGCAGAGTATGCCCGCACCATAATTTTTATGTTTGGTGTTGTTAGAATATATATAGATTATACGAGTGTTTAATATATATAGATTATAACACGACACCGTGTGTCATCCATATTGTTATAATGGCAACAATTTTTTTATGGTTTACAGCTGGAGTCCTCTATTTTGAATGTCATCTTTTCGCCCATGGTATTGTCCAAAACCAAAGCTGGTATTGCTGTTAGCGTTTTCAGTACGCCTTTGGTACACCAACAGGCACACCACGTGTCTCTTTTTTAATATTGTATTTTGTATTTCTTTTACCGCCACAAGATCATATATTATCTACGAATGTGTGTGATTAATATCAATCCTTGTGAATCCTTTATTCTCCAATCAGAGAACTCTTGCTATGTGTACAAAATATTGTCTTCGGCCTCATTTAAAATTAACCGAGAAAAATTATTTTTAAGTGAAAGCTCTGCTGAAATTTTGAGAGAGAGATTATACACCTCATTCAAAAAGATTTATCTTAAGAGTGTACACTTAGATCCAAGGCCGTTCCTACTCAATATTTTTGAAATCTTGAGGAGTCAATCTTGGACGTTTTTTTCAGAACATCATCTCTCAGTTCTTGTTGATTTTTTCATTTTGAAAAATCCGGCTGTGAGTATCTCTAATTATTGTTCTTGTTATATTTGTTAATTTAGATCTGTTATCTATTAGATCTACTTTCTTGTAGTGAATTTCTGACATAAATTTTATACATATAAACACTACACACATGAACAATATTCTTGTGGTATTAAGTCTGATCTATTTTTTTTAGATCTATTTGTGTGAAAAAGTCGTGTACACAAATCTGATATGTTTAATGACTTTGATTATTTTGATATGTTCTAAATCAATGCTTAATTAAAACATTTTGTTTTAATTGAATTGAGAAATATTGGTTCTTTATATTCGTTTTATTAGGTTTAGACATTTAAACCTATAGAGGAATAAATTGTAGAAATCTAAAATCTGATTTTATACTTGCATGAACCATATACTTGATGATTTGAGAATATAGAACTGTTTAGACTAAATCAAAGAATATCATGTTGCTGAACTGTTTGGATTGAACTTACATATATATATATATATATATATATATATATATATATATATATATATTGAGATTAAAATTGATTTAATCTAAATATTCTTTAAGATAATTACATGATATTTTCAGTGTTGTTATTTGTGTATAGGATTACTTGGTTGATTTAAGTGATTTTCAGGAATTAATTTACATCTCATATCACTTAGATATATTCACTCACTTTGTATTCACGTAGATATATTTATGGATGTGAATATTTGAACAAGTCTAGTGTTCAAGATTTAAAAGAAAATAAATCTTTTCAAAACTGTATTGAAAGTCAAAAAGACTTGACTTGAGTTGACACAAGACTTGCGAAGATATATGTGAGATATATTCTGTTGCATAACATTTGGTGTGTATCATTTAAGTGTGGGTGTGTCATCTAGGATAGAACACCACACACAAATACTTCACTAGAAAATAAGACACAATAGGCGCTTGTAATACCCCGTATTTTTATGCTATATTTAATTTGGGGATTTAATTAATAAAAATCCGGAAAATAATTATGTTATAATTATTAACGTGACTAGAGTTAGTAATTATGGGAAACTTGTTGAATATTACTAATGAGCATAGTAATATATTATATTGGTTTTATATTGGTTATATTTAATGTCATAAGTGAATTAAATGACTATTTCGGAAATTTAAGTCGGGACGTGCCTGTGTCACGTCGGGACTAATTTTGTTAAATAAAAAGTGAATATTCTATAAGTTGTCCGTATGGTCGTTTTGAGTGCGCCAACGCGCCCGGAAGGGTCGAGATAGTCAGAAAAGTGTACCCGGGGGTTTAGTTTGAGTCTCGGGATGTTTTTAGGCTTAATTAGTGACCCGGGAGGGCACTTTGGTCATTTTACAAAATAGGGTAGACAGAGCGTACTAATCAGATGTTGGAAGATATGCTACGCATGTGTATCCTCGATTTCGGAGGAGGTTGGGAGCCACATCTTCCACTGGTAGAATTTGCTTACAATAACTCCTATCAGTTTACGATTGGCATGGCTCCATTTGAGGCTTTGTACGGCAGGCCTTGTCGTTCTCCAACCTGTTGGCTCGAGGTGGGGGACAACAAGTTATTAGGACCAGAAGTGATCCAGGAGACCTTCGCGAGGATTGAGATAATCAGGAGTCGTATTCGGGTAGCCCAAGACAGGCAGAAGAGCTACGCCGATGCGAAAAGGTTTTTCCGGGAGTTTAATGTGGGAGATCAAGTGTTGTTGCGTGTATCTCCTATGAAAGGAGTGATGAGATTCGGGAAGAAAGGGAAGTTGGCTCCGAGGTACGTGGGACCATTCCCCATCATTGAGAGGATTGGGCCAATTGCATATAGATTGGGACAGCCAGAACATTTGCATCGCATCCACAATGTATTCCACATCTCGTCGTTGAGACGATATCTTCGGGATGATATGGCCTATACTCACATTGCAATAGACGAGATAGACTTACAGTCTGATAGCTCTTACGAGGAGAGACCAGTGGCTATTCTAGACTATAGTGAGAGAAGATTGAGGTCGAAAATAGTTCCACTTGTGCGAGTTCAGTGGGAACATCATAATGTGGAGGAATCCACTTGGGAGCGTGAGGCAGATATGCGCGAGAGATATCCAGAATTATTCTTACCAGGTATGCCTTATTTTCCGAATTTCGGGACGAAATTCCTTTATTAGGGGGGAAGTATGTAATACCCCGTATTTTTGTGCTATATTTAATTTGGGGATTTATTTAATAAAAATCCGGAAAATAATTATGTTATAATTATTAACGTGACTAGAGTTAGTAATTATGGGAAACTTGTTGAATATTACTAATGAGCATAGTAATATATTATATGGTTATATTGAATGTCATAAGTGAATTAAATGACTATTTCGGAAATTTAAGTCGGGACGTGCCTGTGTCACGTCGGGACTAATTTTGTTAAGTAAAAAGTGAATATTCTATAAGTTGTCCGTATGGTCGTTTTGAGTGCGCCAACGCGTCCGTAAGGGTCGAGATAGTTAGAAAAGTGTACCCGGGGGTTTAGTTTGAGTCTCGGGATGTTTTTAGGCTTAATTAGTGACCCGGGAGGGCACTTTGGTCATTTTACAAAATAGGGTAATTAAACCCACGAATTTCAGCCATCCTTAGCAGCCATTTAAGTCAGCCTTTTAGGGTTAGAACATTCAGAACCCTAAGACGGCTAGTGGAGAAGAGAGGAGAGACCTTGCAAGGTGATTCAAGGCCAAAAACACCATCTTTTGCACCACCGTCACCACCAACGCGTAGATCGCGAGGAGGAGAACGCAACCACACCAATATCAGCAGGAAACCAGACCTCTGAAATCCCAGGCAAGTGTTTAACTTGCGTATTTTCGTTGGTGCAATAATCATGTTAGTGTAGGAATGATTAGGAGTATAATTAATGGAAGAAAACCCCAATTTTGATACGGATTTGCATGTAGAAATCATTATAACCTTATTCTGGAAATTTATATGTGAAGTAGATGATTGACCCACGGATTTGTGATGATTTGATAGAAGGAAATTCTGGAGAAAACTGTTTAGAACAAAAGTTAATAAAACCTTAGGGTTCTTGATGATTAGATGGAATTTTAGGTTGTTTAATCATGTTTAATGATGGATATACGCATGCTTAACGTTAGAAACATCTGGTAATATGTTATCATGTTTGTAGTATAAGTTTTGGGAAGATTAGTGTTGGAAATTATGGATTTGGATGAAGTATTTTAATGAAACCCGTAACTGCACTTCTGCAGAAATCGAAATACCTGTTTGATCGATCGATCGACCCTATATCGTCGATCGATCGAAGGTTCGATCGATCGAGCCCCAGTCGTCGATCGATCGACCCTTCCTGGCAGCCTCTTATTTCCCCATGTTTAATTAGTTGAAATTAATTTATCGTGAAATAATTCTTGGGCATTATGAATAAAATGTTTTGGGATGTAGGAGAGACCAGTAGGACATATGAATGAGTGTTGAGAACTTTATTATGATATGATAATTGGGTTTGGGGATAATTAATTTAGGAATGACGAACTACGCATTTCAAGTGAGAGATTACGTCAAATACTTACGGTAGTGATTAGATGTCTACCTACTGAATTTACTACTTGGATAGTTAGAATCCACGAGTGTCACGTAATTAATGAGAAAACCCTTCGAGTTAAGGTTAGAGACGAAACCTTATACGAAATCTTAATAATGTGAAATTAAGGATAAATGTGGTAATTATGGGTAATGAGAATAACCTATATTAATATAATGAAATTGGTATATTTATATGATTGTGTGTGCATATATTATATACATGTGAAAAACGTACCCGCGCTACTTGCTATCCCTGAGGTTTCCGCGCTGGGATGATCTTATCCTGTGTTGCATTATGGGGGATATTGATTCGTACCCTAGAAGATAGAGATCCTAGGTACGGGCTATCAGATTGATAGTCGGACGGTCCTAAGAGACGTGTGGGTATGTACTGACCTCTTGGACTTGGAACCTATGCTTCGCCTCAATCTTGTTTGTGTATATGTTGATACAGTTCGTGAGTGATTCCGAATTTGTACTTCCCTTTGTGTGAACGATACGGGGATTGGATAGCAGAGTACGCCCGCACCATAGTTTTAGTTGGGGTGCTGTTATATATATATATATTATTCGAGTAGTTTATATATATGAGATTATGGAATTTAAACTACCTACTTCGACTTGATAAGTAGGACATGGTTGTTGATTCATATAATAAATACTGTTTTGCGAAAGTATAATATGACACTGGGAAACTTTATAAATTAACGAAGCTAAAATGAGAGTTGTGCTACACATTAAAAGTAACCTTTTCACACGTTGACATGGTTCGGTTTTAAAACTTATGAGTAAGTTAAGGGAAACTAAATTATTGGGAAGGTTAGTATGATCTAAAATGTTAAGTTAAACCATTTGGGAAGGTTAGTATGATAGGCGTGCACACTAGAAGAGAGATGAGAATTTTCTCAAGGGAGTGTCGAACTAATATGTTGTTGCATTGGCCTGTATCAATTTAAATACTTGCTAAACTGATTTTAAATAACATACACTTTCGGACTCTGACCCGTTTATTCTCTACCTCTCCCCCTTGTATATATATGTATGTATTTCAGGTGCCCAGCCACAGGGGCGTCTTGCTTAGGATCTATTGGAAGGAACGCGCTGCAGCTTAGGTGGGAGTTGTAGGTCTTTTGATTAGACGACTTCGTCCATTCAGATCCACTCTTAGCACTTTCATTTAGATGGGCATGTGTAGCCATTTCCATTATTTCTTTATGTTGGGACATTGTTATTTCAGTTTTTTTTTCCTAGTTCGTTATTATGGGATTTTGTTCAGAACGGATGTACTACTTTATTTTTCTCGCATGTTGACATTCGTTGATGAATGTTTTATATATTGGATTCTTCCGTTCCAGTTTATTGCGGTGTGTATCTTATTCATTGAGCTTTGTTAATAAATTAAATAAATTTTTTTTTTTTTAAAATAAAATTTGGAAGTTAATGTTTAAAATTGGTTTTGACACTTAGCTTAATTATTTAGGGTGTAAATTGGAAAGTTTCTTTTTACGACAGTGATGCTAAGAATGAACCAAACTGTTCACCTTGATTTAATTTAATAAAGGAGTGATCGCCCGGTATTTAATTAGGCGGGGTGTCACAGGTGGTATCAGAGCATCAGGTTCTAGTGTCCTTTAGGATCTGTGCGGCTTATTATGCTTTCAGCGTTGCTTTCTTTGATATAGAGCCCTAATACTAGGAATGTTGTGTTCATCTCTATACTTTGGGAATTCGTGCTTCTACGATTTGTTTATTTGAATGATGAACTCATCCAAATTTACTTAAATTTTCAGATGGATCGTCGAGGAGAACTAGCTAACACGGTCAGGGGAGGCAAAGAGCTAGATCCACTCACACCTCAAGTATCCCCAGAGAGAATATCAACCACCGAGTTAGCAGGTATCGTGGCGCAAGCCGTTACCACTGCGGTCTTGCAATACCAAGAACGCAGCCTACAACTTAAAGGAGGCAAAAGACCTAGAGAGGTTAACCAAAGGCCTATGACTAAGGCTGACAGTTGTGCAAAGGCACCGAAATTGCAACAACAAACTACTCAAGACCGAGTTAGTTCCGCAAGTAACAAAATTTTTGTACAGGGCCAAAAGAGTCAGGGCCAACGAAGCCAGATTCGGAATGAAATCACAAAGAGGTGTTTCGGTTGTGGAATGGACGGTCACAAACGTAAATTTTGTCCGAATCAGGCTGGGGATGAACTACAATCCGACCAGCGAAGACTTTCGAAACTCTGTTATAAATGTGTGCACCCGGACCACAAGTGGAGGGATTGCCCTCACCCTGACAAGGTCTTTCCGCAAATTTCCCCTCAAGGTCAGCAAGACCAGGGAAAAGGTGAGACTAGTCAACGAAGTGATGAAGTGAAGCAGTTTCGAGAGAAGCGTTTTCAGTGTGGCAGGAAAGACCATAGTTGTCACAATTGTCAAGAGAGAAATAAAGTCCCAAGTCGGCAAGGACAGCAAGGCCGACACCGCCAGCAGCAGGGTCTAAAGGGGAGGAACTTCAGAGGCAGATGTTTTGTATGTGGTAAGCATGGCCACAGGCGTCAGGATTGCCCAGAGGGCGATAGGGCCCCACAACAGCAGGGAGCCCGTAATGAGCCACGGAGGCCACTTTTTCCAACTGCCCCACCAGCTTCAGCCCTAGTGCCAGTCCTACCAGCCATGCCAACAGCTCCAGTGCAGCAATGGCAGTCACCATATGGACATGTCTATAATGGTATGTTTCCTATCCATGGTACTATGGGTCGGGTTTTGTTTGATACGGGGGCAACGCATTATTTTATAGCTACGCATTTTGTGAAGGCCTTAGGGTTGTTAACCACAGCAGTGAGCCCAGTGACGTGTGTAGACTCACCATCTTGGGAGTGGGTCTTTTATTTTCTTTATATGCCCATGAGTGGGGGTAGAGATTTTTAGCTTAGTATTACCTGTATATATGTTAGTCTTAGACATACATTAGCTTGATTTTATATTCAGTATGGATTGGCTCGTCGCTTATAGAGCCATGATTATCTACTTCGGTGGAGCATTGTTTTTTTTTTGCCATTCCGGGGCAAGAGATGTTTGTAGTGGTGATGCCTCGCCCAGAGGGAGGTTCGACCGCTCATTTATATTACATTGAGGAGGATACCTCTAAGGAGGTTGTGATTCCTTTGGATTCGATCCCAGTTGTTAGGGAGTATTCCGATGTGTTTCAGGATATACCAGGCCTACCGCCCAGTCGCGAGATAGACTTCGTTATAGATTTATTACCGGATACGAGACCTATAGCACGCGCACCGTACCGTATGGCTCCGACAGAGATGCGAGAGCTACGAGATCAGATTGAGAAGCTATTAGGTCAGGGCTTCATTCGTAGGAGTACCTCACCGTGGGGCGCTCCAGTCTTATTTGAAAAAAAAAGAGAGATGGCTCACTGAGATTGTGTGTAGACTACCGGGAGCTGAACAAGGTCACGATACGGAATAAATATCCGTTGCCTCGGATCGATGATCTATTCGACCAGTTGAGGGGAGCAACTTTCTTTTCAAAGATAGATCTGAGGTCGGGGTACCATCAGTTAAGGATTAGAGAGCAGGATGTTTCAAAGACTGCCTTCTTGTCGAGATATGGGTCCTATGAGTTCAGGGTGATGCCGTTTGGGCTCACAAATGCCCCAGTCGTTTTCATGGACTTGATGAACCGAGTGTTCAGAGAGTTCTTGGATCAGTTCGTCATCGTCTTCATAGATGATATCTTGATATATTCACACTCCGAGGAGGAGCATGCCGAGCACTTGAGACAGGTTCTTCAGACTCTACGAGAGCATCAGTTGTATGCTAAGTATGAGAAGTGTGGATTCTGGTTGCGAGAAGTATATTTCTTGGGCCATGTTGTTTCTGAGCAGGGGATAGCAATTGACCCGAGCAAGGTGTCAGCGGTGAGGGAGTGGGGACAGCCCACGACACCGACGGAAGTGCGTAGTTTCTTGGGGTTATCCGGATACTACAGGAGATTCATTCGGGGATTCTCCAAGATAGCGGGTCCATTGACGAATTTGACTCGCAAAGGGGTACCGTATGTTTGGGATGAGGATTGCCAATTAGCTTTCGACGAGCTGAAAGACAAGCTTACTTCAGCACCAGCCCTTGCTTTACCAAAATCGGGTGTGGAGTACCTGGTTTACACCGATGCGTCTTTACGGGGACTTGGAGGAGTACTCCAGCAGGAGGAAAATGCTATAGCTTTTGCTTCCCGCAAGCTTAAGCCACATGAGAAGAATTACCCCACCCACGACCTGGAGTTAGCAACGATCGTATTTGCATTGCGGATATGGAGACACTATCTATTGGGAGAGAAATTCCGTTTGTTCACAGACCATAAATCACTGCAGTACCTATTCACTCAGCGAGAGCTGAATATGCGTCAGCACAGGTGGTTAGAGTTTGTGAAAGACTAACAGTTTGACATACAGTACCATCCGGGGAAAGCCAATGTAGTTGCTGATGCATTGAGCCGTAGACCGGTAGACGATGTAGCCAACATTTGGAAAGCAAAGTGGAAGGAATTGGGTCACCAGGACGCAGTAGCCCGTTCGCTCATATCCGTCATGTCAGTCACACCCGAAATTGTTACAAGGGTGATACAGGCGCAGACCACAGACCCGTTTTGCCAGGAGCAGATTGTGCGACTCATAGCCGAGGGTGCTGAGTCCTATTCTGTTAGTTCTGATGGAGGTTTACGGTTTAATGGGAGATTGGTGGTTCCAGGAGGAGCAGAGTTACGTCATGAAGTGATGTCTCATTCTCATGGGTCTCGATTTGCAGTACATCCGGGAGGCGACAAGATGTATCAGGACATGAGGCGACAATACTGGTGGAGTGGGATAAAGAAGGACATTGCTGAATTTGTGTCTAAATGTTCTACCTGTCAGCTAGTTAAGGTGGACCACCAGAAACCGTCGGGATTTCTTCAGCCATTGGAAGTACCCGCGTGGAAGTGGGAGAGTATTTCCATGGACTTCATTACAGGTTTGCGTACATCACAGAGGGGCCACGATTCGATCTGGGTGATTGTAGACCGTTTGACCAAGGTAGCTCATTTTCTGCCGGTGCGGACAGATTATACCACGGGTCAGTATGCTCAGTTGTTCATCGCTGAGATTGTCAGATTACACGGGGTGCCCCTGAATATTGTGTCAGATAGAGACAAGATTTTCGTGTCGCGTTTTTGGGAAAGCTTTCAGGAGGCTATGGGTACTGAGTTGAGATTAAGTTCAGCTTATCACCCACAGACAGATGGGCAGACAGAGCGTACTAATCAGATGTTGGAAGATATGCTACGCATGTGTATCCTCGATTTCGGAGGAGGTTGGGAGCCACATCTTCCACTGGTAGAATTTGCTTACAATAACTCCTATCAGTTTACGATTGGCATGGCTCCATTTGAGGCTTTGTACGGCAGGCCTTGTCGTTCTCCAACCTGTTGGCTCGAGATGGGGGACAACAAGTTATTAGGACCAGAAGTGATCCAGGATACCTCCGCGAGGATTGAGATAATCAGGAGTCGTATTCGGGTAGCCCAAGACAGGCAGAAGAGCTACGCCGATGCGAAAAGGTTCTTCCGGGAGTTTAATGTGGGAGATCAAGTGTTGTTGCGTGTATCTCCTATGAAAGGAGTGATGAGATTCGGGAAGAAAGGGAAGTTGGCTTCGAGGTACGTGGGACCATTCCCCATCATTGAGAGGATTGGGCCAGTTGCATATAGATTGGGACAGCCAGAACATTTGCATCGCATCCACAATGTATTCCACATCTCGTCGTTGAGACGATATCTTCGGGATGATATGGCCCATACTCACAGTGCAATAGACGAGATAGACTTACAGTCTGATAGCTCTTACGAGGAGAGACCAGTGGCTATTCTAGACTATAGTGAGAGAAGATTGAGGTCGAAAATAGTTCCACTTGTGCGAGTCCAGTGGGAACATCATAATGTGGAGGAATCCACTTGGGAGCGTGAGGCAGATATGCGCGAGAGATATCCAGAATTATTCTTACCAGGTATGCCTTATTTTCCGAATTTCGGGACGAAATTCCGTTATTAGGGGGGAAGTATGTAATACCCCGTATTTTTGTGCTATATTTAATTTGGGGATTTATTTAATAAAAATCCGGAAAATAATTATGTTATAATTATTAACGTGACTAGAGTTAGTAATTATGGGAAACTTGTTGAATATTACTAATGAGCATAGTAATATATTATATGGTTATATTGAATGTCATAAGTGAATTAAATGACTATTTCGGAAATTTAAGTCGGGACGTGCCTGTGTCACGTCGGGACTAATTTTGTTAAATAAAAAGTGAATATTCTATAAGTTGTCCGTATGGTCGTTTTGAGTGCGCCAACGCGTCCGTAAGGGTCGAGATAGTCAGAAAAGTGTACCCGGGGGTTTAGTTTGAGTCTCGGGATGTTTTTAGGCTTAATTAGTGACCCGGGAGGGCACTTTGGTCATTTTACAAAATAGGGTAATTAAACCCACGAATTTCAGCCATCCTTAGCAGCCATTTAAGTCAGCCTTTTAGGGTTAGAACATTCAGAACCCTAAGACGGCTAGTGGAGAAGAGAGGAGAGACCTTGCAAGGTGATTCAAGGCCAAAAACACCATCTTTTGCACCACCGTCACCACCAACGCGTAGATCGCGAGGAGGAGAACGCAACCACACCAATATCAGCAGGAAACCAGACCTCTGAAATCCCAGGCAAGTGTTTAACTTGCGTATTTTCGTTGGTGCAATAATCATGTTAGTGTAGGAATGATTAGGAGTATAATTAATGGAAGAAAACCCCAATTTTGATAGGGATTTGCATGTAGAAATCATTATAACCTTATTCTGGAAATTTATATGTGAAGTAGATGATTGACCCACGGATTTGTGATGATTTGATAGAAGGAAATTCTAGAGAAAACTGTTTAGAACAAAAGTTAATAAAACCTTAGGGTTCTTGATGATTAGATGGAATTTTAGGTTGTTTAATCATGTTTAATGATGGATATACGCATGCTTAACGTTAGAAACATCTGGTAATATGTTATCATGTTTGTAGTATAAGTTTTGGGATGATTAGTGTTGGAAATTATGGATTTGGATGAAGTATTTTAATGAAACCCGTAACTGCACTTCTGGAGAAATTGAAATACCTGTTTGATCGATCGATCGACCCTATATCGTCGATCGATCGAAGGTTCGATCGATCGAGCCCCAGTCGTCGATCGATCGACCCTTCCTGGCAGCCTCTTATTTCCCCATGTTTAATTAGTTGAAATTAATTTATCGTGAAATAATTCTTGGGCATTATGAATAAAATGTTTTGGGATGTAGGAGAGACCAGTAGGACATATGAATGAGTGTTGAGAACTTTATTATGATATGATAATTGGGTTTGGGGATAATTAATTTAGGAATCACGAACTACGCATTTCAAGTGAGAGATTACGTCAAATACTTACGGTAGTGATTAGATGTCTACCTACTGAATTTACTACTTGGATAGTTAGAATCCACGAGTGTCACGTAATTAATGAGAAAACCCTTCGAGTTAAGGTTAGAGACGAAACCTTATACGAAATCTTAATAATGTGAAATTAAGGATAAATGTGGTAATTATGGGTAATGAGAATAACGTATATTAATACAATGAAATTGGTATATTTATATGATTGTGTGTGCATATATTATATACATGTGAAAAACGTACCCGCGCTACTTGCTATCCCTGAGGTTTCCGCGCTGGGACGATCTTATCCTGTGTTGCATTATGGGGGATATTGATTCGTACCCTAGAAGATAGAGATCCTAGGTACGGGCTATCAGATTGATAGTCGGACGGTCCTAAGAGACGTGTGGGTATGTACTGACCTCTTGGACTTGGAACCTATGCTTCGCCTCAATCTTGTTTGTGTATATGTTGATACAGTTCGTGAGTGATTCCGAATTTGTACTTCCCTTTGTGTGAACGATACGGGCATTGGATAGCAGAGTACGCCCGCACCATAGTTTTAGTTGGGGTGCTGTTATATATATATATATTATTCGAGTAGTTTATATATATGAGATTATGGAATTTAAACTACCTACTTCGACTTGATAAGTAGGACATGGTTGTTGATTCATATAATAAATACTGTTTTGCGAAAGTATAATATGACACTGGGAAACTTTATAAATTAACGAAGCTAAAACGAGAGTTGTGCTACACATTAAAAGTAACCTTTTCACACGTTGACATGGTTCGGTTTTAAAACTTATGAGTAAGTTAAGGGAAACTAAATTATTGGGAAGGTTAGTATGATCTAAAATGTTAAGTTAAACCATTTGGGAAGGTTAGTATGATAGGCGTGAACACTAGAAGAGAGGTGAGAATTTTCTCAAGGGAGTGTCGAACTAATATGTTGTTGCATTGGCCTGTATCAATTTAAATACTTGCTAAACTGATTTTAAATAACATAAACTTTCGGGCTGTGACCCGTTTCTTCTCTCCCTCTCCCCCTTATATATATATGTATGTATTTCAGGTGCCCAGCCACAGGGGCGTCTTGCTTAGGATCTATTGGAAGGAACGCGCTGCAGCTTAGGTGGGAGTTGCAGGTCTTTTGATTAGACGACTTCGTCCATTCAGATCCACTCTTAGCACTTTCATTTAGATGGGCATGTGTAGCCCTTTCCATTATTTCTTTATGTTGGGACATTGTTATTTCAGTTTTTTTTCCTAGTTCGTTATTATGGGATTTTGTTCAGAACGGATGTACTACTTTATTTTTCTCGCATGTTGACATTCGTTGATGAATGTTTTATATATTGGATTCTTTCGTTCCAGTTTACTGTGGTGTGTATCTTATTCATTGAGCTTTGTTAATAAATTAAATAAATATATTTTTTTTTTTAAATAAAATTTGGAAGTTAATGTTTAAAATTGGTTTTGACACTTAGCTTAATTATTTAGGGTGTAAATTGGAAAGTTTCTTTTTACGACAGTGATGCTAAGAATGAACCAAACTGTTCACCTTGATTTAATTTAATAAAGGAGTGATCGGCCGATATTTAATTAGGCGGGGAGTCACAGCGCTGAGGTGATCTTTAGCTAAAAGAGCAAAATGGAGACGATAAGAAGTGTAAAACGCAATAGCAAGAAAGGAAAGACTTAAAGAGAGAGCATAATAAGCAACCAGGGAAGATTCTTGATCGTGTGAGGTAATAGATACATCTATCTTCGTTAGTTGTCGTGTTTGTTGATTGTAACTCGTTCCTATTGTTTTTATTGTTTTAGTGGAAGTAGATTAGGTGACTCCTAAAGGAGTCCGTCGTTTTTCCCAGGTAAGGGTTTTTACGACGTAAAATAAACACCTTGTGCTTTACTTTACAGATTTGTAATATCTCGCCTCATACGAAAAAGTAGGTTTAATAATAGAAATGCACCTAATTAATTTAATCATATATTATTTGTTTTGACACCTAGTTAACTCAAGATAATAATTAGGACTATTAATTGACTTGTCAAACTAAAACCTGTTTTAGCAAAGTTAGCAATTCAAGAAAAGTTTGCATTGGTCCCTTCTTGAATAACATAGATAACTTATAGGTAATTGGAGTTTATTTTGGCAAATTATTTTACTTCCTCATTATAGTCTATCATATAAGCCGCACGTTCACACAAAATAAGCGTTACCAAGATCTTTCATCTAAATTTCTTTAAAAGAAATATCTTAGTTTCGTGCAACATACTTATATCTTTGGTGGAAATCAAGATTTGATCAACATATAAAACCCAGTAAGTATGATTACTCCCACTGAACTTATGGTAT
Source organism: Sambucus nigra (assembly GCA_949130495.1). Classification (NCBI taxonomy): domain Eukaryota; kingdom Viridiplantae; phylum Streptophyta; class Magnoliopsida; order Dipsacales; family Adoxaceae; genus Sambucus; species Sambucus nigra. The sequence continues at coordinate 71,139,449 of OX422207.1, forward strand.
ATACAATCATCACCCATATTTATCTCAAAACCAAACGAGATGACAAGTTAATGAAACTTATAATACCATTGACGATAAGCTTTCTTAATCCCATATATGGTTTTCTTTAACTTGCAAACCATTTTCTTTGCATCTCCCGATACAAAGTTTTCTGGTTGCACTATATAGATTGTTTCATCAATTTCACCATTGAGAAACGCAATCGTAACATCCATTTGATGAAGCTCAAGGTCAAAGTGCACCACAAGTGGCATTATTATCCTAAAAGAGTTTTTCGATGAAATCGGAGAGAAAATCTTTGTATAATCGATGCCCTTTTTCTGTGTAAAGACTTTAGCGACAAGACATGATTTGTATCTCTCCACATCACCTTTCAAATCCCTCTTGGTTTAAATATCCATTTGCAATCAATGGGTTTTGCACGTTCAGGCAATGGGACAAGAACCCAAACGTCACTGTCCTTCATTGACTTTATCTCCTCATTCATGGAATCAATCCACTCTTGATATTTAGAACCTTCCATGGATTGACAAAAATTGATTGGACCATCTTCCATCGCACCAATGCTAAACTCATTTTGAGAAATACAATGTAATCATCTAGCACAACACTTCTTCTTTCTCTAGTGGATCTCCTTAATGGCATAGATTCTAGATGTGGTAGAATTTGTTCTTCTAGAACGGAAGGTTCTTGGATATTGTTTTGATTATAATCCACTTCTGGAATAATTTCAGGAATAGGAGCCCTATCAATATTAATAATAGTTGTGGTAATATCAACATATTCCTCTTTAAACCCAAAATCCTTAACCTTATCCCCCCTGGCAAACTCAACATCCTCAAAGAACCGGACATTTCTCGTCTAAAAAATTATTTTAGTAGTAAGATCATAGAATTTGTAAACCCTAGATCTTTCAAAGTATCCAATAGCAACTAACCGTTCTGGAATCCAGTTTATTTTCATGTGGTCTATAAGGCCTCGCTTCAGCGAGACATCCCCACATATGAAGGTGCTTCAGACTAGGTTTCTTGCCTGTCCAAAGTTCAAAAGCGGTTTTATCAATTTCTTTAGTTGGTACTCTGTTAAGGATGTACATTATAGTCTTTAATGCTTCACCCCAGTGTAAATCAGGTAAGTTAGAGTAACTGGTCATACTCTTTACTATGTCTTTAAGCATTTTGTTTCCCCTTTCAGCAACACCATTCATGCTTGGAGAACCTGGCATGGTGTACTATGGGATGATACAACACTCCTCTAGGAATTTAGCAAATGGTCCCGAGCTTTGTTCACCTGAACCATCATACCTACCGTAGTATTCACCGCCACGTTCATATCTAATGCTTTAAATCCTTTTACTGAGTTGATTTTCAACTTCAGCCTTGAATCATTTGAACACATCCATATATTGGGACTTTTCATGGATGAGATAAAGGTATCCATAACGTGAAAAATCGTATATGAATGTAATAAAATATTTTTGACCGTTCCACGAAATCATAGGGAATGGTCCACAAATATCTGTATGTATCAGTTCTAAGACGTCTGTAGCCCTATTGGCACCAAATCTCCTTATGTTTATCAGTTTTCCCTTTATGTAATTTGTGCAAATTTTAAAATCTGAAAAATCTAGGGAATAGAAAATTCCATCTGACATAAGACTTTCAATTCTCCTTTAGGAGATGTGACCTAATCTCTTATGCCATAATGATACGGAATTCTCATTGGTTAGTTTTCTTTTGATAACTCTCGTACTTAATTGCAAGGTTTCGTGATATGAAGCAACTATATCAAGCATATAAAGGTTATCCACATAAGATAAAAAATCAGTACTAACCAAATTTGAATTATGAAGAAGACTAAATTTATTATTTCCAAAGGAACAAGTATAACCCAATTTTTCCAATACAGAAATAGAAACAAAGTTTCGTCTAAATGAAGGTATAATAAATGTCTCATTTAAATCCAAATAAGTACAAGACCTAAATATCCCAATTTCTTCAACTTCAACCTTCTTGCCATCGCCCATAAAAATGTATCTTTCACCATCATTTGGCTTTCGGCAACTTAGGCAACCCTGCATAGACACACTAATGTGAGTGGTTGCACCATAATCTATCCACTAAGTGTGTTTAAGTACCGAAGTCAAATTAACCTCAGAATAAACTAGATTAAGAAGTATACCTTTTTTTACACGCCTAACATGATAATTTGTGCATTGCTTCTTCCCATGTCCTGTAGCTCCACAGAAGAAACAGCCATAAACAGTTTTTTCTTTATGTTGTTTCTTTGGATATGGAACCACTTCAGCTTGTTTATCCTTATTTCTTTTCTTCCCCTTATTTTTGGAAGTACTATCCAAATGAGAACTTTCGATCTTATCTTGCTTCAGTCTTTCATCTTCTTACACATAATGTGAGATGAGCTCATTAATAGACCAAGTATCCTTTTGGCAGTTGTAGCTCACCTTAAATTGACTGAATTATGTGCCAAGTGATATCAGAACCAAATGCACAAGCAAATCCTCAGAGAGATCAAGCTTAAGTTCTCTTAACATTGAAGTAAGATGAGACATTTTCATAATGTACTCCCCAAAATTCCCATTACCTTTATATTTCATTGAGATGAGACTTGCCAAAAGTGTACTTGTTTCAGTCTGTCATTCTTGGCAAATCTGTTCTTAATTTCTTCTAGGAACTCTTTGGTTGTCTTTATCATTTTCGATATTATGCCCCTGAATGCTTCTGGAATGACCTTCTTTATGATCATCAAACACATGCGATTTTACTTCTCCCATTTTTCAAGGTCCTCTTTGTCATTTAAAGAACTTTTATCCGTAAGAGATGTAGGAGAACGAACCCTTAACGCAAGGTCCAGATCCATGATACTGAGAACTATATGAAGGCTCTCTTGCCATGACTTAAAGTTTGTACAGTTAAGCATAGGAATAGAATTAATACTAACAGTAATGTTAGAAGAAGAACTGATAGATGGATCCAGAGAACAACAAATAAATTAAATTAGCTCATATAAGTCTTAAATAAAAAATTAATTCAAATAAAAGGCAAACCCCATTTTAAGATATCGGACACTCTATTAATATGTTATCTTTGGAAAAAATATTAACTCGTAAGTGATATATTGTTGTAATAATCAAACACTGATAATAAGAACATATCGAATAATAATTCTTCCTTTGGGCCAATTTATTATTCATATGTAAAACTAAATAATTATCACGCGCTTATTATTAAAGTGGCACATGCAATTTTGTTAAAAATTAATCTTCCTTTCGGGCCGATTAATATTCACATAAATTACATGCACATAATCCTTTTATATTTCGAAATAACATAATTTTTTTTTTGAACAAAAGAGGTCACTTTGGTGACATATTGTTTAAATTAATCTATCTAGAAATATATATATAAATACACCAATATTTGAATTTAAATATATATTACATACAAGCAAGCTTGAAAGTAATAACCTATAAACACTACATATTAATGTATATCAGCAACATAACCAAAGTGGCTGCTCAGCTTAGTGGTTGATAGATTAAATGAATGGTCTCAACATATGGAAGGTCATGGGTTCGAAACCCATTAGACACCCACCTCGAGAATAATTTTCGTCATTTTGTATGTCTTAAAAAAAAGGAACACCAATAGTCGAACACTTGACTTTTCATTTTCAACAAATCATCCATTAACAACGAACCAGATCCAGTTTAAATTAATATGATGTGAATTAATAATAAAAAACAACAAAAACATGTCATTTTATTACAAAACCGACGTAGTTTTTTTTATTGTCTTATTTGCTATCACAGAACAGCAATGAACAACAAATCCAAGGTGTTTCTCAATCTTCAAAAAATCATATAAAATCAACGACTAGTCCAAATTTCAAGAATTTTATATCGTTGGAATCGTAATGAAAAGAATAATATTTATGTACCAAAAATTTTCAGAAATATTGAACTTTTTTCAAAAAAAATATTTTCAACCCAAAATTAATATAAATACCTTCTGAATATATTCTTAACAATTCAACATGAAATGGCTCGGATACCACAAGTTAGATTAATTTCTATCTTGTGACAATCATCACACAAACAGGAACATTCATAATGAATTATCAAGAAAAATAAATATTGATTTTGCGAAAGCATATCTGAATCCATAACGAGAAAATTAAAATATATGAGTTTGAGGTTTTATGCTCTTCCATATCAACACTTTTATTTCCTCTCTAAATTTCTCTCTGACTATGGAAATCAGAATAATGATATAGTGTGATGTAGGACCATGACCCATATTTATAAGATAATCGTCTATTTTCATATTTCGTATATTTCTATTTTAACCCATCATAAAAATATAAATTATGCTTGTCTCTACACATTAAAACCTACACTTTAATAATATATTATTAAGGCCCGAAAAACCTAAATTAATCACTTTAATTGGCCTAACTCTATTTGATAGCCTATAATTCATATTTATTTCATATATAAACCCATATATTATATTTATCTCTATCATATAAAATATGAGAAGGCAGCTCATTAAGGGGAGACACTGCATAGAGCTTAAACTGCAGACAAAGAAAAAGAAAGTGTCCCTTTTACAGTTTTAAAAAAAAAAGAAATTCAAATTTTTTTACAAGAAATTAGTTTAGTTTAGAATAATTTTTAGGTTTCGTTTTTAATCTTATTTTCATATTCAATTGATTTTGATTGTGGAAGAAAGAAATGCAATTCAGAAACGTGATTCTAAGGGGGACTTTTTGTATCGTAATTCTTTCTCTTCACTTTAACTCTTTATTGATATTATTGTGATTGTGCTTGCTTATTAAAATATGTTTGGTTAATCATCTCATTCAAGGGGTGGGATGAAACAGCGTAGGATGTTAATTTAATTATTTGATCTTGTTACATTTACTCACCTTCTCACAGACTAGAGATATACCTACCAAATTCTCAGAGACTTTGATTCATAGGTATATATCCAGTAAAAATTGAAGTCAAAACGTTGATTCTAATGGCAGTCTAGGAATTACTCTCATGATAATAAAGATTGTTTCACATAAATACATGTTGAGTTTTAGGAAGGATTACGCTTTTGGTATTCAGTAATTTTATGCTTTACTTTGATAGTTGAACATTGTATTCCTTTATACTTTTTTAGTTGGGTTGTATAGCTTTTCATCGTCAAATAAGAGACTACTTTTCAATAAAAAAATTGAATTTTGTCGGTACATTTACTACAAACCCTCACGAGACAACACTCGTCTGTATAGTCATCTATAAGTTTAACGGCTTGTTGCACATACAAAGTGAAATTGCAAGTTCCTGTGAAAGTGGCACACTTTAGGTCGTCTATATTTCTATCTGTTTTTGCTCGAGAACTAGCAATGTTCTATTTGGGGGTGGTGTGATAAACACCAAATAAAGTTTAATTTATTCCCCAAATATGTGCATTTTAATTGCTCGTTCTCAATAAAATGGGTCTTACGTTTGTATTAATCTATATTTCAGGTCAATAGGAAGTCATGGTATCAAATTGTGCTAAATGAACATTATTGCGACAAAGTAGCGGTCAAAAGCGTTCAATGAAGAAATTCAAAGCGGCCATGAAGCTAGAGTTTTTTAGCGTGCGCAGATTAATACCGATGCCTTAAACCCATTTACATACCAAACTTAAACCTAAACTGAACCAAGGCAATCAGCTTAACCTCGTGTGTGTTTAGTTTGTACTATAATATTTATTTTTATTTTTATTTAAGTCATGTATAATTTTTATATTTTATTTGTGTGTGTATAATTGTAAATATTAGCGCCCATGTATTTATTTATTTACGTCAAGTGTTTTATGTTTTTATGTGAATATAATTGGCGTGTTTATTTTATTTTATTTTTAATTATTTTATTTGTTTTTATTTATTTTATTTGTTTGATTTTATTATTATTATTATTATTATTATTATTATTATTATTATTATTATTATTATTATTATATATTTTGAGTCTTTTATTAATATGTTAGGATTTTAATTTTAATAGTTTTTATTTTTACACATTTTATTTTTATACATTTTATTTTTATTTGAGTTATAAATAATTAAAGAGTTTATTTATTTAGGTATAAAGTGTACACACACACCTTATTGACATGCACACACACCCAATACAACCAAACCTTATCCCTCCCTCCTACTCAACGAACCCAAAACCCAACTCCTACAAACTTAAAACCCCCTATTCCGGTAGCCTTACTTCCTAAACCACAACCGTCGGCGACTTCAATACAAACCCAACCACCTCTCAAACCCAACTCCTCCTTGCCAGCCATAAAACCCAAGTGCAAGAAACAAAAGATAAAACATAGGTTGGTAGCTCTTGTTTTTTAGTTAGCTTTTAAAAATCCAAAGAAAATCAACTTCGTGGGTTATAAAACATAGGTTGGTAGCTCATTAATGGGAGACACTGCATAGAGTTTACACGGCTGACAAAAGAAAAAGGCACTGTCGTTTTTACAATAAAAAAAAAATTCAAAAAAAAAAAGATTAGATCAGGTTTGAATAATTTTTAGGTTTAATTTTTTTACTTTTTTTGTAATCAAGTGAATTTGAATGTGGAATAAAGAGACGCAATTCATAAACGCAATTCAAATGGAGACTTTTTGTATCGTAATTATTTCTCTTCTCTTTTAACTCTTTATCGATATTATTGTGATTGTACTTACTTATTAAAATGGCTAATCACGTCATTCAAAGGATGGGACGAAACCGTATAGGATGATAATTTAATTATTTAATTTAGTCGATTCTCATATTTCTAGGAGAATTAGTTTTTAATTGTCATGGATTAATTTACGTTTCAAGAGATAGTAAATTAATTTAGTTTTAATATTTTATTTTGAAATCGAACTAGAGATGGGTTTTCCTAAACTTTGAATATTAACTCAGTGTCGAAATTTGATAATTCATATAATTTTTAAGAAATTAATTTTAGCGGGTAGTTTATTAAAAAAAAGTATAAATCATAATTTTTTAAAGTAGGACATTTTTAAATTAATTTTCTAAAAACAGATATTATTAAATCGACGATTGTAACGAGGGTTAAATTGTAAATTTAATATTATCTCAAAATATTTCAATCAATAAATTGAGAAATTAAAATAATTGATCATGGGATGTAATCCCACCTCTTGTATCTTCTAATAATTATGAACTTGATTACGTGTCAATTTTAGTAGTTATTTAGTCACGTATGATTTTAGCATTTTTATTCTCCATTTGAAATTATTATTTTTTAAATATATAAAAAAATTAAAATTGCAACCATTCACACTATTTGTTTTCCACTTGCTAGTTGAATTGATACCTTATTTACCGCAATACGAATTATTTAATAAGTTTTGTAGGAATTCAAGCGATTTTGAGACTCAAGTTTTAAAAACAATGACCATATGTAAAAGCCAGTTATCAGAAATCATAACTATTAATTTAGGGTGGATAGAATAACATTTTGGTGTGCGAAATGTTAAAGGGACAAAAACATGACTCAAAAGTGGGATACAATTGATGCGTCGCGTTTGTATACATAAATAGTATAATAAATATTGAACATGCACGATCTTATGAGAAAGACTTGCAAGTGCAGTTCTGCCAATTATCGCGTGGACATAGGCCACGCTTGGCTTGGTTGAACTACTTAAATCGTGCCATTCATTCTTGAGTTTGCTGCAACACATAAGGTTTGAACTAGATTATTTCTCCATTATTATACTCCATTTGTTCCAAATTAAAAGTGCACTAGTCTTTTTTTTCGTTGTCGTCAATTAATAATTCATTTTTCATTTTTAGAGATAATCAATTAATCAAATTCCATGATATTGAATAAATTTTAATCTTGGTTACGGATCGAATATAGACCCTTAATTTTGAGATGGAGGATTATTTGGAAACATAGATGTCCCTCTCCCTCTCTCTCATATAATCATCGGACTGCATAATTGAGCTCAGTTGGATTTCATTTATGAATAATATTTTAATATATAATGCGGGAGAACACTTGTTTTAAGTGCATATGAATAATACATTACAACATTTCAGGTAATTCATTATAGAAATAACCTCAGAACACGCAAGAAAATCTTAACACAGTAGTAACCACATATGATTCTTCGCAAAAACGAACAAATAAACAACACAATCACGTGAACTCACAGATCGGAAAGAACATGAACCATTCCTTTGCGCGCTATGCATATAGCTTCTAATGCCTTATGCTTAGGGATAGTGATTCCTTTTCCTTCAGTCATGTCCTCCAACTCTTCATTAAGCCTCTCCCATTCAAAGCACTGAATTAGCGTTGCCAAACACAATCCCACCACCCGATGAGCAAGTCCAGCCCCAGGGCACTGCCTCCTACCTCCACCAAATGGTAAGAATTTATATGTCCCTCCTTCTCCAGCTTCATACCTCTCTGGCCTGAAACTCAATGGGCTATCCCATACTTTAGGGTCCCTCTGAATGGCTGATGCATTGACCAACAACATTGTACCACGGGGTACATGATAACCTCCAACGGTGCAGTCCTTGGAGGAGTAATGGGGTCCCAAGAGTGGTGCTGCAGGATATAATCGTAGCGTCTCATTAACAATGCCTTGGAGATATGGCAACTTGGCAAGGTCCGGTTCATCGGCTAAACGGTCTTGTCCGACAACTTCATCCAACTCAGCTCTAGCCTTCTTCAACACATCTTGGTTGTTGACCAAAAGCGCCATAGCCCACTCTATTGTCACCGACGAAGTGTCTGTGCCCGCAAGCAAAAGCACCTGCGTGTGTTACCAAGGAAATAAACTTTAAAATATAGTACAACAGGTGCAAACTTAACGAATCAAAATAATTTGCAAGTCAACTTACGAATACGAGGCCCTTGATAATATCATCAGGATAATTATCCTTTTCCGTTTCTTGCAAAGACAACATAACATCAATCAAAGTCTTGGTCTTGGACGCCTCCTTAGCCCTATGCTCATTCACCAACCGCTGCAAAAACGCATCACTCCTCACCCTCAAACTCCTCATCCTCTTCTCCACATTCTGAAAATCAAAATACTTATAGTAGGATAAAAAGTCCCCCGGATAAGCTGCCCCACTCAGCTCAAAGATCTCCCAAATCAAATCCCTAAACTGCTGAGCCTCAGGAAAATCCTTAGCCTCCGCCCCAAAATACCTCTTCCCAGCCACCATTCTCATCACAATATTAAACGACATATCCGAGAGCTTGGACTTCATTTCGACCTTAGGCGTTGGTGAGTTAAACAAATCTTTCAACAGCATTCTCGTTTCATCCTGACGGATGAATAAAAAACTGTTGAGTCTGGAGGTGGAGAAAAACTCGAGTGTGGCAACACGACGTAGGTTTCTCCACAAGGGTCCGTAGTTAGCGGACACGAGCGTTGTGTTGTTGTAGTTGAGAATCTCGCCTGTGGCCATGTGGGGTCTGTTGGCAAAATTAACATCGTTTTTTGTGAAACACTCTTCGACTGCTTCTGGGGAGGTTATCACGAGGACCGGCCGAGACCCGAAACGGAGGGCGTAAATGGGTCCATATTTATATGAGAGCTTTTGTAAAGTGCGGTGGACGGGGTCTTTTATGAGGTGGAGATGCCCGATTATGGGGAAGGCTGGGGGGCTTGGTGGTAGGTTTTTGTGGGTCTTTTTGGTGAAAAAGAGTTTGGATAAGAGGAGGATGCAAAGGATGGAGGATGAGATAGAGACTAAGTATAAAATATTTCCTTCCATGCTCGTCAAACTTGATTGAACTCTACTCAACTACACGCTGGAGGATGAGATAGAGACTAAGTATAAATTCACACTTTTAGAAATATTTTGAGATGGTTTCCATTTATATACTGAGTTCTCCATTTAGTTATTGAGCCCACGAGGTTGGCGATGTCCGCAAAACTATATTATTATTTAAAGAATTTATATTATAGAGGTCACGGTTGGCCGGCAACACTGCTCGCTCTGGTCAAAATTCACTTACTTTGGTCGATTACGGCTATAATTTAAAAAAGGTAAAAAACAAAAAATATTTTTTTTAAGGACAATTGGATTAGTATTCGGTACTCTCATTTCTTTAAGAGGGAAATCTTGTGTATCAATTGTGTTAATTATATTTTTATTTAAAAATTGTGAGAATAGGGGTTGAATACTTGACAAATAAAAAAATAAAATTTTATGTTTTAATTATATTTTCACAGCTTTCTTGAGTTCTCACCTCGTGCATTTCTTTTAAATTATAGTAAATTTGATAATTACTCAAAAATGTCTCATAATCACAAAATCGTTTCATAATCATTCCTAGCCTTTTCTATTCATTTCTATAAAAAAATTACATTTATCTCATTTTTATTAAGACGGGATCAACAACTTAAAAGTAATACATGAGATGGATTACAAATGTATGTTTAAAATCATATCGATTTGTATTTTTGTTCGTACGGAAAAAAAGTATCATTTTGTGTCGAATCTTAATGGTGTACAATTGTGTTGTATTGTATTGTATTATATGGTGATCGCACTGAAATTATGAATTGTGTTATTTTCCCTCAAGCATGAGTAATTTTTTTATACGAATTATTCTGTTTCAAAATGTGTTAACAGTTTGATGTGATGTTTCATATCAGTTGTATTGTTCACGTGTTCTATGTCTAACAAAATATTATTTTGTCCATCACGAAAATATAACTTAACACGAATTTGTTTGGTTTCCAGATTCAGTGTCCAACACAAGCTTAACTAATATGATTGATCTAGGGAGACCCATTTCGTAGACCCATTTCGTGAACCCGTGAATAAAACAAAAATAGATACAAGTTTTTAATGCATTGGTGGATGCCCTGATGGGACCCAAAACAATAAGGTATAAGCTTTTAATGCAGTGTGTCTATGAAATGTGTCTACGAAGTGGGTCTTCCTAGATTTATTTTCTACTAAAAATAGGGAGTGCGTGACCAATAAATGAGGCAGGTGGCCTGTCATCTTCTGAGTAGGTAATTCCATTTTTTTCTCAGTTATCTCTGATAATTTCTTATTATACCCAAAGTATCCATGTTTATATATATATATATATATATAGAGAGAGAGAGAGAGAGAGAGAGGTTCTCATGTATACCCCAGTTTGCATACCGCTGGCGCAGACCAATTTTGATAAAATAGTAAAAAAAATATTTTTGGTCTAATTTTTTTTTATAGTTTCTAAAAATTTCAATAGGACCATAAAAAAAATTCAACTCAAAATGATTTTTTTTGCTATTTTAAAAAAATCGGTCAAACTTTGTCACTTTTTAACAATCTAAAAACAACTTAAAAACTGACAAAGTTTGACCGATTTTTTTAAAATAGCAAAAAAATTCATTTTGAGCTGATTATTTTTTCATGGTCCTACTGAAATGTTTAAAAACCATAAAAAAAAATCAGCCCGAAATTATTTTTTTTACTATTTTAAAAAAATGGTCCACACGGAGGGTATGGAATGTTGGTTTGCATGAGATCCTTTCTGTATATATATATATATATATATATATATATATATATATATATATATATATATATATAGAGAGAGAGAGAGAGAGAGAGAGAGAGAGAGAGAGGATCTCATGAGGACATCTGTTTGCGTACCGCTGGCGCGGACCAATTTTGATAAAATAGTAAAAAAAATATATTTGAGCTAATTTTTTTATATAGTTTTTAAACATTTGAGTAGGGTCATATAAAAAAAATCAACCCAAAATGATTTTTTTTACCATTTTAAAAAAATTGGTCAAGCTTTGTGAGTTTTTAACAACTTAAAAACTGACAAAGTTTGACCGATTTTTTTAAAATAGCAAAAAAATTCATTTTGAGCTGATTATCTTTTTGTGGTCCTATTGAAATGTTTAAAAATCATTAAAAAAAAATCAGTCCAAAAATATTTTTTTTACTATTTTAAAAAAATGGTCCTCATTCAGGGTACTCAAACTAGGACCTCACTTGATCCTTTCCCTATATATATATATATATATATACAGTCCTACTCTTTTCATTACAAGAAAAAGATCATTTTGTGGCAATTTTATTAGTGGCTAATCATTTATTGCCACTAAAACGTATAATTTGTAGCAAAATTTATGTTTGACACTAAAAATAATGTATAAGTGGCAAGAAACTAAAATCGCCACTAAATTTGCCACTAAAATTAAGGAGGGAAAAATTAGACTCTTAGCGGCAACTAAAAATTCTAATTAGTTGCAAATTTAAACTTTTTGCCACTAATACAAAATCATTAGTAGCAAAATATATTAGTTTGTCACTAATGGAGATTCATTAGTAGCAAAATATTTTAGCTTTGCCACTAAATACCTAAAAACAAATAATTTACCCTAGTGTCTAGTTAAACAAAATTGTCAGATTCTTCCCCCAAACACTCCTGATTTTTCCCCCAAAATTAATTCCTCAAAATCCATTCATCTCCCATTCATCCTTCTTAGGTATCATTGGTTCATTCATTCCCCCAAATATGGTGCGTATATTGATGCACTCCTTTTTTCTCATCTATTCCTCATTTGTAATTTTAATTTCAGGATTTGTTTAGGTATTATTATCTGGCACGTTTTTGTGCTTCACTATTTTGGTGAGATTTATCTACTCATTTTGTTGATCACTTATTCTGGTGATTTTGTGGTTCACTTATTCCGGAGATTTACCTACTGATTTTGTTTCCCCCTCTTATTCTGGTGATTTTGTTAAAACGTTTATGTTGCAACGATTTGCACTGATTTTCAACTGACCGTGTTTCTTTTTTACAGATGTAATTTAGTTTTTTTATCTCACCATTAAAAAGGTACTCTATCTCCCCTAGGGATTAATATATTTTTATATTTTTCCATTTGGTTTGTATGGGTTTTGTATCAAAATATCAAATTTGATATATATAACAACTGATATAGGCCTTTATACTATGAACAATAAATGTTGAATGAAAGTCTGAATTGTTGTATTGGGTTTACTATATTAATATTGGATTATGAAAATATTAGTAAAGAATGTTGGTACTCATAATTGATTATGCATTATTTTCTTACATTTTGAATTTAATTAGTTTTAGACAATAGTGTATCTCACAATAGTGAGACAATTTCTATACTGAAGAACCAATTTTTGTATCTTTAATATACACGTGAGACAAGTTTTTTAAGGTACCCCTACTTGTTTGATGATTTGTGCACAAATTTGAAGTACTAAAGGCGTGTTACGCTAATCCAAACATTTGTTTCAGATCATATTTGTGTAGATATTTATGTAAATATGGGTTTTGCTATTGTACTTTATCATTCGCAAACATGTTTATCTTGAGTTTGTTGCAGCTATTAAAATCATGGCTCGGGTCTAAAATCGATTATTTGTTTCCAAATATATAGCATATTTTTTACCACCTGAACCTTGGTTTGATATGCTAGGTGCGAAAACTTCGTTTAAATTTTTTTTTCTAAGTGTTCTCATGCGAGAGGAGTGATGTTTATTATTTTTATCATTCTAACCAATCATGAAGTCTAATTAGTTGTTGTTTAATGTTAGACAACATTAACAAAAGGTAAGTTATTCGAAAAAGTTTGATATTTCATTCTTTTTCATTAGTTCCTTTGTGTATCTTAATCTATTATTTCTTTTAATTGTGATTGTGGTATAATATTAATTATAAGGATGTATGTTGTAATTTAAAACATAAGAATAAAAAAAGACTCAAAGTACAATGGATCCTTATGGGTTAAATCACACTCTCATTGTTTTGTGTTGTTTAAATAGCTTCGTCCGTAGGCAGTTTCCTCGAAACACAACAAGATCATGCCTTGAAATCTTTGTACCATCTTTCTTTGGTTGATCCTCGTTTTAATTAGATAAGCTTTCATCCTTTCTCTTATCCCATATGATCAAGTATATGCCAACGACTATGATGATAACATCGAGAATCCTAAAAACATTAAACAAAAAAATTACTTATCCAATTGTCCTAGGTCCATTTGCTCTACACATTTAGTTTATTAATATAACTGTGGTATGTTATGGAACATTATTTATGCAGAAGGTGGGTGGGGTTCTGATATGGAGACTTATGTGACAGATTAGTTGAAAACTATAAAGTTTCTTTCCTATTTCAATTAAGTAGTACTTAATTTAGATAAATAGTTTTTTCTTGGGATCACATTCCCAAATCTATATGAATCTAAAGTTGTACAACATTTCATCGGGTGTTAACATTGCTGAAGGGATGAAGCAATTATCACTACACCAAATCTGCCGAATTGTCAAGGTCTTTGACCTTGATAAATCCAACTTGTCAAGGTCAATGACCGTGACATTTCGAGGCGAGACAACTTTTTTTGTCACGGTCGTGTCACGGTCATTGACATTGACACAAAATTCGCGTTTTGTGTCACGGTCGTGCCGCGGTCAATGACCGTGACACGTTTGTCGTGGTTTATAACGGTGACAAAGCCGTGACCCTTTTTTTAAAAATTGTCACAGTCAATGACCGTGACACGTCCGTGACAACTTTTGTCACGGTCAATAACCGTGACAATTCTGGTCAGAATTTAAAAAAATTGTTGGGCAGTATGGCCACTGCCCAGCAGTATCCAAACATCATATATCCAAACAAACTAAAGATAATGCAAATATATATTCAAATAGAGACAATATGCATCACGATATAATTCAAATGTAACAACTTAAAACAATTCAATTCAAACTTAAAACAATTCAACTCAAACTTAAAACAATGTCACTACATGTCTGGTGTATTGTTAAAACTAAGGAGGTGAGTAGGCCACACGACATACGAATTGACGCACCCACTAATATACGTCGTGCCGCATTGTTCGCACAACCACAATAGGGAGTTCTCCTTCTCGGGTATGACATGCGTGACGAGCACCCTGGACTCCATCTCTTGAAGCACACGTCCATGAACTATTCCACCCTGGATGATATTCGGGTCCCTCAATCCCCACCCTATCCGCTGGCCATCAAATGCGTCCAATATGAACACACTCGGCCAACCAAGTGTCGACATTGGTCTGTTGAAGGGAGCCAAATAGGGAAGTGGATCATCGAAGTACGAACGTGTCGGTGATGAAGCAGCGAGGTCCACATCATCGTCATCCTGCGCCTCGTCCTCCCGCACCTCCTCCTCCACCGCCTTCTCCTTCCCTTTCCCTTTCCGTTTTTGATCTCCGCCCAACGTACGCTTCATGAATGCGTACATATCTTGGACCGTCGCCTCCAAACGGGACAGCTTCGCATCATGTGAATCCACCGTTCGGGCCAACCCGGTGTCGCTCGTCTCCAATCCGATGATCCTAGATTTGGCCACCCGCGAGCTCACCCCCCCCCCCCCCCCCTTGTCCTCCCCTTGCGATCAGAGTCAAGCACTTGGCTGAGTGCATCTGTGGACAAAGATGCCTTGTCGGCATCAGACTGCAACTCATGCACTTCCTTAAGCTTTACCTGAAACGACAAAAAGCACATGATTAGTAAAATAAGTGAACTAAAAAATTATAACGTAATTAAAAAAAATTAAACTGTCGGATTACTCACAATCGTGGCCGCGACGCTCGGGGAGACCTCCTTGTCCTTCTCCTTCTTCGTCCGAAGAGCCACATAAGTATCGAGCCTGTGTGGCTTACCCCCTGGCCCACTCCCTGCCCCCTGAAATAAAATAAAGTAAAGTAAAATTAGTATCGGCCCCGCAAAGTAAAAAAATGAAGAATAATATATTTCTGTATTTATAGAAAAATTAAATCTTACCTGCATCCTATGCTCCACCTCGGCGTAAGAGGTTCGGCCGGAGTAGTGCACGTCCGTCTTTTTTGCCTGATTTTCCCTCCCTGATTGGCGCGATGCCAATTGTCGATCCTCGATCTCATTGTCAATGAACTTCTGCCATTGTGCCAATGAGATCGGCTCCTTGGGGGGACAGATTCACGCCATTGGATAATCGACTCTCATGTTTTTCCAAAGTACCGTGCCAGCATATTTTTTTTCCACGACTTGAGTTACTCCCTAATCTGCTCCAACACGGGATCTCGTAGCTTTGGATCCAAGTTGAATTGTTCCTGTCCAACAAATACAATGTTAGTTGCGAATAAATATAAATATAAATATAAATATAAATATAAATATAAATATGAAATTGAAATTGAAATTGAAATTGAAATTGAAATTGAAATTGAAATATTCATATAAATATAAATATAAATATAAATATATTACCTGTAGTGCCGCCCAAGCAGCTAACTTGAGCTCATATGGCACCTCCTTCCAACTCATAAACCCCGGGCCGATGACCGTCTTTAGCAGAACGAGGGATCTCGTTAATATCTCCGATTTGTTCTCGACGGTAATCCCATTGTTCCCATATTTGGGGAGCCTAGGGGCGGAAGAGCCCTCGTCGCCTCCACTGCCACCGACCCCAGACGACATCATCATAAACAACATCATCATCTTCGCCTTAATATCTGAAGGAGACATTTGCTGTAAAAAAAATTTATTAGTACAGATATAATATTTTCAATTTTAAGGACTATTTTCATCACTTAGTGTTCATCTAAGTTCTAGTATAATAAGTTCCCAAAAAAATCTTTAATAAAATTCTCATATCTTCTTTCAATTTAAACACACACACAGTAGTGACTGTCTATTTAAAATAATCTCAATGTTAATTTCAGGTATTGAATTTCTACTATTGTTTTGTGATTTTTATAAATCATACCCCACCCCACCCCCACCCCAACATGTTTACTGGCTTTCATCACCCGTCATAAATTTTTCGGTCCGTGACTTACTGGCCAGTTGTCTTGGGTCTTTTAGTCCCTTAACATTACTTTAAGAATTTTACCCAATCTAAATACCACATTTTCTTTCTTGTTATACACTTGAACACGTTTTGTTGTTTAGTCCTTCTTAATTTATCTTTGATGTATTACCAGCATCTTTACTTTTATAAACTTTATTTAATTTTCAATTTTAAGGACTATTTTCATCACTTAGTGTTCATCTAAGTTCTAGTATAAGAAGTTCCCATAAAAATCTTTAATAATGTATTATCACAAATATAAACTAAGAGTGATGAAATAACTTTGAGGCATATAAATTAATTGTGACAAAGTAATATTATGGAAACCCCACTTTTCTTTCTATAACTCCTATTTTATTAAACTTTAAATATAATTAGAGATGTATAGAAAGAAAAGTTAAATAGGAATAAAAACAACATTTTTAAAATATGAAGGGCTCACCAATTTGATCAATTTTTTTAACAACATAGACTAATTGATCTTTATTATAAGACAATTACTACAAATTTATGCGCATCGCCCGAATTCAAAAAGTAATTTAATGACTAAAGTAATACTTTTTTTAACTTTAGTTATTCACCACAAAGCTTAAAAAATATTATATTTTTCATGCTTTTAGCAACTTCGGATGCCATTTTAACCCTTATTGTAGTTTTTTAGTTTTCATGCTTTTATTTGATGGATATAAAGTCACGTGATTATTTCACCATATAAAGTCAACAAAAAACGTCATATATGATTTTTTTCTCCATTAGTATAAGTATATAGCGATTATTTCACACTTAAATCACATATTAAGCCGACCTTCAATTTTTTATGAAATTTGTAGAAAATTACTTATTTATTTTGAATGAAAATAAATTGTTATCCAATATTTTTGGATATTATTTACATTTACAATTTTGGATATTATTTTTGGAAATTTATAGAAAATTACTTATTTATTTACATTTTTAACCCCCTACCCTGCCCCACACCCCACACATGCACACACACACACACACGCACATATATACACACATACACATATATATATATATACACACAAACATATAAATAAATGGAAGAGAGAGAGAGAGAGAGAGAGAGAGAGCGTCGAGAAAGAGAGAGAGGGAGGGAACGGCGAGAGGGAAAAAAGAAGGGGGAAAGGGTTTTTGCTGGAACCATTGTCACGGTCGTGTCAAGGTCATTGACTGTGACAATTATTTAAAGAATTGTCATGGTCAATGACCGTGACAAGTAAATTTGTCATGGCCTTGTCACGGTCATTGACCGTGACACAAAACGCGTGTTTTTTGTTACGGTCAATGACCTTGACAAGGGTGACCAGCTGAAAGGTGACAATTTTGTCATTTTGGTGTAGTGTATTTTGTAAGTGTACTTGGAACACTTGTTTTCACGAAATAGTTATGTTTGACCTGATCGTGCAGCCCCGAGATCTTATGTGCGTCAAGGAAACACACAGGATCCCATGCGTCCTTCTTCCCTATCAATTGTTTCATATGTCTCCAACATGCCTAACACAATCGTATTTGGTGTTAACATAGAAGGTATTGTATTTATAATGCTTTCCATTATTCCATATGTCATTGTCTAATTTTATTCGTAAAATTGAATCATCAATTGCATATTGAATCATTCATGGTTGTAACTGTTGCACAATAAATCATACATGATTGGCAATGGTGCATATTGAATCATGCACGATGGCAATGATGCACATTGAATTATACATGACTTCAATTATTATTCGTGGTGATTTCCTTTATTTTCTGTGGTAATTTTCAAGGATTCTGAAAATAATTTGATTTATGAAAGAACATAAGCTAATTGGCCTCATGTCTCAAAAAGTTTCTTGATGTTTGATGATCTTTTGTAGTAGTGAGAATAATCAGTGAAGAATAAACATGGTCACTGAATTGATTAAATTTAATTGGGGATATAAGGCATGCTACTCATATAATGTATACTAGTCATAAAAAGGCAACTCTTAAAAACAAATTAACTGATAATCGAGTATATGGTCCATTAACGAATGGATAAAACAGAACACCTCATTCGTACCGACCTTCGGGATTCACCGAATGCCTAAACCTTATCGGTATTCTAGATATGACTTGCTAACGACTGATTTTCACTGAAGACCTCAGCCTTATCATTATTTAAAATAAGACTTGCTAACGAACGAATTTAATTGAACACCTTATCCTTGTCGGTATTGAGGTATTCATGGATTTCTTACGGTCGATCAAGCAACACAATTTCGTCACTAACACAGATAATGAATAATCATTCAGAAAGGGGAGGAAATAAAGACATTCATTCAAGAAGTTCAAAAAAACATTCAAAGTTTATAAAAATTGCATAAAAATGTTATATAGACAAAAATTTGAAGTGTTCATATAAAAGATAAGTGCTTAAGTTGTTGGGGATAGGAGAAGTAAGAAAACCATGAAACTCTTCACGTATAGAGAGCAAGGTCTTCAACGCTAGAATCAACCGATGGGCATGGCTCATTGTGGAGAAATTCGTGTTTAACTGTTGGAAACACTTCATCAATATCCAAAAACTGGTGTAGATTTGCATCATCTTCATCAGTTACAAGTTTAGGAATACAAAAGGAGGAGATCGTCATCATTCTGTCCAGTGCTTTGTTACAGTGTCTGAAACACCTCATTCTATCATTCAACATTATTATTTTGGAGCATTTATGGCAATTTGATTATTTTTCTTTGTCCGATTCAAATCCTTGGTCACAAATAGTGATAATTATTAGTAGTAATAATGTTTGCCTAATATAATCTCCATTGGGTTTCAACATCACGAGTCTTCTTATTTTTTAAATAAAAATAAGAAATGCTGCCATTGCCCAGTCGCAGGCATATGCTCTGGTTGGGATGGCTGCTACTTTAGCTTCAGTTTGTTCAGTACCCTTGACTTCAGTTCTACTTCTCTTTGAGCTGACAAAAGATTACAGGATCTTGCTTCCTCTCATGGGGGTTGTTGGATTAGGAATATGCTTACCCTCTATGACAGACCAACCCAAGGAGATAGAGGAGTCTGACTCAAAGAGTTTATTACAAGGTTATTCTATTCTATCGCTAGTCAAAGATAAAAATAAAGAGAGGTCTTGGAGATGAACCAATGATGTAGATGATTTGGAACTCTCTGAAATAGCGTTGCCAAAGCCGTTTATTAAAAATAAACTATTTAAGCAACTCCGAAAGTTTGTTGAAGAAACTCTTTACTTAAATCAAAACGATTTTGAACACAAGATGTGTTAACAAAAATTATGTACGAGATATGGACAAGATTTGATAACAGGTTTTAGTAAAGAGTTTAAAATATTTTTAAACTCAGCACACAATCAGAATGAGATGAGAAAATGTAGAAATATTAATACTCAGGATTTTTAACGTGGTAAAACTTCAACCTTGAGGAAACATCCACGACTCCCTCTACGGAGTAAAACAAAAACAATCACTAAAACAAATATGTGAGTTACAACCTATTTAACTAACATGCACACAAAAACAAATCTATACAAGTTTAGGATTATACCCTCTGGCGTCCTTAACTTTTCTGCA
Source organism: Sambucus nigra (assembly GCA_949130495.1). Lineage (NCBI taxonomy): Eukaryota > Viridiplantae > Streptophyta > Magnoliopsida > Dipsacales > Adoxaceae > Sambucus > Sambucus nigra. The sequence continues at coordinate 71,159,949 of OX422207.1, forward strand.
GATCTTGTTTGTTGATGTAGTCCTCTCAGTTTGTCAACTCTCCTTTTGTTTCAGCACTTTACGTCGACTTATGTTCACCAAATCTTATAGCCAACACTTTCAGTGTTTATAGTGTGAAGATGATTGTGAGAAGTGTTCTAAAACACATGCATGCACACACACACACTTATTAGTTACAGACAATCCTAACAAATCACATATAAAGTCTATATGCAGTGTTTGTTATTTTTCTTTCTTACAAAACCAAAAACCTATTGACCTTTCAAAATAACCCAGATCCCACGGAGATCTTGCTTAAGAAATCGGACAAGACCTTTTTCAATCTGTTTTGAAAATATTTAAAAGATTGAAAACCCTCCAAGTGCGGATCCAACTAGGTCAGGTTAAGTTTTGTAAAAACAGAAACAGAAAAACCTCTATTGTTGATTCTGAAGAAAAAAAAAATATTTTAACAGAAAACAATCAACAACGAACTTCTCAATATGAGAAAAAAAAATGCAACTAAGTGTATTATGACATGAAAAACTTCAGATCTATGATTTCTATAGAAGCAGAAACAAGATCTGAGCAAGTGTCTAAGTTGGAAATAAGATTTTATGAACAAAGGTTTCAGCAACCCAGAAATCACTCAACTCGAACTCTCATAAACTCAAGAAACACTAAGGACGGTGTTTATTTGGTTATGGTGTTTATGGAGAGGTAAGTGGTTTAAATTTGGAGAAGTTTTGACGAAGTTAGGGTTTCAAACTTGGTTATCTGGTTTCTATCTCTAACTTCTCTCTTCTCTCTCTCTCTTCTCTCTTCTCTCTCTCAATTCTTTTTCTGAGAAAACTCAAAGTGGCAAAAGCTTTCGAAGGCTAAAATGGGAGGCCTTTAAATAGGAAGAGAGGAAGATTCCAGAGCATCGTTCAAAAACAATGGTTGAGATTGAGTCAAGCTCCTTTGACTGCAATCCAAGGGCTCACAACAGGCGGTGGATTAAACAGGCTGTGATTGGCTTAAGGGTTTACACGGGGATTCACTCAAAAGACATGCAGGCCATTGATAAGGGTTGATCCAAAGGCTGTAAACGTGCGATGGTTTGTCTCAGTAAAGAAACACAGCTCTGGCCAATCAGAGATCAGCAAGTGTTGGCCTAAGGGCGAAGGCAATCGCGCGTCCCAAAATAATTACAAACCCAACCCTGAAGTCTCTAGCGCTTTCGGTTTCTACCCAGAATAACTTTAGACCAATAATCACACCAATACATATTTAGATATTAACCACAAGACTTTTTAATTCAAGTTTTAATTAAATAAAACCTTGTTTAAAATATGTTTAAAATTCCCAAAAAATTATTAAAATTCAAATTGAGGGATTAGAACACACTCACTACATTAATACACATAAGGGTGCAATATGATATGCAAGAATCAAATTCTATGTGTGTGAGTGATGGCTATAGTCTTAGGATCATTACAAGATGGATAGAAGAAGAAGCAACCCAATCTCTGAAGCTCTTTGGTTTCTAGGTTAGACACTATTTTGTCACTATTTCCAAACTAGATGAGCTCTTATACAGTCTAGACTCAAATGAGTCAAAAGTATAAGGGCTTTAATCTCCCCCTTTGGAAATATGAGACAAAATCTCCTTTGAGTCATCTAGAACTCGTAGGGTGATAACAAATAAGAAAATCCTATTCCTATAAAGGTTCTATCTACCCAAATCCTAGAAAGCAAAAATTACATAACTCAACTATATACAGTTTAACATCCTATTATTACAATAAAGAATGACTGTACAAGAAGAATACCTGCAAAGAATTACTAAGATCAAGCTTTTTAGTATATGCAGTAGACTCAAATTTCTCCCCCATTTTGTCTCAAATGGACAAAGGGAAGGAACTTGGGAAGAATAACAGGTATTTACTCAACACAAATCATACCAATAGATTTACGTAAAGAAATGAATCTATTATAATCCAGAGGTTTGATAAATAAATCTGCAAGTTGTAGATCAGTAGAAAGATAATTGATTTCTAATTCCTTGGTTTCAACTAATTCACGAATAAAGTGATGTCTTATTTTAATGTGCTTAGTTCGCGAGTGTTGAATTGGGTTCTTAGAAATATTAATCGCACTTTGATTATCACAATAGAGATGAAGTATGGGTTCTAAAATACCATAATCACTTAGCATTTGTTTAAGCCATAACAATTGGGCACAACAGCTACCGGTGGCTATGTATTCAGATTCAGCAGTCGAGAGAGATGTGCAGTTCTGTTTTTTACTACTCCATCCTACCAAGTTATTACCAATATAACAACATGCGCCTGAAGTGCTTTTACTATCATCAGTACACCCAGCCCAATCAGCATCAGTGTACCCAATAATAGTGCTAGGTGTGTCATTCGTGTACCAAATTCCTAAATTTAGAGTGCCTTTAACATATTTAATTATGCGTTTAACAGCGTTCAAATGGCTCTCTTTGGGGTTGTTTTGATAACGCGCACAAACACAAACAGCATACATGATATCAGGACGCGAGGCGGTCAGATAGAGTAATGTGCCAATCATACTACGATATAAGGTAGAGTCTACAGATTTTCCATTTTCATCTTTAGATAATTTCTCTGTAGTACTCATAGGCGTTTTAGCACTTTTAGCACTCTCGAGGCCAAATTTTTTAACTATCTCTAATGCGTACTTAGTCTGCGAAAGAAACAATCCATCTGGTTGTTGTTTGACTTGGAGACCTAGGAAGAACTGTAACTCCCCCATGAGGGACATCTGAAATTCCTTACTCATAATTTCAGCAAAAGATTTTACTTCTGAGGTAAAAGTGGATCCAAATATGATATCGTCTACATAGACTTGAGCGATAGTAATGTGTTTGCCAAAATGTTTGACAAATAAGGTTTGGTCATTTCCACCTCTTTTGAAACCTTTGTCCAGCAGAAAACTGGACAGGCGCTCATACCAAGCTCTAGGAGCTTGCTTAAGACTATATAAAGCCTTTTTCAACCGAAATACATGATTAGGATAACTAGGGTCAATGAACCCTTTAGGTTGTTCTACATAGGTTTCCTCGGCAAGTATTCCATTAAGGAACGCAGATTTAACATCCATTTGATATAATGTAAAATGCATGTGACAAGCAATAGCAAGAAGTAGACGAACTGATTCTAAACGAGTAACAGGAGCAAACGCCTCATTAAAATCAAGTCCTTCTATTTGGGAATAACCTTGAGCAACTAGTTTAGCTTTATTTCTAATTATCATCCCATTTTCATCAGTTTTATTTTTGAAAATCCAACGAGTGCCAATAACCTTTTTGTGATCAGGACGTGGAACAAGATACCAAACATCATGAATGACAAATTGTAAAAGTTCATCCTGCATAGCAGAAATCCAGTAAGAGTCATTCAATGCCTCATTTACATTCTTTGGTTCCACAAGAGAAACAAAGCATGCATAAAGAGCATAATTTCTAAGTTGGGATCTTGTACGTACTGGCTCACTAGGGTTACCAACTATGTTGTTTATGGGATGATCTTTAGAAACCCAGTTAGGTACTTCAGGTGACTCAATAGGTAATGAATTATCTATTTCAGAAGAGTCATTTTCTAAAATATTTGACGATTCTTCTTCTATAGTTAATTCACTAGTCTTGCTTTCTACAGTAGTGTCACTAACAATTACATTTATGGATTCCATTAAGGTCTTAGTGCGAAGATTATACACTCGATAAGCTCTACTGTTAGGTGAATAACCTAAGAATATGGCTTTATCTCCCCTACTCTCAAATTTAGATAAGTGTTCCCTATCTTTGCACACATAGCAGGTACTACCAAAGGTTCTAAGGTACTTAAGATTAGGCTTTTTATTGTACCAAAGTTCATAAGGGGTTTGTTTGGAATTCTTTCTAAGATAGACCCTATTAATAAGATGGCAAGCTGTACGAATAGATTCTACCCAAAAATACTTAGGTAAGTTCTTGGCATGGAGCATGACACGTGCCATCTCTTGAAGAGTTCGATTCTTTCTCTCAGCTATTCCATTTTGTTGAGGGGTCTTAGGAGCACTGAACTCATGTTTGTAACCATTATAGTCACAATATTCTACAATACCAGTGTCTTTGAATTCACCACCTCTATCACTTCGGATTCTATTCACTTGAATGTCTTTCTCATTTTCAATCCGTAAAAGAATCTTTAAAAAAGTTTGAAAAGTATCGGATTTCTGTTTTAAGAAAGCTACTCAAGTGAATCTGGTGAAGTCATCAACCATAACTAGAATATAACTGTGTCCACAAAGACTAACAGTTTGAGAAGGACCCATTAGGTCCATATGGATGAGTTCTAAGGGATTAGAGGTAAGGATATATTTAACCCTTTTATGAGGTGCTTTAACAATTTTTCCTTCTTGACAGGGACCACAGACAATGTTATGAATAGGTTTAATTTTTGGTATTCCTCTAACTATTTGTTGACAGGACAATTTACTCAAATTTTCGTAATTAATGTGACCCATTCTGTTATGCCATATCTCATTGTCATCCATTCTGGCAACATTACAGATTTCAGAACTAGACATGACAGTATAACAATTGTCAGGAGTCCTGAATCCTGTAATTAAGCATTCTCCCTTTTCATTTAAAATCTTGCAATTGTTCTTTGAAAAGGTAACAGTATAGTTTGAGTCACAAAATTGCGAAATGCTAAGTAAATTACCCTTAAGACCTTTAACTAAGAGAACATTTTCAAGAACAGGAAGTCCTTTTTCTTTAAGGGTTCCTTTGCCTATGATCTGGGATGATACACCGTCACCAAAAACAACTTTTCCACCATCAAAGTGGGTTTTATTCAAAAGTTTTGTATCATCACCTGTCATATGCTTGGAACATCCAGAATCCAAATACCAACCAGAAGAAGTAAGTTCAGCTTTTAAGGCAGAAATAACAATGTTACACTTCATCTAGGGTACTAGATCATCTTTTCTAACCCAAATTGCTCTTGTTTTCTGTTTGCGCTTGTTTGCTCTCATTTGATAAAATTTGCGAGCATTAGATTTTTGTTGAAAAACATTTTGCACATGATTTTGAGTAAATTTAAAGTCCTGAGCATTTGATTTAGAAAAGGTTCTGGTAATCCTTCTAGTAAATGTCCTTTTAGGTTTAGTCTTTCTATTCCTATAGTTGGAGTTTTTGTCTGGTGGCCTGGGAAGGACATAGTTGTTACGACTCCTCCTAGAGTAGTTAAAGTTTTGATACATGGAAGAATTGTAGACAGGTTTAATCAGTCTCTTAGCATAACAGTTATCGAAGGAATGACCGTATATATCACAATAGGAGCAATAAAGATTGCTCAGAATGGGGTTTTCCTTAGGAAAGTCTCTAAACAAAGGTTTTGAGAGATTTTGAGGTTGAATTTTATTCCTAGGTAGCACAGGTTTGAAGGCAGGTTCACTTTTCCTAATAGGGGGGCATACATATTTTCCTTTTGGTAAACTTTCATGCTTAGAGCAACTTGCATCTTCAGTGTTAGTGTTTTGATGATCAAACTCAGTTTTTAGAGAATGAAAGTCTGGACATATTTCAATAGGTCTTTTGCCACCTGACACAAATTTGATAGGTTCAACATGTTTCGTTTGTGTCTTCAAATTGTGGCAAAACCCTATTCCAGTTCTATCATCAGAATTGGTTTTAGATTCAGCAACAAATTCCTCAAAACATTTAGAATTGTTTTCAAATTTTGTAAACTTTTTAAAAACAGTTGCTGTCTTTTCTTTGGTTTGTTCCAATTCTAATAATGTCCCTTTGTATTTTTTCTCCAGAATTTCATTAGCTTCAGTCAAAGTTTTCAGTTTTTCATCAAACACTTTAACTTCACTGTTATGAGACATGCATTGTGTAGTATACTCTTCAGCATTCAGTTTTACCATTAGGCTTAAATCCTCTAGCTTTTTGGTAAGATCTTTCACAATCTTTTCTAGTCTAGTGCTTTTCTTTAGAGTTTTAGTATATAGAGTGTGTATATCAGGGAGATCATCATTATCTGAGTTACTAAGTGAGGTGTGTGAAGTGACCCCTAAGGTTTCATTTCTTAAACTCACGCACCCATTGACATCGGCATTATCGATTCCCCTTTGACTCACACACCCCGAAGAAGAAGCATTAAAGTTCTCAGTAAGTAAAGCATCTAAACCAGTTAAGGTATGATTCACGATAACAGAACTAGAATTACTAGGCTCATCCTCAATATCAAGCACAGGCATATCATCATTATATATGATTTTGGCAAAGAAAGATAAACAAGGATCAAAACCATCAGATGTCTCAGGTTCCTCATTTTCAGAATCACTTGAGTCATCCCAGGTTTTGCAGATGTTGGCTCTAGAGTGTTTGTTTTGGGCATTTAAATTAACTCTACAGTCTTGAGCAATGTGTCCTAGTTTACCACATCTATAGCATTCAGTCTTCTTGAGGTCTCTGTGAGGTCTTGTGTTGTCCTTGTTCTTTTTGTCATGAGGTTTCTCATGAGGTTTGTGATTTGAAGGAGTAGAATAATTAGACTTTCCCTGTCTGTTTGCAACACTGTTTCTAAATTTCACAATTTTCTTAAATTGTTTTGTCATTAGGGCAATCTGATTATCTAGACTTTCTCAGTCACAGTCCTCATCAGAATCATTACTAGGGGTGTTTAACTCAGGCTTAGTCATCTTAGAAGTAAAACTAAGATTGGAATTGGTATGTTTCCTATTAGTGTGGGTCAATTGTTTCTTAAACTCTAATTCCATTTCCACAGTTCTTAATTTGCTACTGAGTAATTCAGGAGTTAGATTTATATCACACATCTCCTCAATAGCTTTTATTGTCAAATTTCTGTGGTAATGATCTCAGAATTTTAGAGACAATTTCTTGTCTATCATAAGTTATACCATTAGCATGAAGTTTAGTGACAATATCAGTAAGGTTCATGTAGAAGTCATCAAAAGATTCCGATTCAGACATGATTAAGGAATTATACTGTTGGATTAACATTTGAGTCTTAGCAGCTTTTACCCTAGAGTCTCCTTCATGGGCAGTAATCAAGGTATCCCATGCTTCCTTAGAAGTGGTGCAAGATGAGATTCTCTTGAACTCATGTGCATTTATAGACATAAATATAGCATTCTTTCCTTTATTATTATTGCGAGAAACTTGTTTCTCTTCTTGAGTAAACTCACTTAATATTTTCTTAACCCTCTCAATACTTCCTTCAGTGGCTGGTTTAGTAGGATAAAAGTACCCATTTTCAATGATATCCCAGACATCATCTCCCAAGGTTCCTTGAATGAACTCAATCATTCTTACTTTCCAGTAAGAAAAATTGGTTCCATCAAAGACTGGAGGTCTGGTCAAGTTACCATATCTTTCGTTTTTCTCGTCCATAATTGATTTGAGAAAACAGTTTCAGAAACTCAGGATCTTTTTGAAAAAGGTTCACCAAAAGCTCTGATACCAATTGAAATAGCGTTGCCAAAGCCGTTTATTAAAAATAAACTATTTAAGCAACTCCGAAAGTTTGTTGAAGAAACTCTTTACTTAAATCAAAACGATTTTGAACACAAGATGTGTTAACAAAAATTATGTACGAGATATGGACAAGATTTGATAACAGGTTTTAGTAAAGAGTTTAAAATATTTTTAAACTCAGCACACAATCAGAATGAGATGAGAAAATGTAGAAATATTAATACTCAGGATTTTTAACGTGGTAAAACCTCAACCTTGAGGAAACATCCACGACTCCCTCTACGGAGTAAAAAAAAAACAATCACTAAAACAAATATGTGAGTTACAACCTATTTAACTAACATGCACACAAAAACAAATCTATACAAGTTCAGGATTATACCCTCTGACGTCCTTAACTTTTCTGCAGATCTTGTTTGTTGATGTAGTCCTCTCAGTTTGTCAACTCTCCTTTTGTTTCAGCACTTTACGTCGACTTATGTTCACCAAATCTTATAGCCAACACTTTCAGTGTTTGTAGTGTGAAGATGATAGTGAGAAGTGTTCTAAAACACATGCATGCACACACACACACTTATTAGTTACAGACAATCCTAACAAATCACATATAAAGTCTATATGCAGTGTTTGTTATTTTTCTTTCTTACAAAACCAAAAACCTATTGACCTTTCAAAATAACCCAGATCCCACGGAGATCTTGCTTAAGAAATCGGACAAGACCTTTTTCAATCTGTTTTGAAAATATTTAAAAGATTGAAAACCCTCCAAGTGCGGATCCAACTAGGTCAGGTTAAGTTTTGTAAAAACAGAAACAGAAAAACCTCTATTGTTGATTCTGAAGAAAAAAAATGTTTTAACAGAAAACAATCAACAACGAACTTCTCAAGATGAGAAAAAAAAATGCAACTAAGTGTATTATGACATGAAAAACTTCAGATCTATGATTTCTATAGAAGCAGAAACAAGATCTGAGCAAGTGTCTAAGTTGGAAATAAGATTTTATGAACAAAGGTTTCAGCAACCCAGAAATCACTCAACTCGAACTCTCATAAACTCAAGAAACACTAAGGATGGTGTTTATTTGGTTATGGTGTTTATGGAGAGGTAAGTGGTTTAAATTTGGAGAAGTTTTGACGAAGTTAGGGTTTCAAACTTGGTTATCTGGTTTCTATCTCTAACTTCTCTCTTCTCTCTCTCTCTTCTCTCTTCTCTCTCTCAATTCTTTTTCTGAGAAAACTCAAAGTGGCAAAAGCTTTCGAAGGCTGAAATGGGAGGCCTTTAAATAGGAAGAGAGGAAGATTCCAGAGCATCGTTCAAAAACAATGGTTGAGATTGAGTCAAGCTCCTTTGACTGCAATCCAAGGGCTCACAACAGGCGGTGGATTAAACAGGCTGTGATTGGCTTAAGGGTTTACACGGGGATTAACTCAAAAGACATGAAGGCCATTGATAAGGGTTGATCCAAAGGCTGTAAACGTGCGATGGTTTGTCTCAGTAAAAAAACACAGCTCTGGCCAATCAGAGATCAGCAAGTGTTGGCCTAAGGGCGAAGGCAATCGCGCGTCCCAAAATAATTACAAACCCAACCCTGAAGTCTCTAGCGCTTTCGGTTTCTACCCAGAATAACTTTAGACCAATAATCACACCAATACATATTTAGATATTAACCCCAAGACTTTTTAATTCAAGTTTTAATTAAATAAAACCTTGTTTAAAATATGTTTAAAATTCCCAAAAAATTATTAAAAATCAAATTGAGGGATTAGAACACACTCACTACATTAATACACATAAGGGTGCAATATGATATGCAAGAATCAAATTCTATGTGTGTGAGTGATGGCTATAGTCTTAGGATTATTACAAGATGGATAGAAGAAGAAGCAACCCAATCTCTGAAGCTCTTTGGTTTCTAGGTTAGACACTATTTTGTCACTATTTCCAAACTAGATGAGCTCTTATACAGTCTAGACTCAAGTGAGTCAAAAGTATAAGGGCTTCACTCTCCACCATCGGAAATAGTATTCACCATGAACATATTTTATTGGAATATTTGAAGGTTTCGCAGGCTATGTCAAAGAATTATGTGAAGGTCTCATCGACCCTCACTTTCAAAGAGGCACTAAAATGTATTCATGTCGGCCACCAGGACTGTTTGCTTGTGGTTGATGCAAACAATTATCTAGATGGGATTCTAACTTATGGTGATATTAAATGGTGTTTGTTAAAGAACTCTGGTGATGCTTTGAACAATGATTCATGGCTTTCACATGTAAGTACATCGCTTGTTTCCTATATCTGCACTCGAAGGATAAGCTATCGTGGACAAAAGCATGGACTTTTAACTTGTTATCCACACAATAATTTTGCAATTGCCAAGCAGTTAATGGAGGCCAAGGGAATAAAGAAATTGCCTATGGTTAAACGTGGTGTAGAATTATAAGAAGAAAGAAAGCACAAAATTGATGCTATCATTTATTACGAGTCCATCTTCAATTGTCTCGGAGCGGAACTAAATCACAGGAAATCTGTAAAACAAGAGAGAAAAGAAAACGATCTCGAGGAGAAGACTGCAAATAGTCACTAATGAGGTGATGGAGATGATACTTTTGTTTTTGAATCCCTTGGGTTGGGATATATTGATATCTTATATTCATATTGTAATAAAAAATTCACATTTTATACATATAAATATACTCGAGACTCCAGTTATTAGAGGCATTTTATGGGAAAATGGAATTAAGTATTAGTAAAAAAAGATGAAACTAATTGAGCTAAAATGTAGACCACAATTGATTGTGTCCAGCACTAAGAGTAATAGGGGCTTCAGTTTCTTTTACATACTTCAGTGATTTCATTTGGTTATTTCTTCCATCTCATTTTCATTTGATATTAGTTTTTTGCCTTATCTTTAGTGAATTCGACAGCTGTGGTATCTCTAATTACTTTTATTAATTAAACCTGCGCAAGGTTTTTCTTTGATTAAATCTCGTTGCTTCGTTTATTATAGTGTTTGAGTTGGGCCGTCAATCAGCTATTTTGAAAGTATTGGAGGTGCAAATCAACGTTTAAGGTACAATTGAGAAGGTAGCATAGATCTTTAAATGAGTAGGTACATTTTAACAGACACGTGTAGCATAGTTTATTAACATCCGTATCTTGTTGATGACTTTTTCTTTATGACGGGATTACTGGTGGATGGACAGTAGCATAGTTCATTTTGCACAAGTCTCTAAATGAGCAGCTACCTTTGTATTCTGTTGAGCAGATATAGTGCTGGACACATAGTTCTTGGAAATTTATGCTAATAGTTCCTACGAACTGCATTAGTTCGTAGGTGGATGTTTATTGGCTACACTTTCTTTCATAATAGTACATTTTTTTTTGTTAATTTGTCTTATTTTCATTGTCTCCTGAAGATGTTATGAAAAAGTTTTGTTATTCAGTGAATTGGTCATCGGTAATAGATAATATATCATGTCTCTTCTCGCGCAATAATCCATCTATGTTGTCGACTTTTGCATCCTTTAATGACCTGCCTTCCTCAGAAGATCTTTTTTCTTTTCCGTGGAGATGAAACACTCTTTATATGAAAGCTTTTTATTCAGGTCATCCTTTCCTATACGCTTAAGGAGCTCAGCATGCTGATCCGCTATCATGACCGGAGCCGATGCCCATGATCGGAAAAGAAATACCTCATGAACTGTAGATCCAGAGCTTGAACTCATTAACCATGCGGGGTTGGATTCTGCTGTTTATCTGCGGATTTACTTGTTGGGGTACGCTATTATAAAATTTTCAGTACTTGTTCACTCACATTGTTGAATTGAATTAATGAAATTTTCCTAATTTTGCATTTGGTTTATGCAGACTCAAAATATTTCTCCCAATAATGTTCCTTGCAGGGGCTGTACTGGTACCAGTTCACCTGACGAATGAATTTTTAGAGAGTCCATACAATGCACAGTGCAATCGATAAGCTCTCTATTTCAACCATTCCACAAGGATCGAACACGTTAGCCCGACTTAATATTTTATGAATTGCTTTTCTATTCCTTCTTCTTTCATTGCCTACCTTTATATGCAATATAATGTTGTTTAGGTCATTTATTTATTTTCATTTTGTATTAAACAATGTTGGACTTGATGAGAGCTTCATGAAGCGTAAATCAAGATTTTAATTTCCTATGGATTATGGGTACACCTTTATCGGCCACCTTTAATAGTTTGTCCCCACTCTTATACCCGTATCATTAGGGATTAATCACGTTAGAGGCCTCGATACCTCAAATCATAAATTTATTGAATATTTGTGTCAAGACAGAACATTTTGTTTGGCGTGGGTGGGGTATAACTAAACAACCACGTATTTAAGAGTTACACTGATAAACACAACCCTTTAAGTCTAGGAAATATGGTTATTAACTTAGGAGCCAGCACTTAAAATTATATTTCAACTAGTATTTTTTACTAATTTTGCTTATATATTGTATTTATCTATAGATTATATCATAAACTGTTGTAGACATTTCCCTCCACTAAGAATATGAGGTTTTTGGTCCTGATTCACTGATTGAACAGGATATTGGTTCCAATTGTCTAACCATGTCCACCTATTTAAATTTGTTTCAGTTAGGCTGGATCCCTCCTATTTGCCGGACTGGCAAAGGGTTTTCTGAAATATACATTTATATAGTATAATTACAAATCAAAGGTGTCAGCACATCCAACTTATTAACTAATAAAGAAGATTAACTGTCATATTTTATTGTATAGGGTGAACTGCAATAAATCCCCTTGAGCTGTGCAAGTTTTGTAAGAACCTTAATTTGTAATGAAAAAACCCTCTCCATTTTGTTGCAAAGACCACCTATGTGTCATTAAAAGATCGCCAACATTTGCAACGAAATGCATATGGTTTAGGGGCATTTGATGCACTAATAATGTTTCAAGGGGATTTCTTGCAAAAGTGGCACAGTTTAGGTTCAGTGAGCTTTTTGGTCTTTTGCCTATGATATATATGTATATTAGCTGTTGCGCAGAAAAGTAAAATCATTTAGAGGGAAATGTAGGATAAATTGGAGAATTGGGTGTTAAAATTATATAGCATTAGGCAATTATCATCGTGATTGTAAGCATCAATTCTGGGATTGTATTGGACAAATATAAGAATTTTAATTAACATTATTGTCTTTGTTTAGCTTCATTAATATAATAATATCTTGTTGGTTGGATGATTAACGTTATTCTGAGTATTGAAAATTTTGGAATCATATAGTGATGTGATATACATTTACATTTTGGGCATGCTATGTGTTACTAAAAGAGTATGCAACAATTGCCTCAATGCGATTGCACTTTCTTGCATAAAAAGCGTCGTCTTGATCAATTTACAGTAAGATTTTCTTTCACTCAGTAAAGTTATAGATTAAGAAGAGTATAATATTTTAATTATATTGACTTTTATTGTAGTTTAATTTTAAATCAGATTTATGTTTGCTCAGTTGGCAATTAATTTTCATTATTGGGATGCGTGTTGTATGTGGTATATAGCAGTTTGTATTTTTGAATATTATAAGACAACTGGAAATTAGTAAATTTCTAGATGTATCTGCTGCCGATTTAACGTTAGACAGTTTGATCCTTCAGTAAGTAATAAACAATATTTGAACCTAATTTGATTGTTCACAGGTTCTTGTGAAGAACGTGCCACTGGACCCCGACGAATCAATTAGAGAGCATGTTGAGCACTTTTTCTTTGTCAATCATCCTGATCACTATCTTTTGAATCAGGTTTGACTGAGCACTCCATATATATAAATATATATATATATATATATATATATATATACACACGTGTGTGTGTGTGTGTGTGAGGTTTGACTGTGCTCTCCGTATATATATTTATGTGTGTGTGATACATAGTATGCTTTAAATTGTTTTTGAACGTGAGACTCATTCACAATTTGTTCCTTGTCTACTTTTTATTTCATCATTAATTTCGTTGTGGATCATATTTAATCTTACTAACTTTGTACTGATCATTTGACATTCAGATGAGGGTATGGGGGAGTTATCGCTGACAGATAGAGCTACTATTGTAAATATGTCTCCCGAGTATGGGGCAACTATGGGCTTCTTCCCTGTAGATCATGTCACATTACAGTACCTTAAACTAACTGGAAGAAGCGATGAGACCGTGAGCTTTCTCTCTGTATCATATGCAATTTTTTCCACGTGTACTGAATTTAATTGGATTCTGAATCATTTTGGCAGGTCAAGTTCATGGTTTCTATGTCCCATAACAGGTCCTCTTTTGCTAGTTCGCATGATCCTTTGAAAATCCAATGCAAAACATCCTAAGTCCGTAGCTATCTATTGTCTTAACACCCACATAAGACTCAATCATTGTCCACCACATCCTATGCCGGCAACTCAACAGAGCCCAAGCTCAATACTGTTTCAGATAATATCTGATTCTCTATTCCTACGCTTTATCGTAACAAACATATGCAAGTGTTTGTTGAAACTCTTTCATATGATATTATCAAAGGAATCATAAGTGTTAAGTCTCTAACATTGGATGGGGATACTATGGGCGTAAGTTTGTTCATCTGGTTTTGTTTGTCCTATGCTTTAATTGGTCTTAAACATTCCTTTATCCGTCACAAATAGATGACTGTTGTTTGATTACTCAGGACTGAGTTCACAAACCACATCATATTGACCTCTTGTGAGTTGTTTGCTTTCAATTGTCAATTCCAAGGATGACTACGTATACATTTATCTATCCACATTAGTGTTTTTCTATAATTAGAAACATTGACAGTTGTTTTGTATCCCACTTGGGCTTCTTTTTTTGGAAGCTATATCAGCCTTAATTTAGCTTATTACATCACATCCAATTGGAAGCTATATAGTTCATTATTCAGACCATATATTCTTTATTATGTTAGTGTTATATGTCCTTTAATCTTAAGCTTTTCATTGTATGAAAATGTGTAAACGTTAAAACTAACTTTTCATTGTATGTACATTTTACTAGTATGTACGTTTTACTAGGTTCATCTTCCAAGAAACGAGTCAGAGGACAACCACGAGGAATTGGGTTTCAAAAGAAATGTCACCCCCTAACCCCATTAGGATATAATTAACTCAATAGTTCACAAGCCACACTTATTATTTATTTATTTAGTAATACACATTAAAACAACTTCAAAGTTGTTATGCGGAATAAAAAAAAATACAATCGTTTTAAGGAGACACAATTTAAACAAAACTCCCATACCGCTTAACTTAACTACAACTAGTATAATGTACAAAACAAACTGACGAGACAATAATACTATTCACTCGACATCCTAGACTTGGCAGTGGCAGCTTCAAAACCTAAAAATGTAAACATATAAAACCATGAGTTTAAAAACTCAGTGAATGTACTACATCTCTATATAGTAAAAGTACTGTATCAACATCTCAACATATAAATATATCCATCTCTGGGCCAAATTAGGCCATAAATATATCCGGAGTTAATAAACCCCACATCTCCTGCCCGTAGGCAATAATCATCTCTATAGGTTTTAATAACCTAACATCTCCTGAATTGCATAGCAATTCAACATATCTTGACTTTTATAAAGTCATAACATCTGAACATCTCTTGACTTTTAATAAGTCATAACATCTAAACATCTCATGACTTTTAATAAGCCATATAATCTCAATATATAATACATACACATCATATCCATAATCAACTCAGTATGTACACTCACCTTGGGTTGTCAACTATGTATTCACGTTTCCCTCGGGTGGGGCTGAACTTGGTTGATTTGACCTTATACCTGTTAATCCAACTAAATTAGTACTGAATCTCAATCATAAGTATTATCTTAATATATCTATATAACTTTCAATGACTTTACAACAACAATATAATTCTACTCAAGTCACATTCCACGAAACATGTGTAAAGACAAAACAATGGTATATATGTTGATAAGGTTATGAACATTCAACCATAGAAAATACCTCGTAAGGGATTTATAAATAAAATCAAGTAAACATAAAAGTATACTTCTCAATGTATATACACATGAAATATGTACTCAAACACCCTTGGGAAAGGGCAGATATACACCTTCTTTCATGGGGTATCCAGTATGGCCTCAAATTATTATCCTCCATACTTAACCATCCCATATTCCTAAATTGTATAAATACAGGTGTCCAACCTTATCAATATGAAAACATATATGAATATACTTTCCATTACAAGTGATGGTGTAATTTTTCAAGCCTCCTAGATCAAGTTATGGCCATTTCTTTACAACACAAGAAATCTTCCCTAATAACTCCTCTATTGTTCCTTCAACTTCCAAGAATTTTCATAATTTTTGTACAGCATAACTTTCCATGATTTTCAACCCATTTTCAATCAGCAAACTTAGTAATACAGAATTAAAGTTTCATAATATTTTGACTTCATTTTCTATATCAAAAGCTTGACCAAACTTAAGGTATACCCAAATTAAATATCCAAACAGCAACTATGTACCAACTTGAAACCATCACCATGGCCCAACCACAAGGAGTTAAATTCTAATTTTCGGATATGATATGAATATATGAGTCCATTTTCATATCCAATTGCAATTTCTGAATTCCAGTAAGTACACAAAGAGCTATGCAAGTTTGAATACAAAGGTTTTCAATACAAAGCAATATGACCTATAACACCACTTATCTCACATATGAACCAATACATATTATCACAAAGGAGTATGGAATTTTAATCAATACTTCACGATTTATATAATTTGAAATAAGTATAATACAAGATTAAAATAATCTTAACACATAATTTTACCTTGGAAACACCTTAAGAATTTTCTTGGAATTCTATGTCTTCCTTAACTTCTATTTCCTCTTTCCTCAAGCCAAAAACCCTTAAAACTGAACTTAGGCTTAAATTGGCTGAAGAAACATGTTAGAAGAAGAGTTTTAAGTCGGCCAAGGCAGCCTCCCAGTCCATCCAATCAAATTAAAACAATGGGTTTAATAAAAGACAATTTACCACTTAAGGAAATTGACAGATTTGCCCCTTGTTCGTAATTTTGGCCTAAGTTCTTACTCGAACATTCGTTTGATGAAACGTTTGTTGTGTTACAACCCTAACGCACATGTATACAACTATGTAGTTTTCACCTCAAGTCTGTTGTAATGTTATAAGGGTCAAACCTAGTCTTAAACAGGAACATTTCTATCGAAAATAACCAAATCTTGTGTTTGTAAATAATTTGACATTTCATGATTTATGAAAGTAGAATTATACTAACCATAATCACTTAACATTAGATATAATAATAACACATTATTTATATCACATAAGATAAGTATGATTTAAATATAATTTATCATAATTATATGCGGGTTGTCACAAGAAACTTGAAAGGGGGGAGGATATTGAAATCATCATCTCGGAGGGTCCTATAGTGCATCATTTTGCATCTAATTTCAAATCTAAAATCGGCATTGTTATCCACAATCACCCTTCATTTAAATTTCGGTTATGGGGTGACATCCCGGAAGAGAGCAAAGAACACATGTGGACACTTATGCTGGTAAGCTTCTACTTATGCTCATATATAGAACGCATCCTCATGTAAAGTTAGTTTTAATGTTTTTTCTTTTCTTTTAAATAGGATCAGTTTAAATTGCCAAATGAAGATAAAGTTGTGCAAAGGGAGAAAGATATTGAGAAGGAGAGACAAGTTGTTGAGGCCATGAGAGAAGCTGATGAGGCGAGAAGGGAAGATTATGTGGCAAGGTGAGAAGCAAATGAAGCTTGAAGGGAGAACCGTGCAATGAAATAACGTATAAATGAACTTTTTGAAAGATTTGAGGAGTTATCTAATCGCATAGCTCGTAACAATACATGAGTAGCACAAGAGATGCATGAAGTATAAATAATCAATAGTCTCATATCTATTTCTTTTGTACTTTTTTTTTGTAAACAATGAAACGATTTATGTAATTGATATAGATGACATGATTTTGAAGTGGAATATTATAAAGACATTGGGTATACAATATTATAAATATATTTTGTGAAGCAACGAAGCGTAAATGTTCTTACTAGATTGTCTTAATTATTTCAAATATTAAATAAGAAAATTGAATGCATTTAGTATTATTGGTTAATTATTTTATGCATAAAATATGAATATTAAATGCAATAACTATTAGTGGAGGCAATAATTTGCTACAAAAAAATATTTTTAGTGGCAAAGTTGAATTGCCACGGAACTATTTTGACCTTAAGCAAGAACTTAGTTTTAGTAGCAAATCTTATATTTTCTACAAAAAGAACCTTTTAGTGGCAAATCTGAATTGCCACATAATTATCTTGATTTTAAGAAAAAAAGTAGTTTTAGTAGCAAATTATATTTTTGCTACAAAAAAAACATTTTAGTGGAAAATAACGTATTTTTAGTGACAATTTTGAATTTTTTTTGTAGTAAATAATTTTCCACTAAAAGTATATCATTTAGTAGCAAAATCTGGTTGCCACTCAATGTATAACATTTAGTAGAAAATGCCAAAAAATTGCTACTAAAGGTATTAGCAGCGGGTTATTAGTAGCAAAGTTATGACAAAAAAAATTTGCCACTAAATGATTTAGTGGAAAATTTTTAATGATTAGTCACAATTTTGTTTTGCAACTAAAAGTCTTTTTTCTTGTAGTGTGCAGATCAGTCCGCATTTTAAGAGTGTAGATCGGATATGTGTCACCTGGCGGTGAGCCCAGAAAAGAGAGAGTGTGTGCGTATAATTTAGGCGATGATTTCTAGGCACACCGTCAGGTGACACGTGTCTTCTCCGCATTCTTAAAATGCGGACTAGTCCACACAACATCATCATTATTATTATTATTATTATTATTATTATTATTATTATTATTATTATTATTATTATTATTATTATTATTATTATTATTATTATATAAGTGTTCTAAAAAACGGGCTTAGGCGTGAGGGTTTTTAGATACACCAAGTTTTGGCCCAAAGCGTGAATTAAGGCGTTGTCAATGACGGGCAATATTTTTTGGGGTAAGGCGTGAAAAAACGCACGTTTTTTGGGGAGTAAGGCATGAAAAAATGCAAATTTTTTAGAAGTAAGGCGTGAAAAAAAGCGAGTTTTTTTTTATATTTTGAAAAAATAGTATTTTAATTTACAAATATTTAGACATATTTTTTATGGTATGTACCATTTTAGTATTTTTAATAGCCTTGTCATAGGTCAAAAATATTAAAATATATTAAAAAGCCCTAAACGCCTTTCACGCCTAAGGACCACCTAGGCTTCTAAGGCTTAAGTTTGGCCTTCACGCCTCGGTCATATATATATATATATATATATATATATATATATATATATATATATATATATACAGAAAGTCTCCTGTAAGGACTCCTTATGGTGCAGACCCCGGTACATACCATTTTTTTAAAATAGTAAAAAAATGAATGTTTTGATGAAACTTCATGGATATGATCTCCATAGTGAGAAGATCATCTCCAATTTTTTTCGTCGAAAAATTCAATAAAAAAACCGTTGAGATGAAGTGATATGTAAAAAAATGGTATATATATGCATTTTCAACCGTTGAAATGTTGGGTCGGCGCCAGCCGCTTTAATGATTGAATTTTTTGATGAAACTCCATGGATATGATCTTCTCACTATTGAGATCATATCCATGAAGTTTCATCAAAAAATTCAATCAAAAAGTGGGTGAGATGATCGCCAACATTTCAACGGTCGAAAATGCATATTTATACTATTTTTTTACATATCACTTCATCTCAACGGTTTTTTTATTGAATTTTTTGGTGAAAAAAATTGGAGATGATCTTCCCACCATAGAGATCATACCCATGAAGTTTCATCAAAAAATTCATTTCTTTACTATTTTAAAAAAATGGTATGTACCGGAGTCTGCACTATAAGGAGTCCTTACAGGAGAGGGCCTCTATATATATATATATATATATATAATGCTCTTGTGCGGGACAATCTTCATTTTAAGAGTGCGTGCCACCTTACGGTGAGCCGCGAAGTTATCGGCTAAATTATAGACACACTCTCTCTCTTTTCTCACTACACCAAAACACGCCATTACTAACACAAAAATTTTACCGTTACTAAAATATTAGAACACAATTTTTCCGTTAGAAATAGGGCGTGGGACACGAAGCTAGTAACAGAAAATTCTGTTACTAATAGTAACGATAAAATTCAGAATTAGTAACGGAAATTCTATTATTAATAGCAACGGTAAAATTCAGAATTAGTAACGAAAAATTATGTTACTAATAGTAACAATAAAATTCCGAATTAGTAATAATAAAATTCAGTTGCTAATAGTAACAGTAAAAGTCTGAATTAGTAACGGTCAAATTCTGTTAGTAAAATTAATATATATTTAAAAAAAATCAAGATCCAATATCCTGATTATTCTTACCACGCTATTCAAATCCTAAGAATACATACAAAAATAGTCTACAAAAACAAGGGCATCATATTCAACATTTACATTTATATAAGCCTCCACTCTTTATTTACAAAAAAAAAAAAATTAAACCAAACAAATGAAACATCGTAATACAATCGCCCTGAAAGTTACATTATTTTAGTAAAAGCATCCAATATAACATCTTAATACAATCATCCCCAAATGAGATATTGTTTTATTATAACAAATCAAATGAAATATAAAAAAGAAGTCCGTTGTTGTTGACTATCAACTTTCGTTTTATTATCATCGCCATCAACGCCGCAACCCGCAACGCTCGAAACTTGATGAGGATCCAAAAATGACATTCTATCAAACAAAACAAAATTATCATATTAGTTATAATATCAACATTTAGTCATACAAATTTAATTTAGTACGAAAAATTATCCACCAACAAAATTAATTGCACAAGTATGTGAACTTATAATATCACATTTCACATCAGCACTTAAAAGTAGGAAATTTCACACATAAACAAGTATGTGAACTTGTAATATCACACTTTCACATAAGCACAAAACATATGGTTTCTAATACAATTTTTTTTTGGTACAACTAGAACTGTTCACACAAACACTAAACACACACTTCATATTATTCACATAAACACACTATGATAAAAAAAATGAATTAAAATTTCTCTGTACATTATATCCAAGCATTTAGTTTGCATTCATGAATTCTGGCTATTTTTCATAAATTCACCCGATGTGAGATGTAAGAAATGCAAAAGAAAGAGCTCAAGTGCAAATTAGATCAAATAATGCTATCGTGAATACATGCATGCATTGTGAATTTAAACTCAAATTTTTATTTTTTTGGGTTAATACATGCATTATCTTATAAAGTTCATATTAACCTTCATTTGGTCATGGTCTCATGATGTTCTTGCTCCAATAACCGTGTCCAATATAACGGTGTTAATTCTCCCTAAACAGATATGCATGTCATTATAACAAACTAGGGAAATTAATAAAAACAAAGTGATTATTTCCTTAACCTTTCTAGAAATGTAACCACTCTCTAGTAAATATAAACATAATCATTGGGGCTCTCAATTGAGTAAGATTTTCTCCAAAATCCTTTTGAGAATATCCTAGCACCATGTAACTGATCAAACATGTCCTCTAACCACAAAATGGGAAAACGGTATAACCATGACAGCAAAAGGTAACTTGGTGAGTATCGCATTTGAACATTCAGCTTAACGGCAAAATGTAATATTACCATCACATCACTAAAAGGTATAAGAAAAAATTCAACACACAAAGAAATTCAATAAAAAAAATTTGTAAAAGAAAATCAATATTCTTTAGTACTTGCCTGAACTCGTTTGTTTCGAGAATATTGCTCCACCCCATTATAGTCTCTCTCGCTAAATTGCTTACAGGAAAAACTAGCCGAATTTCTATAACTATAACATGCCAAATAAAACAAATAAAATAAGGAGAAATTTAGAATTCTCTTACCTGTAAATCTTTGGTCAATGAACTTGTATACATTCCTCCAGAGGAAATTGTAATAACACGAGCATCAGGTGCAGCTTTCTCCAGCAATGGCAGCATCGAGTATGTCATGGTATAAGTGCCTAGTACATTTACAGCGAAATTCCACTCGTATCTGGTGTTATAGGAAGCAAAAAAGACATTGAATCAATTAATTTGCAGTGTTTAATAGTAATTAATGAGATATACTAAATCTGGCCTAATCAAATAGGAATGTGAAGTACCCTTCCGATGTGGTCACATAATTATTCTCTAGCACACCAGCATTGTTAATCTATATGAGACAAAAATTTCTATTAGATATTTCATGACTATTGTCAGATAAGAAGTTACATAGTCAATAACAAATCTACCTTAATGGGCATAATCAGATAAAATAATGTGTACTGACTCAATCAACAAATTGTAATATATTACATTTGACAAAGGGTGTGTCTGTGTTAAGGGGGGGGGGGGGGGGGGTTAACTATCAACTGCTGGCATATGTTAATGGTATGGTGCAAACACAAAAGATTTCAAAAATTGGAGTTTAAACTAAAATTAATGGTCAAAACACAGGAACCTCACACAATGTTGTATTAGTTTTTAAGAAACACAATGAATTAGTTTAAAACAGAACATAGCATTGTAACATAAGGACATCATACAATGTTATATAATGAAGACCCCAAAATTTAATTCTACAAGCATTTAAATGCATCTGATACTCACACATAATAGGTTTCGACAATCAGCAGAAACTCACACATAATAGGGTATTGAGTACTGGACACTCATTATCCTCTATTAAGAACAGGAGTTATCAAAGTTTTAATAACTAAGAATATATTGTAAGGTCTAATACCATGTATTTTTATGCTTTATTAATTTGGGGATTTATTAAATTTAATGTGAGTTATGAATTTAATATAAATCCGGAAATTAATTACTTTATAATTATTAACGTTATGTGAGTTAGTAATTATGGAAAACTTGTTGAATATTACAAATGAGTAAAGTGATATAATATTGGTTCTATGAAATGTCACGAGTGAAGAAAATGACAATTTTGGAAATTTGAGTCGGGACGCGCCCGTGTCGCGTCGGGACTAAATATTGATTAATAAAAGTGAAATATTTTTAAGTTATCCGTATGCTCGTTTTGAGTGCTCCAACGTGTCCGTAAGGGCCGAGATAGTCAGAAAAGTGTACTCGGGGGTTTAGTTTGGGTCTCGGGGCATTTTTAGGCCTATTTAGCACCCCGGGATGGCATTTTGGACATTTTGCATTTTTGGGTAATTAAACCCACGAAAATTATTAGGCTATATCAGCCATTTGGAATAGTCCTTTAGGGTTATCAGACTCAAAACTTTAGAACTTCCATAGGAGAGGGAAGGAGAAAGCTTTCCAAGCAATCCAAGGCCAAAAAGTCATCTAATTGCACCGCCACCACCACCTACGCGTAGATCGCAACCACACCAAATTCATTTACAAATCAGAACTCTGAAATTTCTAGGCAAGTGTTTGTCTTGCTTATTTTCGTTAATGCATCACTAATGTTAGTCTAGGGATTGATTAGGATGAGTTTCATGGAAGAAAACCCATGTTGGAGATAGGAAATTGCATGTAGTAACGATATAAATGGAGATATGGAAGTCCCCTTCATATGTAGAGGTTGAACCACGGATTTATGATGTTTTAGAAGAAGAAATACTGGAAAAAGATTGATTAGAACAAGGTTAAAGAAATTTCTAGGGTTCATTAGGTTTATCCAAGTTTTGCCCTTTTAATCCATGGTTATTGATGATAATTCACATGCTTTACGTAGAAGATTGTTAGTTTGGGTTTATAATATTTGTAGTACGAATTTCTGGGAGTTTGGGTGTTAAAAATCTGGATTTGATTGAGGTTGGATTATGAAACCCGTAACTGTTAAACTGCAGAATTCGCCATACCGGTTTGATTGATCAATCGAACTAGGAGTGTCGATTGATCGACGCATCGATCGATCGAGCTACTTCCATCGATCGATCGACCCCTTCTGGCAAACTCATATTTCCCCTTTGTAAATAGTTAAATTCAAATTAAATGAGTAAAAATATTTTGACATCCTCATTATAATATTTTGGAAGGTAAGGGAGACCAGTAGGACTTATTAATAATTATGAGACTTTTAATGTAAGACGAGATGTACATTTTTGGGATATTTACATATAAGGTACGATGGAATTATGTATTAAAGGGAGAGACGCGTAATGTAGTTGCGTTGGAAATTAGATGAGTACCTACTGAAATTCTACACTTGGGAGGATAGAGTTCATGAGTGTTACATAGTGAGTCGGAATAATCCCTCAAATTAGAGTAAGAGACGAATCATTATAAGTGATAACTAAATAATGAGAAATGAGGACAAACGTTATAATTATGGGTTATGATATGAACCAAAAAATTTTATGGTAAAAGTCCTATATTTATATGACTGTGTTTATGTATATACTATATACGTGTGAAAATCATGCCCGCGCTACTTGCTATCCCTGAGGTTACCGCGCTGGGACAGTCTTATCTCGATGTGCCTTTATGGGGGATATTGACTCGTACCCTAGAAGATAGATATCCTTGGTACATGCTATTTGATCGAGGGTCAGACGGTCCTAAGAGACGTGAGGGTATGTACTGACCTCTTAAAGACTTGGAATCTATGGTTCGCCTCAATATTTTTTGTGTATGTGTTAATACAGTTCGAGAGTGATTCCGAACTTGTATTTCCCTTAGTACGAGTGAGACGGGGATTGGATAGCAGAGTATG
This sequence comes from Sambucus nigra, assembly GCA_949130495.1. Lineage (NCBI taxonomy): Eukaryota > Viridiplantae > Streptophyta > Magnoliopsida > Dipsacales > Adoxaceae > Sambucus > Sambucus nigra. Next base: position 71,184,319 of record OX422207.1, read on the forward strand.
CCCGCACCATAATTTTTATGTTTGGTGTTGTTAGAATATATATAGATTATACGAGTGTTTAATATATATAGATTATAACACGACACCGTGTGTCATCCATATTGTTACAACGGAAACAATTTTTTTATGGTTTACAGCTGGAGTCCTCTATTTTGAATGTCATCTTTTCGCCCATGGTATTGTCCAACACCAAAGCTGGTATTGTTGTTAGCATTTTCAGTACGCCTTTGGTACACCAACAGGCACACCACGTGTCTCTTTTGAATACTGTATTTTGTATTTCTTTTACCGCCACAAGATCATATATTATCTATGGATGTGTGTGATTAATATCAATCCTTGTGAATCCTTTATTCTCCAATCAGAGAACTCTTGCCATGTGTATAAATATTGCCTTCGGCCTCATTTAAAATTAACTAAGAAAAATTATTTTTAAGTGAAAGCTCTATTAGATCTGTTATCTATTAGATCTACTTTCTTGTAGTGAATTTCCGAAATAAAATTTATACATATAAACACTACACACATGAACAATATTCTTGTGGTATTAAGTCTGATCTGTTTTTTTAGATCTATTTGTGTGAAAAAGTCGTGTACACATATCTGATATGTTTAATGACTTTGATTATTTTGATATGTTCTAAATCAATGCTTAATTAAAACATTTTGTTTTAATTGAATTGAGAAATAATGGTTCTTTATATTCGTTTTATTAGGTTTAGACATTTAAACCTATAGAGGAATAAATTGTAGAAATCTAAAATATGATTTTATACTTGCATGAACCATATACTTGATGATTTGAGAATATAGAACTATTTAGACTAAATCAAATAATATCATGTTGCTGAACTGTTTGGATTGAACTTACACACATATATATATATATATATATATATATATATATATATATATATATATATATATATATTTGAGATTAAAATTGATTTAATCTAAATATTCTTTAAGATAATTACATGATATTTTCAGTCTTGTTATTTGTGTATAGGATTACTTGGTTAATTTAAGTGATTTTCAGGAATTAATTTACATCTCATATCACTTAGATATATTCACTCACTTTGTATTCACGTAGACATATTTATGGATGTGAATATTTGAACAAGTCTAGTGTTCAAGATTTAAAAGAAAATAATCTTTTCAAAACTGTATTGAAAGTCAAAAAGACTTGACTTGAGTTGACACAAGATTTGCGAAGATATATGTGAGATATATTCTGTTGCATAACATTTGGTGTGTATCATTTAAGTGTGGGTGTGTCATCTAGGATAGAACACCATACACAAATACTTCACTAGAAAAGAAGACACAATAGGCGCTGAGGTGATATTGAGCTAAAAGAGCAAAATGGAGACGATAAGAAGTGTAAAACGCAATAGCAAGAAGGAAAGACTTAAAGAGAGAGCATAATAAGCAACCAGGGAAGATTCTTGATCGTGTGAGGTATAGATACATCTATCTTCGTTAGTTTTCGTGTTTGTTGATTATAACTCCTTCCAATTGTTTTTATTGTTTTAGTGGAAGTAGATTAGGTGACTCCTAAAGGAGTCCGTCGTTTTCCCGGGTAAGGGTTTTTGCGACGTAAAATAAACACCTTGTGCTTTACTTTACAGATTTGTAATATCTCGCCTCATACGAAAAAGTAGGTTTAATAATAGAAATGCACCTATTTAATTTAATCATATATTATTTGTTTTGACACCTAGTTAACTCAAGATCATAATTAGGACTATTAATTGACTTGTCAAACTAAAACCTGTTTTAGCAAAGTTAGCAATTCAAGAAAAGTTTGCATTGGTCCCTTCTTGAATAACATAGATAACTTGAAGGTAATTGGAGTTTATTTTGGCAAATTGTTTTACTTCCTCATTATAGTCTATCATATAAGCCGCACGCTCACACAAAATAAGCGTTACCAAGATCTTTCATCTAAATTTCTTTAAAAGAAATATCTTAGTTTCGTGCAACATACTTATATCTTTAGTGGAAAGCAAGATTTGATCAACATATAAAATCGAGTAAGTATGCTTACTCCCACTGAACTTATGGTATATACAATCATCACCCATATTTATCTCAAAACCAAACGAGATGACAAGTTAATGAAACTTATAATACCATTGACGAGAAGCTTTCTTAATCCCATATATGGTTTTCTTTAACTTGCAAACCTTTTCTTTGCATCTCCCGATACAAAGTTTTCTGGTTGCACTATATAGATTGTTTCATCAATTTCACCATTGAGAAACGCAATCGTAACATCCATCTGATGAAGCTCAAGGTCAAAGTGCACCACAAGTGGCATTATTATCCTAAAAGAGTTTTTCGATGAAATCGTAGAGAAAATCTTTGTATAATCGATGCCCTTTTTCTGTGTAAAGACTTTAGCGACAAGACATGATTTGTATATCTCCACATCACCTTTCAAATCCCTCTTGTTTTAAATATCCATTTGCAATCAATGGGTTTTGCACGTTCAGGCAATGGGACAAGAACCCAAACGTCACTGTCCTTCATTGACTTTATCTCCTCATTCATGGCATCAATCCAATCTTGATATTTAGAACCTTCCATGGATTGACAAAAATTGATTGGACCATCTTCCATCGCACCAATGCTAAACTCATTTTGAGAAATACAATGTAATCATCTAGCATAGCACTTCTTCTTTCTCTAGTGGATCTCCTTAATGGCATAGATTCTGGGTGTGGTAGAGTTTGTTCTTCTAGAACGGGAGGTTCTTGGATATTGTTTTGATTATAATCTACTTCTTGAACAATGTCAGGAATAGGAGCCCGATCAATATTAATAATAGTTGTGGTAATATCAACATATTCCTCTTTAAACCCCAAATCCTTAACCTTATCCCCCCTGGCAAACTCAACATCCTCAAAGAACCGGACATTTCTCGTCTAAAAAATTATTTTAGTAGTAGGATCATAGAATTTGTAACCCCTAGATCTTTCAAAGTATCCAATAGCAACTAACCGTTCTGGAATCCAGTTTCTTTTCATGTGGTCTATAAGGCCTCGCTTCAGCTAGACATCCCCACATATGAAGGTGCTTCAGACTAGGTTTCTTGCCTGTCCAAAGTTTAAAAGCGGTTTTATCAATTTCTTTAGTTGGTACTCTGTTAAGGATGTACACTATAGTCTTTAATGCTTCACCCCAGTGTAAATCTGGTAAGTTAGAGTAACTGGTCATACTCTTTACTATGTCTTTAAGCATTTTGTTTCGCCTTTCAGCAACACCATTCATGCTTGGAGAACCTGGCATGGTGTACTATGGGATGATACAACACTCCTCTAGGAATTTAGAAAATGGTCTCGAGCTTTGTTCACTTGAACCATCATACCTACCGTAGTATTCACCGCCACGATCATATCTAATGCTTTAAATCCTTTTGCTGAGTTGATTTTCAACTTCAGCCTTGAATCATTTGAACACATCCATATATTGGGACTTTTCATGGATGAGATAAAGGTATCCATAACGTGAAAAATCGTATATGAATGTAATAAAATATTTTTGACCGTTCCACGAAATCATAGGGAATGGTCCACAAATATCTGTATGTATCAGTTCTAAGACGTCTGTAGCCCTATTGGCAGAAAATCTCCTTATGTTTATCAGTTTTCTCTTTATGTAATTTGTGAAAATTTTAAAATCTGAAAAATCAAGGGAATAGAAAATTCCATCTGACATAAGTCTTTCAATTCTCCTTTAGGAGATGTGACCTAATCTCTTATGCCATAATGATACGGAATTCTCATTGGTTAGTTTTCTTTTGATAACTCTCGTACTTAATTGCAAGGTTTCGTGATATGAAGCAACTATATCAAGCATATAAAGGTTATCCACATAAGATAAAAAATCAGTACTAACCAAATTTGAATTATGAAGAAGACTAAATTTATTATTTCCAAAAGAACAAGTATAACCCAATTTTTCCAATACAGAAATAGAAACAAAGTTTCGTCTAAATGACGGTATAATAAATGTCTCATTTAAATCCAAATAAGTACAAGACCTAAATATCCCTATTTCTTCAACTTCAACCTTCTTGCCATCGAACATAAAAATGTATCTTTCACCATTATTTCGCTTTCGGCAACTCACGAAACTCTGCAGAGACACACTAATGTGAGTGGTTGCACCATAATCTATCCACTAAGTGTGTTTATGTACCGAAGTCAAATTAACCTCAGAATAAACTAGATTAAGAAGTATACCTTTTTTTACACGCCTAACATGATAATTTGTAAATTGCTTCTTCCTATGTCCTGTACTTCCACATAAGAAACAGCCATCAACAATTTTTCTTTATGTTGTTTCTTTGGATATGGAACCACTTCAGCTTGTTTATCCTTCTTTCTTTTCTTCCCCTTATTTTTGGAAGTACTAGACAAATGAGAACTTTCGATCTTATCTTGCTTCAGTCTTTCATCTTCTTACACATAATGTGAGATGAGCTCATTAAGAGACCAAGTATCCTTTTGGCAGTTGTAGCTTACCTTAAATTGACTGAATTATGTGCCAAGTGATATCAGAACCAAATGCACAAGAAAATCCTCAGAGAGATCAAGCTTAAGTTCTCTTAACATTGAAGTAAGATGAGACATTTTCATAATGTACTCCCTAATGTTCCCATTACCTTTATATTTCATTGAGATGAGACTTGCCAAAAGTGTACTTGTTTCAGTCTGTCATTCTTGGCAAATCCGTTCTTAATTTCTTCTAGGGACTCTTTGGTTGTCTTTATCATTTTTGATATTATGCCCCTGAATGCTTCTGGAATGACCTTCTTTATGATCATCAAACACATGCGATTTTACTTCTCCCATTTTTCAAAGTCCTTTTTGTCATTTAAAGAACTTTTATCCGTAAGAGATGTAGGAGAACGAACCCTTAACGCAAGATCCAGATCCATGACACTGAGAACTATATGAAGGCTCTCTTGCCATGACTTAAAGTTTGTACAGTTAAGCATATGAATAGAATTAATACTGGCAGTAATGTTAGAAGAAGAACTGATAGATGGATCCAGAGAACAACAAATAAATTAAACTAGCTCATATAAGTCTTAAATCAAAAATAAATTCAAATAAAAGGCAAACCCCATTTTAAGATATCGGACACTCTATTAATATGTTATCTTTGGAAAAAATATTAACTCGTAAGTGATATATAGTTGTAATAATCAAACACTGATAATAAGAACATATCGAATAATAATTCTTCCTTTGGGCCAATTTATTATTCATATGTAAAACTAAATAATTATCACGCGCTTATTATTAAAGTGGCACATGCAATTTTGTTAAAAATTAATCTTCCTTTTGGGACGATTAATATTCACATAAATTACATGCACATAATCCTTTTATGTTTCGAAATAACATAATTTTTTTTTTAAACAAAAAAGAGGTCACTTTGGTGACATATTGTTTAAATTAATCTATCTCGAAATATATATATAAATACAGCAATATTTGAATTTAAATGTGTATTACATACAAGCAAGCTTGAAAGTAATAACCTGTAAACACTACATATTAATGTATATCAGCAACATAACCCAAGTGGCTGCTCAGCTTAGTGGTTGATAGTTTAAATGAATGGTCCCAACATTTGGAAGGTCATGGGTTCGAAACCCATTAGACACCCACCTCGAGAATAATTTTCGTCATTTTGTATGTCTTAAAAAAATGGAACACCAATAGTCGAACACTTGACATTTCATTTTCAACAAATCATCCATTGACAACGAACCAGATCCAGTTTAAATTAATATGATGTGAATTAATAATAAAAAACAACAAAAACATGTCATTTTATTACAAAACCGATGCAGTTTTTTTTATTGTCTTATTTTCTATCACAGAACAGTCATGAACAACAAATCCAAGGTGTTTCTCAATTTTCAAAAAATCATATAAAATTAACGGCTAGTCCAAATTTCAAGAATTTTATATCATTGGAATCGTAATGAAACGAATAATATTTATGTACCAAAAAATTTTAGAAATATTGAACTTTTTTGAAAAAAAATATTTTCAACCCAAAATTAATATAAATACCTTCTGAATATATTCTTAACAATTCAACATGAAATGGCTCGGATACCACAAGTTAGATTGATTTGTATCTTGTGACAATCATCACACAAACAGGAACATTCATAATGAATTATCAAGAAAAATAAATATTGATTTTGCGAAAGCATATCTGAATTCATAACGAGAAAATTAAAATATATGAGTTTGAGGTTTTATGCTCTTCCATATCAACACTTTTATTTCCTCTCAAAATTTCTCTCCGACTATGGAAATCAGAAGAATGATATAGTGTGATGTAGGACCATGACCCATATTTATAAGATAATCGTGTCTTTTTATATTTCGTATATTTCTATTTTAACCCATCATAAAAATATAAATTATGCTTGTCTCTACACATTAAAACCTACACTTTAATAATATATTATTAAGGCCCGAAAAACCTAAATTAATCACTTTAATTGGCCTAACTTTATTTGATAGCCTATAATTCATATTTATTTCATATATAAACTCATATATTATATTTATCTCTATCATATAAAATATGAGAAGGCAGCTCATTAAGGGGAGACACTGCATAGAGCTTAAACTGCAGACAAAGAAAAAGAAAGTGTCCCTTTTACAGTTTTTAAAAAAAAAAAATCAATTTTTTTTACAAGAAATTAGTTAGTTTAGAATAATTTTTAGGTTTCGGTTTTAATCTTATTTTCATATTCAAGTGATTTTGATTTTGGAAGAAAGAAATGCAATTCAGAAACGTGATTCTAAGGGGGACTTTTTATATCGTAATTCTTTCTCTTCTCTTTAACTCTTTATTGATATTATTGTGATTGTGCTTGCTTATTAAAATGTGTTTGGTTAATCATCTCATTCAAGGGGTGGGATGAAACTGCGTAGGATGTTATTTTAATTATTTGATCTTGTTACATTTACTCACCTTCTCACAGACTAGAGATATACCTACCAAATTCTTAGAGACTTTGATTCATAGATATATATCCAGTAAGAATTGAAGTCAAAACGTTGATTCTAATGGCAATCTAGGAATTACTCTCATGACACTAAAGATTGTTTCACATAAATACATGTTGAGTTTTAGGAAGGATTACGCTTTTGGTATCAAAATTTTATGCTTTACTTTGATAGTTGAACATTGTATTCCTTTATACTTTTTTAGTTGGGTTGTATAGCTTTTCATCGTCAAATAAGAGACTACTTTTCAATAAAAAAATTGAATTTTGTGGGTACATTTACTATAAACCCTCACGAGACAACACTCGTTTGTATGGTCATCTATAAGTTTAACGGCTTGTTGCACATACAAAGTGAAATCGCAAGTTCCTGTGAAAGTGGCACACTTTAGGTCGTCTAAATTTCTATCTATTTTTGCTCGAGAACTAGCAATGTTCTATTTGGGGGTGGTGTGATAACACCAAATAAAGTTTAATTTATTCCCCAAATATGTGCATTTTAATTGCTCGTTCTCAATAAAATGGGTCTTACGTTTGTATTAATCTATATTTCGGGTCAATAGGAAGTCATGGTATCAAATTGTGCTAAATGAACATTATTGCGACAAAGTAGCGGTCAAAAGCGTTCAATGAAGAAATCCAAAGCGGCCATGAAGCTAGAGTTTTTTAGCGTGCGCAGATTAATACCGATGCCTTAAACCCATTTACGTACCAAACTTAAACCTAAACTGAACCAAGGCAATCACCTTAACCTCGTGTGTGTTTAGTTTGTGCTATAATATTTATTTTTATTTTTATTTATGTCATGTATAACTTTTATATTTTATTTGTGTGTGTATAATTGTAAATATTAGCGCCCATGTATTTATTTATTTATTTACATCAAGTGTTTTATGTTTTTATGTGAATATAATTGGCGTGTTTATTTTATTTTATTTTTAATTATTTTATTTATTTTTATTTATTTTATTTGTTTGATTTTATTATTATTATTATTATTATTATTATTATTATTATTATTATTACATTTTGAGTCTTTTATTAATATGTTAGGATTTTAATTTTTATAGGTTTTATTTTTACACATTTTATTTTTATACATTTTATTTTTATTTGAGTTATAAATAATTAAAGAGTTTGTTTATTTAGGTACAAAGTGTAAACACACACCTTATTGACATGCACACACACCCAATACAACCAAACCTTATCCCTCCCTCCTACTCAACGAACCCAAAACCCAACTCCTACAAACTTAAAACCCCCTATTCCGGCAGCCTTACTTCCTAAACCACAACCGTCGGCGACTTCAATACAAACCCAACCACCTCTCAAACCCAACTCCTCCTTGCCAGCCATAAAACCCAAGTGCAAGAAACAAAAGATAAAACATAGGTTGGTAGCTCATGTTTTTTAGTTAGCTTTTAAAAATCCAAAGAAAATCAACTTCGTGGGTTATAAAACATAGGTTGGTAGCTCATTAATGGGAGACACTGCATAGAGTTTACACGGCTGACAAAAGAAAATGGCACTGTCATTTTTACAATAAAAAAAAATTCAAAAAAAAAAGATTAGATCAAGTTTGAATAATTTTTAGGTTTAATTTTTTTAGTTTTTTTGTAATCAAGTGAATTTGAATGTGGAATAAAGAGACGCAATTCATAAACGCAATTCAAAGGGAGACTTTTTGTATCGTAATCATTTCTCTTCTCTTTTAACTCTTTATCGATATTATTGTGATTGTACTTGCTTATTTAAATGCCTAATCCCGTCATTCAAAGGATGGGACGAAACGTTATAGGATGATAATTTAATTATTTAATTTAGTCGATTCTCATATTTCTAGGAGAATTAGTTTTTAATTGTCATGGATTAATTTACGTTTCAAGAGATAGTAAATTAATTTAGTTTTAATATTTTATTTTGAAGTCGAACTAGAGATGGGTTTTCCTATACTTTGAATATTAACTCATTGTCGAAATTTGATAATTCATATAATTTCTAAGAAATTAATCTTAGCGGGTAGTTCATTAAAAAAAAGTATAAATCATAATTTTTTAAAGGAGGACATTTTTAAATTAATTTTCTGAAAACAGATATTATTAAATCGACGATTGTAACGAGGGTTAAATTGTAAATTTAATATTATCTCAAAATATTTCAATCAATAAATTGAGAAATTAAAATAATTGATCATGGGATGTAATCCCACCTCTTGTATCTTCTAATAATTATAAACTCGATTACGTGTCAATTTTAGTAGTTATTTAGTCACGTATGATTTTAGCATTTTTATTCTCCATTTGAAATTATTATTTTTTAAATATATAAAAAAATATTTTAATAAAAAAATTAAAATTGCAACCATTCACACTATTTGTTTTCCACTTGCTAGTTGAATTGATACCTTATTTACCGCAATACGAATTATTTAATAAGTTTTGTAGGAATTCAAGCGATTTTGAGACTCAACTTTTAAAAACAATGACCATATGTAAAAGTCAGTTATCAGAAATCATAACTCTTAATTTAGGGTGGATAGAATAACATTTTGGTGTGCAAAATGTTAAAGGGACAAAAACACGACTCAAAAGTGAGATACAATTGATGCGTCACGTTTGTATACATAAATAGTATAATAAATATTGAACATGCACGATCTTATGAGAAAGACTTGCAAGTGCAGTTCTGCCAATTATCGCGTGGACATAGGCCACGCTTGGCTTGGTTGAGCTAATTAAATGGTGCCATTCATTCTTGGGTTTGTTGCAACACATAAGGTTTGAACTAGATTATTTCTCCATTATTATACTCCATTTGTTCCAAATTAAAAGTGCACTAGTCTTTTTTTTCGTTGTCCTCAATTAATAATTCATTTTTCATTTTTAGAGATAATCAATTAATCAAATTCCATGATATTGAATAAATTTTAATCTTGGTTACGGATCGAATATAGACCCTTAATTTTGAGATGGAGGATTATTTGGAAACATAGATGTCCCTCTCCCTCTCTCTCATATAATCATCGGACTGCATAATTGAGCTCAGTTGGATTTCATTTATGAATAATATTTTAATATATAATGCGGGAGAACACTTGTTTTAAGTGCATATGAATAATACATTACAACATTTCAGGTAATTCATTATAGAAATAACCTCAGAACACGCAAGAAAATCTTAACACAGTAGTAACCACATATGATTCTTCGCAAAAACGAACAAATAAACAACACAATCACGTGAACTCACAGATCGGAAAGAACATGAACCATTCCTTTGCGCGCTATGCATATAGCTTCTAATGCCTTATGCTTAGGGATAGTGATTCCTTTTCCTTCAGTCATGTCCTCCAACTCTTCATTAAGCCTCTCCCATTCAAAGCACTGAATTAGCGTTGCCAAACACAATCCCACCACCCGATGAGCAAGTCCAGCCCCAGGGCACTGCCTCCTACCTCCACCAAATGGTAAGAATTTATATGTCCCTCCTTCTCCAGCTTCATACCTCTCTGGCCTGAAACTCAATGGGCTATCCCATACTTTAGGGTCCCTCTGAATGGCTGATGCATTGACCAACAACATTGTACCACGGGGTACATGATAACCTCCAACGGTGCAGTCCTTGGAGGAGTAATGGGGTCCCAAGAGTGGTGCTGCAGGATATAATCGTAGCGTCTCATTAACAATGCCTTGGAGATATGGCAACTTGGCAAGGTCCGGTTCATCGGCTAAACGGTCTTGTCCGACAACTTCATCCAACTCAGCTCTAGCCTTCTTCAACACATCTTGGTTGTTGACCAAAAGCGCCATAGCCCACTCTATTGTCACCGACGAAGTGTCTGTGCCCGCAAGCAAAAGCACCTGCGTGTGTTACCAAGGAAATAAACTTTAAAATATAGTACAACAGGTGCAAACTTAACGAATCAAAATAATTTGCAAGTCAACTTACGAATACGAGGCCCTTGATAATATCATCAGGATAATTATCCTTTTCCGTTTCTTGCAAAGACAACATAACATCAATCAAAGTCTTGGTCTTGGACGCCTCCTTAGCCCTATGCTCATTCACCAACCGCTGCAAAAACGCATCACTCCTCACCCTCAAACTCCTCATCCTCTTCTCCACATTCTGAAAATCAAAATACTTATAGTAGGATAAAAAGTCCCCCGGATAAGCTGCCCCACTCAGCTCAAAGATCTCCCAAATCAAATCCCTAAACTGCTGAGCCTCAGGAAAATCCTTAGCCTCCGCCCCAAAATACCTCTTCCCAGCCACCATTCTCATCACAATATTAAACGACATATCCGAGAGCTTGGACTTCATTTCGACCTTAGGCGTTGGTGAGTTAAACAAATCTTTCAACAGCATTCTCGTTTCATCCTGACGGATGAATAAAAAACTGTTGAGTCTGGAGGTGGAGAAAAACTCGAGTGTGGCAACACGACGTAGGTTTCTCCACAAGGGTCCGTAGTTAGCGGACACGAGCGTTGTGTTGTTGTAGTTGAGAATCTCGCCTGTGGCCATGTGGGGTCTGTTGGCAAAATTAACATCGTTTTTTGTGAAACACTCTTCGACTGCTTCTGGGGAGGTTATCACGAGGACCGGCCGAGACCCGAAACGGAGGGCGTAAATGGGTCCATATTTATATGAGAGCTTTTGTAAAGTGCGGTGGACGGGGTCTTTTATGAGGTGGAGATGCCCGATTATGGGGAAGGCTGGGGGGCTTGGTGGTAGGTTTTTGTGGGTCTTTTTGGTGAAAAAGAGTTTGGATAAGAGGAGGATGCAAAGGATGGAGGATGAGATAGAGACTAAGTATAAAATATTTCCTTCCATGCTCGTCAAACTTGATTGAACTCTACTCAACTACACGCTGGAGGATGAGATAGAGACTAAGTATAAATTCACACTTTTAGAAATATTTTGAGATGGTTTCCATTTATATACTGAGTTCTCCATTTAGTTATTGAGCCCACGAGGTTGGCGATGTCCGCAAAACTATATTATTATTTAAAGAATTTATATTATAGAGGTCACGGTTGGCCGGCAACACTGCTCGCTCTGGTCAAAATTCACTTACTTTGGTCGATTACGGCTATAATTTAAAAAAGGTAAAAAACAAAAAATATTTTTTTTAAGGACAATTGGATTAGTATTCGGTACTCTCATTTCTTTAAGAGGGAAATCTTGTGTATCAATTGTGTTAATTATATTTTTATTTAAAAATTGTGAGAATAGGGGTTGAATACTTGACAAATAAAAAAATAAAATTTTATGCTTTAATTATATTTTCACAGCTTTCTTGAGTTCTCACCTCGTGTATTTCTTTTAAATTATAGTAAATTTGATAATTACTCAAAAATGTCTCATAATCACAAAATCGTTTCATAATCATTCCTAGCCTTTTCTATTCATTTCTATAAAAAAATTACATTTATCTCATTTTTATTAAGACGGGATGAACAACTTAAAAGTAATACATGAGATGGATTACAAATGTATGTTTAAAATCATATCGATTTGTATTTTTGTTCGTACAGAAAAAAAGTATCATTTTGTGTCGAATCTTAATGGTGTACAATTGTGTTGTATTGTATTGTATTATATGGTGATCGCACTGAAATTATGAATTGTGTTATTTTCCCTCAAGCATGAGTAATTTTTTTATTCGAATTATTCTGTTTCAAAATGTGTTAACAGTTTGATGTGATGTTTCATATCAGTTGTATTGTTCGCGTGTTCTATGTCTAACAAAATATTATTTTGTCCATCACGAAAATATAACTTAACACGAATTTGTTTGGTTTCCAGATTCAGTTTCCAACACAAGCTTAACTAATATGATTGATCTAGGGAGACCCATTTCGTAGACCCATTTCGTGAACCCGTGAATAAAACAAAAATAGATACAAGTTTTTAATGCATTGGTGGATGCCCTGATGGGACCCAAAATAATAAGGTATAAGCTTTTAATGCAGTGTGTCTATGAAATGCGTCTACGAAGTGGGTCTTCCTAGATTTATTTTCTACTAAAAATAGGGAGTGCGTGACCAATAAATGAGGCAGGTGGCCTGACATCTTCTGAGTAGGTAATTCCATTTTTTTCTCAGTTATCTCTGATAATTTCTTATTATACCCAAAGTATCCATGTTATATATATATATATATATATATATATATATATATATATATATATATAGAGAGAGAGAGAGAGAGAGAGAGAGAGAGAGAGAGAGAGAGAGAGCGGTTCTCATGCATACCCCAGTTTGCATACCGCTGGCGCAGACCAATTTTGATAAAATAGTAAAAAAAATATTTTTGGTATAATTTTTTTTTTATAGTTTCTAAACATTTCAATAGGACCATAAAAAAAATTCAACTCAAATTGAATTTTTTTGCTATTTTAAAAAAATCGGTCAAACTTTGTCACTTTTTAACAATTTAAAAACAACTTAAAAACTGACAAAGTTTGACCGATTTTTTTAAAATAGCAAAAAAATTCATTTTGAGCTGATTATTTTTTCATGGTCCTACTGAAATGTTTAAAAATCATAAAAAAAAATCTGCCCGAAATTATTTTTTCTACTATTTTAAAAAAATGGTCCGCACGGAGGGTATGGAAAGTGGGTATGCATGAGATCCTTTCTGTATATATATATATATATACAGTCTTGCTCTTGTGCCGACTAGTCCGCATTTTAAGAATGTGGACCGAACATGTGGCACTTGACGGTGAGTCCAGAAAAGAGAGAGAGCCTATAATTTAGGCAATAATTTCTAGGCGCACCGTTAGGTGACACATGTCCGGTCCGCATTCTTAAAATGCGGAGTAGTCCGTACAAGAGCACTATATATATATAGATAGATAGATAGATAGAGAGAGAGAGAGGATCTCATGAGGACCTCTGTTTGCGTACCGCTGGCGCGGACCAATTTTGATAAAATAGTAAAAAAAATATATTTGAGCTAATTTTTTTTATATAGTTTTTAAACATTTGAGTAGGGCCATATAAAAAAAATCAACTCAAAATGATTTTTTTTACTATTTTAAAAAAATCGGTCAAGCTTTGTGAGTTTTTAACAACTTAAAAACTGACAAAGATTGACCGATTTTTTTAAAATAGCAAAAAAATTCATTTTGAGCTGATTATCTTTTTGTGGTCCTATTGAAATGTTTAAAAATCATTAAAAAAAATCAGGCCAAAAATATTTTTTTTACTATTTTAAAAAAAATGGTCCTCAAACTAGGACCTCACTTGATCCTTTCCCTATATATATATATATATACAGTCCTGCTCTTGTCATTACAAGAAAAAGATCATTTTGTGGCAATTTTGTTAGTGGCTAATCATTTATTGCCACTAAAACGTATAATTTGTAGCAAAATTTATGTTTGACACTAAAAAATAATGTATAAGTGGCAAGAAACTAAAATCGCCACTAAAATTGCCACTAAAATTAAGGAGGGAAAAATTAGACTCTTAGCGGCAACTAAAAATTCTAATTAGTTGCAAATTTAAACTTTTTGCCACTAATACAAAATCATTAGTAGCAAAATATATTAGTTTGTCACTAATGGAGATTCATTAGTAGCAAAATATTTTAGCTTCGCCACTAAATACCTAAAAACAAATAATTTACCCTAGTGTCTAGTTAAACAAAATTGTAAGATTCTTCCCCCAAACACTCCTGATTTTTCCCCCAAAATTAATTCCAAAATCCATTCATCTCCCATTCATCCTTCTTAGGTATCATTGGTTCATTCATTCCCCCAAATTTGGTGCGCATATTGATGCACTCCTTTTTTCTCATCTATTCCTCATTTGTAATTTTAATTTCAGGATTTGTTTAGGTATTATTGTCTGGCACGTTTTTGTGGTTCACTATTTTGGTGAGATTTATCTACTCATTTTGTTGATCACTTATTCTGGTGATTTTGTGGTTCACTTATTCCGGAGATTTACCTACTGATTTTGTTTCCCCCTCTTATTCTGGTGATTTTGTTAAAACGTTTATGTTGCAACGATTTGCACTGATTTTCAACTGACTGTGTTTCTTTTTTACAGATGTAATTTAGTTTTTTTTATCTCACCATTAAAAAGGTACTCTATCTCCCCTAGGGATTAATATATTTTTATATTTTTCCATAAGGTTTGTATGGGTTTTGTATCAAAATATCAAATTTGATATATATAACAACTGATATAGGCCTTTATACTATGAACAATAAATGTTGGATGAAAGTCCGAATTGTTGTATTGGGTTTACTATATTAATATTGGATTATGAAAATGTTAGCAAAGAATGTTGGTACTCATAATTGATTATGCATTATTTTCTTACATTTTGAATTTAATTAGTTTTAGATAATAGTGTATCTCACAATAGTGAGACAATTTCTATACTGAAGAACCAATTTTTGTATCTTTAATATACACGTGAGACAAGTTTTTTAAGGTACCCCTACTTGTTTGATGATTTGTGCACAAATTTGAAGTACTAGAGGCGTGTTACGCTAATCCAAACATTTGTTTCAGATCATATTTATGTGAATATGGGTTTTGCTATTGTACTTTATCATTCCCAAACATGTTTATCTTGAGTTTGTTGCAGCTATTAAAATCATGGCTGGGGTAAAAAATCGATTCTTTGTTTCCAAATATATAGCATATTTTTTATCACTTGAACCTTGGTTTGATATGCTAGGTGCGAAAACTTCGTTTAAATTTTTTTTTCTAAGTGTTCTCATGCGAGAGGAGTGATGTTTATTATTTTTATCATTCTAACCAATCATGAAGTCTAATTAGTTGTTGTTTAATGCTAGACGACATTAACAAAAGGTAAGTTATTCGAAAAAGTTTGATATCTCATTCTTTTTCATTAGTTCCTTTGTGTATCTTAATCTATTTTTTCTTCTAATTATGATTGTGGTATAATATTAATTATAAGGATGTATGTTGTAATTTGAAACATAAGAATAAAAAAAGACTCAAAGTACAATACATCCTTATGGGTTAAATCACACTCTCATTGTTTTGTGTTGTTTAAATAGCTTTGTCCGTAGGCAGTTTCCTCGAAACACAACAAGATCATGCCTTGAAATATTTGTACCATCTTTCTTTGGTTGATCCTCGTTTGAATTAGATAAGCTTTCATCCTTTCTCTTATCCCATATGATCAAGTATATGCCAACGACTATGATGATAACACCGTGAATCCTAAAAACATTAAACAACAAAATTACTTATCCAATTTTCTTAGGTCCATTTGCTCTACACATTTAGTTTATTAATATAACTGTGGTATGTTATGGAACATTGTTTATGCAGAAGGTGGGTGGGGTTCTTATATGGAGACTTATGATCCACATGAGTTGAAAATTATAAATTTTCTTTCCTATTTCAATTAAGTAGTACTTAATTCAGATAAATAGATTTTTCTTGGGATCACATTCCCAAATCTATATGAATCTAAAGTTGTACAACATTTCATCGGGTGTTAACATTGCTGAAGGGATGAAGCAATTATCACTATACCAAATCTGCTGAATTGTCAAGGTCATTGACCTTGATAAATCCAACTTGTCAAGGTCAATGACCGTGACATTTCGAGGCGAGACAACTTTTTTTTGTCACGGTCGTGTCACGGTCGTACCGCGGTCAATGATCGTGACACGTTTGTCACAGTTTATAACCGTGACAAAGCCGTGAAACTTTTTAAAAAAATTATCACGGTCAATGACCGTGACACGTCCGTGACAATTCTGGTCAGAATTTAAAAAAATCTGTTGGGCCGTATGGCCACTGCCACTGCCCAGCAGTATCCAAACATCATATATCCAAAAAAACTAAAGATAATGCAAATATATATTCAAATAGAGACAATATGCATCACGATATAATTCAAATGTAACAACTTAAAACAATTCAATTCAAACTTAAAACAATTCAATTCAAACTTAAAATAATGTCACTACATGTCGGTGTATTGTTAAAACTGAGGAGGTGAGTAGGGCACACGACATACGAATTGACGCACCCACTAATATACGTCGTGCCACATTGTTCGCACAACCACAATAGGGAGTTCTCCTTCCCGGGTATTACATGCGTGACGAGCACCCTGGACTCCATCTCTTGAAGTGCACGTCCATGAACTATTCCACCCTGGACGATATTCGGGTCCCTCAACCCCCGCCCTATCCACTGGCCATCAAATACGTCCAATATGAACACGCTCGGCCAACCAAGTGTCGCCATTGGCCTGTTGAAGGGCGCCAAATAGGGAAGTGGATCATCAAAATACGAACGTGTCGGTGATGAAGCAGCGAGGTCCACATCCTCGTCATCCTGCGCCTTGTCCTCCCGCACCTCCTCCTCCACCGCCTTCTCCTTCCCTTTCCCTTTCCCTTTTACGGTCTCTGCCCAACATATGCTTCATGAATGCGTACATATCTTGGACCGTCGCCTCCAAACGGGACAGCTTCGCGTCGTGTGAATCCACCGTTCGAGCCAACCCGGTGTCGCTCGTCTCCAATTCGATGATCCTAGATTTGGCCACCCGCGAGCTCACCCCCCTTGTCCTCCCCTTACGATCAGAGTCAAGCACTTGGCTGAGTGCATCTGTGGACAAAGATGCCTTGTCGGCATAAGACTGCGACTCACGCACTTCCTTAAGCTTTGCCTGAATCGACAAAAAGCACATGATTAGTAAAATAAGTAAACTAAAAAATTATAACGTAATTAATAAAAATTAAACTGTCGGATTACTTACAATCGTGGCCGCGACACTCGGGGACACCTCCTTGTCCTTTCCCTTCTTCGTCCGAAGAGCCACATAATTATCGAGCCTATGTGGCTTACCCCCTGGCCGACTCCCTACCCCCTGAAATAAAATAAAGTAAAGTAAAATTAGTATTGGCCCCGCAAAGTAAAAAAATGAAGAATAATATATTTCTGTAGTTATAGAAAAATTAAATCTTACCTGCATCCTATGCTCCACCTCGGCGTAAGAGGTTCGGCCGGAGTAGGGCACGTCCGTCTTTTTTGCCAGATTTTCATTCCCCGATTGGCGAGATGCCAATTGTCGATCCTCGATCTCATTGTCAATGAACTTTTGCCATTGTGCCAATGAGATCGGCTCCTTGGGGGGGGGGGGGGGGGCAGATTCACGCCATTGGATAATCGACTCTCATGTTTTTCCAAAGTACCGTGCCCGCATATTTTTTTTCCACGACTTGAGTTGCTCCCTAATCTGCACCAACACGGGATCGCGTAGCTTTGGATCCAAGTTGAATTGTTCCTGTCCGACAAATACAATGTTAGTTGCAAATAAATATAAATATAAATATAAATATAAATATAAATATAAATATAAATATAAATATAAATATAAATATAAATATAAATATAAATATAAATATAAATATAAATATGAAATTGAAATTGAAATTGAAATTGAAATTGAAATTGAAATTGAAATTGAAATTGAAATATAAATATAAATATAAATATAAATATATTACTTGTAGTGTCGCCCAAACAGCTAACTTGAGCTCATATGGCACCTCCTTCCAACTCATAAACCCCGGGGCGATGACCGTCTTTAGCCGAACGAGGGATCTCGCTAATATCTCCGATTTGTTCTCGACGGTAATCCCATATTTCCCATATTTTGGGAGCCTAGGGGCGGAAGAGCCCTCGTCGCCTCTACTACCACCGACCCCAGACGACATCATCATAAACAGCATCATCATCTTCGCCTTAATATCTGAAGGAGACATTTGCTGTAAAAAGATGTTATTAGTACAGATATAATATTTTCAATTTTAACGACTATTTTCATCACTTAGTGTTCATCTAAGTTCTAGTATAACAAGTTCCCATAAAAATCTTTAATAAAATTCTCATATCTTATTTCAATTTAAACACACACACAGTAGTGACTCTCTATTTAAAATAATCTCAATGTTAATTTCAGGTATTGAATTTCTACTATTATTTTGTGTTTTTTATAAATCATACCCCACCCCCACCCACCCCCACCCCCACCCCAACATGTTTACGAGCTTTCATCACCCGTCATAAATTTTTCGGTCCGTGACTTACTGGCCAGTTGTCTTGGGTCTTTTAGTCCCTTAACATTACTTTAAGAATTTTACCCAATCTAAATACCACATTTTCTTTCTTGTTATACACTTGAACACGTTTTGTTATTTAGTCCTTCTTAATTTATCTTTGATGTATTACCAGCATCTTTACTTTTATAAACTTTATTTCATTTTCAATTTTAAGGACTCTTTTCATCACTTAGTGTTCATCTAAGTTCTAGTATAACAAGTTCCCATAAAAATCTTTAATAAAGTATTATCACAAATATAAACTAAGAGTGATAAAATAACTTTGAGGCATATAAATTAATTGTGACAAAGTAAGATTATGGAAACCCCACTTTTCTTTCTATAACTCCTATTTTATTAAACTTTAAATATAATTAGGGGTGTATAGAAAGAAAAGTTAAATAGGAATAAAAACAATATTTTTAGAATATGAAGGGCTCACCAATTTGATCAAATTTTTGAACAACATAGACTAATTCATCTTTATTATAAGACAATTACTACAAATTTATTCGCATCGCCCGAATTCAAAAAGTAATTTAATGACTAAAGTAATACTTTTTTTAACTTTAGTTATTCACCACAAATCTTAAAAAATATTTTATTTTTCATGCTTTTAGCAACTTCGGATGCCATTTTAACCCTTATTGTAGTTTATTAGTTTTCATGCTTTTATTTGATGGATATAAAGTCATGTGATTATTTCACCATATAAAGTCAACAAAAAACGCCATATATGATTTTTTTCTCCATTAGTATAAGTATATAGCGATTATTTCACACTTAAATCACATATTAAGCCGACCTTCATTTTTTTATGAAATTTGTAGAAAATTACTTATTTATTTTGAATGAAAATAAATTGTTATCCAATATTTTTGGATATTATTTACATTTACATTTTTGGATATTATTTACATTTACATTTTTGGATATTATTTTTGGAAATTTATAGAAAATTACTTATTTATTTACATTTTTAACCCCCTACCCCCACCCTGCCCCACCCCTACCCCCCACCCTGCCCCACACCCCACACATGCACACACACACACACACACATGCACATATATACACACATACACACATATATATACACACAAACATATATATAAATGGAAGAGAGAGAGAGAGAGAGAGAGAGAGAGAGAGAGAGAGAGAGAGAGAGAGAGAGAGAGAGAAAGAGGGAACGGCGGGAGGGAAAATAGAAGGGGGAAAGGGTTTTTGCTGGAACCTTTGTCACGACCATGTCAAGGTCATTCACCATGAAAATTATTTAAAGAATTGTCACGGTCAATGACCGTGACAAGTAAATTTGTCACGGCCTTGTCACGGTCATTGACCGTGACAATTCTTTATCACGGTCGTGTCAAGGTCAATGACCGTGACATAAAATGCGTGTTTTTTTGTCACGTTCAATGACCTTGACAAGGGTGGCCGGCTGAAAGGTGACAATTTTGTCATTTTGGTGTAGTGTATTTTGTAACTGTACTTGGAACACTTGTTTACAAGAAATAGTTATGTTTGACCTGATCGTGTAGCCCCGATATCTTCTGTGCGTCAAGGAAACGCACAGGATCCCATGTGTCCTTCTTCCCTATCAATTATTTCATATGTATCCAACATGCCTAACACAATCGTATCTGGTGTTAACATAGAAGGTATTGTATTTATAATGCTTTCCATTATTCCATATGTCATTGTCTAATTTTATTTGTAAAATTGAATCATCAATTTCATATTGAATCATTCATGGCTGTAACTGTTGAACAATAAATCATACATGATTGGCAATGGTGCATATTGAATCATACACGATGGCAATGGTGCATATTGAATTATACATGACTTCAATTATTTTTCGTGGTGATTTTCTTTGTTTTCTGTGGTAATTTTCAAGGATTATGAAAATAATGTGATTTGTGAAAGAACATAAGCTAATTGGCCTCATGTCTCGAAAAGTTTCTTGATGTTTGATGATCTTTTGTAGTAGTGAGAATAATCAGTGAAGAATAAACATGATCACTGAATTGATTAAATTTAATTGGGGATATAAGGCATGCTACTCATATAATGTATACTAGTCATAAAAAGGCAACTCTTAAAAACAAATTAACTGATAATCGAGGATATGGTCCATTAACGAATGGATAAAACTGAACACCTCATTCGTACCGACCTTCGGGATTCACCAAATGCCTAAACCTTATCGGTATTCTAGATATGACTTGCTAACGACTGATTTTCACTGAAGACCTCAGCCTTATCAGTATTTAAAATAAGACTTGCTAACGGACGATTTTAATTGAACACCTTATCCTTGTCGGTATTTAGGTATTCATGGATTTCTTACTGTCGATCAAGCAGCACAATTTAGTCACCAACACAAATAATGAATAATCATTCAGAAAGGGTAGGAACTAAATTCATTCATTCAAGAAGTTCAAAAAACCATTCAAAGTTTATAAAAATTGCATAAAAATGTTATATAGACAAAAATTTGAAGTGTTCATCTAAAAGATAAGTGCTTAAGTTGTTGGGGATAGGAGAAGTAATAAAACCATGAAACTCTTCACGTATAGAGAGCAAGGTCTTCAACGCTAGAATCAACCGATGGGCATGGCTCATTGTGGAGAAATTCTTGTTTAACTGTTGGAAACACTTCATCAATATCCAAAAACTGGTGTAGATTTGCATCATCTTCATCAGTTACAAGTTTAGGAATACAAAAGGAGGAGATCGTCATCATTTTGTCCAGTGCTTCGTTACAGTGTCTGAAACACCTCATTCTATCATTCAACATTATTATTTTGGAGCATTTATGGAAATTTGATTATTTTTCTTTGTCCGATTCAAATCCTTGGTCACAAATAGTGATAATTATTAGTAGTAATAATGTTTTCCTAATATAATCTCCATTGGGTTTCAAGATCATGGGTCTTCTTATTTTTTAAATAAAAATAAGAAATGCTGCCATTGCCCAGTCGCAGGCATATGCTCTAGTTGGGATGGCTGCTACTTTAGCTTCAGTTTGTTCAGTACCTTGACTTCAGTTCTACTTCTCTTTGAGCTGACAAAAGATTACAGGATCTTGCTTCCTCTCATGGGGGTTATTGGATTAGCAATATGCTTACCCTCTGTGACAGACCAACCCAAGGAGATAGAGGAGTCTGACTCAAAGAGTTTATTACAAGGTTATTCTATTCTATCGCTAGTTAAAGATAAAAATAAAGAGAGGTCTTGGAGATGAACCAATGATGTAGATGATTTGGAACTCTCCACCATGGGAAATAGTATTCACCATGAACATATTTTATTGGAAGATTTGAAGGTTTCGCAGGCTATGTCAAAGAATTATGTGAAGGTATCATCGACCCTCACTTTGAAAGAGGCACTAAAATGTATGCATGACGGCCACCAGGACTGTTTGCTTGTGGTTGATGCAAACAATTATCTAGATGGGATTATAACTTATGGTGATATTAAATGGTGTTTGTTAAAGAACTCTGGTGACGCTTTGAACAGTGATTCATCACTTTCACGTGTAAGTACATCGCTTGTTTCCTATATCTGCACTCGAGGGGTAAGCTATCGTGGACGAAACCATGGACTTTTAACTTGTTATCCAGACAATAATTTGGCAATTGCCAAGCAGTTAATGGAGGCTAAGGGAAAAAAGCAATTGCCTATGGTTAAATGTGGTGTAGAATTATAAGATGAAAGAAAGCACATAATTGATGCTATCATTTATTACGAGTCCATCTTCAATTGTCTCAGAGCGGAACTAAATCACAGGAAATCTGTAAAACAAGAGAGAAAAGAAAACGATCTCGAGGAGAAGACTGCAAATAGTCACTAATGAGGTGATGAAGATGATACTTTTGTGTTTGAATCCCTTGGGTTGGGATATATGGATATCTTGTATTCAAATTGTAATAAAAAATGCACATTTTATACATATAAATATACTCGAGACTCCAGTTACTAGAGGCATTTTATGGGAAAATGGAATTAAGTATTAGTAAAAAAAGATGAAACTAATTGAGCTAAAATGTAGACCACAATTGATTGTGTCCAGCACTAAGAGTAATAGGGGTTTCAGTTTCTTATACATACTTCAGTGATTTCATTTGGTTATTTCTTCCATCTCATTTTCATTTGATATTAATTGTTTGCCTTATCTTTAGTGAATTCGACAGCTGTGGGATCTCTAATTACTTTTATTAATTAAACCTGCGTAAGGTTTTGCTTCTCGTTGCTGCGTTTATTATAGTGTTTGTGTTGGGCTGTCAATCAGCTATTTTGAAAGTATTGGAGGTGCAAATCAACGTTTAAGATACAATTGAGAAGGTAGCATAGCTCTTTAAATGAGTAGGTGCATTTTAACAGACATGTGTAGCATAGTTTATTAACATCTGTATCTTGTTGATGACTTTTTCTTTATGACGGGATTACTGGTGGATGGACAGTAGCATAGTTCATTTTGCACAAGTCTCTAAATGAGCAGCTACCTTTGTATTCTGTTGAGCAGATATAGTGATGGACACATAGTTCTTGGAAATTTATCTTAATAGTTCCTACGAACTGCATTAGTTCGTAGGTGGATGTTTATTGGATACACTTTCTTTCATAATAGTACATTTTTTTTCTTAATTTGTCTTATTTTCATTGTCTCGTGAAGATGTTATGAAAAAGTTTTGTTATTCAGTGAATTGATCATCGGAAATAGATAATATATCATGTCTCTTCTTGCGCAATAATCCATCTATGTTGTCAACTTTTGCATCCTTTAATGACCTGCCTTCCTCAGAAGATCTTTTTTATTTTCCGTGGAGATGAAACACTCTTTATATGAAAGATTTTTATTCAGGTCATCCTTTCCTATACGCTTAAGGAGCTCAGCATGCTGATCCGCTATCATGACCCGAGCCGATGCCCATGATCGGAAAAGAAATACCTCATGAACTGTAGATCCAGAGCTTGAACTCATTAACCATGCGGGGTTGGATTCTGCTGTTTATCTGCAGATTTACTTGTTGGGGTACGCTATTATAAAAATTTCTGCACTTGTTCACTCACATTGTTGAATTGAATCAATGAAATTTTCCTAATTTTGCATATTGGTTTATGCAGACTCAAAATATTTCTCCCAATAATGTTCCTTGAAGGGGCTGTAGTGGTACCAGTTCACCTGACGAATGAATTTTTAGAGAGTCCATACAACGCACAGTGCAATCGATAAGCTCTCTATTTCAACCATTCCACAAGGATCGAACAGGTTAGCCCGGCTTAATATTTTATGAATTTCTTGTCTATTCCTTCTTCTTTCATTACCTACCTTTATATGCAATATAATGTTGTTTAGGTGATTTATTTATTTTCATTTTGTATTAAACAATGTTGGACTTGATGAGAGCTTCATGAAGCGTAAATCCAGAGTTTAATTTCCTATGGATTATGGGTACACCTTTATCGGCCACCTTTAATAGTTTGTCCCCACTCTTATACCCGTATCATTAGGGATTAATCACGTTAGAGGCCTCGATACCTCGAATCATAAATTTGTTGAATATTTGTGTCAGGACAGAACATTTTGTTTGGCGTGGGTGGGGTACAACTAAACAACCACATATTTAAGAGTTACACTGATAAACACAACCCTTTAAGTCTAGGAAATATGGTTATTAACTTAGGAGCCAGCACTTAAAGTTATATTTCAACTAGTATTTTTTTCTAATTTTGCTTATATATTGTATTTATCTATAGATTATATCATACATTGTTGTAGACATTTCCCTCCACTAAGAATTTGAGGTTTTTGGTCCTGATTCACTTATTGAACAGGAGATTGGTGCCAATTGTCTAACCATGTCCACCTATTTAAAATTATTTCAGTTAGGCTGGATCCGTTCTATTTGCCGGACTAGCAAAGGGTTTTCTGACATATACAATTATATAGTATAATTACAAATCAAAGGTGTCAGCACATCCAACTTATTAACTAATAAAAAAGATTAGCTGTCATGTTTTATCGTATAGGGTGAACTGCAATAAATCCCCTTGAACTGTGCAAGTTTTGTAAGAACCTTGATTTGTAATGCAAAAAACCCTCTCCATTTTGTTGCAAAGACCACCTATGTGTCATTAAAAGATCGCCAACATTTGCAACGAAATGCATAAGGTTCAGGGGCATTTGATGCACTAATAATATTTCAAGGGGATTTCTTGCAAAAGTGGCACAGTTTAGGTTCAGTGAGCTTTTTGGTCTTTTGCCTATGATATATATGTATATTAGCTGTTGCGCAGAAAAGTAAAATCATTTAGAGGGAAATGTAGGATAAATTGGAGAATGGGGTGTTAAAATTATATAGCATTAGGCAAGTATCATCATGATTGTAAGCATCAATTCTGGGATTGTATTGGACAAATATAAGAATTTGAATTAACATTATTGTCTTTGTTTAGCTTCACTAATATAATAATATCTTGTTGGTTTGATGATTAACGTTCTTCTAAGTATTGCAGATTTTGGAATCATATAGTGATGTGATATACCTTCATATTTTGGACATGCTATGTGTCACTAAAAGAGTATGCAACAATTGCCTCAAT
Source organism: Sambucus nigra (assembly GCA_949130495.1). Lineage (NCBI taxonomy): Eukaryota > Viridiplantae > Streptophyta > Magnoliopsida > Dipsacales > Adoxaceae > Sambucus > Sambucus nigra. The sequence goes on from OX422207.1 coordinate 71,210,103, forward strand.
GAGATTGCACTTTCTTGCATAAAAAGCGTCGTCCTGATCAATTTACAGTAAGATTTTCTTTCACTCAGTAAAGTTATAGATTAAGAAGAGTATAATATTTTAATTATATTGACTTTTACTGTAGTTTAATTTTAAATCAGATTTATGTTTTCTCAGTTGGCAATTAATTTTCATTATTGGGATGCGTGTTGTATGTGGTATATAGCAGTTCGTATTTTTGAATATTATAAGACAACTGGAAATTAGTAAATTTCTAGATGTATCTGCTGCCGATTTAACGTTAGACAGTTTGATCCTTCAGTAAGTAATAAACAATATTTGAACCTAATTTGATTGTTCATAGGTTCTTGTGAAGAACGTGCCACTAGACCCCGACGAATCAATTAGCGAGTTTGTTGAGCATTTTTTCTTTGTCAATCATCCTGATCACTATCTTTTGAATCAGGTTTGACTGAGCACTCCATATATATATATATATATATATATATATATACACACGTGTGTGTGTGTGTGTGTGTGTGTGTGTGAGGTTTGACTGTGCTCTCCATATATATATTTATGTGTGTGTGATACATAGTATGATTTAAATTGTTTTTGAACGTGAGACTCATTCACAATTTGTTCCTTGTCTTCTTTTTATTTCATCATTAATTTCGTTGTGGATCATATTTAATCTTACTAACTTTGTACAGATCATTTGACATTCAGATGAGGGTATGGGGGAGTTATCGCTGACAGATAGAGCTACTATTGTAAATATGTCTCCCGAGTATGGGGCAACTATGGGATTCTTCCCTGTAGATCATGTCACATTACAGTACCTTAAACTAACTGGAAGAAGCGACGAGACCGTGAGCTTTCTCTCTATATCATATGCAATTTTTTCCACGTGTACTGAATTTAATTGGATTCTGAATCATTTTGGCAGGTCAAGTTCATGGTTTCTATGTCCCATAACAGGTCCTCTTTTGCTAGTTCGCATGCTAATTTGAAAATCCAATGCAAAACATCCTAATCCGTAGCTATCTATTGTCTTAACACCCACATAAGACTCAACCATTGTCTACCACATCATATGCCGGCAACTCAACAGAGAGCCCAAGCTCAATACTGTTTCAGATAATATCTGATTCTCTATTCCTACGCTTTATCATAATAAACATATGCAAGTGTTTTTTGAAACTCTTTCATATGATATTCTCAAAGGAATCATAAGTGTTAAGTCTCTAACATTGGATGGGGATACTATGGGCGTAAGTTTGTTCATCTGATTTTGTTTGTCCTATGCTTTAATTGGTCTTAAACAGTCCTTTATCCGTCACAAATAGATGACTGTTGTTTGTGTACTCAGGACTGAGTTCACAAACCACATCATATTGACCTCTTGTGAGTTGTTTGCTTTCAATTGTTAATTCCAAGGTTGACTACGTATACATTTATCTATCCACATTCGTGTTTTTCTATAATTTGAAATATTGACAGTTGTTTTGTATCCCACTTGGGCTTCTTTTTTTGGAAGCTATATCAACCTTAATTTAGCTTATTACATCACATCCAATTGGAAGCTATATAGTTCATTATTCAGACCATATATTCTTTATTATGTTAGTGTTATATGTCCTTTAATCTTAAGATTTTCATTGTATGAAAATGTGTAAACATTAAAACTAACTTTTCATTGTATGTACATTTTACTAGTATGTACGTTTTACTAGGTTCATCTTCCAAGAAACGAGTCAGAGGACCAACACGAGGAATTGGGTTTCAAAAGAAATGTCACCCCCTAACCCCATTAGGATATAATTAACTCAATAGTTCGCAAACCACACTTATTATTTATTTATTTAGTAATACACATTAAAACAACTTCAAAGTTGTTATGCGGAATAAAAAAATACAATCGTTTTAAGGAGACATAATTTAAACAAAACTCCCATACCGCTTAACTTAATTACAACTAGTATAATGTACAAAACAAACTGACGAGACAATACTACTATTCACTCAACATCCTAGACTTGGCAGTGGCAGCTTCAAAACCTAAAAATGTAAACACATAAAACCATGAGTTTAAAAACACAGTGAATGTACTACATCTCTATATAGTAAAAGTACTATATTAACATCTCAACATATAAATATATCCATCTCTGGGCCAAATTATGCCATAAACATATCCGGAGTTAATGAACCCCACATCTCCTGCCCGTAGGCAATAATCATCTCTATAGGTTTTAATAACCTAACATCTCCTGAACTGCATTGCAATTCAACATATCTTGACCTTTATAAAGTCATAACATCTCAACATCTCTTGACTTTTAATAAGTCATAACATCTCAACTTCTCATGACTTTTAATAAGCCATATAATCTCAATATATAATACATACACATTATATCCATAATCAACTCAGTATGTACACTCACCTTGGGTTGTCAACTATGTATTCACGTTTCCCTCGGGTGGGGCTGAACTTGGTGGATTTGACCTTATACCTGTTAATCCAACTAAATTAGTACTGAATCTCAATCATAAGTATTATCTTAATATATCTATATAACTTCAATGACTTTACAACAACAATATAATTCTACTCAAGTCACATTCCATGAAACATGTGTAAAGACAAAACAATGGTATATATGTTGATAAGGTTATGAACATTCAACCATAGAAAATACCTCGTAAGGAATTTATAACTAAAATCAAGTAAACATAAAAGTATACTTCTCAATGTATATACACATGAAATATGTCCTCAAACACGCTTGGGAAAGGGCAGATATACACCTTCTTTCATGGGGTATCCAGTATGGCCTCAAATTATTATCCTCCATACTTAACCATCCCATATTCCTAAATTGTATAAATACAAGTGTCCAGCCTTGTCAATATGAAAACATATATGAATATACTTTCCATTACAAGTGATGGTGTAATTTTTCAAGCCTCCTAGATCAAGTTATGGCCATTTCATTACAACACAAGAAATCTTCCCTACAAACTCCTCTATTGATCCTTCAACTTCCAAGAATTTTCATAATTTTTGTACAAAATAACTTTCCATGATTTTCAACCCATTTTCAATCATCATATTTAGTAATACAGAATTAAAGTTTCATAATATTTTGACTTCATTTTCTATATCAAAAGCTTGACCAAACTTAGGGTATACCCAAATTAAATATCCAAACAGCAACTATATACCAACTTGAAACCATCACCATGGCCCAACCACAAGGAGTTAAATTCTAGTTTTCGGATATGATATGAGTATATGAGTCCATTTTCATATCCAATTGGAATTTCTCAATTTCATAAAGTACACAAAGAGATATGCAAGTTTGAATACAAAGGTTTTCAATACAAAGCAATATGACCTATAACACCACTTATCTCACATATGAACCAATACATATTATCACAAAGGAGTATGGAATTTTAATCAATACTTCACGATTTATATACTTTGAAATAAGTATAATACAAGATTAAAATAATATTAACGCATAATTTTACCTTGGAAACACCTTAAGAATTTTCTTGGAATTCTTTTCCTAGATTTTAATGAAACCATGTCTTCCTTAACTTCTATTTCCACTTTCCTCAAGCCAAAAACCCTTAAAACTGAACTTAGGCTTAAATTGGCTGAAGAAACATGTTAGAAGAAGAGTTTTAAGTCGGCCAAGGCTGCCTCCCAGTCCATCCAATCAAATTAAAACATTTGGTTTAATAAAAGACAATTTACCATTAAGGAAATTGACAGATTTGCCCCTTGTTCGTAATTTTGGCCTAAGTTCTTACTCGAACATCCGTTTGATGAAACGTCTGTTGTGTTACAACCCTAACTAACATGTCTACAACTATGTAGTTTTCACCTAAAGTCTGTTATAATATTATCAGGGTCAAAACTAGTCTTAAACAGGAACATTTCTATCGAAAATAACCAAATCTTGTGTTTGTAAATAATTCAACATTTCATGATTTATGAAAGTAGAATTATACTAACCATAATCACTTAACATTAGATATAATAGTAACACATTATTCATATCACATAAGATAAGTATGATTTAAATATAATTTATCATAATTATATACGGGTTGTCACAAGAAACTTGAAAGGGGGGAGGATATTGAAATCATCATCTCGGAGGGTCGTATAGTGCATCATTTTGCATCTAATGTTAAATCTAAAACCGGCATTGTTATCCGCAATCACCCTCCATTTAAATTCCGGTTATGGGGTGACATCCCGGAAGAGAGCAAAGAACACATGTGGACACTTATGCTGGTAAGCTTCTACATATGCTCATATATAGAATGCATCCCCATGTAAAGTTAGTTTTAATGTTTTTTCTTTTCTTTTAAATAGGATCAGTTTAAATTGCCAAGTGAAGATAAAGTTGTGCAAAGGGATAAAGATATTGAGAAGGAGAGACAAGTTGTTGAGGCCATGAGAGAAGCTGATGAGGCGAGAAGGGAAGATGACGTGGCAAGGAGAGAAGCAAATGAAGCTTGAAGGGAGAACGGTGCAATGAAATAACGAATGGATGAACTTTTTGAAAGATTTGAGGAGTTATCTAATCGCATAGCTCGTAACAATACATGAGTATCACAAGAGATGCATGAAGTATAAATAATCAATAGTCTCATATCTATTTCTTTTGTACTTTTTTTTTAAACGATGAAACAATTTATGTAATTGATATATATGACTTGATTTTGAAGTGGAATATTATAAAGACATTGGGTACACAATATTATAAATATATTTTGTGAAGCAACGAAGTGTAAATGTTCTTACTAGATTGTCTTAATTATCTCAAATATTAAATAAGAAAATTGAATGCATTTAGTATTATTGGTTAATTATTTTATGCATAAAATATGAATACTAAATGCAATAACTATTAGTGAAGGCAATAATTTGCTACAAAAAATATTTTTAGTGGCAAAATTGAATTGCCACAGAACTATTTTGACCTTAAGCAAGAACTTAGTTTTAGTAGCAAATCTTATATTTTCTACAAAAAGAACCTTTTAGTGGCAAATCTGAATTGCCACAGAATTATCTTGATTTTAAGAAAAAAATTAGTTTTAGTAGCAAATTATATTTTTGCTACAAAAAAAAAACATTTTAGTGGAAAATAACGTATTTTTAGTGACAATTTTGAATGTTTTTTGTAGTAAATAATTTTCCACTAAAAGTATATCATTTAGTAGCGAAATCTGGTTGACACTCAATGTATAACATTTAGTTGAAAATGCCAAAAAATTGCTACTAAAGGTATTAGCAGAGGGTTTTTAGTAGCAAAGTTATGACAAAAAAAAAAATTCCACTAAATGATTTAGTGGAAATTTTTTAATGATTAGTCACAATTTTGTTTTGCAACTAAAAGTCTTTTTTCTTGTAGTCTGCAGATCAGTCCGCATTTTAAGAGTGGAGACCGGATATGTGTCACCTGGCGGTGAGCCCAGAAAAGAGAGAGTGTGTGCGTATAATTTAGGCGATAATTTCTAGGCACACCGTCAGGTGACACGTGTCTTGTCCACATTCTTAAAATGCGGACTAGTCCACACAACATTATTATTATTATTATTATTATTATTATTATTATTATTATTATTATTATTATTATTATAGAAGTAAGGCGTGAAAAAAGCACGTTTTTTGGGGGGTAAGGCATGAAAAAATGGAAAATTTTTAAAAGTAAGGCGTGAAAAAAAGCGAGTTTTTTTTTTATATTTTGAAAAAATAGTATTTTAATTTACAAATATTTAGACTTATTTTTAAGGTATGTACCATTTTAGTATTTTTAATAGCCTTGTCATAGTTCAAAAATATTAAAATATATTAAAAAGCCCTAAACGCCTTTTCACGCCTTTTTACGCCTAAGGCCCACCTAGGCTTCTAAGGCTTAAGTTTGGCCTTCACGCCTCGGTCATATATATATATATATATATATATATATATATATATATATATATATATATATATATATATATATATATATATATATATATATAATGCTCTTGTGCGGGGCAGTCTGCATTTTAAGAGTGCGTGCCACCTTACGGTGAGCCGCGAAGTTATCGGCTAAATTATAGACACACTCTCTCTCTTTTCTCACTACACCAAATCACGCCATTAGTAACACAAAAATGTTGCCGTTACTAAAATATTAGTAACACAATTTTTCCGTTAGAAATAAGGTGTGGGACACGAAGTTAGTAACAGAAAATTCTGTTACTAATAGTAACGATAAAATTCAGAATTAGTAACGGAAATTCTATTATTAAAAGCAACGCTAAAATTCAGAATTAGTAACGAAAAATTATGTTACTAATAGTAACGATAAAATCCCGAATTAGTAATAATAAAATTTCGTTGCTAATAGTAACAGTAAAAGTCTGAATTAGTAACGGTCAAATTCTGTTAGTAAAATTAATATATATTTAAAAAAAATCAAGATCTAATATCCTGATTATTCTTACCACGCTATTCAAATCCTAAGAATACATACAAAAATAGTCTACAAAAACAAGGGCATCATATTCAACATTTACATTTATATAAGCCTCCACTCTTTATTTACAAAAAAAAAATTAAACCAAACAAATGAAACATCGTAATACAATCGCCCTGAAAGTTACATTATTTTAGTAAAAGCATCCAATATAACATCTTAATACAATCATCCCCAAATGAGATAATGTTTTATTATAACAAATCAAATGAAATATAAAAAAGAAGTCCGTTGTTGTTGACTATCAACTTTCGTTTTATTATCATCGCCATCAACGCCGCAACCCGCAACGCTCGAAACTTGATGAGGATCCAAAAATGACATTCTATCAAACAAAACAAAATTATCATATTAGTTATAATATCAACATTTAGTCATACAAAATTAATTTAGTACAAAAATTATCCACCAACAAAATTAATTGCACAAGTATGTGAACTTATAATATCACATTTCACATCAGCACTTAAAAGTAGGAAATTTCACATATAAACAAGTATGTGAACTTGTAATATCACACTTTCACATCAGCACAAAACACATGGTTTCTAATACAAATTTTTTTTTGGTACAACTAGAACTGTTCACACAAACAGAGAAACACACTCACGCTGCACACAAACACTAAACACACACTTCATATTATTCACATAAACACACTATGATAAAAAAAAATGAATTAAAATTGCTCTGTACGTTATATCCAAGCATTTAGTTTGCATTCATGAATTCTGGCTATTTTTCATTAATTCACCCGATGTGAGATGTAAGAAATGCAAAAGAAAGAGCTCAAGTGCAAATTAGATCTCATAATACTATCGTGAATACATGCATGCATTGTGAATTTAAACTCAAATTTTTATTTTTTTTGGTTAATACATGCATTATCTTATAAAGTTCATATTTACCTTCATTTTGCCATGGTCTCAGGATGTTCTTGCTCCAATAATCGTGTCCAATATAACGGTGTTAATTCTCCCTAAACATATATGCATGTCAGTATAACAAACTAGGGAAATTAATAAAAAAAAGTTATTATTTCCTTAACCTTTCTAGAAATGTAACCACTCTCTAGTAAATATAAACATAATCATTGGGGCTCTCAATTGAGTAAGATTTTCTCCAAAATCCTTTTGAGAATATCCTAGCACCATGTAACTGATCAAACATGTCCTCTAACCCCAAATGGGAAAACGGTATAACCATGACAGCAAAAGGTAACTTGGTGAGTATCGCATTTGAACATTCATCTTAACGACAAAATGTAATATTACCATCACATCACTAAAAGGTATACGAAAAAATTCAACCCACAAAGAAATTCAATAAAAAAAATTGTAAAAGAAAATCAATATTCTTTAGTACTTGCCTGAACTCGTTTGTTTCGAGAGTACTGCTCCACCCCATTATAGTCGCTCTCGCTAAATTGCTTACAGGATAAACTAGCCGAATTTCTATAACTATAACTTGCCAAATAAAATAAATAAAATAAGGAGAAATTTAGAATTCTCTTACCTGTAAATCTTTGGTCAATGAACTTGTATACATTCCTCCAGAGGAAACTGTAATAACACGAGCATCGGGTGCAGCTTTCTCTAGCAATGGCAGCATCGATTATGTCATGGTATAAGTGCCTAGTACATTTACAGCGAAATTCCACTCGTATCTGGTGTTATAGGAAGCAAAAAAGACATTGAATCAATTAATTTGCAGTGTTTAATAATAATTAATGAGATATACTAAATCTGGCCTAATCAAATAGGAATGTGAAGTACCCTTCCGATGTGGTAACATGATTATTCTCTAGCACACCAGCTTTGTTTATCTATATGAGACAAAAATTTCTATTAGATATTTCATGACTATTGTCAGATAAGAAGTTACATAGTCAATAGCAAATCTACCTTAATGGGCATAATCAGATAAAATAATGTGTACTGACTCAATCAACAAATTGTAATATATTACATTTGAGAAAGGGTGTGTGTGTGTTAAGGGGGGGGGGGGTAACTATCAACTGCTGGCATATGTTAATGGTATGGTGCAAACACAAAAGATTTCAAAAATTGGAGTTTAAACAAAAATAAATGGACAAAACACAGGAACCTCACACAATGTTGTATTAGTTTTTAAGAAATGCAATGAATTAGTTTAAAACAGAACATAGCATTGTAACATAAGGATATCATACAATGTTATATAATGAAGACCCCAAAATTTAATTCTACAAGCATTTAAATGCAGCTGATACTCACACATAATAGGTTTCGACAATCAGCAGAAACTCGCACATAATAGGGTATTGAGTACTGAACACTCATTATCCTCTATTAAGAACAGGAGTTATCAAAGTTTTAATAACTAAGAATATATTGTAAGGTGTAATACCCCGTATTTTCATGCTATATTAATTTGGGGATTTATTAAATTTAATGTGAGTTATTAATTTAATATAAATCCGAATTTAATTACTTTATAATTATTAACGTGATGTGAGTTAGTAATTATGGGAAACTTGTTGAATATTACAAATGAGTAAAGTGATATAATATTGGTTCTATGAAATGTCACGAGTGAATAAAATGGCAATTTTGGAAATTTGAGTCGGGACGCGCCCGTGTCGCGTCGAGACTAAATATTGATTAATAAAAGTGAAATATTTTTAAGTTAACTGTATGGTCGTTTTGAGTGCTCCAACGTGTCTGGAAGGGTCGAGATAGTCAGAAAAGTGTACTCGGGGGTTTAGTTTGGGTCTCGGGGCGTTTTTAGGCCTATTTAGCACCCCGGGAGGGCATTTTGGACATTTTGCATTTTTGGGTAATTAAACTCACGAAAATTATTAGGCTATATCAGCCATTTGGAATAGTCCTTTAGGGTTATCAGACTCAAAACTTTAGAACGGCCATAGGAGAGGGAAGGAGAAAGCTTTTCAAGCAATCCAAGGCCAAAAAGTCATCCGATTGCACCGCCACCACCACCTATGCGTAGATCGCACGACGGGGAACGCAACCACACCAAATTTGTTTACAAATCATAACTCTAAAATTTCTAGGCAAGTGTTTGTCTTTCTTATTTTCGTTAATGCATTACTCATGTTAGTCTAGGGATTGATTAGGATGAGTTTCATGGAATAAAACCCATGTTGGAGATAGGAAATTGCATGTAGTAATGATATAAATGGAAATCTAGAAATCCCCTTCATATGTAGAGGTTGAACCACAGATTTATGATGTTTTAGAAGAAGAAATTCTGGAAAAAGATTGATTAGAACAAGGTTAAAGAAATTTCTACGGTTCATGAGGTTTATCCAAGTTTTTCCCTTTTAATCCATGGTTATTGATGATAATTCACATGCTTTACATAGAAGATTGTTAGTTTGGGTTTATAATGTTTGTAGTACGAATTTCTGGGAGTTTGGGTGTTAAAAATCTGGATTTGATTGAGGTTGTATTATGAAACCCGTAACTGTTAAACTGCAGAATTCGCCATACCTATTTGATTGATCAATCGAACCAGGAGTGTCGATCAATCGACGCATCGATCGATCGAGCTCCTTCCATCGATCGATCGACCCCTTCTGGCAAACTCATATTTCCCCTTGTAAATAGTTAAATTCAAATTAAATGAGTAAAAATATTTGGACATCCTCATTAAAATATTTTGGAAGGTAAGGGAGTCCAGTAGGACTTATTAATAATTACGAGACCTTTAATGTAAGACGAGATGTACATTTTTGGGATATTTACATATAAGGGACGATGGAATTATGTATTAAAAGGGAGAGACGCGTAATGTAGTTACGTTGGAAATTAGATGAGTACCTACTAAAATTCTACACTTGGGAGGATAGAGTTCATGAGTGTTACATAGTGAGTTGGAATAATCCCTCAAATTAGAGTAAGAGACGAATCATTATAAGTGATAACTAAATAATGAGAAATGAGGACAAACGTTATAATTATGGGTTATGAGATGAACCTAAATTTGTTATGGTAAAAGTACTATATTTATATGACTGTGTTTATGCATATACTATATACGTGTGAAAATCATGCCCGCGCTACTTGCTATCCCTGAGGTTACCGCGCTGGGACAGTCTTATCTCGATGTGCCTTTATGGGGGATATTGACTCGTACCCTAGAAGATAGATATCCTTGGTACAGGCTATCTGATCGATGGTCAGACGGTCCTAAGAGACGTGAGGGTATGTACTGACCTCTTAAAGACTTGGAATCTATGCTTCGCCTCAATATTGTTTGTGTATGTGTTAATACAGTTCGAGAGTGATTCCGAACTTGTATTTCCCTTAGTACGAGTGAGACGGGGATTGGATAGCAGAGTATGCCCGCACCATAATTGTTATGTTTGGTGTTGTTAGAATATATATAGATTATACGAGTGTTTAATATATATATATTATAACACGACACCGTGTGTCATCCATATTGTTACAACGGCAACAATTTTTTTATGGTCTACAGCTGGAGTCCTCTATTTTGAATGTCATCTTTTTTGCCCATGGTATTGTCCAAAACCAAAGCTGGTATTGCTATTAGCGTTTTCAGTACGCCTTTGGTACACCAACAGGCACACCACGTGTCTCTTTTTTATTACTGTATTTTGTATTTCTTTTACCGCCACAAGATCATATATTATCTACGGATGTGTGTGATTAATACCAATCCTTGTGAATCCTTTATTCTCCAATCAGAGAACTCTTGCTATGTGTATAAATATTGCCTTCGACCTCATTTAAAATTAACCGAGAAAAATTATTTTTAAGTGAAAGCTCTGCTGAAATTTTGAGAGAGAGATTATACACCTGATTCAAAAAGAATTATCTTAATAGTGTATACTTAGATCCAAGGCCGTTCCTACTCAATATTTTTGAAATCTTGAGGAGTCAAGCTTGGACGTTTTTTTCAGAACATCATCTCTCAGTTCTTGTTGATTTTTTCATTTTGAAAAATCCGGCTGTGAGTATCTCTAATTATTGTTCTTGTTATATTTGTTAATTTAGATCTTTTATCTATTAGATCTACTTTCTTGTAGTGAATTTCTGAAATAAATTTTATACATATAAACACTACACACATGAACAATATTCTTGTGGTATTAAGTCTGATCTATTTTTTTTAGATCTATTTGTGTGAAAAAGTCGTGTACACAAATCTGATATGTTTAACGACTTTGATTATTTTGATATGTGCTAAATCAATGCTTAATTAAAACATTTTGTTTTTATTGAATTGAGAAATATTGGTTCTTTATATTCGTTTTATTAGGTTTAGACATTTAAACCTATAAAGGAATAAATTGTAGAAATCTAAATTCTGATTTAATACTTGCATGAACTATATACTTGATGATTTGAGAATATAGAACTGTTTAGACTAAATAAAAGAATATCATGTTGCTGAACTGTTTGGATTGAACTTACATATATATATTTGAGATTAAAATTGATTTAATCTAAATATTCTTTAAGATAATTACATGATATTTTCAGTCTTGTTATTTGTGTATAGGATTACTTGGTTGATTTAAGTGATTTTCAGGAATTAATTTACATCTCATATCACTTAGATATATTCACTCACTTTGTATTCACGTAGACATATTTATGGATGTGAATATTTGAACAAGTCTAGTGTTCAAGATTTAAAAGAAAATAAATCTTTTCAAAACTGTATTGAAAGTCAAAAAGACTTGACTTGAGTTGACACAAGACTTGCGAAGATATATGTGAGATATATTCTGTTGCATAACATTTGGTGTGTATCATTTAAGTATGGGTTTGTCATCTAGGATAGAACACCACACACAAATACTTCACTAGAAAATAAGACACAATAGGCGCTGAGGTGATCTTGAGCTAAAAGAGCAAAATGGAGATGATAAGAAGTGTAAAACGCAATAGCAAGAAAAGAAAGACTTAAAGAGAGAGCATAATAAGCAACCAGGGAAGATTCTTGATCGTGTGAGGTAATAGATACATCTATCTTCGTTAGTTGTCGTGTTTGCTGATTGTAACTCGTTCCTACTGTTTTTATTGTTTTAGTGGAAGTAGATTAGGTGACTCCTAAAGGAGTCCCTCGTTTTTCCCGGGTAAGGGTTTTTGCGACGTAAAATAAACACCTTGTGCTTAACTTTACAGATTTGTAATATCTCGCCTCATACGAAAAAGTAGGTTTGATAATAGAAATGCACCTAATTAATTTAATCATATATTATTTGTTTTGACACCTAGTTAACTCAATATACTAATTAGGACTATTAATTGACTTGTCAAACTAAAACCTGTTTTAGCAAAGTTAGCAATTCAAGAAAAGTTTGCATTGGTCCCTTCTTGAATAACATAGATAACTTGTAGGTAATTGGAGTTTATTTTGGCAAATTGTTTTACTTCCTCATTATAGTCTATCATATAAGTCGCACGCTCACACAAAATAAGCGTTACCAAGATCTTTCATCTAAATTTCTTTAAAAGAAATATCTTAGTTTCGTGCAACATACTTATATCTTTGGTGGAAAGCAAGATTTGATCAACATATAAAACCCAGTAAGTATGCTTACTCCCACTGAACTTATGGTATATATAATCTTCACCCATATTTATCTCAAAACCAAAAGAGATGACAAGTTAATGAATCTTATAATACCATTGACGAGAAGCTTGCTTAATCCCATATATGGTTTTCTTTAACTTGCAAACCATTTTCTTTGCATCTCCCGATAAAAAGTTTTCTGGTTGCACTATATAGATTGTTTCATCAATTTCACCATTGAGAAACGCAATCGTAACATCCATCTGATGAAGCTCAAGGTCAAAGTGCACCACAAGTGGAATTATTATCCTAAAAGAGTTTTTCGACGAAATCGGAGAGAAAATCTTTGTATAATCGATGCCCTTTTTCTGTGTAAAGACTTTAGCGACAAGACATGATTTTTATCTCTCCACATCACCTTTCAAATCCCTCTTGGTTTAAATATCCATTTGCAATCAATGGGTTTTGCACGTTCAGGCAATGGGACAAGAACCCAAACGTCACTGTCCTTCATTGACTTTATCTCTCATTCATGGCATCAATCCACTCTTGATATTTAGAACCTTCCATGGATTGACAAAAATTGATTGGACCATCTTCCATCGCACCAATACTAAACTCATTTTGAGAAATACAATGTAATCATCTAGCACATCACTTCTTCTTTCTCTAGTGGATCTCCTTAATGGCATAGATTCTGGATGTGGTAGAGTTTGTTCTTCTAGAACGGGAGGTTCTTGGATATTGTTTTGATTATAATCTACTTATTGAAGAATGTCAGGAATAGGAGCCCGATCAATATTAATAATAGGTGTGGTAATATCAACATATTCCTCTTTAAACCCAAAATCCTTAACCTTATCCCCCCCTGGAAAACTCAGCATCCTCAAAGAACCGGACATTTCTCGTCTAAAAAATTATTTTAGTAGTAGGATCATAGAATTTGTAACCCCTAGATCTTTCAAAGTATTGAATAGCAACTAACCATTCTGGAAGCCAGTTTCTTTTCATGTGGTCTATAAGGCCTCGCTTCAGCTAGACATCCCCACATATGAAGGTGCTTCAGACTAGGTTTCTTGCCTGTCCAAAGTTCAAAAGAGGTTTTATCAATTTCTTTAGTTGGTACTCTGTTAAGGATGTACACTATAGTCTTTAATGCTTCACCCCAGTGTAAATCTGGTAAGTTAGAGTAACTAGTCATACTCTTTACTTTGTCTTTAAGCATTTTTTTTTCGCCTTTCAGCAACACCATTCATGCTCGGAGAACCTGGCATGGTGTACTATGGGATGATACAACACTCCTCTAGGAATTTAGCAAATGGTCCCGAGCTTTGTTCACTTGAACCATCATACCTACCGTAGTATTCACTGCCACGATCATATCTAATGCTTTAAATCCTTTTGCTGAGTTGATTTTCAACTTCAGCCTTGAATCATTTGAACACATCCATATATTGGGACTTTTCATGGATGAGATAAAGGTATCCATAACGTGAAAAATCGTATATGAATGTAATAAAATATTTTTGATCGTTCCACGAAATCATAGGGAATGGTCCACAAATATCTGTATGTATCAGTTCTAAGACGTCTGTAGCCCTATTGGCACCAAATCTCCTTATGTTTATCAGTTTTCCCTTTATGTAATTTGTGAAAATTTTAAAATCTGAAAAATCAAGGGAATAGAAAATTCCATCTGACATAAGTCTTTCAATTCTCCTTTAGGAGATGTGACCTAATCTCTTATGCCATAATGATACGGAATTCTCATTGGTTAATTTTCTTTTGATAACTCTCGTACTTAATTGCAAGGTTTCGTGATATGAAGCAACTATATCAAGCATATAAAGGTTATCCACATAAGATAAAAAATCAGTACTAACCAAATTTGAATTATGAAGAAGACTAAATTTATTATTTCCAAAAGAACAAGTATAACCCAATTTTTCCAATACAGAAATAAAAACAAAGTTTCGTCTAAATGACGGTATAATAAATGTCTCATTTAAATCCAAATAAGTACAAGACCTAAATATCCCTATTTCTTCAACTTCAACCTTCTTGCCATCGCCCATAAAAATGTATCTTTCACCATTATTTGGCTTTCGGCAACTCACGAAACTCTGCATAGACACACTAATGTGAGTGGTTGCACCATAATCTATCCACTAAGTGTGTTTATGTACCGAAGTCAAATTAACCTCAGAATAAACTAGATTAAGAAGTATACCTTTTTTTACACGCCTAACATGATAATTTGTACATTGCTTCTTCCTATGTCCTGTACTTCCACATAAGAAACAACCATCAACAGTTTTTCTTTATGTTGTTTCTTTGGATATGGAACCACTTCAGCTTGTTTATCCTTCTTTTTTTTCTTCCCCTTATTTTTGGAAGTACACATAATGTGAGATGAGCTCATTAAGAGACCAAGTATCCTTTTGGCAGTTGTAGCTTACCTTAAATTGACGGAATTATGTGCCAAGTGATATCAGAACCAAATGCACAAGAAAATCCTCAGAGAGATCAAGCTTAAGTTCTCTTAACATTGAAGTAAGATGAGACATTTTCATAATGTACTCCCTAATGTTCCCATTACCTTAATATTTCATTGAGATGAGACTTGCCAAAAGTGTACTTGTTTCAGTCTGTCATTCTTGGCAAATCTGTTCTTAATTTCTTCTAGGAACTCTTTGGTTGTCTTTATCATTTTCGATATTATGCCCCTGAATGCTTCTGGAATGACCTTCTTCATGATCATCAAACACATGCGATTTTACTTCTCCCATTTTTCAAAGTCCTTTTTGTCATTTAAAGAACTTTTATCCGTAAGAGATGTAGGAGAACGAACCCTTAACGCAAGGTCCAGATCCATGACACTGAGAACTATATGAAGGCTCTCTTGCCATGACTTAAAGTTTGTACAGTTAAGCATAGGAATAGAATTAATACTGGCAGCAATGTTAGAAGAAGAACTGATAGATGGATCCAGAGAACAAAAAATAAATTAAACTAGCTCATATAAGTCTTAAATAAAAAATAAATTCAAATAAAAGGCAAACCCCATTTTAAGATATCGGACACTCTATTAATATGTTATCTTTGGAAAAAATATTAACTTGTAAGTGATATATTGTTGTAATAATCAAACACTGATAATAAGAACATATCGAATAATAATTCTTCCTTTGGGCCAATTTATTATTCATATGTAAAACTAAATAATTATCACACGCTTATTATTAAAGTGGCATATGCAATTTTGTTAAAAATTAATCTTCCTTTCGGGCCGATTAATATTCACATAAATTACATGCACATAATCCTTTTATATTTCAAAATAACATAATTTTTTTTTAACAAAAGAGGTCACTTTGGTGACATATTGTTTAAATTAATCTATCTCGAAATATATATATATATACACCAATATTTGAATTTAAATGTGTATTACATACAAGCAAGCTTGAAAGTAATAACCCGTAAGCACTTTCATATTAATGAATATCAGCAACATAACCAAAGTGGCTGCTCAACTTAGTGGTTGATAGTTTAAATGAATGGCCCCAACATATGGAGGGTCATGGGTTCGAAACCCATTAGACACCCACCTTGAGAATAATTTTCTTCATTTTGTATGTCTTAAAAAAAAGGAACACCAATGGTCGAACACTTGACTTTTCATTTTCAACAAATCATCCATTAACAACGAACCAGATCCATTTTAAATTAATATGATGTGAATTAATAATAAAAAACAACAAGAACATGTCATTTTATTAAAAAACCGACATAGTTTTTTTTATTGTCTTATTTGCTATCACAGAACAGTCATGAACAACAAATCCAAGGTGTTTCTCAATCTTCAAAAAATCATATAAAATCAATGGCTAGTCCAAATTTCAAGAATTTTATATCGTTAGAATCGAAATGAAACGAATAATATTTATGTACCAAAAATTTTCAGGAATATTGAACTTTTTTGAAAAAAAATATTTTCAACCCAAAATTAATATAAATACCTTCTGAATATATTCTTAACAATTCAACATGAAATGGATCGGATACCACAAGTTAGATTAATTTCAATCTTGTGACAATCATCACACAAACAGGAACATTCATAATGAATTATCAAGAAAAATAAATATTGATTTTGCGAAAGCGTATCTGAATCCATAACGAGAAAATTAAAATATATGAGTTTGAGGTTTTATGCTCTTCCATATCAACACTTTTATTTCCTCTCTAAATTTCTCTCTGACTATGGAAATCAGAAGAATGATATAGTGTGATGTAGGACCATGCCCCATATTTATAAGATAATCGTGTTTTTTCATATTTCGTATATTTCTATTTTAACCCATCATAAAAATATAAAATATGGTTGTCTCTACACATTAAAACCTACACTTTAATAATATATTATTAAGGCCCGAAAAACCTAAATTAATCACTTTAATTGGCCTAACTTTATTTGATAGCCTATAATTCATATTTATTTCATATATAAACCCATATATTATATTTATCTCTATCATATAAAATATGAGAAGGCGGCTCATTAAGGGGAGACTCTGCATAGAGCTTAAACTGCAGACAAACAAAAAGAAAGTGTCCCTTTTACAGTTTAAAAAAAAAGAAATTCAAATTTTTTTTACAAGAAATTAGTTTAGTTTAGAATAATTTTTAGGTTTCGTTTTTAATCTTATTTTCATATTCAAGTGATTTTGATTGTGGAAGAAAGAAATGCAATTCAGAAATGTGATTCTAAGGGGGACTTTTTGTATCATAATTCTTTCTCTTCTCTTTAACTCTTTATTGATATTATTGTGATTGTGCTTGCTTATTAAAACATGTTTGGTTAATCATCTCATTCAAGGGGTGGGATGAAACTGCGTAGGATGTTAATTTAATTATTTGATCTTGTTACATTTACTCACCTTCTCACAGACTAGAGATATACCTACCAAATTCTCAGAGACTTTGATTCATAGATATATATCCAGTAAGAATTGAAGTCAAAACATTGATTCTAATGGCAATATAGGAATTACTCTCATGATACTAAAGATTGTTTCACATAAATACATGTTGAGTTTTAGGAAGGATTACGCTTTTGGTATTCAGTAATTTTATGCTTTACTTTGATAGTTGAACATTGCATTCCTTTATAATTTTTTAGTTGGGTTGTATAGCTTTTCACCGTCAAATAAGAGACTACTTTTCAATAAAAAAATTTGAATTTTGTGGGTACATTTACTACAAACCCTCACGAGACAACACTCGTCTGTATGATCATCTATAAGTTTAACGGCTTGTTGTACATACAAAGTGAAATCGCAAGTTCCTGTGAAAGTGGCACACTTTAGGTCGTCTATATTTCTATCTATTTTTGCTCGAGAACTAGCAATGTTATATTTGGTGGTGGTCTGATAAACACCAAATAAAGTTTAATTTATTCCCCAAATATGTGCATTTTAATTGCTCGTTCTCAATAAAATGGGTCTTACGTTTGTATTAATCTATATTTCAGGTCAATAGGAAGTCATGGTATCAAATTGTGCTAAATGAACATTATTGCGACAAAGTAGCGGTCAGAAGCGTTCAATGAAGAAATTCAAAGCGGCCATGAAGGTAGAGTTTTTTAGCGTGCGCAGATTAATACCGATGCCTTAAACCCATTTACATACCAAACTTAAACCTAAACTGAACCAAGGCAATCACCTTAACCTCGTGTGTGTTTAGTTTGTACTATAATATTTATTTTTATTTTTATTTATGTCATGTATAATTTTTATATTTTATTTGTGTGTGTATAATTGTAAATATTAGCGCCCATGTATTTATTTATTTATTTATTTACGTCAAGTGTTTTATGTTTTTATGTGAATATAATTGGCGTGTTTACTTTATTTTATTTTAAATTATTTTATTTGTTTTTATTTATTTTATTTTTTTGATTTTATTATTATTATTATTATATTTTGAGTCTTTTATTAATATGTTTGGATTTTAATTTTTATAGGTTTTATTTTTACACATTTTATTGTTATACATTTTATTTTTATTTGAGTTATAAATACCTTATTGACATGCACACACACCCAATACAACCAAACCTTATCCCTCCCTCCTACTCAACGAACCCAAAACCCAACTCCTACAAACTTAAAACCCCCTATTCTGGCAGCCTTACTTCCTAAACCACAACCGTCGGCGACTTCAATACAAACCCAACCACCTCTCAAACCCAACTCCTCCTTGCCAGCCATAAAACCCAAGTGCAAGAAACAAAAGATAAAACATAGGTTGGTAGCTCATGTTTTTTAGTTAGCTTTTAAAAATCCAAAGAAAATCAACTTCGTGGGTTATAAAACATAGGTTGGTAGCTCATTAATGGGAGACACTACATAGACTTTACACGACTGACAAAAGAAAATGGCACTGTCATTTTTACAATAAAAAAAAATTCAAAAAAAAAAGATTAGATCAGGTTTGAATAATTTTTAGGTTCAATTTTTTTACTTTTTTTGTAATCAAGTGAATTTGAATGTGGAATAAAGAGACGCAATTCATAAACGCAATTCAAAGGGAGACTTTTGGTATCGTAATTATTTCTCTTCTCTTTTAACTCTTTATCGATATTATTGTGATTGTACTTGCTTATTTAAATGGCTAATCACGTCATTCAAAGGATGGGACGAAACCGTATAGAATGATAATTTAATTATTTAATTTAGTCGATTCTCATATTTCTAGGAGAATTAGTTTTTAATTCTCATTGATTAATTTACGTTTCAAGAGATAGTAAATTAATTTAGTTTTAATATTTTATTTTGAAATCGAACTAGACATGGGTTTTCCTATACTTTGAATATTAACTCAGTGTCGAAATTTGATAATTCATATAATTATTAAGAAATTAATCTTAGCGGGTAGTTAATTAAAAAAAAGTATAAATCATAATTTTTTAAAGGAGGACATTTTTAAATTAATTTTCTAAGAACAAATATTATTAAATCGACAATTGTAACGAGGGTTAAATTGTAAATTTAATATTATCTCAAAATATTTCAATCAATAAATTGAGAAATTAAAATAATTGATCATGGGATGTAATCCCACCTCTTGTATCTTCTAATAATTATAAACTCGATTACGTGTCAATTTTAGTAGTTATTTAGTCACGTATGATTTTAGCATTTTTATTCTCCATTTGAAATTATTAATTTTTAAATATATAAAAAATATTTTAATAAAAAAATTAAAATTGCAACCATTCACACTATTTGTTTTCCACTTGCTAGTTGAATTGATACCTTATTTACGGCAATACGAATTATTTAATAAGTTTTGTAGGAATTCAAGCGATTTTGAGACTCAACTTT
Source organism: Sambucus nigra (assembly GCA_949130495.1). Lineage (NCBI taxonomy): Eukaryota > Viridiplantae > Streptophyta > Magnoliopsida > Dipsacales > Adoxaceae > Sambucus > Sambucus nigra. Next base: position 71,230,576 of record OX422207.1, read on the forward strand.
TAAAAACAATGACCATATGTAAAAGCCAGTTATCAGAAATCATAACTATTAATTTAGGGTGGATAGAATAACATTTTGGTGTGCAAAATGTTAAAGGGACAAAAACACGACTCAAAAGTGAGATACAATTGATGCGTCACGTTTGTATACATAAATAGTATAATAAATATTGAACATACACGATCTTGTGAGAAAGACTTGCAAGTGCAGTTCTGCCAATTATCGTGTAGTTAAGGGCGTAAATGGGTCCATATTTGTATGAGAGCTTTTGTAAAGTGCGGTGGACGGGGTCTTTTATGAGGTGGAGATGTCCGATTATGGGGAAGGCTGGGGGGCTTGGTGGTAGGTTTTTGTGGGTCTTTTTGGTGAAAAAGAGTTTGGATACGAGGAGGATGCAAAGGATGGAGGATGAGATAGAGACTAAGTATAAAATATTTCCTTCCACGCTCGTCAAACTTGATTGAACTCTACTCAACTACACGCTGGAGGATGAGATAGAGACTAAGTATAAATTCACACTTTTAGAAATATTTTGAGATGGTTTCCATTTATATACTGAGTTCTCCATTTAGTTATTGAGCCCACGAGGTTGGCGATGTCCGCAAAACTATATTATTATTTAAAGAATTTATATTATAGAGGTCACGGTTGGCCGGCAACACTGCTCGTTCTGGTCAAAATTCACTTACTTTGGTCGATTACAGCCATAATTTAAAAAAGGTAAAAAACAAAAAATATTTTTTTTAAGGACAATTGGATTAGTATTCGGTACTCTCATTTCTTTAAGAGGGAAATCTTGTGTATCAATTGTGTTAATTATATTTTTATTTAAAAATTGTGAGAATAGGGTTTGAATACTTGACAAATAAAAAAATAAAATTTTATGCTTTAATTATATTTTCACAGCTTTCTTGAGTTCTCACCTCGTGTATTTCTTTTAAATTATAGTAAATTTGATAATTACTCAAAAATGTCTCATAATCACGAAATCGTTTCATAATCATTCCTAGCCTTTTCTATTCATTTCTATAAAAAAATTACATTTATCTCATTTTTATTAAGACGGGATCAACAACTTAAAAGTAATACATGAGATGGATTACAAATGTATGTTTAAAATCATATCGATTTGTATTTTTGTTCGTACGGAAAAAAAGTATCATTTTGTGTCGAATCTTAATGGTGTACAATTGTGTTGTATTGTATTGTATTATATGGTGATCGCACTGAAATTATGAATTGTGTTATTTTCCCTCAAGCATGAGTAATTTTTTTATTCGAATTATTCTGTTTCAAAATGTGTTAACAGTTTGATGTGATGTTTCATATCAGTTGTATTGTTCGCGTGTTCTGTGTCTAACAAAATATTATTTTGTCCATCACGAAAATAAAACTTAACACGAATTTGTTTGGTTTCCAGATTCAGTGTCCAACACTAGCTTAACTAATATGATTGATCTAGGGAGACCCATTTCGTAGACCCATTTCGTGAACCCGTGAATAAAACAAAAATATATACATGTTTTTAATGCATTGGTGGATGCCCTGACGGGACCCAAAACAATAAGGTATAAGTTTTTAATGCAGTGTGTCTACGAAGTGGGTCTCCCTATATTTTTTCGCTACTAAAAATAGGGAGTGCATGACCAATAAATGAGGCAGGTGGCCTGTCATCTTCTGAGTAGGTAATTCCATTTTTTTCTCAATTATCTTAGATAATTCGTTATTATACCCAAAGTATCCATGTTAATTTATATATATATATATATATATATATATATATATATATATATATATATATATATATATATATAGTCTTGCTCTTGTGCGGACTAGTCCGCATTTTAAGAATGCAGACTGAACATGTGTCACCTGACGGTGAGCCCAGAAAAGAGAGAGAGTGCCTATAATTTAGGCAATAATTTCTAGGCGCACCGTTAGGTGACACATGTCTGGTCCCCATTCTTAAAATGCGGAGTAGTCCGCACAAGAGCACTATATATATATATATATATATATATATATATATATATATATATATATATATATATACAGTCCTGCTCTTGTCACTACAAGAAAAAGATCATTTTGTGGCTATTTTATTAGTGTCTAATCATTTATTGCCACTAAAACGTATAATTTGTAGCAAAATTTATGTTTGACACTAATAAATAATGTATAAGTGGCAAGAAACTAAAATCGCCACTAAATTTGCCACTAAAATTAAGGAGGGAAAAATTAGACTCTTAGCGGCAACTAAAAATTCTAATTAGTTGCAAATTTAAACTTTTTGCCACTAATACAAAATCATTAGTAGCAAAATATATTATTTTGTCACTAATGGAGATTCATTAGTAGAAAAATATTTTAGTTTTGCCACTAAATACTTAAAAAGAAATAATTTACCCTAGTGTCTAGTCAAACAAAATTGTCAGATTCTTCCCCCAAACACTCCCAAATTTCCCCCCAAAATCAATTCCTCAAAATCCATTCATCTCCCATTCATCCTTCTTAGGTATCATTGGCTCATTCATTTCCCCAAATTTGGTGCTCATATTGATGCTCTCCTTTTTTCTCATTTATTCCTCATTTGTAATTTTAATTTCAGGATTTGTTTAGGTATTATTGTCTGGCACGTTTTTGTGGTTCACTATTCTGGTGAGATTTATCTACTCATTTTGTTGATCACTTATTCTGGTGATTTTGCGGTTCACTTATTCCGGAGATTTACCTACTGATTTTGTTTCCCCCTCTTATTCTGGTGATTTTGTTAAAACATTTATGTTGCAACGATTTGCACTGATTTTCAACTGACCGTGTTTCTTTTTTACAGACGTAATTTTGTTTTTTATCTCACCATTAAAAAGGTACTCTATCTCCCCTAGGGATTAATATATTTTTATATTTTTCCATTTGGTTTGTAAGGGTTTTGTATCAAAATATCAAATTTGATATATATAACAACTGATATAGGCCTTTATACTATGAACAATATATGTTGGATGAAATGTCCGAATTGTTGTATTGGGTTTACTATATTAATATTGGATTTTGAAAATGTTAGTAAAAAATGTTGGTACTCATAATTGATTATGCATTATTTTCTTACATTTTGAATTTAATTAGTTTTAGACAATAGTGAAACAATTTGTATACTGAAGAACCAATTTTTGTATCTTTAATATACACGTGAGACAAGTTTTTTAAGGTACCCCTACTTGTTTGATGATTTGTGCACAAATTTGATGTACTAGAGGCGTGTTACGCTAATCCAAACATTTGTTTCAGATCGTATTTGTGTAGATATTTATATGAATACGGGTTTTGCTATTGTACTTTATCATTCCCAAACATGTTTATCTTGAGTTTGTTGCAGCTATTAAAATCATGGCTCGGGTCTAAAATCGATTCTTTGTTTCCGAATATATAGCATTTTTTTATCACTTGAACCTTGGTTTGATATGCTAGGTGCGAAATTTTGTTTAAATTTTTTTTCTAAGTGTTCTCATGCGAGAGGAGTGATGTTTATTACTTTTATCATTCCAACCAATCATGAAGTCTAATTAGTTGTTGTTTAATGTTAGACGACATTAACAAAAGGTAAGTTATTCAAAAAAGTTTGATATTTCATTCTTTTTCATTAGTTCCTTTGTGTATCTTAATCTATTTTTTCTTCTAATTATGATTGTGGTATAATATTAATTATAAGGATGTATGTTGTAATTTGAAACATAAGAATAAAAAAAGACTCAAAGTACAATGGATCCTTATGGGTTAAATCACACTCTCATTGTTTTGTGTTGTTTAAATAGCTTCGTCCGTAGGGAGTTTCCTCGAAACACAACAAGATCATGCCTTGAAATCTTTGTACCATCTTTCTTTGGTTGATCCTCGTTTGAATTAAATAAGCTTTCATCCTTTCTCTTATCCCATATGATCAAGTATATGCCAACGACTATGATGATAACACCGAGAATCCTAAAAAAACATTAAACAACAAAATTACTTATCCAATTGCCCTAGGTCCATTTGCTCTACACATTTAGTTTATTAATATAACTGTGGTATGTTATGGAACATTATTTATGCAGAAGGTGGGTGGGGTCTGATATGGAGACTTATGTTCCACATTAGTTGAAAATTATAAAGTTTCTTTCCTATTTCAATTAAGTAGTACTTAATTCAGACAAATAGTTTTTTCTTGGAATCACATTCCCAAATCTATATGAATCTAAAGTTGTACAACATTTCATCAGGTGTTAACATTGCTGAAGGGATGAAGCAATTATTTTGTAACTGTACTTGGAACACTTGTTTACACGAAATAGTTATGTTTGACCTGATCGTGCAGCCCTGAGATCTTCTGTGCGTCAAGGAAACACACAGGATCCCATGCGTCCTTCTTCCCTATCAATTGTTTCATATGTCTCCAACATGCCTAACACAATCGTATCTGGGGTTAACATAGAAGGTATTGTATTTATAATGCTTTCCATTATTCCATATGTCATTGTCTAATTTTATTCGTAAAATTGAATCATCAATTGCATATTGAATCATTCATGGCTGTAACTGTTGCACAATAAATCATACACGATTGACAATGGTGCATATTGAATCATACACGATGGCAATGGTGCATATTGAATTATACATGAGTTCAATTATTTTCCGTGGTGATTTTCTTCGTTTTCTGTGGTAATTTTCAAGGATTCTGAAAATAATTTGATTTCTGAAAGAACATAAGCTAATTGGCCTTATGTCTCGAAAAGTTTCTTGATGTTTGATGATCTTTTGTAGTAGTGAGAATATTTAGTCAAGAATAAGCATGGTCACCGAATTGATTAAATTTAATTGGGGATATAAGGCATGCTACTCATATAATGTATACTAGTCATAAAAAGGCAACTCTTAAAAACAAATTAACTGATAATCGAGGATATGGTCCCTTAACGAATGGATAAAATAGAACACCTCATTCGTACCGACCTTCGGGATTCACCGAATGCCTAAACCTTATCGGTATTCTAGATATGACTTGCCAACGACTGATTTTCACTGATAACCTCAGCCTTATCAGTATTTAAAATAAGACTTGCTAACAGACGATTTTAATTGAACACCTTATCTTTGTCGGTATTTAGGTATTCATGGATTTCTTACGGTCGATCAAGCAGCACAATTTAGTCACTAACACAAATAATGAATAATCATTCAGAAAGGGGAGGAAATAAAGACATTCATTCAAGAAGTTCAAAAAACCATTCAAAGTTTATAAAAATTGCATAAAAATGGTATATATACAAATATTTGAAGTGTTCATCTAAAAGATAAGTGCTTAAGTTGTTGGGGATAGGAGAAGTAAGAAAACCATGAAACTCTTCACGTATAGAGAGCAAGGTCTTCAACGCTAGAATCAACCGATGGGCATGGCTGATTGTGGAGAAATTCTTGTTTAACTGTTGGAAACACTTCATCAATATCCAAAAACTGGTGTAGATTTGCATCATCTTCATCAGTTACAAGTTTTGGAATACAAAAGGAGGAGATCGTCATCATTCTGTCGAGTGCTTCGTTACACTGTCGGAAAAACCTCATTCTATCATTCAACATTATTATTTTGGAGCATTTATGGAAATTTGATTATTTTTCTTTGTCCGGTTCAAATCCTTGGTCACAAATAGTGATAACTATTAGTAGTAATAATGTTTGCCTAATATAATCTCCACTGAGTTTCAATTTTTTAAATAAAAATAAGAAATGCTGCCATTGCCCAGTCGCAGGCATATGCTCTGGTTGGGATGGCTGCTACTTTAGATTCAGTTTGTTCAGTACCCTTGACTTCAGTTATACTTCTCTTTGAGCTGACAAAAGATTACAGGATCTTGCTTCCTCTCATGGGGGTTGTTGGATTAGCAATATGCTTACCCTCTGTGACAGACCAACCCAAGGAGATAGAGGAGTCTGACTCAAAGAGTTTATTACAAGGTTATTCTATTCTATCGCTAGTCAATAACAAAAATAAAGAGAGGTCTTGGAGATGAACCAATGATGTAGATGATTTCGAACTCTCCACCATTAATAAATTGTATTCACCATGAAGATATTTTATTGGAAGATTTGAAGGTTTCGCAGGCTATGCCAAAGAATTATGTGAAGGTCTCATCGACCCTCACTTTGAAAGAGGCACTAAAATGTATGCATGATGGCCACCAGGACTGTTTGCTTGTGGTTGATGCAAACAATTATCTAGATGGGATTCTAACTTATGGTGATATTAAATGGTGTTTGTTAAAGAACTCTGGTGACGCTTTGAACAGTGATTCATCACTTTCACGTGTAAGTACATCGCTTGTTTCCTATATCTGCACTCGAGGGGTAAGCTATCGTGGACGAAACCATGGACTTTTAACTTGTTATCCAGACAATAATTTGGCAATTGCCAAGCAGTTAATGGAGGCCAAGGGAATAAAGAAATTGCCTATGGTTAAACGTGGTGTAGAATTATAGGTAGAAAGAAAGCACATAACTGATGCTATCATTTATTACGAGTCCATCTTCAATTGTCTCAGAGCGGAACAGAATCACAGGAAATCTGTAAAACAGGAGAGAAAAGAAAACGATCTCGAGGAGAAGACTGCAAACAGTCACTAATGAGGTGATGGAGATGATACTTTTGTTTTTTAATCCCTTGGGTTGGGATATATTGATATCTTGTATTCAAATTGTAATTAAGAACGCACATTTTATACATCTAAATATACTCGAGACTCCAGTTATTAAAGGCATTTTATGGGAAAATGGAATTAAGTATTAGTAAAAAAAGATGAAACTAATTGGCTTCAGTTTCTTATACATACTTCAGTGATTTCATTTGGTTATTTCTTCCATCTCATTTTCATTTGATATTAATTTTTTGCCTTATCTTTAGTGAATTCAACAGTTGTGGTATCTCTAATTACTTTTATTAATTAAACCTGCGCAAGGTTTTGCTTTGATTAAATCTCGTTGCTTCGTTTATTATAGTGTTGGAGTTGGGCTGTCAATCAGCTATTTTGAAAGTATTGGAGGTGCAAATCAACGTTTAAGGTACAATTGAGCAGGTAGCATAGCTCTTTAAATGAGTAGGTACATTTTAACAGACACGTGTAGCATAGTTTATTAACATCTGTATCTTGTTGATGACTTTTTCTTTATGACGGGAGTACTGGTGGATGGACTGTAGCATAGTTCATTTTTCACAAGTCTCTAAATGAGTAGCTACCTTTGTATTCTGTTGAGCAGATATAGTGATGGACACATAGTTCTTGGAAATTTGTCTTAATAGTTTCTACGAACTACATTAGTTCGTAAGTGAATGTTTATTGGCTACACTTTCTTCCATAATAGTACATTTTTTTTTCTTAATTTGTCTTATATTCATTGTCTCGTGAAGATGTTATGAAAAGTTGTTATTCAGTGAATTGGTCATCGGTAATAGATAATATATCATGTCTCGTCTCACGCAATAATCCATCTATGTTGTCAAATTTTGCATCCTTTAATGACCTGCCTTCCTCAGAAGATCTTTTTCTTTTCCGTGGAGATGAAACACTCTTTATATGAAAGCTTTTTATTCAGCTCATCCTTTCCTATACGCTTAAGGAGCTCAGCATGCTGATCCGCTGTTATGACCGGAGCCGACGCCCATGATCGGAAAAGAAATACCTCATGAACTGTAGATCCAGATCTTGAACTCATTGACCATGCGGGGTTGGATTCTGCTGTTTATCTGCGGATTTACTTGTTGGTGTACGCTATTATAAAATTTTCAGTACTTGTTCACTCACATTGTTGATCAATCAAATTTTCCTAATTTTGCATACTGGTTTATGCAGACTGATAATATTTCTCCCAATAATGTTCCTTGTAGGGGCTGTACTGGTACCAGCTCACCTGACGAATGAATTTTTAGAGAGTCCATACAACGCACAGTGCAATCGATAAGCTCTCTATTTCAACCATTCCATAAGGATCGAACAGGTTAGCCCGACTTAATATTTTATGAATTGGTTTTCTATTCCTTCTTCTTTCATTGCTTACCTTTGTATGCAATATAATGTTGTTTAGGTCATTTATTTATTTTCATTTTGTATTAAACAATGTTGGACTTGATGAAAGCTTCATGAAGCGTAAATCAAGAGTTTAATTTCCTATGGATTATGGGTACACCCTTATCGGCCACCTTTAATAGTTTGTCCCCACTCTTATACCCATATCGTTAGGGATTAATCACGTTAGAGGCCTCGATACCTCGAATCATAAATTTATTGAATATTTGTGTCAAGACAGAACATTTTGTTTGGCGTGGGTGGGGAACAACTAAACAACCATGTATTTAAGAGTTACACTGATAAACACAACCCTTTTAAGTCTAGGAAATATGGTTATTAACTTAGGAGCCAGCACTTAAACTTATATTTCAACTACTATTTTTTACTAATTTCGCTTCTATATTGTATTTATCTATATATTATATCATACATTGTTGTAGATATTTCCCTCCACTAAGAATATGAGGTTTTTGGTCCTGATTCACTGATTGAACAGGAGATTGGGTCCAATTGTCTAACCATGTCCACCTATTTAAATTTGTTTCAGTTAGGCTGGATCTGTCCTATTTGCCGGACTGGCAAAGGGTTTTCTGACATATACATTTATATAATATAATTACAAATCAAAGGTGTCAGCACATCCAACTTATTAACTAATAAAAAAGATTAGCTGTCATGTTTTATCGTATAGGGTGAACTGCAATAAATCCCCTTGAACTGTGGAAGTTTTGTAATAACCTTAATTTGTAATGCAAAAAACCCTCTCCGTTTTGTTGCAAAGACCACCTATGTGTCATTAAAAGATCGCCAACATTTGCAACGAAATGCATATGGCTCAGGGGCATTTGATGCACTAATAATGTTTCAAGGGGATTTCTTGCAAAAGTGGCACAGTTTAGGTTCAGTGAGCTTTTTGGTCTTTTGCCTATGATTTATATGTATATTAGCTGTTGCGCACAAAATTAAAATCATTTAGAGGGAAATGTAGGATAAATTGGAGAATGGGGTGTTAAAATTATATAGCATTAGGCAAGTATCATCGTGATTATAAGCATTAATTCTGGGATTGTATTGGACAAATATAAGAATTTGAATTAACATTATTGTCTTTGTTTAGCTTCACTAATATAATAATATCTTGTTGGTTTGATGATTAACATTCTTCTGAGTATTGCAGATTTTGGAATCATATAGTGATGTGATATACCTTTACATTTTGGACATGCTATGTGTTACTAAAAGAGTATGCAACAATTGCCTCAATACGATTGCACTTTCTTGCATAAAAAGCGTCGGCCTGATCAATTTACAGTAAGATTTTCTTTCACTCAGTAAAGTTATAGATTAAGAAGGGTATAATATTTTAATTATACTGACTTTTATTGTAGTTTAATTTTAAATCAGATTTATGTTTTCTCAGTTCGCAATTAATTTTCATTATTGGGATGCGTGTTGTATGTGGTATATAGCAGTTCGTATTTTTGAATATTATAAGACAATTGGAAATTAGTAAATTTCTATATGTATCTGCTGCCGATTTAACGTTAGACAGTTCGATCCTTCAGTAAGTAATAAAAAATATTTGAACCTAATTTGATTGTTCACAGGTTCTTGTGAAGAACGTGCCACTAGACCCTGACGAATCAATTAGCGAGCTTGTTGAGCACTTTTTCTTTGTCAATCATCCTCCTGATCACTATCTTTTGAATCAGGTTTGACTGAGCGCTCCATATATATATATATATATATATATATATATATATATATATATATATATATATATATATATATATATATATATATATATATAAATATATACACGTGTGTGTGTGTGTGTGTGTGAGAGAGAGAGAGAGAGAGAGAGAGAGAGGTTTGATTGTGCTCTCCATACATATATTTGTGTGTGTGTGATACATAGTATGCTTTAAATTGTTTTTGAACGCGAGACTCATTCACGATTTGTTCCTTGTCTACTTTTTATTTCATCATTAATTTCGTCGTGGATCATATTTAATCTTACTAACTTTGAACAAATCATTTAACATTGAGATGAGGGTATGGGGGAGTTATCGCTGACAGATAGAGCTACTATTGTAAATATGTCTCCCGAGTATGGGGCAACTATGGGCTTCTTCCCTGTAGATCATGTCACATTACAGTACCTTAAACTAACTGGAAGAAGCGACGAGACCGTGAGCTTTCTCTCTGTATCATATGCAATTTTTTCCACGTGTATTGAATTTAATTGGATTCTGAATCATTTTGGCAGGTCAAGTTCGTGGTTTCTATGTCCCATAACAGGTCCTCTTTTGCTATTTCGCATGCTCCTTTGAAAATCCAATGCAAAACATCCTAAGTACGTAGCCATCTATTGTCTTAACACCCACATAAGACTCAATCAATGTCTGCCACATCCTATGCCGGCAACTCAACAGAGCCCAAGCTCAATACTGTTTCAGATAATATCTGATTCTCTATTCCTACGCTTTATCGTAATAAACATATGCAAGCGTTTGTTGAAACTCTTTCATATGATATTCTCAAAGGAATCATAAGTGTTAAGTCTCTAACATTCGATGGGGATATTATGGGCGTAAATTTGTTTTTCTGATTTTGTTTGTCCTATGCTTTAATTGGTCTTAAATAATATTTTGTTCGTCACAAACAGATGACTGTTGTTTGTGTACTCAGGACTGAGTTCTCAAACCACATCATATTGACCTCTTGTGAGTTGTTTTCTTTGAATTGTCAATTCCAAGGATGACTACGTATACATTTATCTATCCACATTAGTGTTTTTCTATAATTTGAAATATTGACAGTTGTTCTGTATCCCACTTGGGCTTCTTTTTTTGGCAGCTATATCAGCCTTAATTTAGCTGATTACATCACATCCAATTGGAAGCTATATAGTTCATTATTCGGACCATATATTCTTTATTATGTTAGTGTTATGTGTCCTTTAATCTTAAGCTTTTCATTGTATGAAAATGTGTAAACATTAAAACTAACTTTTCATTATATGTACATTTTACTAGTATATACGTTTTACTAGGTTCATCTTCCAAGAAACGAGTCAGAGGACCAACACGAGGAATTGGGTTTCAAAAGAAATGTCACCCCCTAACCCCATTAGGATATAATTAACTCAATAGTTCGTAAACCACACTTATTATTTATTTATTTAGTAATACACATTAAAACAACTTCAAAGTTGTTATGCGGAATTAAAAAAATACAATCATTTTAAGGAGACATAATTTAAACAAAACTACCATACCGCTTAACTTAATTACAACTAGTATAATGTACAAAACAAAATGACGAGACAATACTACTATTCACTCAACATCCTAGACTTGGCAGTGGCAGCTTCAAAACCTGAAAATATAAACATATAAAACCAAGAGTTTAAAAATTCAGTGAATGTACTACATCTCTATATTGTAAAAGCACTATATTAACATCTCAACGTATAAATATATCCATCTCTGGGACAAATTAGGCCATAAACATATCCGGAGTTAATAAACACCACATCTCCTGCCCGCAGGCAATAATCATCTCTATAGACTTTAATAACCTAACATATCCTGAATTGCATAGCAATTCAACATATCTTGACTTTTATAAAGTCATAACATCTCAACATCTCTCGACTTTTAATAAGTCATAACATCTCAACATCTCATGACTTTTAATAAGCCATATCATTTCAATACATAATACATACACATCATATCCATAATCAACTCAGTATGTACACTCACCTTGGTTTGTCAACTATGTATTCACGTTTCCCTTGGGTGGGGCTGAACTTGGTTGATTTGACCTTATACCTGTTAATCCAACTAAATTAGTACTGAATCTCAATCATAAGTATTATCTTAATATATCTATGTAACTTTCAATGACTTTACAACAACAATATAATTCTACTCAAGTCACATTCCATGAAACATGTGTAAAGACAAAACAATGGTATATATGTTGATAAGGTTATGAACATTCAACCATAGAAAATACCTCGTAAGGAATTTATAACTAAAATCAAGTAAACATAAAAGTATACTTCTCAATTTTTAAACTCCTCTATTGTTCCTTCAACTTCCAAGAATTTTCATAATTTTTCTACAGCATAACTTTCCATGATTTTCAACCCATTTTCAATAAGCATACTTAGTAATACAGAATTAAAGTTTCATAATATTTTGACTTCATTTTCAATATCAAAAGCTTGACGAAACTTAGGGTATACCCAAATTAAATATCCAAACAGCAACTATATACCAACTTGAAACCATCACCATGGCCCAACCACAAGGATTTAAATTCTAATTTTCGGATATGATATGAATATATGAGTACATTTTCATATCCAATTGGAATTTCTGAATTCTAGTAAGTACACAAAGAGATATGCAAGTTTAAATACAAAGGTTTTCAATACAAAGCAATATGACCTATAACACCACTTATCTCACATATGAACCAATACATATTATCACAAAGGAGTATGGAATTTTAATCAATACTTCACGATTTATATACTTTAAAATAAGTATAATACAAGATTAAAATAATATTAACACATAATTTTACCTTGGAAACACCTTGAGAATTTTCTTGGAATTCTTTTCCTAGCTTTTAATGAAACCATTTCTTAACTTCTATTTCCTCTTTCCTCAAGCCAAAAACCCTTAAAACTGAACTTAGGCTTAAATTGGCTGAAGAAACATGTTAGAAGAAGAGTTTTAAGTCGGCCAAGTCTTCCTCCCAATCCATCCAATCAAATTAAAACATTTGCTTTAATAAAATACAATTTACCACTTAAGGGAATTGACAGATTTGCCCCTTGTTCGTAATTTTGGCCTAAGTTCTTACTCGAACATCCGTTTGATGAAAATTTTGTTGTGTTACAACCCTAACTCACATGTCTACAACTATTTAGTTTTCACCTCAAGTCTGTTGTAATGTTATAAGGGTCAAAACTAGTCTTAAACAGGAACATTTCTATCGAAAATAACCAAATCTTGTGTTTGTAAATAATTCGACATTTCATGATTTATGAAAGTAGAATTATACTAACCATAATCAATTAACATTAGATATAATAATAACACATTATTCATATCACATAAGATAAGTATGATTTAAATATAATTTATCATAATTATATACGGGTTGTCACAAGAAACTTGAAAGGGGGGAGGATATTGAAATCATCATCTCGGAGGGCCGTATAGTGCATCATTTTGCATCTAATTTCAAATATGAAATCGACATTGTTATCCGCGATCACCCTCCATTTAAATTCCGGTTATGGGGTGATATCCCGGAAGAGAGCAAAGAACACATGTGGGCACTTATGCGGGTAAGCTTCTACTTATGCTCGTATATAGAACGCATCCCCATGTAAAGTTAGTTTTAATGTTTTTTCTTTTCTTTTAAATATGATCAGTTTAAATTTCCAAATGAAGATAAAGTTGTGCAAAGGGAGAAAGATATTGAGAAGGAGAGACAAGTTGTTGAGGCCATGAGAGAAGCTGATGAGGCGAGAAGGGAAGATGACGTGGCAAGGAGAGAAGAAAAATGAAGCTTGAAGGGAGAACGGTGCAATGAAATAACGAATTGATGAACTTTTTGAAAGATTTGAGGAGTTATCTAATCGCATAGCTCGTAACAATACATGAGTAGCAGAAGAGATGCATGAAGTATAAATAATCAATAGTCTCATATCTATTTTTTTTTGTACTTGTTTTTTTTGTAAACGATGAAACAATTTATGTAATTGATATATATGACTTCATTTTGAAGTGGAATATTATAAAGACATTGGGTATACAATATTGTAAATATATTTTGTGAAGCAATGAAGCGTAAATGTTTTTACTAGATTGTCTTAATTATCTCAAATATTAAATAAGAAAATTGAATGCATTTAGTATTATTGGTTAATTATTTTATGCATAAAATATGAATATTAAATGCAATAACTATTAGTGGAGGCAAAAATCTGCTACAGAAAAATATTTTTAGTGGCAAAATTGAATTGCCACAGAACTAATTTCACCTTAAGCACGAACTTAGTTTTAGTAGCGAATCTTATATTTTCTACAAAAAGAACCTTTTAGTGGCAAATCTGAATTGCCACAGAGTTATCTTGACTTTAAGAAAAAAATTAGTTTTAGTAGCAAATTATATTTTTGCTACAAAAAAAAAACATTTTACTGGCAAATAACGTATTTTTAGTAACAATTTTGAATGTTTTTTGTAGTAAATAATTTTCCACTAAAAGTATATCATTTAGTAGCAAAATCTGGTTGCCACTCAATGTATAACATTTAGTAGCAAATGCCAAAAAATTGCTACTAAAGGTATTAGCAGCAGGCCTGTAGTAGCAAAGTTATGACAAAAAAAATTTTGCCACTAAATGATTTAGTGGCAAATTTTTAATGATTAGTCACAATTTTGTTTTGCAACTAAAAGTCTTTTTTCTTGTAGTGTGCAGATCAGTCCGTATTTTAAGAGTGTAGACCGGATATGTGTCACCTGGCGGTGAACCCAGAAAAGAGAGAGTGTGTGCGTATAATTTAGGCGATAATTTCTAGGCGCACCGTCAGGTGACACGTGTCTTGTCCGCATTCTTAAAATGCGGACTAGTCCACACAACATCATTATTATTATTATTATTATTATTATTATTATTATTATTATTATTATTATTATTATTATTATTATTATTATTATTATTATTATTATTATTATTATTATTATTATTATTATTATTATTATTATATGAGTGTTCTAAAAAACGGGCTTAGGCGTGAGGGTTTTTAGATACGCCAAGTTTTCGCCCTAAGCGTGAATTAAGGCGTGGTCAACGATGGTCAATATTTTTTGGGGTAAGGCGTTAAAAAACGCACATTTTTTGAGGGGTAAGGTATGAAAAAATGCAAATTTTTTAGAAGTAAGGCGTGAAAAAAAGCGAGTTTTTTTTTTATATTTTGAAAAAATAGTATTTTAATTTACAAATAGTTAGACATATTTCTAAGGTATGTACCATTTTAGTATTTTTAACAGCCTTGTCATAGTTCAAAAATATTAAAATATATTAAAAATCCTTTTCACGCCTAAGCCCCGCCTAGGCTTCTAAGGCTTAAGTTTGGCCTTCACGCCTCGGTCACGCCTCTCGTTATATATATATACTAGGATATGCCCGTGCCTGAAGGCACGAGACAATTTTCCAAAGTATCAATTGTGGTGAAGTCATAAAATTTTTGTATTATAATATCAATTGTGGTCAATTTTCTTGAAAGCACGACAAATTTCCAAAGTATCAATCATGATCAAGTCATAAATGTACGCTATTTTAGAAATTTTGGACAAAATTTCATTTGTTTATAAGACTATCCACCTGTTTTAAGGAGAAAAAATAATCTAGAATAATGAAATATGTAAACAATTGTCATAAAGTTTTTTCACAACACAAATTTGTAAACAATTGAAAAAATTTGGTCAAAATTCTCTTTTTTATAGGACTATCCACCATCTTTAAGGAAAAAAAAGTACACCAACAATAACAATATTCCAACATCATAAGCATCAAATATTAATTTCAGACGTAAAATTATTTTTAGAACACAAATGTACAAACAATTTAGAAAATTTTGTATCAAAATTATCTCTATTTGTAGGATATCCACCTATTTAAGACAAATAAGAACAACAACAACAATAATAATAATAATAATAATAATAATAATAATAATAATAATAATAATAATAATAATAATAATAATAATAATAATAATAATAATAATAATACACAATGTACCAAGAATGGTGTTTTAATTCTTATGGTACGTAATATACTTGACCACGGGTCAATTTGGTCTTTCCTTGAAATACTGACCACCTACATATCAATAAAAAAATATTTAGATGTAGAAAAATAGTTAAATTCGATATAGTGGAAATGTACTTTATTCAGAGCCTGGGCGTAAGAAATATTTCAGCAACGAACAACACCCTAAATCTCATATTCCTCATATTCAATCTTGCCATCGGCACATAGCTGCGTGAACCAAATGAAACAACTGACAGATCACATTGATAAAAGAAAAACTACCATTGAATGAGATTTATACCTCACTTTTAATGAATAATCTCGTCATATAGCTTCCTATGACAGTAGCCATACATCACTATAAAAGATGGAGATGCAATTTAAAAAATACGAAAATAGAATAAAGTGAGGAATGAGGAAGTGAAATAGGAATTGTAAAAACATAATGGAGCAACACACTCATGATCATACGATCAAAATGAAAAATTAAATTCAATTATTTACTAAATTGATTTGTAATTAAGGAGATGTATTAAAACTATCATTTTGTTCTTCACCATATAACTAAAACAACAATCATAGCTACAAAAGGAAGTTGGAATGAAAGTCAAGTCTATACTCACTTTCTCATCTTGATGATTTTTTCCCTTTTGTTTGTCTACGGCTCTATAACATAATCATCTTCAATTCTTCATGAACACCTGCATATAGGAGCAACCTGTGGAAGTATGCATGATCTAAAAAAAAACATCGACCTGTGGCAGTATGTATTATCTCTACGACTGAAAGTTTCTCATGGTACGCCTTTTCTGCAGAAATAACATGGACAAAGGAAGAAAGCAATATAGAAATAATCCTATTGTATGCAATACAGAAATAACATGGACCTGTGGGAGTATGTATTTTCTCTTATTGTATGCTTGACACTTTGCTTCCATTATTTTCCTGAAAGAATTTAAGCAGTAAAAGGCGCACTTAGCTTGTAAGACTGCAGCTTGAACACCTTTGTTTTGTTTAAACAAATGCAACTCAAATTTCTATTTTAATACTGTTGTTTAAAGAGATGAAATTTCACCATCGAAAGGATTTGATGTCGGACGGGCAACCTTTGTTTTCTTTGCCCACCGTTCAGTGCTTGAACTTGATGGATTAGATGTGATATGGTGCTACCAATGAATACTATTGCTTAAAGAGTAGAAACAACTCTAAGATTGCCTATCATGCTGTAATTACAACCAATAAATCATTCTACAACGCAACTTCCCATCGGATTAAAAACTCTACTGGTAAGTTTATGATTGAAATGGGAAGTTGGGTTCTTTGTCTAATATTTTAATAGCATGGAAGTTTAAACGGTGAAGATAAAACTATCAAGGCATTCAAGGGTGAAATAAGGAATAGGATTTAGGCGTTTCAGCCTAGATTTTATGATTTCTTTTCGATGAAAATGACTCATTTTGGTCACACTATAAGAAAAAAATTATAAAAGAAAAGATCCTCAAAATTTCCTATTTATTAGAGATGATATGTGTTTTGTGGGGAGATTAGTTATTCTCAAAAACTAATTCTCACCAAACTTGTTATTTGAACTTATCATACTAATGTATACATTTATAAAGACGCTGTATACAAATAGTCAAGTGATATCACATTCATGCTTAGAAGCAAAAGCAAAGCACTAACATTGTTATAACTGGAAATTGAAATCGAAGAGAGTCAAAAATCAAACAAACCAAAAAAATCAACATGAAGATAACATGAAAGGTAATAAAATTAGTAGTAAGATGACATCTTTTGACTCAAAACAACTTTTGACATAAAACATCCTGTGACTCAAAACAACTTCAATTAAGTCTTTGCACCTTTTGATCGATAAATGTTCAACTGTCAGCTCATATTAAATTTGGCAATTGTGAGATGGGCCGTGTCTGCCAAAAACATTGAGTAATTTCATACATCCGATCGTTTATATCAAATATAGACGTATTTAGTAGACTAAAGAAATATGTCAAACCCAACCACATACCTCAAAATCCACTAAAATTAGACTAAACATCTCCGAAAATTTCATATATGGATATAAAGCACACCTTACACACAACGGTACAAACACTGGCAGATAAAGGCACAACCGCTATCACATACACAGTAAAAGGGAGAATGAAAAAAAAAAGTTAATAAGTTTCTCCTCTTTCAATAAATACAAATCTCGATTGGCTTTTATTGAAGCAAAAGTTCTCTACAATCTGTTAATTGCAAACAATTGTTCAACTTTAAAAGCTAGATTCAATTTAGACGCTACTAATACTTTAAAAATACCTGTTACTGCTATGTCCATTCCTCTATCAGTAGCTTAAATTCATCATTCTTCTCTCAGTTGGAATGATGAATTTAAGCTACTAATACTAATACTTTAAAAATACCTGTTACGAATTTAAGCAACGCAGAACCAGTCTCTTGAAGTCTGTACAACTGGATAAAGTAGATACTACTACTTCTGATTTCTTTTGCTGCTGCCTTCCTTACCTCTGCTCAGGATTTAGTTGTGCCCACATGATCATCCGAAACAGCACCGGGTAATACTTCATAAATTGCTTCAACTGCTGCCTTCCTTGACTCAGTTCACTTTGACTTCAAGAGTGAGAGTAGTGGCTGCATGCATCTGTCTAGAAGAACCTCCAAGCGCAAGATTTCATCTTTACAAAGCACACTCGATGTTGCAGCAACATTTTCCTTTGCTATAGGAGTGCCACTCCTAAGAATAGATATGAAAAATGGATTTTCCACAGGAGTGTCACTCCACAGAAGGGTCAAGAGGTAGCAACTGACTAAAATTAACCACTTCTTGGTTCCCATAGTCGATGTAAAACACCTCAAACTTGTCTTTTGGAGATTCAACGGCAGCTTGAGGAGTGTTTACAACATTGATCAATTTGAGGAATTATCTGCACTGAACAGAGAAATGATGCTTTCACCCTTCTTCGGATTGAAGGAACCAATTATAGGAGCTTCTTTAAGGCTTAAAAAAGAAAGTTTTTGTTGGATTCAAATGGCTTAAAAGAAAGGGTAAAAATTTGTAAAAATACACATCATATAAACTGTACCTGTATCAGCCCCCGAGTGTATTATAGATCAGCCGCACGCATATTGCTTATAATCCAGAAACAGGGTATCAGCCCCTGCGTGTATATATATCAAGTGTGATAAACTCCAACACATCTTCCCATTTGCTCTCCATCAATGCATACACCAAATTTAAACACGTGTGTGAGTAAACATAGATGAGCCAACATGTCCAATGGAAATACAATCATATAATTATTGTGACATTCAGCACTATAAGTACAAATTCAACACTCTATAATGTCTACTACTTTCACTTGCCTTAATAACTAAATGTAATTTAGAACCTCATAACACTTACAAAATGACACATGTTAAAACAAAATATATTACAAAGAATATGAATACGTTTCAACAACGATGCCAAAGGATTCTTCTTTAAAAAATATATTTAGTCATATCTATGAACACATCATTGCTAGAAGTTTTGAAACCAACACCATGTTGAAATATATACGGAATTTTAGATCGAGTTAAATGTATAATACAATAGACTATGTTGCATATCTATCCCGATAGACATAGTGTACAACTAAAATAAAATTTCCCTATAATTGAAAAAAAGTGAGAAACTATTAGAATCCTAAAATGAAATTGCAAAAATAGTGAAAAACTATTAGGAACCAAAAGACAGAAGCTTGAGGGTAGGAGAGACTAAGAGAAAATTGTATACCTATAAAAGGAACCAAAATGGTTAAATCTGCAAAATAGACAGAAAAAAATAGAATCCAAAATTCAGATATTAAATTTAAAAAAAACATAATGTAATTTATAACTTCTTTTCAAATCTTACGCAACTTTAAACCTTGGACGATTTTCATCACCAACATAGGAATTTACCAACTTCATCCTGAGAAGACAAATATACAATTTCAAACACACATACACTCCTGCAGATCTAAATCTCATCATCTTAAGGCATTGTTCCAGAAAACACGCAACTACCCTTGTGCATCTGAAGTTGAATCCATTTAGACCACGAAGCCATCAATTTAGTTCCACATACATGATCAGATTATCATATATCTAAAATCTATTTAAAAATGAAAAACTCTATTAAAATTTTTTTATCAGTGCCACAGTAGACATGTGATGATCAAATCCCATGTTTGAAATTGATATAGCTTAAAAAATGATATCAAAAAGAGGTATAGCTTCTGTAAATTACATGTGCTTAGCCTAAACCATTTGCCGGTGACATGAACAAAAGGAGTTTTTGCAAAAAAACTTTAGGCATAAGTGAAATTTATTTCTTCAATAAACTTTATATTGAAAAAATATAATTAAAATAAAAACAAAGGAAAAAAATATGACTTTCATAGTAACGCATCATCCTACCCACCACCGTTCAAAGCTCGAATCCAGTTATATCCCCAATAATAAGAATGGTGTTTGACTATCATAATAATGAAATGTTAAGCATTGGAAATTAATAAAAATCTTCAACATAAGTGATGAACGTTGGAATACTCTTCATTTCTCATATCTGGTATACCAGTTATGCGAGATTTGCTACTTGTTGATGAAATGGAAAATAAATCGTGTTAGATCTGGAAAAAATAAATGGAAAATCGCTAGCTGTTGATGAAACCAAGAATTTACCTATTGAGATTGTAGCTTATATAACACCGTTGGGGTTGTAGTTGATGCTTTGTGAAGGTCTGTGGCTGAAATTGAAAGAGACGAAGTGGATGAATTTTAAAGAAACGAAGTGTGGAGGAATGAAGAAAAATGTTAAAAATTTGGAGATCGAAAAACTATAGAGTCAAATGGGTTTTTACCTTAAAATCCGTACATCGTGCATGGAGGCAGGTTCAATGGTGGACAAAAATGGTGTAGGTTGTGAATGGAGTGAGAGAGAGAGAGAGATCGACAGGTTTGGTGTCTCAGCCAATTGATCGAGAAAGAGACACAAAATTGTACTCTAGTAGAAAGAAAAGGGGTCCAAGTGTGTAATTTCCTATCCTAACCCTTGTTTTTGATTTTTGAATAAGAGGGGGAAAGGATATAAAGTGTTAAAAAAGAGGGGGAAAGGAAATAACAAAGGGATAAAAAAGGAAAAGGGGGTCTTTCAATTTCACCCTCCATTTCTAGCCTAGGTGGCTTCAATCTCAACCACAAAGTATGTCCCCAACTTATGTGAATAGTAAAAACACCATCCTACTTTATTATATATATATATATATACTCTTGTGCGGAGCAGTTCGCATTTTAAGAGTGCGTGCCACCTTACGGTGAGCCACGAAGTTATCGGCTAAATTATAGACTCACTCTCTCTATTTCATCACTACACCAAAACACGCCATTAGTAACACAAAAATTTTACCGTTACTAAAAATATTAGTAACACAATTTTTCCGTTAGAAATAAGGCGTGGGACACGAAGCTAGTAACAGAAAATTCTGTTACTAATAGTAACGATAAAATTCAGAATTAGTAACGAAAATTCTATTATTAATAGCAACGGTAAAATTTAGAATTAGTAATGAAAAATTATGTTACTAATAGTAACGATAAAATTCCGAATTAGTAATAATAAAATTTCGTTGCTAATAGTAACGGTAAAAGTATGAATTAGTAACAGTCAAATTCTGTTAGTAAAATTAATATATGTTTAAAAAAAATCAAGATCCAATATCCTTATTATTCTTACCACGCTATTCAAATCCTAAGAATACATACAAAAATAGTCTACAAAAACAAGGGCATTATATTCAACATTAACATTTATATAAGCCTCCACTCTTTATTTACAAAAAAAAAATTAAACCAAACAAATGAAAGTTACATTATTTTAGTAAAAGCATCCAATATAACATCTTAATACAATCATCCCCAAATGAGATATTGTTTTATTATAACAAATCAAACGAAATATAAAAAAGAAGTCCGTTGTTGTTGACTATCAACTTTCGTTTTATTATCAGCGCCATCAACGCCGCAACCCGCAACGCTCGAAACTTCATGAGGATCCAAAAATGACATTCTATCAAACAAAATAAAATTATCATATTAGTTATAATATCAACATTTAGTCATACAAAATTAATTTAGTACAAAAAATTATCCACCAACAAAATTCATTGCACAAGTATGTGAACTTATAATATCACATTTCACATCAGCACTTAAAAGTAGGAAATCTCACATATAAACAAGTATGTGAACTTGTAATATCACACTTTCACATCATCACAAAACACATGGTTTCTAATACAAATTTTTTTTTTGGTACAACTAGCACTGTTCACACAAACAGAGAAACACACTCACGCTGCACACAAACACTAAACACACACTTCATATTATTCACATAAACACACTATGATAAAAAAAAAATGAATTAAAATTGCTCTGTACTTTATATCCAAGCATTTAGTTTGCATTCATGAATTCTAGCTATTTTTCATAAATTCACCCGATGTGAGATGTAAGAAATGCAAAAGAAAGAGCTCAAGTGCAAATTAGATCTCATAATGCTATCGTGAATACATGCATGCATTGTGAATTTAAACTCAAAATTTTATTTTTTTGGGTTACTACATGCATTATCTTATAAAGTACATATTAACCTTCATTTGGTCATGGTCTCATGATGTTCTTGCTCTAATAATCGTGTCCAATATAACGGTGTTAATTCGCCCCAAACAAATATGCATGTCAGTATAACAAACTAGGGAAATTAATAAAAACAAAGTGATTATTTCCTTAACCTTTCTAGAAATGTAACCACTCTCTAGTAAATATAAACATAATCATTGGGGCTCTCAATTGAGTAAGATTTTCTCCAAAATCCTTTTGAGAAAATCCTAGCACCATGTAACTGATCAAACATGTCCTCTAACCACAAAAATGGGAAAATGGTATAACCATGACAGCAAAAGGTAACTTGGTGAGTATCGCATTTTAACATTCAGCTTAACGGCATAATGTAATATTACCATCACATCACTAAAAGGTATACGAAAAAATTCAACACAGAAAGAAATTCAATAAAAAAAAATTGTAAAAGAAAACCAATATTCTTTAGTACTTGCCTGAACTCGTTTGTTTCGATAGTATTGCTCCACCCCCATTAAAATCGCTCTCGTTAAATTTCTTATAGGAAAAACTACCCGAATTTCTATAACTATAACATGCCAAGTAAAATAAATAAAATAAGGAGAAATTTAGAATTCTCTTACCTTTAAATCTTTGGTTAATGAACTTGTATACATTCCTCCAGAGGAAACTATAATAACACGAGCATCAGGTGCAGCTTTCTCCAGTAATGGCAGCATCGATTATGTCATGGTATAAGTGCCTAGTACATTTACAGCGAAATTCAACTCGTATCTGGTGTTATAGGAAGCAAAAAAGACATTGAATCAATTAATTTGCAGTGTTTAATAATAATTAATGAGATTTACTAAATCTGGCCTAATCAAATAGGAATGTGAAGTACCCTTTCGATGTGGTCACATGATTCTTCTCTAGCACACCAACATTGTTAATCTATATGAGACAAAAATTTCTATTAGATATTTCATGACTATTGTCAGATAAGAAGTTACATAGTCAATAACAAATCTACCTTAATGGGCATACTCAAATAAAATAATGTGTACTGACTCAATCAACAAATTGTAATATATTACATTTGAGAAAGGGTGTGTGTGTGTTAAAGTGTGGGGGGGGGGGGGTAACTATCAACTGCTGGCATATGTTAATGGTATGGTGCAAACACAAAAGATTTCAGAAATTGGAGTTTAAACAAAAATTAATGGTCAGAACACAGGGACCTCACACAATGTTGTATTAGTTTTTAAGAAACGCAATGAATTAGTTTAAAACAGAACATAGCATTGTAACATAAGGACATCATACAATGTTATATAATGAAGACCCCAAAATTTAATTCTACAAGCATTTAAATGCAGCTGATACTCACACATAATAGGTTTCGACAATCAGCGGAAACTCGCACATAATAGGGTATTGAGTACTGAACGCTCATTATCCTCTATTAAGAGCAGGAGTTATCAAAGTTTTAATAACTAAAAATATATTGTAAGGTGTAATAGCCCGTATTTTTATGCTTTATTAATTTGGGGATTTATTAAATTTAATGTGAGTTATTAATTTAATATAAATTCGGAAATTAATTACTTTATAATTATTAACGTGATGTGAGTTAGTAATTATGGGAAACTTGTTCAATATTACAAATGAGTAAAGTGATATAATATTGGTTCTATGAAATGTCACGAGTGAATAAAATGACAATTTTGGAAATTTGAGTCGGGACGCGCCCGTGTCGCGTCGGGACTAAATATTGATTAATAAAAGTGAAATATTTTTAAGTTATCCATATGGTCGTTTTGAGTACTCCAACGTGTCCGAAAGGGTCGAGATAGTCAGAAAAGTGTACTCGGGGGTTTAGTTTGGGTCTCGGGGAGTTTTTAGGCCTATTTAGCACCCCGGGAGGGCATTTTGGACATTTTGCATTTTTGGGTAATTAAACCCACGAAAATTATTAAGCTATATCAGCCATTTGGAATAGTCATTTAGGGTTATCAGACTCAAAACTTTAGAACGGCCATAGGAGAGGGAAGGAGAAAGATTTCCAAGCAATCCAAGACCAAAAAGTCATCCGATTATACCGCCACCGCCACCAACGCGTAGATCGCGCGACGGGGAACGCAACCACACCAAATTCGTTTACAAATCAGAACTCTGAAATTTCCAGGCAAGTGTTTATCTTTCTTATTTTTGTTAATTCATCACTCATGTTAGTCTAGGCATTGATTAGGACGAGTTTCATGGAAGAAAACCCATGTTGGAGATAGAAAATTGCATGTAGTAATGATATAAAAATCTGGAAATCCCCTTCATATGTAGAGGTTGAACCACGGATTTATGATGTTTTAGAATAAGAAATTATGGAAAAAGATTGATTAGAACAAGGTTAAATCAATTTCTAGGGTTCATGAGGTTTGTCCAAGTTTTGCGCTTTTAATCCATGGTTATTGATGATAATTCACATGCTTTACGTAGAAGATTGTTAGTTTGGGTTTATAATGTTTGTAGTACAAATTTCTGGGAGTTTGGGTGTTAAAAATCTGGATTTGATTGAGGTTAGATTATGAAACCCGTAACTGTTAAACTGTAGAATTCGCCATGCCTGTTTGATTGATCGATCGAACCAGGAGTGTCGATCGATCGATGCATCGATCGATCGAGCTCCTTCCATCGATCGATCGACCCCTTCTGGAAAACTCATATTTCCCCTTTGTAAATAGTTAAATTCAAATTAAATGAGTAAAAATATTTGGACATCCTCATTAAAATATTTTGGAAGGTAAGGGAGAACAGTAGGACTTATTAATAATTACGAGACCTTTAATGTAAGACGAGATGTAAATTTTTGGGATATTTACATATAAGGGATGATGGAATTATGTATTAAAGGGAGAGACGCGTAATGTAGTTACGTTGGAAATTAGATGAGTACCTATTGAAATTCTACACTTGGGAGGATAGAGTTCATGAGTGTTATGTAGTGAGTTGGAATAATCCCTCAAATTAGAGTAAGAGACGAATCATTATAAGTGATAACTAAATAATGAGAAATGAGGACAAACGTTATAATTATGGGTTATGAGATGAACCTAAATTTGTTATGGTAAAAGTAGTATATTTATATGACTGTGTTTATGCATATACTATATACGTGTGAAAATCATGCCCGCGCTACTTGCTATCCCTGAGGTTACCTCGTTGGGACAGTCTTATCTCGATGTTACTTTATGGGGGATATTGACTCGTACCCTAGAAGATAGATATCCTTGGTACAGGCTATCCGATCGATGGTCAGACGGTCCTAAGAGACGTGAGGGTATGTACTGACCTCTTAGAGACTTGGAATCTATGTTTCGCCTCAATATTGTTTGTGTATGTGTTAATACAGTTCGAGAGTGATTTCGAACTTGTATTTCCCTTACTACGAGTGAGACGTGGATTGGATAGTAGAGTATGCCCGCACCATAATTTTTATGTGGGGTGCTGTTAGAAGATATATAGATTATACGAGTGTTTAATATATATATCTAATTATGAAATTGAGAACTTCCTACTGTGGTTATGGTAAGTAAGAAATGAATAATGACTTCAATCTGGAAATACTTGTTTTGAAAAGTATAATATGACACTTGGAGAATTTATTGGCAAATAATGTTTAAATGAGAACTTTATGATCAAATGAAATTAACCTCTTAAACAGATGAATCTCCAGTTTAAGTCTTACAAGCAAACCAAGATAAGTTAAGTTAAACCGTTGGGAAGGTTAGTGCGATAGGTGTGCACATTAGAAGAGAGGCCAGAATTTCTCAAGGGAGTGTCGCACTAATATGTTGTTGCATTGGCTTGTAAACATTTTAAATACTTGCTAAACAAATTTTAAATCATTTTCACTATCGGGATCTTAACCGTTTTCCACTTTTCTTCTCTCTTGTATATATATTTGTATATATTACAGGTGCCCAGCCACAAGGGCGTCTTGCATAGGATCCTTTGGAAGGAACGCGCTGCAGCTTAGATGGGAGTTGCAGGCCTCTTGCTTAGACGACTTCATTTATTTGATTCCACTCCTAGCATATTCATTCAGTTCGGCATGTGCCTCCCATTCCATTATCTAGTTATTTTATTGGATATTGTGATTCATTTATTTCTAGTATTGTCACTTTGGGATTTATCACTGTCTGGATGTTTTACTTTAAGTTTTAAATGTTGGAATTTAGTTGTTGAATGTTTAAATTATTTGGATTATATGTTCCAGGGTAATTGTGGTGTGATTCTTTAATATTGAATTATGTAAAGATTTAAATCATTGGTTATAAATAGAATTTGGAAAGTAATGTCTAAAAATGGTTTTGACACTTAGCTTAATTAATTAGGGTGTTTAAATTGGAAAAGTTATTTTTACGACAGTGATGCTAAGAATGAACCAACTATTCACCTTGATTTTAATTTAACAAAGGAGTGATCCCCCGGTATTTAATTAGGTGGGGTGTCACAGAAGGGAAAGGAGATCGTTCATATAGTGAAATATAATTTACATGTGAACTCACCCCAATGGTTTTACAGAAATTTATTGGATCTTAACATAACATACATCGTCACGCCACAGGACCACACATTTGTAATCTAAAATAATTCACTATAAGGTTATCAAGCAAACTGCGATCGAAACTCAGATAATCAAAAGGCTCAGTTGCTTTCTTGGTTTAAGTGTATGCATTTTCTAAAATTCCATATTTGCTCAAACTTAATTACGAAGTTTGAACTTTAAAAAGAATGAGTTATTAGACTTTATAAAGGACCGTCTATCAGTGACATTAACCGTTATGAAATTCAAACCACACAGATGATTAATTCATCACGGTCAAAATTTAAATGTGACCTTGTAAATGTCACCGAAAATACTGAATCGTATGGACTTCTACAACTACTTGAATAAAGCTAAGAATTACTGACCTGAACAACTGTTTGCATCGGAATTTTATAGATTAATTTATCTGGTGCTCGTTAATTCTTTTCCATCACTTTCACTGCCACAATTGGGTTGGACAGGACTTCCCAAATAGAAAATTTCCTCAGAAAATTTTGGCATGCCACCAACAATAACATTTTCAATTGCTTTCGCTTTGAGATCATACCAAATAAGCCTTGGGCGATCGATGTGATAAAAGCACTTGCTCATAGCTCTTTGAATATGAAAAAGACCTGACAAGACAGAAAAAGATGTAATCATCTGGTATCAAATAATCAAATGATTGTGAAACATGAATTAACTTGGTCCATGATTCATGTATACCATAATCCTTCAGCCTTCTTAACACATACAATGTTAGGTAGAAGTGTGTTCAAAATATTGAAATTACTCATGTTTTATTGTGATTTTGATATAATTATCCTTCATCCTACTTGGTGAATGTCCTTTTCCTTCAGCAAACAACAATAACTTCTTTGTTTAGTGGTTCCATTTATCAAATCAAATAACACTATTCGATCATCATCTTTGCATCAAAATACCACTATATATTGTTCAAGTTTACCCATAAATATGAATTTTATCGATCATATACATTCATATTATGGGTAACATTTTTTATTAGTTCAAGTTTTACCTAAAGAAATTGGAAGAACTTAAAAATCTCAACTTATTCTTTTTTTAATCTTTAAGGGATATCATGGGGCCATTTTTGAGCTCACAGAGTATCCGGTCAAAGGCACGGCAGTTGAGAAGTAGGACAAGGACATTCACCAAGAAGCTCATGAGGTTACCCAAATTTACTTAATTACTAGAATTGAAGCAATAAATTAGAAAATTGGCCGCAAATTTATTAAAGAACCACTTTAAACTACTCATTAGCTTCAAAATCAGAATTTGATCTACACAGTGTGCTCATAAAACCAAGTGAAAATGTTGATCTATGTAGTAAAAATCATGTAGGAGTGTTAATTAACATGTTAAGAATCACCTATGTACTTTTTTCACAGTTCTTGCCTCTAAGTTGAAGTCGTAAAAAGGGGTTGCTGCAGTAAGCTTCATAGATAGAAACTGAAATACAAAATCATAGAACGAATTTTAGTCTTTCATTTAACATAATTTCTCTTCTCAAATGATTTAAGAATTATTCTAATTATGATTGACCTCCACTTGAGTTTTCAAGGACTGAACATAATTAATGATCTCGTCCAACATCATTACATCATCATGTAAGATCATACAAATTTTAATTTTAGTTGGGTTGATATGTCCTCCTATTTTAATTTCAACCACAACACCACATTAGACATCAATATAAAATTTCTAATTATGTTTTTTCATAATTAGATCATCTCACATCAAGTTACTTATATTTAGACCACAGGTATTATTCTACACAATGTTGTTCGTGCACTCCGTAACATGCATCAATTATGTTTTGAAGCCTTTCATTCTCATTGTTTCCAGCTTCATCATGTCCTTCACAATCAATAGGTTCTACTGTGGAACATGTTATGTTTGATGATAGTGTTTCACTATGCAAAACCCACGTAGTATATGTCATGTTTATACCATGCATTATCAAATGACCTTTGATATCTACCGCAGTGAAACACTTCTTATTTCGATGCTTAACACATGGACAAGGAAATGTCGAGAACTAATGGCCATTGTTTGCAATTTCAAAATTAAGAAAATATGCAACTCCATTTGTGTACACCTCACTTATTATATTCCTCTCATTCATCCATTCTTTGTTCAATGTTTGTGACATTCCGCAATACCAAAAAATCATGGTTTACACACAAGTAATTGTATGACCATATACAAAAAAATAATTATTGATACACACATAAGAAAAATCACAACTAGAACATGTAATTTTTTTAGATGGGGGTGAAATAAAATACATCGAACAATATTTTTACCATAAAATAAAAGATTTTGAATCTATTCATTCAAGATTTTTTTATGGATTTGATTAAAAGTATATTTTTTTTAATCTGATTGAAAGTGGGAGAGAGTTATCATTTTGTCCCTAACAATAGGATTGAATCAAGATTTATAAAACCCTTAATCATTTGTTTAGCAAGAACAGGTTATTAGGCTTTCTTATTTTAGCTGTATGATGGGTTAGGCCAATCATCGTAACAAAATATAAGTCAGTGAGGATTTTTTGGGGGAAAAAATAGAAATGATCCATCAATTACTAAAACTAGATAGCAGTCAAACAAAAATTTTTTGGGAAAAAAATAGAAACGATTTATCAATTACTCAAACCTTCTCATAATACCGATGTGGATTACGCCCAAAATTATCTCAACCCAAAATGTTTTGGGAGTTGGTCGAATTAATTTTTTCTCAAAACCAAAAGTATATAGGGATTAACACAATGAAAAATATATATCTAACATGATACTTTATTTGATGTTATATAATCAATCCAGAATTCGTGGAGCAAATAATGTTATAAACACCAAACCCTTCTCTAAAGCTCTCATTTGATACTTCATTTCAAACGAGGCAGAGATTGACGAAGTCCATACTTCATTTCAAATGAGGCAGCAACCATATAAATACAAAAGGTGTTTCAAACGAGGGCTTTAGATAATACTTTGAGACACCGATGTAATAAACAATTTCAATCTTTTGTTAGCAAGATAAATTAAAAACTTAAAACTAATTAATGAAATTATATGTACTATGTCACACTCCTACTAATATAGCGGTTTAATTTAGAGATTTCACACTGTTTTATTTTATTCCATAAATTTAATAAAAAAGGAGGAAACTAAGGTTAGTGTGAAATATCATACATCCTAAGCTATCA
The DNA here is from genome assembly GCA_949130495.1 of Sambucus nigra. Classification (NCBI taxonomy): domain Eukaryota; kingdom Viridiplantae; phylum Streptophyta; class Magnoliopsida; order Dipsacales; family Adoxaceae; genus Sambucus; species Sambucus nigra. The sequence continues at coordinate 71,261,001 of OX422207.1, forward strand.
AACCACTTTTGCATTTTTAAATTTTTATATACCTCCTTCTCTTATTTCCAGAGGCAAAGCTCATAAATTGGATATTTTACAAAATTAAATCCATGTGAACAACCATAACTACTATATGAAAATGAAATATTAGATTGTAAACAGAACAACCCTAATTTATTCATGTAGTAAAATAATAGATCCTTTAACCAATCCATAAAAAAATGAAGAGTGCGACTGTGTGATAATTGATCCAAATTAATTTCGCAAGTTTCCAAGTACCACTTATTTAATTAGTGTCCCTAAACATGCATCTAAGGTGCGTGTGTCAACCCTTAAATAAATAAAGCACTGTTCTAAAAAACCCGCCTAGGCTTGAGGCTTGGGAGAAATGCCCCGCCTTAAGATTTTGATGCCTTATGCTTGGTAAAACCCTTAAGGTGTACTTTTTCTCCAAAAACAATAATGCTTTAGTGAAACGATATCACCTTTTAAAGTTTTTTTTGCAAACCGGACCATTATTTCATCCAAAATAATCAAATACTATTTTTATTTGCAAATATTCAAACATATTTTTATGATATGTACAATTTTAGTATTTTAATAACCTTGTTATGGTTAAAAAATATTAAAATATATTAAAAAGACCTAAACGCCTTTTTACCCTAAGGCCCGCCTAGGCTTCTAAGGCTTAAGGCTTGGCCTCCACGCCTCGATCACGCCCCGCATTTTTTAGAACCTTGAAATAAAGCATGGCACACAAAAATATGCTGAGACACAGATTTCAGGAAAAAAAACCTTTCGGGTAAAACCTTTATTTCACTATGAATATATAAATCACAACTTACAATTACATAGAGAAATCTGCAATAGATCAATGCGCATCCAATCCACAAAGACACGCAGTCTTGAACTCAGCAAGAGAATACATGCAGCACACTCCAAGGACTCGCAGCCCAAACAACAAAGAAAGAACCGCAGCTCTCCTTAATGACACGCATCCATAACACTTTGTAGAGACTCCCTTAGCAATAACACACAGCCCTCGGTTGCAAAGATCTCCCCACAAAGATTGAACAATAGCAAAGCTTGTGTTCTAAGGTTCCAAAAGATTCACAAAAGTAATTGGGATTTTTGTGTGTGAATCAAAAAGATGTTTGGCACATCAAAAATCAAAATCTTGTTGTGTTTGAACTCTTAGAAACGTTTTCTCAAAGACTTCAAAAAATACTCCACCGAAATAAGTGTATTTATAGAAAATATAAGATGGTGGATAAAAAACTCATGGATCTGTTCGAATTTATCCCAGGCGGACCGTTCCGGTATGGAGGCGGATCCGTCCGACCTCGGATCGGTTCATTTTTCAAAAGGGCCTCTTCAGTTTGCCTGCGATCCGGGGTATTCTGGAGCAAAGCGGATCGTTCCGATAGGGAGGCGGACCGGACCGGAGGCGGATTGGTTCGTTTAAAATATGGGTGGACCGTTCCGGTATTCCAGAAAAATTAAAATCTTTTAAAAGCCTCTTTTAAAAGACTTCTTATTTTTATAAAAAAACATTTTATAAAAATTTCTCAATACTAAGTATGAAGCATAAGGAACTTAAAAACAAAACTTTACCAAGTTCATTCTCGCAGAGGTTATGATGTTGAAGACGCTTTGATATTCGGATCCGTTATTATTGATGCGATCTTGAATTTCTTCAACGGTGTAATGGCGTACAACATACAAATTGACAACGGACAAAAATGTTTTTACAAAAAACACAAAAAATATAAAGATATTCTCAATGTAAGAAGATACTATCAAAACCCTAAAATGAGCTTAATCAAAATTTCCAACTGAAATTCAACATTTTTCACATAGTATGCACAACCCATTATGATTATTAACATTTCTAAGCATTGAAAATAGGAAAATACAAAGCCGTAATATTAGAACATGTATATACAAGCATATATATGTGTATGTAAAGAAATGTGTAGTGTATGTGAGATGAGAGATTAAAGGCAAACCATTTTGTAGTTGAAATGAGGTATATCAAAGACCAAAAAAATGTAAATCAGAACATACTTTGGGCGATGAGATATATATCAGAACTTTTGGTTAAAGCTTATTGATATATATCAGAAAGTACTTTGAGCGATGAGATATAAGTAGATAACAATAGGTAAATCTACCTTCTGCCGATGTCTAGGCGATGACAGAACTAAGCTTCCGATGACACATCTAAGCTTCCGATGTCTGGGCGGTAACGAAGAAAGGCTTTGGGCAAATGAGACTTTTGGCGGTAACGAAGAAAGACTTTGGGCGTTGGGGAATTTTGAGTTTCGAGAAAAAATATTAAAAAATATTGAGTCAATTTCAGTAACACTTATATTAAATTACTAACGGTATTTTATTTGTGAGAAATAGTAATGGTATATTACTGTTAGTAATAAAAAATATAGTCTGTTACTTAAAGAGTGTTTTGGTGTAGTGTCTGGGCTCATCGCCAGGTGACACATGTCCGGTCCGTACAAGAGCAATACTGTATATATATATATACTAGGGTGTACCCATGCCAATGGCACGACAATACATTTATTCAAGTAATAAATGTTTACACGGGCCAATGGCTCGATGAAAAGTTGAGACATAATTTTCGGGTCTTTTTTTCACTATTTTCAGTCCGTTTAAGAGAATTCCTAAATAAGTATATAAATATGTTTAATATTTTCTATTGTCAATTTTTGACCCAATATTATTTTAGATAAAAGAAAAAATACTCATAATGTTTTCAAAATTGGCACAATAATTGTCGAAATTATTTTTTTAGGATTCACAAATCTCTAAAATATTGTCACTAATAAAAATGTGAAGATGATACCCAAAATAATATACAATACCTATTGTCCGTGTGCTTCACTCCTACAGAAATAATCATCAACAATTGATCAATATTCTCAAAATGCACCCAAGTTAAAATATCTTAATGTAAAAAGATTATTTAAGAAATTAGCGAATATTAATAAGAATATTCACACACATTATTAAGAATATTACTTTCTCGCGCATGTGTCCAAATAATTACTTTCTCGCACATGAGTCCAAATGTAAAAAGTATGAAAGTGTTGTTTGGGGGGAATCACCTGTGTACAACAACATTACATAATCCCTTTTTTTTTTAAATGGCATAGAAAATTCATTACTCAAGAGCTAGTTAGATATGTATAATGCCTACCAAATGAGAGATACTTCTAATCTTTGAAGATTCCCTTTATTTTAACGCACTATCTAATCTCATAGAGTAGCACTCTCCACAACGTTATAAAATTTTGACCACCTAGACATTCCTTTTCAGAGATAAAATATCTTCAAACTCGATTCCTTCTGACCTAATATTAAAAAATAAAAAAAATACCTTGAATAAAAAGTTACATCATTTTGCATTTCCAATGTAATAAATTTAAAAATACATTTTCCTACAAAAGTATTGCATCAAGTGAAAATAATACCCCTATGCAAATTGATATATATATGTGCCCCACTAAGACCTAAAAAATAGTAAACATATTTTCAATAATGAAATAATCCCCTGTGATACGGTCATTACATCAACACATGTAGAATAAATTTTGATAACATAATCTTTAGTCAAATCACAAAGATAAAATATATTTTAAAATCTCAAAGCCAGTTTGGTCATAAGTTTAACTTCGGAACACAATTAGAGTAATATGGAGAACCTAATATTTGGAAACAAAATATTAGAGAAAACCTTGTTGAATGACCAAATTTGAGAGATCAATAGAAAGAGTTTTGATAAAAAAAAATCAATATAAAGATATATACAAATGTTATAGGGAATATTGAATGGGGATCATGATCAGTGAAAATGTCTCTTGTGGGCATTCAAACAGAGAACAAAAAACAGTAAACTTGTCCAAATATACGTGTTCAGTCCAAGAAAAATAGCTATGCAAAACTACTTGTACAATACAGCAACAATACACTAATATAACTCTGAATATAACACATGCAAGACAACAAACAATTTTACTTTAAAATAGATAACAAATGTCAGATCTACACAAATAATTTTTTGTTCAAGAAAGATTATTTTGCAGAAACTAATCTACAAATTATCTTGTAGAAAATATATTTTTCAAGAAATTAAACTTTTTAAAGTGTACAGAACCGACTCTAAACTATAATAGTATTACTTAACAGTTTTAATCAATAACAACAAATAACACACAAAGTTAACTTCAAAAAATATCTAACCCGTAACAATATAAACCAGGTACACAATATAGGTATATAAAACCAAAGATAAACCGTAAAAATAAAAAATATCTCCAACAAACAGGGTTATGAAGCCAAATCTAGCCAACTCAGTATACGAAACCAAATCCATGGGCACCGACAACTCATTCATATTTTGCCACTCCTCCTTCTTCCCCATCATCACATTCATCAGCTTAAAAAGCGTTGGCAGCCCTTTCCTGTGTGCATGAGAGAGGGAATCAAATCAACAAAGCTTAAATCTGAATAAAAGTAGAGAGGATGAGGATTAGATATACACACAAAAAACATTAGTCAAAACCAAAAAAAAATGATCCATAATTACATCTTTAACCCCGTAGATTCTCAGCTACAATCAAAACAACAAAACATAGTTAATGATGAAATCCAGCTGCAAAAGTGATCGTATCTGCAAAAGTGAAATCTAGCGATGGGGCGGATCGAGCGATGGATGGAGATTCAGGATACGGGGCGGATCTAGGAGTTCGGATCTTTGCTTCCATTTTTTTCAAATCACGGATGAATGAACATAAAACTCCTGTAGTTGAAAGCCTTGGGTGAAGCTTGATGCTAATGTGTGTGAGACAGAGAGATAGAGAGAGAAAAAAGACTTGGGGAGAAAGATTATCTACCCACCCACCAAGAGAGACGAGAGAGTTACTTTGAGAGATATTAGATCTGAGAAACTGAAAATGTGAATGCCCGAGATCTGAAAATGTGAACCCATCAACACTCATAATGTGACAACGTCACAGAGAATTTTACTGGTTTCAGCAGTGGATTTGAGATTTTAAGGCACCGGATAATGTCAGCGTTGGATGAGAGATTTTAAGGCACCGGAGATAGTGTCAGCGGTGGATGTGAGATTTTAAGGCACCGGATAAAATGTCAGCGGTGAATGTGAGATGATGCAAGCGAAGGATGCCAGACAAAATTCTCGATTCATATCTGCAAAAAAAAACTAACAATGAGTGTTCAAGCAATGAGTGTTTCATTTTTTTTGGTAAATGGTGAGTGTTTGAGTTTGAGAGAGAGGCGTTGGGATAGTGAGAGGTAAATGGTATATGGACGGAGGTTCAAAATAAATTGAACTATTACTATTCCAAAGAGAGGGATCATCTTCTTCTTGAGCCTTGTGCAGACTGTACTTTTCGTATAGAGGTAGACGACTAATGTCTCTAGGTTTAATAATTGTACTTTTCTCTGATGGGGAGGTGATTCTAACGTGTCATAGTTATACACCCATTTTTTAAAGAAGCTTCTTGACAATCTTAAAAGAAGATTTGGCATCATTTTCAATCGTAGGATACGAAGTCTATTCAAAGAGATAGATACACAATATGTTTATATAGGTTTTGTACAAATGTGGCAAAAGTCGTATGATGTGGGTATATGTTGTGGCAAAAGTTGTATGATATAGATAGATACAAAATTTGTTTATATAGATTTTGTATGATGTGGTTATATGATGTGGCAAAACTCCCTCCTGCTTTATTATATATATATATATATATATATATATATATATAAAGTAATGCTCTTGTGCTCATCGATCCGTATTTTAAGATTACGGATTGGACACGTGTCACCTGACAGTGAGCACCATAAGAGAGAGAGTGTGCCTATAATTTAGCCGGTAATTTTTAGGCTCACCAGCAGGTGACACGTGTTCGGTCCGCACTCTTAAAATGCGAACTGATCAACACAACAGCATTGCTCTTGTGCGAGTTACTCCGCGTTTTAAGAGTGCAGACCGGAGATGTGTCATCTGGCGGTGAGCCCAAAAAAGAGAGAGTGAGTGCCTATAATTTAGTCAATAATTTCTACATATCCACTCCGCATTCTTAAAATGCGGATTAATTCGTATATATATATATATATACACACACACACACACACACACACACACACAGAGAGGCTCCTGTGCACAGTAAAGTTTGCACACTAAATTTGCACATCATTTTTTTAAAATAGTAAAAAAAATATTTTTGATCTGATTTTTTTAACATGGGTTCCTTGAAATGTTTATATATCACACAAAATAATCTACTAAAAAAACCTTGTTTTCTATTTTAAAAAATCAGTCAAACTTTCACAGCTTTTAAGCACTTTAAAAATTGGGAAAGTTAGACCGATTTTTTTAAAATAGCAAAATCCTTTTCTTTACCTGATATTTTTACATGGGTTCCTTGAAATGTTTAAATATCACACAAAAAAATCAAGTCAAACATATTTATTTTTCTATTTAAAAAAAAAATTTGCAAACTTAATGTGTAAACTTTACTGTGCACATGAACCTGCCCCTATATATACAACATCTGAGTAATTAATTCCATTTTTTCTCAATTTTCTTACATTGAAAATTTGTTAATTACTCATATATTGACTGTATATATATATTTCCATTTTTCTCAATTTACTTACTTTGAAAATTCGTTAACTACTCACTTGTTGACTATATACATATATATATACAGGCATGCTCTCCAACATACCTTTTAGCAACATACCCATGAACATACCTACTTTTAAACAGTAGTCAAAAAATATATTTTTCAACCAAATTTACCATGCATGCTCTACATCGTAAGGAGATCATCCAAAAAAAATCATCAAAAATTCAACCCGAAATTGGGTGAAATGAAAAGTGGGTATATATGTGCATTTTTTACCGTTCAAATTTTTTTCATCATCTCACCCACTTTACGGCTGAATTTTTTGATGATTTTTTTCGTAAACGATATCCTTGATATATAGATCATGCATACCAAATTTGGTTGAAAAATATATATTTTTACTATTTTTTAAATGGGTATGTTTATAGGTATGTTAAGTGAGGTATGTTGGAGATGGAGACTCTCTCTCTCTCTCTCTCTCTCTCTATATATATATATATATATATATATATATATATATATATATATATATATACATAGTGCGGATTAATCCGCATTTTAAGAATGCGGACCGGACACGTAGAATTTATTGACTGAATTATAGGCACTCACTCTCTCTTTTTTGGGCTCACCGCCAGATAATACATTTTAATAATGCGGACTGGACATTTGTCGTCTAGAGGTGAACCTAAAATTATCATCTACATTATAGGTGTTCTCTTTCTTTTCTGGATCACCATCAGGAGACACATGTCCAGTCGGCACTGTTAAAATGCGAGGAAGACGGCATAAGAGAAATATCGCTCACGCGCGCGCGCATGTGTGTGTGTGTGTGTGTGTGTGTGTGTGTGTATATATATATATATATATATATATATATATATATATATATATATAGAGAGAGAGAGAGAGAGAGTACTGCTCTTGTGCGGATTATCCCGCATTTTAAAAGTGCTTATAAATAAGGTATTTTGAGCATTTTTTGTGGATTTTTTAAAAAGCGCTACAAAATATATTTTGACCTAATTTTTTGAACATGAGTTTATTGGAAGGTTAATATCAAGAGAAAAAGAAAAAAATTGGAAAAAAAAGTTTTTTAGTGCCTAAAATTAGGTGTGACGTATGGATGATGTATAGAGCATGATGTAGGTGAGCCTTCTCCTATAGTAAAATTTATTTAAAATAATTTCAATAATATAAATAAATAATAATTGATAGCATTTGTAAATATATTGTGCTTAATATTTGATGTTGATTATTCAATTATTTAGATGAACTCAGCAATTGTTGACACAAAAATCACTAAAAACATTAATATGAAAAATAATCACATAGAAATCAAAAGTCATATATATATATATATGAATTATTAAAATTTAAATGAATAATGGTAAGGAAAATAAATTTTACTAAAAATACTTGTTTAATGTATGTAAAACAAAACTGTCAAAAGTGTTACAAGTTAGCATATCAATGATATCACTATCGAAACAGTATAATAGATTTTGACGTATACATACGAATCACCAAAAGCAAATCAACAATTATGATAACATAAAGAAAATTTCAGAGTTACTTATAATGAATAAAAAGAATTAACCTAAGGGAGGTGCAGGGTTAGGATGATTATTGCCAAAAATAATATCTTAAAAAAATTGACAATAGATAAATATTATGACCCATGTACATATTGGAACCCTAATGGAGTTGATTGTACATGAATGAAACTTGTATAGATGTTTCCCCTAGCATCACTTTAAAGGATTCATAAAGATATGTATGTATCGCACTACATACGACTATTATTTACACTACAAAAGTTAAAGAAAGAATTAGAAAAGTTTAAAAATGGAATGTGAGTTAGAATAGATATAAACAGTCTATGTACAAAAATAAAATTACGATAGAAGCCATTAGTGAACTTTAAAAGTGCCATTACAATAGAAGCTATAGTTAACCATGGTGTTCCCCTCAAACCCAAGAAAGTAGCTTTGGTACTGCTCAGTATCACTCATGGTATGAAATATAGGATTTAGAAAACATATCAGGTGCGTAACTACGTAATAGAACTGGAAGAATAGGGCAACTGTCATGTGGCAATACGTAACAGACGTTAGAGGATCAAATCCTATTACATAACAGAAATGCGTAGTTGTAGTGATTGATGTTTAAAAAACGAACATAAAGTAATGTCATGATGAGTTAATGTCTAAATACGACATATCATGTCTTGTCATGTCAATTCAAAATGCAAATCAAAAACAAGAATTTCCACCCCTAATAACAATCTCTTAAAGCATATTACAAGTATTGGATATTTAAATTTAAAAATGAATATAAAAATAAAGAGCACGTACTTTCCTGTATCGAAAAACCACTAACCATGGTCCTCATCATCTTTGTAGCGTCCCGAGAGTCTCACAAACTGAGCGCCATAAACCAATTGCCCAATAATCCCCGCAACATGAGGAAGATGAGCCTCTCATTGTATAGATTCCATCCCTACAAATTTTTCATGGAATATGATATACACATGGAATATGAACCCGATCGGCGCTATATCAAGATCATAGGGCGATTGGATTCTTTGAGATCATTAAAATTAAGAAAGTAAGTGACACACCCCAACCCAGTTACTTATAATTAAGTTTGAAAGTCAAAGTGAGTCAAATCATAATTACCTTAATCAAATCATAATCATGAGTATCCTTTTTCAATATCGGCATGAAGTCATAACACTAAAAACTTTTCACATATTTTAAAGTGATTATGCTTATTCAAACATGATTCAAGGATAAGTAGGATTAAATTACCCCTTTTTCATTTGACCAAAATTATGGTTTTATGCATCCTTTGATAACCCAACCCGACCTCCTAGATTTGGCAGTGACATCGTGTTACCTGAAACACAAAACCATAGTAACCGTGAGCAAAATAGCCCAGTGAATGCATCAGTACTATACTAGATCATAAATTTAAATGCAATAAGTCATATCTATGCAACAATATAAAACATCTCACCATATCTTGGTTGTTAATAAGCAATAACATATCTTGGTTATAATAAGCCATAACATCTCTTGGTTGTTGATAACCATAACATCTCTTGGCTATAATAAGCCATAACATCTCTTGGCTATAATAAGCGATAAAATCTCTTGGCTATAATCAGCCATAACATCTCTTGGCTATAATAAGCCATAACATCTCTTGGCTATTGATAAGCCATAACATCTCTTGGCTATAATGAGCCATAACATCTCTTGGCTATAATAAGCCATAACATCTCTTGGATGTTGATAAGCCATAACATATCTTGGTTATAATAAGCCATAACATATCTTGTCTATAATAAGCCATAACATCTCTTGGCTGTAATAAGCCATAACATCTCTTCAATACACATACATATTATATCCAAAATCAACTCAATAATTATACATATCATATCCATATTCAACTCACTAACAACACATATCATACGTAAATTCAACTTAGTAGGTATAACATATCATATTCAAGTCTGTAACCACACACATCATATCCATATTCAACTCAGTGACTGCACATATCATATCCATATCCAACTCAGTAAGTATCACATATCATATCTATAGTCAAATCAGTAAGTGCCACATATAATATATATATTCAACTCAATAACCATATCCATATTCAAGTCAAAAACCACACACATCATATCCATATTTAACTCAGTGACTGCACATATCATATCCATACCCAACTCAGTAAGTATCACATATCATATCTATAGTCAACTTAGTAAGTGCCACATATCATATATATATATATATATATATATATATATATATATATATATATATATATATATATACACACTAGGGTGTACCCGTGCCGATGGCACGGTGATAAAATTGCTCTCGGTGATTTTTTTGTTATGGCACACTCGGACTTAGGTATGGTATTTTACATTTTAAGAAAAACTTGAAAATAATAATTAAATTTCATCTTATTTAATAACGACATTACACACATTTTGAGGGATCTATCCTTTACATCTCGATATGGAATCTTTCTCGACGCATTTAATGCTTCCCATTAAGCAAATACTCTATAATGACTTTGAAGCCAACAGTGAGAACTTTAGAGCCCCCATACCTTTCATTTGTCTACTCCGATCACTTTGCCTCTTAGATAGGAACACCAATAACTCGTATGGCTATGAGAAAAATAAGAGGAATGATGCATGACCTATTGAGAAAATAATAATAAATTTTGATCAACATCTCAAAATATTGTAAAAAAAAAACATGTACCAATAGTAACACGATGGATTTTTACATTCAAAATTATAATTTAGAACATTTTTAATGTTAATAATGACAAATGTAAAGTCAAGAAAAATTAGATAACAAAAATCGTAATGGTAAGGTTCAACCTTGACCCTATTTTTTATTTAAGATTTGACCATTTTATTTATTTCAACCATCACAAAATGTCATTTCAATTGGTGTGGAACGCACAGTAAAATTGGTTGTGGAGATGTATCCTACTATTATCAAAGAAGTACAAAAACTGATTCTCAAGACCTAACTCCAGCTTTACATTTTTTGTTGTGCAAAAGAATCAATTAGTATATTTCCCATTACACATACAACACAAAGAAAAGTGAACTTGGGTATGAGCCCCCAAAAAAGAAGGGACATGACAAAAAAATCCCTCAAACATTTTTTAATACACATTTAATCCTAATCTTTTTATTTTTTTCTAAAAATTCCTTCACCATGTAATAACCCGTAATGTGTGCCGATGGCGCAAACCTTTCAAAATGAGAGAATATTTATTAAGTGTTTGAAAAACTTTCTGAAACAAAATAAAAAAAAATTGAACTAAATTTGTGTTACAAAATATTTGAGGAACTTCTTATTAATAAATCAAAAAAATATTGCCATTCAAAGTGAAATAATTACAAATCAATCCTCTAATTTACTTTATTTATAGTCTTAACTATGGAAGAAAAGAATACGAACAGAAAATACAAAAATTAGGTAACATTTTTATATACCATTCATGATGTGGGACTTTAAACACATTGTTAAATTAGTTGAATTCTTATAAAAGACTTTATACATTTTTTCTTGGGCCCCGTGTAAATGCCTTGGGCAGTTGGCATATCTTCTCATTGGACCCCTTGCGCCCTGGCTTGGTCAGGAAAGCATAGACCTTCTCGGGCCCCGCGCCTTCTATTTAACTATCCCATAGAAAGTAAACTGGTCAAATATTTTAGCACTTTATTTTAACATAAATTCAATTTACATTTTCCTTATGGAACTTCTTTTAACAACTCTTAATATAAAACTTTTGTTAACGATCAATTTTTTCTTTAATAACTGTCTTAAAACAATTTATTGATTCGGTCCAATTTTTTAAACCGATTTTCAGATTATTAAAATCTTCTACTTATTAAAAATATTAATCTTATGTTCATTAAATAAAATCAAAAAATAATTTTCTTTACTATTTAATCTTGTGCAAAAAAATTTAGTATCTTTCTTTGGACATCTCTCTCTCTCTCTCTGTGTGACTGATATGACTAATATGACAGTTAATGCAATTCCTTAATGGCAACAAATGCAAGTCCTTAAACTCACCCAATATATATTCAAATAACATCCCAAACTTCACACACCACAAAAAAACTTGATGTTTCAATTAGGTGAAAGTAATACATATTAAAATCTATTAATTTTTGGCCAATGCTGCCAACCCTTTCTTCATGTCAATCTTTTCACACAAATGGAATATCAAAGTTTTGAGAGAACATGGACACATATATCCAAAATACATCTAATTACATTGTATGCATCAGACCCAAACACTAATTATCATCCAACTAAGAGAGACGTTCTTAGCACTCATAGAAAATGCCTAAAACCCCATGTTTGATCAAACTTATTTTATCGGATATGTTCGTATTCTCATCTTACCGATCAAGTCCACACCCAACAGACAAACAAGTCGCAGAATCATTTAAACTTGTTCTAATAGGTCTATTAACACCTGACAAAATGATAAGAAAGTGGAAAAATAACAATACCAGAGTTATGAGTGAGAGAGAGAGAGAGAGAGAGAGAGAGAGAGAGAGAGAGAGAGAGAGAGAGAGAGAGAGGTTGAAAACTCAGTAATTTAAGAGAAAAGTAGGAAACGCCTATGAATTATATAATCTGATAAACTCACTGATTTCATGTTCCATGAAAGGGGGAAAAAATAGAGAGATATCAAATAAAAATATCAAAGCAACAAAGATCCGTTATTTAAAGTAGGAGATGAGATTTTGTAGATCATCAAACAGTGATAATAAACACCCAAAGAAATCAGCAAACATGCACCAAGTCAAGTGATATGAAACAATCTACGAAGTTTCATATTCTAAGTGAGATGGAAAAATAAATAAACACCCTAAATCAAATTATTCAACCCAAATCTCATATTATTCAACCCAAGAAAAGTAACACCCTAAATCAAAGTATTCAACCCAAAAGCCAGACAAACCTATAACTTAAACTACCATACTCCCATAACTCAAACACCTAAATCAATAAAGCTCCGAACACAAAGGATTTCCTTAGATTGGAGGGACCAGTGTTAGTTAACCCAGGCACAAAAAAAATTTCCATTGTATAATATATAATGATACATAAAAAAATAAAATGATTAATAAAAAAGGTCCATTGTACTTATAGCAAATAAACACTGTAAGTAGACAGGGAAAGAGAAAGTAGGAGAACATGGATCTAAAAATTATTTTAAGAGAGTTCAACTAAACACGTGTGGACACGTTCAGATCTCTATGTGCCTGCAAGGCAAACACATATGAAGACATCAAAATACACCATAAATCCGAAGAAAAGAAGTCAAAAACCAAAGAAATATATCACATGCATATTTCCCAAATATATAGACTAAAAGTTCCATACATGTGAAGAAAAATAGCAGTGGACAACCAACTGAACCAAAAGTAGCATCGTAACTTCACCGAACTAAAAAAATAGCTTATTAGATACCATCAAAAACCTCTTGCCGGATAGATTCGTCCAGCCAACTCCCCAAGATTGAAGATTAGCATTAAATCAAGATAATTTCAAATTTCAAAATATAAAACAATCGTCAGGAAAAAAAGGAATAAAGGGTGAATGATATATGTATCAGAAAAAAAGGAATAAATAAGAAAAAAAAAGTAAAACAGAACAGGTGTTTATTTAACAAAATCAGAATATGTGTTTAACCGAGGATATAAAATGTTATCTAACAAATTAGGTATTTTTTTTAAACTGTGGTTGAAAAATGAGAACGGGAGTTATCTAACAAATCAGAACAGGTAAGTTCGTAACCAGTTTCATGTTAAAAAATACCTAATTTGTCTCAAGTTGAACATGTAGAGGAGAGGATGTTCGTAACCAGTTTCTATATCACTTCGCTCAACCTGAACAACTGAAAAAAAACTCAAAAAAGATCAGTAGATAACATTAAGTAGGGAGTTGAGCGGGGAATAGGTAGAGAAGGGGGGAGTTGAACGGCGGAGAGCGATGAGTCTTTTTAGAGAGAGAGAGAGAGTTGAGGCTTTTTTTATTTGAGAGAGAGTGTGTGTTGGGGAAAGGAAGGGACAATTGGGGTTTCTTTTCATTTTCTGCATCTTTTCATTTAATGGGAGAAACTGCAAGGCTGCGAGTGAGAGGAGTGATTAATGGGAAGATCACATGGCTCGAGGCCTTAGGGGATGGTATTAAGCGTGGTGGGTTAGTAAAAGAGCACATGGCTCGAGGTATGAGGGTATGCCTCGATTTTCAAACCCAACACCTGGTTCATTCTGGACCCTTGGATCTAAATCTATCAGATTTAATCTGAACCATCAGTTGATAAAGACCAAACTCATGAGATTTAATCTCAACCGTTAGTTGGGGGAGACCAAAAAACCCTCCTCCTTTATTATATATATATTCAACTCAATAACCATATCCATATTCAAGTCAATAACCACACACATTATATCCATATTCAACTCAGTGACTGCACATATCATATCCATATCCAACTCAGTAAGTATCACATATCATATCTATAGTCAACTCAGTAAGTGCCACATATCACATATATATATATATATATATATTCAACTCAATAACCATATCCATATTCAAGTCAATAACCACACACATCATATCCATATTTAACTTTGTGACTGCACATATCATATCTATAGTCAACTCAGTAAGTGCCACATATCATATATATATATATTCAACTCAATAACTACAACCTCTAATATTTATACTCAACTCGTCAAGTACAACATATAATATCCATAATCAACTCAATAAGTACCACATCTCATATTTATAATCAACTCGGTAAATACAACATATATTATCCATAATCATTTCAATAAGTACAACATCTCGTTTTTATAATTGACTCATAAAGTACCACATATGATATCCATAATCATCTCAATGAGTACAATATCTCATATTTATACTCAACCCAACAAGTACAACATATAATATCCATAATCACGTATAAATACATCTTACTAGTGAGTACACTCACCTTGGCCACTTCATGTGTTTTTCCCTTGCCTTTGTCTGGCACTTATTCAACCAGTTCTTCTCCCCTGTCACATATAAAGTTTCATCATAATGATATTAACAATCCAAATAATAACTTAACCTTAACTGAATTCATAAGCATTATATCATCCCATTCTAATCATTTATCATAAATGAAGTCTCGTTCAATTTGATGTTAAAATATATAACATATCCAATCCATAGTCGAAACATACTTTAATTTCTTCTTGGTAATCCGATTCTTATCATATTAGGTTCCGAATATAAAATACAACACATCTTTTCAAGTTTTCTAGAGCAAGATGTGTCCATTTCTTTATTACAAAGCAAATCTTCCCTATAGGCTCCTTTATTGTTTAGTCAACTTCCAGGAATTTTCATAATTTTTCTACATCATAACTTCCTATGATATTTCACCCAACATCTTTAAACATATCTAAAAATACAAAATTAAAATTTAATAATTTTTAAGGTTCATTTGCTATGTCAACCAAAACATCGAACACCTGGTGCGCATACTTACACCTTTGGGGCAGATTTGATATATGAACTTCAAACTATCACCAAAGATTCATTTCTTGGTATTTTAACATAATATTCGGATATGTTATACACATATGAGGATTTTTTTCATACCTAACTGGAATTATTCAATTCCAATAATTATACAAAAAGGTATAGGAGTTTAACTACACATGGTTTCCAATCGAATCAATATACATGATTTATACGTTCAACCTTGCTTAAACCTGCATCTATCCATACGTATACCTCAAAACACGGAAGTTTAGTAAACAAATGATTGTTTATATCATTTTAAATCAATAATTCCAACAATATACATGATTTAAAAGTAGAATTACCTTAGGGATGTTTTTGTAATTTCCTATGGATTTTTCTCCCATTTTTCCTCGCCTTTCTCTTCTTAAACTTATCGTTTCTCTCTCTTCAGTCCAAACTCTCTAATGGATGAGTTTGGCTGAAGAAAAATGTTATTTCAGGGGGCTTAAGTCGGACAAGCTCCCCCCCCCCCCCCCCCCCTTCCAACCAATGAAATCCATCCACTTGTTATACATATAAGACAAAATACCACTTAACGAATGGACAATTTTGCCCCTGCTTCGTAATTCCAGTATAACTTCTTGCTCGAACCTCCGTTTTACAAACCGTTTGTTGTGTTGCAAACTTAACTCATATATATGCAACTATCTAGTTTTCTTCTCAAGTCAATTATTATATTATAGTGGCCAAAACTAGTCCCGAACTCGAACATTCTTACCGAAGACTTCACAAATTTGGGTTTGTGACTAATTCAATATTTCATCACTTATGAAAGTAGAATTAGACTAAATACATTAAATAAACAATATATATATATATATATTCTAATAACACATTATCCCCATACCATACTGTAAGCATGATTTAAACATGCTTTATCATAATCATATTCGGGTCATCACATTAAGCAAAAGAAAGGACGGAACAAAAAATAGTTTAATTATTAGAAATCTATTAAAAAGATTACAACAAACACTTGTAATCCATGAAATTGATTGAAATCACAAACAACGTCTGAATAATGGCTGAACAAAGGAATGAACAACGTTTCCCAACTTAAAATCTAATTCTTCAAACCCGACTGAAAATCCAACTCTGCAAACCCTAATAGAAATCCGACTCTTCAAACCCAACTCGTAATCGATCTCAAAACCCCACTCAAATTGATTTCAAAACCTATCTCAATTTGATTACAAACCAACCCAATTCAATTTCAATTCGATTTTCAAACATAACTCAAATTGTTTTAAAAACCTAAATCCATCGATTTCACACTATATATATATATATATATCAGTATTCCTTCCAACACTTTCAATAAAATCTTAAAACGAAATGAAAAATGAAGCTAATATGGAGTTGTTTACCTTAGGGTCGGCGGTATGGACTTGGTTAGCAGTCGATGGTAATGAAGATAGATGTTGTTGAAAATGGCTTGATGTTGATGAAGAAAATGGACTTGAAAGAGAGAGAGAGAGAGAGAGAGAGAGAGAGAGTGAGAGAGGCGACATATGAGTGAGAGCGGGAGATATGTGAAAATGAGAGAGAGGAACGAGCGGGAGACCAAAAGTTAGATTACAATTTTTTGCATATTATATATTTTAGTTAAGTGTGCTCAATTCTGGTACACTTTTAAACAATGCCAAATTTTGGCATTATTTTAAAGTGTGCCAGATTGTCATTAAACCGTGCTAGAATTTGGCACAGTTTTAAAATGTGCTAGATTTTTAATATCAAGGTGTGACAAATTGTTATTTTTTGTGTAGTGAATTACCCATACTTTAATGTAATAAACTCAATTGTCTAAGAATGTGGCCAATAAATACTATTCATGACCCTATAATGCATAATAGATGTTTATGCCTTATGTGTGACACTTGTGAGTTTGAAATAAACGGGAGTTGACATTTAAATATAGGTAGGGGCTTTGTAAATTTAGGACATATTGTAATATGTATTCTGGAAGTAGGACAAAAAACATTTCATTTATAATTTTAGTCCCTATTTTTTAATAAATCCGTTGGCGCGGACCTATATTCATAAATTATCAACCAATCGCAGCGTGCCACGTCAGTTGATAATTCAAAAATAGGGAGTAAAAATGGGAAAATAATGTTTGTTGTCCTATATTCATAATCAATATTATTTTAAGTCCTAAAACTGAATAGTCTAATGTAGGTATTACCTTTTAATAATTAATTATCGATATATTCATTCCATACAATTGAGAAAATGTCACAATTCATTGTTTGGGACGTATTGGGATTCGAATAATATCACACTTAGATGAGGGGTGAGGTGTAATTTGCATGTGAGTGACGAAGGGGGGGATACTTATTGTGCATTGATTGTATTATTGCATCAGAAATTAACTAAGTTAATTCTTGCACACCTCGGGCTCTCACCCAAATTTAAATATTTTTTCCCAAGTGCCCCTAGATAGGGATAGTCGGATTGTGCTATATCATCCCTGCAGTCTCACTTGTGCTTCAGTTTTCAGACTCTTCAATTCTAGTGTAAGTGCTTATTTTTTCGTACTATTTATTTATTTATTTGGGAACATTTGTAAGGACATAGGCACAAGACTTTTATTTTATGTCGGTTGAGACTTTTATTACTCTGGTTTGTTACTTATTTTAGTGGGTGGTAGTTTGAATCTATTTATTTATTTATTGTGAATGTGTTCGTGACATTTTGAACTTGGGCCTCAAATAATAATTATTTTAAATTTGCATTTGTGCTAAGGATGGTATTAATTGGCAAGCAAGACCTATCTTCAGCGTATCCTGCCTGGCCAGTCTTTACATGAGAAAATAGGGGTTGTTATAGTTTGTATCATAGCATGGTTCTAGTGTCCTTATGATTTGTGTTTGCTCTCATTACGTTATGTGTTGCGCTCTTTGATATATATAAAGCCTAAGCATAGGACTCATTATATTCTTACGATTGATACTAATTCGAACCTTGTTTGCTTTCGGATGGAAAACGGACGTAGGTTTAGACTGAGGCGAGTAGTTTCACCGGTTGAGGGGGAGGAGGCTCATCTGGAGCCACCACAGGCCCCATAATTGATCACCCGCACTGAGAAATCCATTATTGTGTCACATGTGATATCTAAAGCGATGGCAGCCATGCTTCACCATTTTCCACCACCACATGAACCTTGGTAGCCACCACCACAACAAGTGGCTATACTAGCACAAGCACTAAGTTACATGTGGGACCGAGCGAGGGAGGCCTTTGTTAAGGGCCAACCTCCAGAGTTTGCAGGAGGATTTGATATATTGGTTGCAAGTCGATAGAAAAAGGACATTTAAAGGAACTTGCGAATGGTTGAATGCACTCCAGTTTCAAAAGAAGATGTCAACTTCATTGAGGTTGATGGGGTCCGCTCTTCAACAGTGGGAGGCAGTTACGACTGTTAAGGAGAGGGGAAACCTCACTTTTGGTCAGTTCTGGGAGAGATTTGAGGGAAAATACTTACCACTAGCCATGAAGTTCGAGATGAGGACCAGATTCAAAGAGCCTAACCAGGAGGGGTGTACTATCTCCGAGTATGAGGAGGAATTCACTGCCCTCTCATACTTTTCCAGGGAGGATGTTCATATGGAGCAGATTCGGATGGATAGATATATTGTAGGGTCGGCATGGCATATCATGTAGGCTCTTCTAGGGAATCCAGCCTTCACAACTTATAACCAGTTTGTTAATGCTGCACTTCTCCACTGTCAGGATCACATGGCTTTTCAAAAAAATAAGGGGGAGAAACGTCACGGAGGAGAGTCATCTAGCCAACAGGGCAATGTGAGTGGAAGAGGTGGATCTGGGGCCAGAAGCACAGGGGCATCCCATCCGTTGATTAGCAGGGTCAGGCAAGATAGGGCCATCAGGGCCAAGGATAGTAGGGTCGAAGGCTGAAGGGGGTCCATTTTAGGTAAATTTCTATACTTTTTGTGAGTGGGGCCACACTTCCAGGAATTTCACGCGAGGGGACCAGGCATCCCAGGGACCGGAAGATTTTAGAGGACATCATGCTCCTTAGGGGAAGCGCCCACCGATTTAGGCTCAAGGAGTCCCTGTACTAACCGCTTCAGAACCCGCCGCCCGACCTCAAAGGCAATAGCCATTGTAGTATGGGCGAATCTATCATGTCGCGGTAGCAGATGTGCCAACACCTCCAGTCGAGGGTATGTTTCCTATTTTTTGTCATGTTGGTCGCATTATATTTTATATGGGTGCATCGCATTCTTTTGTTAGAATGGGGTTTTCACAGGAGACATGTATGGTAGATTTTTCTCCATATATTGTTTTACACATAGACTCGTTAGTGGGTAGAGGGGAACCCATACGGTCAGTGTGATGGGGCATTGGTATTGAGATAGGTCGACTTACTTTTGTCGCTGATTTACTAGTACTTAACATGCAGGAGTATGACGTCATTTTGGGTATAGACTAACTAGCCACTTATAGAGCATGTGTGGATTGCTATAGGAGGATCACCGTCTTTGCCATTCCAGGGCTAGAGATGTATATAGTTGCGATGCCGAACCCCAAGGGTGCGATGAGCACGCATTTGTATTACATTAAGGAGGATAGTTTTTCGAAAGTTTTGGTGACTCTAGATTCCACCCTGATGGTGTGAGATTTTTCTGACATTTTGGGGGAAATTTCGGGGTTACCACCCAATCGGGAGATCGAATTTGTGATCGACTTAATTTCGTTCATGAGACCTATTGTCCGTATTACGTATCAAATGCCTCCATCGTAGATGAGGGAGCTACGAGAATAAATTGAGCAGCTATTAGGGTAGGGGTTTATCAGGAGGAGTACTTATCCCTGGGGTGCTCCGGTGTTTTTCATCAAGAAGAGGGACGAATCTTTACGGCTTTGTGTCAACTACCGGGAGTTTAACAAAGTCACTATTCGAAATAAATACCCATTACCACGTAAAGATTATTTGCTTGACTAGTTGAGGGATGCTACTTATTTTTTGAAGATTGATTCGAGGTCGGGGTACCACCAGTTGAGAGTCCGAGAGCAAAACATCTCAAAGACAACCTTTCTTACTTGATATGGGCCGTACGAGTTTTTGGTGATGCCATTCGGGCTAAGAAATGCACCAGCAGTATTCATGGATTTGATGAACCGAGTGCTCAAGGACTTTTTGGACATATTTGTTATCATATTTAGAGACGATATTTTGATTTATTCTCGGACTGTAGAGGAGCAAGAAAAGCATCTACAGGTGGTCTTACAAACGCTTCGGGATCATCAGTTATATGCAAAGTTCGAGAAGTGCTGGTTTTGGTTGAAAGAGGTATAATTCTTGGGCCACGTTGTATCCGAGCAGTAGATATCCGTGGACCCAAGGAAAGTTTCTATCGTGATAGAGTGGGGACAGCCCACTACACCCACCGAGGTGCGCATCTTCTTAGGATTGTTCGGGTACTACCATCTATTCATTCAGGGGTTCTCCAAGATTGTCAGGTCCTTAATGAATTTGATGAGGAATGGGGTACAATTTGTTTGGGGTGAGATGTGCCAGCAGGCATTTGAAGATATGGAGACTAGATTGACTACAACACCAGTTTTGGCATTACCTCAGGTAAGAGTTGATTACAAAGTTTATACAGATGCATCCCTAAGGGGACATGGCGGGGTTTTGATGCAAGAGGAGAGGCCGACAACTTATGCTTCTCAAATGATTAAGACTCACAAGGGAAATTACCCCACCCACGAATTGCAGTTAGCAGTTGTGGTTTTTCCCTTACGAGTATGGAGACACTATCTCATAGGGGAGAAATTTAAGCTTTTCACAAACCACAAAAGCCTGCAGTACTTGTTCACTCAGCGAGAGCTGAACATTCGATAGAGAAGGTGTCTAGAGTTTGTGAAAGATTATCATTTCGACATTCAGTACTACCCGGGGAAAGCGATTGTTGTAACGAATGCGTTGAGCCATAAGTTGTCCCTAGAGTTAGCGGTAGTGTGGAAGGCAAAGCGGAGGTCACTTCGTGGGGACGTTGACTGGACCCAAGCATTTATGTCAGTTCTCATAATCACCCCTAAGATCATTATTCGGGTGGTGAAGGCACAGGCGGAGGATTGGCATTTCCAGGAGTGGGTGAGATAGTTGCTAGCCGGGGGGGGCGGAGAACTTTTCTACCGGGTCAAATGGTGGTTTGAGATTTCAGGGGAAACTGGTTATTCCGAATGATGAGGAGTTGAGGCGAGTCATCATATCAAAGGCTCAAAGTTCACTCTTTACGGTACATCCCGGAGGGGATAAGATGTACCACGACATCCATCGTCTGTAATGGTGGGAAGACATGAAGAAGGACATAACTGAGTTTGTGTCCAGGTGTGCTACATGTCAGCTGGTGAAGGTAGATAACCAGCGTCATGCAGGTACTTTGCAGCCTTTGGAGATCCCGGTGTGGACATAGGAAAACATATACATGGACTTTATTACTGGGCTAGCTACTTTGCAGAGGGGTTATCATTCGATATGGGTGATTTTCTAAAGATTAACAAAGGTGGATCATTTCTTGTAAGTGAGGACAAGCTATAGCTCTGAGCAGTACGTGGTGTGCTCTAACGAGTGTATATAATTTAAGTGCAAATGATTCGCAACAAGTAGTAAAGGGCAAGACCAGGATCGTAATTCTCAGGGATTGAACACTCCTAAGAGAACAAGATTAAGATAAAGGAGATTCTCTAAACATCATAAAAGGAAAGTTTAACAGATGATTTAATTATTTTAAAATGTGATAGTAATTAACTGCTAAACTATCATGCACGGGATTAACCAATAACACGTAAACTACAATGGTATATCGAAACTAACTAAGTTAAGCTTGAGTTCAAGAGATAAAAGGGATTGAGGATCATTCTCCGACCTTGGATTCGCTAGTAAAGATGACAGGTCATAGTTCAAATTAATTCTAATCGATCATAACTAAATACACTTGACCTATGAGAGAGAAGAGAGTGTTTTTATATATCCAACAAAAATCCCAAGTAAAACTAACTATATCCAAATGAAGGAAAAACAAAGGATAAAAAATAAAAAAATCTATCCAAAATGGCAAACTAGAAGTAAGGAAACAAAATTAAAAAAACTGCAGAAGCGAATCGATTCGGAGGAGTCTGAATTAATTCTCATGAGGGAAGTTGATGCATTGGTAACAACTAAATCGATTCGATAAGGGCTGAACGGATTCAAACCTACTTTCAAAATGAGGTTGCATCTTTTTGGCTTTATTTTCCCCAAGTTTCACCTAATCGTCCGTAAGTTCTTCGTTCTAGATTGGATTTATGCACTGTCAGAGGCCACGCGAAGATGAGACGGAAGGATACAACTTCCATGAAGAGACCGGGACCAAAACTCGAATGATGAATTTACTAAAATGCCCCCGAAGATGCAGTTATCAACAAAACTTTTCTAAAACTTATCCAAACTTCACAACTTGCATTATCCAGACTTATAAAAGCTCAAATACGGCACACACATTATATATATGACCAAAATGGGGTTAGTCAATAAATAGGCATAAGAACCGGGAAAAACATGTACAGGAATGCTAAAATGTACAAATTAATGGGGTTAGAAATATAATAAAAGTGACTTGTCACACCCCGTAACTTATACATTGCTAATCTCGAGCAATGAAGTATGAAGAAACAAGGGCCATCAACATAACCAAAATAGGAGAAATATGTACAAAGAAGGAAAATGCCACTTTAGTGGGCGAACGATTTCATTTAGCGTATGCAATATGCCATTAAACCCCTAGGTAGCCCTAGGGGACAAGTGTCGTCTCATGAGGGTTTCTAGGGATGATACCCACAAACATCAAGTCAACTCATAAAATGATAAATCAAAAATCGAAGCAAAGCTCAACAACTATCAAAGAACCATAATCTATTAACAAAGTGAAAAAAGTTCACGCCAAAGATGACAATTATCGGCATTAAGCAAGTAAGTTCAACAGAAATTAAAACCATGGAATGCGAAATAAGCCGACGCATGTGGTAATTTATATTTGGCAAAACTTTCATAATCCATGTAAACGCTAAAGCATGCATACTCAAATTCTCTCTAGTCGTTATAGTCAACAAATGAAAACGCTCAGAAATATGATGTAACACACACGGGATATGCAGGCATAATGAGTAATAGTAAAAGGAACCAAAGATGCGCACTTGTCATCACTGAAGAACGATATATAAAAGTGAAAAATACAATCTCATGAAAGGATATCGCATATTAACCAATGTTAAATGCACTTAAACAGAGGATCAAGTAGGACTTTTCGGGTATATAATTTGGGGAAGGCTAAGGTTAGGAACCGAAAGTCTATGTATGGGAGTAAAGGGGATTCGGGCATAACACACGGGATAATGGAATTAGTGGGCAATATAAGGAATTGAATTCAAAATTCCAAACATGTTCATGAGAGTAAGACTTTTATTTCCATGTACATTGGAACCATTCATTCTATTTTCTTTTATTTTTCTCTTTTCTAGACCACTCATAGCTTGATTGTAATCCACATTAAAGCAAACATCATTTAATCCCGAAAATAATCCCAAGCCGAGGTACGAAAGGTGTATAAGGGTTTATAACTCCAATATGGAGTTGGCTAGGGGATTTAGAATGAAAAAAAAGGTCATGGTAAGGCTCAATGGGGTTGACTAGGGACATGTATAAGGGTAAGGATAAGGTCATATGGGGTTTAACACAAAGAAGGCCTAGGATCCTTTCCTAAAGTTTCATGTGATTCTCGGGACTCAACACCATTGAAAATCATGCTCAAGTGATACTTCAATTAATATGCAATCAATTAAAAAAAATGAGACCGTCAACGAGATCATTTTTCAAGAAAGAGATAGAATATATGTATGCATTCATAATTGAATATAAATGTCGAATCTCACTTTTGTAAGGGTATAACATGCGCCTTATGATCACGAATTTGAAACACTTTAAACCAAATCACAAATAATCATTTGTGTATTGCGCTCAAAGCTTCACAGTTTAATTTTATGAGGTTATTCACAATGAAAATAATAACGGGCAAAAGGCTAATAAACTCTAAGCATGCATCATCACTATACAAAAGGATAAGGCGATCATATACGTAATCATTGGAGACTATGGAGGAAAAAAAATTATATATATATATATATATATATATATGTGCGAATTAATTATAACACGTTAAATGGTAACAAAAATGTAATTCACACCCCTTAACATAAAATAAACATTGTCCCCAATGTTAGCGGGGACAAAAATAGAAAAGAGGGTGAGAAAATATTCACCCCATAAGGAGGAAATAGAAAAACCGTGAAATGGCATGCCTGTTAACATGTTAGTACTAACAACATCAATATATGCATAAGAGAGTATATACAAGTGCAAATGAGAAATTGAAACTGAGTAATTTCATTAATAATAATAAGTTGTGTATATGGGGATCAAAAACCAAAATTAAAAAATACAATAAATACATTCTCTCTTCCCTCACAAATACACAACTAGAAAATAAAGAAACAAAAACCAGCAACAGGCAGATAAAACATAAACAACAGCAGAAAAAAGGGCAAGCACCCTAAGGAAGGTCTTGGTGGTTCGAGGATTCGGACGCGTGGGGATCACGGGCACGTATGGATTGAATAAATAAGGAGGTACCGCAGCCTCGTCCCCACAGATATGAGATAACAACCCATCTGAGCTCTGGCAAGCGTAGATATATCGCATTGATAGTCACCCAAGAAAGATGTGAATTCTTCCTGAAGCGCGTCCATTCTCACTCTTAGATCTCTAACGGGGTCCATCAGAGGTGGGACCACGGGTGGCACTGATGGGGCATCGAGCATAGGGGCATCAATATCATCAACGTTGCCCCCCACCACTGGATGATCCATCGTCCTCTTTTCGTATCTCTCCCAGTAATCCTTCCCTAAACTCTTCTTAATATCCCCCTCATAGAGCAAAGTGGGGAGCCTCAAAATTTGATCCGTCCCAGCTGTCTCACACCTAGCATCTCTGCATATCCAGGACACTAGTCGCACATAAGGGAGAGTATTTGATCCCTTATCATAGTATGTGGCTCCCTACATCCACTGAAGTATCAAGGTGGGGAGGCTAACTGTGGAATTCTCGCCCAGTAGGTAGTAGAGGAAGTGTCCCTAGTTAGAGCGAAGGACTAATTTTGTTTGGTTGGGATTACGGAATTGATGGCAATAAGACAAAGAATGCGGCATACATCAGACATGCCGGAAGTGCGGAAAGTCTCACAGGCCCAGAACTTTCTCGGTGCCAGTCACTCAATGAGAGTATCTTTAGATAGCCTCGTCGCATTGTCATAGATGGGGTAGTCATAAACCTCGGGGTTAACTGCCCCGTGCAGTCCCATAGAGAGTATAGACTTCAATAGCGTGATCCTACTACCTCGAACATAGGCTTTGTATGTCCCATCTCCAATTGATACGAGAGATGCATAAAACCTCCGAACATGTTTTTCATTTACTTCCCCTCCCTCAGACAAGTGGGACTCCTAAGAGAAACTTTGAAGATAATGCCTAATAGAAGCAGGCATATAAGAAAGTTGTACATGCTCTCAATCACAATGGCTCGGTTGGATGGGAATTTGGCTCGGTACCAATCTCTTTCCTCCCTAGTTGGGAAGGATTCAAACCCATTTCTATCGGTAACAGCGTTGGTGTTTGGCTTGGTTGCCATAGGATCCTACAAAACATTAATTCGATACACTCACCTTTAGTGTAATGCATAAAATCAACATATGCATGAAAAATAGGGAAACTAGGCACGGAGGGTGCATGTCGGGATAAAAAGAGTCGAAAAAATGCAATCGATGTGCACCATACTCAAACAAGTTCAAATAAAAATGATTATGCGATAAACGTTGTGAAAATACAACTTTAGCGCACAAAATCTTCATTGGGGCATTTTACCGAACACATTATGTGCATTGTATAGAAACTAGGTTGAAAATGCCATTGCTTAATGGAACACCCCCAACAAATACAACATAATCAGCAAAACAATGTACACATGTTGTGTTTGCTGGTTATCTAAGAGAACATATAGATAAAAATGGATATTTCATGAAAAATGAACAAAAATAAGAAACTAATGGCAGTTCACCCTACTTTGTATACAATACTTACAAACATAAGATGAAAATGACAAAGATTGAATAAGAATGTTACCTTGGATGAGGGGATTATGAACACTTGAAGAGATTTGTAGGAGGGAAATGATATGGGAGAGGATCACTTCGAAGGTTTAAAGGGAGGGAGAGTTTTAAATTGAAGTGGGAGACTAAATAAGAAAGGGGGATTTTAAGTGACCTGGTAAACTGAATCGATTCGGAAATAAAAGGAATCGATTCGCGAACCTCAAAATTCAATAATGACTAGATCGAATCGATTCGACAATCACCCGAATCGATTCGTTCATTAGACCTGACACTTTTCATGTACCGAATCGATTCGCACATGAAACTCCAACATTCTACTTGTGCTGCAATGGCTAATCTCATGGGATTCAAGGATTTAGATGGTTCCACTTGGTTTTCTTGGACCTATAATATATACATGACATGTAAACTAGTCTGGGACAAAAGGTTGTAACCCCACACGTGCTGGGTGTTGCTCGGTACCAAACATCGAGGATTCACTGAACCTAATTAACCCCGCAATCGGAGCTGTTGTATACAATGTCTGGCGATAAATCCGCAGATATTATTAGAACGTAATTTCCTATACGAACTCCTGTTCTTCCAATTCTTTCGACTTCGTCCCAATTTAATTTTAACCACTCAACAATTATATCGAGTTTGAGATCCGAAGATATGATGCTTCTCAAAAATGAACAATTCTTACCGTTTGACCCGTGTTTGGTTTTGGAGAACGGATTGATATTTGAAAGTGGGGGCCATGGGTTATTCCAGTGAATGCTCGGTAGTTCGGTGCATAGTTTGATAGCTACATTATCAACCCTATGTTCCCCTGGGCAACGCTTCTCAAATGGTATTGAAAACTCTAGGTAAATGTTAATTTAGATTATAATATTGTCATCACTCGGAGTGAAATCATCACTCCCGAATTCCTTCCCTAAATCATGGTTTTCACCTATGTTACCCTCTCCTAGCATGTCAAAATATGTGTCTAGCACACTCCATTCATTTTCTTCCAACACAATTTGATCATCATGCATATATACCTCTCCAACAAAGTTCACCTCCTTAATACACTCATCCTCCTCACTCGAGAGGTGCGGCACATTAAAAATATTGACATTTAATGTCATATTTCCAAAGGATAAGTTCACTTCACCATTACTATAATAGATCGATGCATTTGCGGTCGCGAGGAATGGTCATGCTAAGATGATCGGAGGTTGAGTGTTGGGACTTAAAATGGGATGAGTATCAAGAACGATAAAGTCGACCGGGAACACGAAGGTGTCAATATGGATGAGGATATCTTCCAAGACGCACTGTGGAATTTTTTTGGAGTAGTCGGCCAATTGGATTCTAGTTTTGGTTGGGCTTAGATGTGACACCTCGCCTAATTAGCCTCAGGTGATCAGTCCAAAATTAAATTAGAACAGGTTTCTCAGTTGGTTCATTCTTAGCATCGCTGTCACCTTTTTAATTACTAACCACCTAAGTGAGAAAATTAGACTGGTGCCAAATTTTATCTTCCATTAATTTAATGAAATACTCATGCCGAAACAAAATAATTTAAACAATCATAATTTCCTAAATTCATCATTCTCCAATTAAATAAACTGACCGAATAAACCATCAGTTCAAAACCAACAAAAGTAATGACAAATAAATATAAATCTCGACAAGTCTGACATAAACTAAATAATGTTGTGAGCGACATGCTCGTGTAACTGATAGGGAATATCTACACTAGAAATGGAAAGGAATGAGGCGCCTATCAAACACCCGCAACATCCACATATGCTGCAGCAACGAATCCATGGAATTAATCAAGCTTGGCGTCCCTGTGGCTGGACACCTAAAAAGTTTTTAAAATATTTATAGCAAGGGTTAGAACACAAAACATTTGGAAAACATTTAGCAAATGATTAACATGCAGTAATACAAATTTATGCATGTTCTTTATATTTTAGTTAGTGTCGCACTCCCTTAAGAATATCCTCGCCCCTCCTCTAATGTGCACTACTAACGCCTTAATTAATTTCCTTAGTTATTTATCCCATAACTAGATAATCGAAATAACCCCTTGCAACGACCTTGCCCAAAATTGAGGATGCCATAGCTAAGATTTCTAAGTCAATATCAAAATTAACTTAATTAATCATTTTATCTTCTTAAATTCATATAACTTTCACTTCCGTTATACACATATTCACTACCCGTATTAATTAACCCATATATAATTATTTATCTCATTATATACGTATAGTCACATTACAACATTCACACATATGTTGGAATAATAATTAACGAAGGACATCCTCCCAAGTAATAACTCATCAGATGCATATTCTCTAAAGTGCTATCCCACTAGTTGTATTCACACAACCTAGTTAACCCAAGTCATAATCACTCACTAACTTGGTAAATAACATAAATAATGGAGGCGATCATATTCCTTCTCTAAAAGTGAGGTGCCCCTCACCCATATAATGGACGCTATGACCTGTGGATATACTTGCCCTACTCCTCAAGCTAGGGGATTCACCCTCTATGCGCAACCTCCCCTGATAGCATTAGAGTATATATATATAATAATAATATCTATCCATCGATATTAATGCACACACCATATAAATATACTATCGCACATCGTATATATATATATATATATATATATATATATATATATATATACACACACACACACACACATATAATACCCCCGGCTATCCCGTGTACTAAGTCCGTAACACAAGCCCGTACAAATTATCATGAGTTTATGGTCCAAATCTGATCGTTAATTAATTTGGACTCTAATTAATTTGATTACTTTTGGTGTCGCTCAACCAATATATTCGGACTCGCTCTCGTGGCCCGAAATAAAATAAAACCCGAGTCTAAATCCCCGACTCCAAATTAATTAGTTTTACATTCTAAATTAATTTAACACCTTGCTATCGCTCAACCCATATACCCGGACTCGCCCACTCGATTCGTATTTAATTATTTTGGAATATTCTCCCATAAATTAACCATAGTGTGTCACACATAAATTCCCTCCAAATCCCAATTAATCTCCCTCATAATTGATTAGAATGTATGTCCTATATTCATTTCTCATTAAATGAGGTATGGGCAAGAAATTTTAATTAAATTCCCCTTATATATTAAAATTGGTCGAACTGCCAAAAATCTCTGACTATTGATCGATCGATCCCCAACGTTTGATCGATCGATCGAACAGATATTCGTCTTCTCCGAGACCATTTTTCTGCCATGGACGAAAACCTTAATCCTCCAACTCTCTCTACAGTTAAACCCAGGTCTTAACATTAAAATAACACCTCAAGAACATCATTAGGAACCCCAATAAAGTTCCCTAACCCATCAATTTTCCGTTCTCTACTGTTTCTCTAAATTGGGGAAAAACTCGTGTTGTTCGTTAACCCGTCTCAACACCAAATTACTATCTCAAATTCAGCCATAATTTGTCTAGGTTTTTACATCTAACCAGTATACATAAATCTTAGATTATAACATGAATCTCTACAACATTCAAAATCACGAGATTGATTTACAAAAAACCCCATTTTTGTACCCCCTTAACCCCAAAATGAATTTTGATTCCCACATCACATAAATATGAATCGTAATACAATTAAATGCTATAGAAAGTTATCCACTTGCCTTATAGTTTCATAGGGTCTGATCCGGAGTTGTGATTCTCAAGGTTGAAGATGAAATCCCCCTTTTTGTTCTTTCCTTTATCCCCCAAATTGGTTCCTAGTGCCTTTAACTGCTCCTTAGTGTTTTCTCTCCCACTAAGTGTTTTCTAATCTCAAATAAGCCGTTCTCCTTTTCCTTTTAATTAAGTTATTAGGCTTAATCCCATTTTTAGACTAATGGGCCAAGCTCAAGTGACCAAATTACCCCTGTGTGGGCCCGGGTATGCCTAAAAACGTTATGTGACCCGTTTACTACCCCCGGGTACACTTTTCCGACTGTCTCGACCCATATGGACTCAACCGTACACTCAGAATTGGCATCCGGATTATTTTATAAAAATCCTTATCTCACACCCAATTTAGTCTATACCGACTCCCGACTGAGATAAATAAATACCCCGTCACTAATGCTCGTAATGACGAAAAATAAATTATTATTATTAACTTAATAATTAAATTTTCCGTAAATATTAACCATTCACTCTCCGATTAATATTTAAATAAATTTTACCATAATTAATATAATGAAAATTACGACACATAAGTAATTTAAAATTTCTCGAATTAGTTAAATATTAAATGCATAAAATTACGGGGTGTTACATACTCCCCCTTACAAAGAAATTTCGTCCCCGAAATTAGGTCGTACCTGTAGTGAATAGCTCTGGATATTGTTCTCGCATATCCTCCTCTCGCTCCTAGGTGGACTCCTCAACGTTGTGATGACCCCATTGTACTCTAACTAGTGGAACAACCTTGGATCATAACTTGCGCTCGCTACGGTCCAGAATAGCCACCGGTGTCTACTCATACGAGATGTCTGGACGTAAATCAATTTCCTCGGGTGGAATATGCCAGAAAGCACTCTCGCTCCTTCGATATTTCTTTAGCGATGCCACGTGGAACACGTCGTGTATCTACTGAAGGTGTTCTGGCAATCCCAGTCTATATGATACCGGTCCCACCCTCTCAATAATAGGGAAGGGTCCCACGTACCTTGATGATAATTTGCCCTTATTTCCGAACCTCATCATCCCTTTCATAGGGGACACCTAGAATAATACCTGATCCCCAACCTCTAACTCCACATGCCTCCACGAAGCATCGGCATAAATCTTCTTCCTATCTTGAGCTATTCGAATCCTCCCTCGAATCAGCTCTATCTTAGTAGACGTCTCCTGGACAATCTTCGGCCCCAATAACTTATTGTCCCCCACCTCTAATCAATAGGCGGGTAAATGACAAGGTCTCCCGTACAGTGCCTCGAACGGTACCATGCCAATTGTGAATTGGTAAGAGTTGTTATACGCGAACTCTACCAAGGGAAGATATCTCTCCTATCCTCCCCCAAAGTCTAAAACGTGCATTCTGAGTATGTCTTCTAGGATCTGATTGACCCTCTTAGTCTTCTCGTCAGTATATGGGTGATAAGTTGTACTCAAACGTAGCACTATGCCCATGGCCTCCTGAAAGCTCTGCCAAAAATGAGCCACAAAAATCTTATCTCTGTCAGACACAATATTTACCAGTACCCCGTGCATCTTAACAATCTTCGCTATGAATAGCTGTGCATAGCGCGTCGTCTCAAAGTCTGTGCGAACCAGTAGGAAGTGGGACACCTTGGTCAACGGATCCACAATGACCCATATAGAGTCGTGACCCTTCTTCGATGGGGGTAACCCTGTAATAAAGACCGTGGAGATGATCTCCCACTTCCACACGAGAATCTCTAGAGGTTGTAGCATCCCTGGAGGTCTCTGATGGTCAACTTGCATGAGCTGACACATGGTAAATTTTGAGACAAACTCTACTATGTCCCGTTTCATTCCCACCCACCAATATTATCTCCCCATATCTTGGTACATTTTATCCCGTCGGGATGTACTGCAAATCTCAAACCATGGGACCCTATCATAATGGTGTTCCTCAACTCCTCATCCTCTGGCACAATTAACCTCCCATTTAGGCATATGACTCCTTTCGAGCTGATAGAGTAACCCTCTTTTCCCTCAGCTAACAGCTGGCATACCCTATCCTGGTAGATCTAGTCCTCCGCCTGAGCCCTCACAACTCGTATAATGATCTATGGTGTGATGGATAAAGCTGACATGCAGGCCCTGTCTACATCATCATATCGAATCTCTATCCACTTCGCTTTCCAAACTTCTGATATTTCCCCAGTCGGTCTCCGACTCAATGCATCTGCTGCTACATTAGCCTTACCAAGATGATATTGAATATCAAACTAGTAGTCTTCCATGAATTTTAGCCACCGCCTCTGCCTCATATTTATATCCTTCTATGTGAGGAGATACTGAAGTGACTTATGATCCGTGAAAAGGGAGAACTGCTCTCCCAGCAGATAATGTCTCCAAATCCTCAGGGTAAAAATGACCGCTGCTAACTCTAGGTAGTGAGTGGGGTAATTCCTCTCGTCGGGCTTTAGCTTTCTTTAAGCATAATCTCTAGCCCTCTCCTCCTGCTGAAGCACACCCCCAAGTCCCTGTAAGGATGCGTCGGTGTAACCCTGATACTCTAGTCCTCCCCTCGGTAAAGCAAGTACTGGTGCAGATGTCAACTTGTCCTTTAGCTCATCGAAAGCTAACTTGACAATGATCACTCCAAATAAAAGGCACCCCTTTCCGATTCATATTTCTCAAAGGTTCGTAAATCTTTGAGAATCCCTTAATTAACCGCCTGTAATAGCCTGTTAATCCCAGAAAGCTATGCACCTTGGTCGATGTCGTGGGTTGTCCTCACTACCTCACCGTCGACACCTTACTTGGATCAATAATAATACCCCGGTCTGACACCACATGACCAAGAAACTACCTCCCGTAGCCAAAATCCACACATCCCGAATTTGGCATAAAGCTGGTGATCCCACAGCATTTGTAGGATCATACGCAGATTCTTTGATTGCTCCCCCTCAGTGAGCGAGTAGATCAAGATGTCATTAATGAACACGATGACAAACTGGTCGAGATACTCTCTCAAAACCGTGTTCATGAGATCCATGAACACTGCTAGTGCATTTGTGAGCCCGAATGGCATCACCCTGAACTCATAAAATCTATACCGTGACAGGAAAGCAGTCTTAAGAGCATCCTCCTATCGGATACATAGCTGATGATACCCTGACCTCAAATCGATCTTGGAGAAGTAAGACGCCCCTTTCAATTGGTCAAATAAATCATCAATTATAGGAAAGGATACTTATTCCGTATCATCACCTTGTTCAGCTCCCCATAGTCCACGCATAATCGAAGTGAACCATCTCAATTTTTTACAATCAACACCGGTAAACCCCACGATGATGTACTCCACCGAATGAAACCCTAACCCAGGAGCTACTAAATCTTCTCTCTCAACTCAGGCATCTTAGAAGGGGCCATACGGTAATGTTCTCGAGAAATCGGCCTTGTCCCCGATGCTAGATTGATTATAAACTTAATTTCCTTGCTGGGTGGAAACCCTGGTATTTCCTGGAACACATCCTTGAAGTCCCTCACTAACGAAATTGAATCCAATGGAACTACCACCTCTTGTGAGGGGTCCTCCTCGATATAATACAAGTGTGTGCGCGACCCTCCCTTAAGTAAAGTCATCGCTATTAGGAACATATCCTGTCCCGTAATGGAGAACATGATTGTCCTTTTGTAATAATCCACAGTCGCCCGATAACATGCCATGTAGTCCATACCTAGGATGACATCGTACCCCTCCATATCTAACAGTAAGAGGTCTGTCGCTAAACTAAGCCTCCCAATCAAAATGTCTGCCCCCCGACAAATCGAGTGAATCAAAGCCCCGCTGCCTACTAGCGACTCTACACACATACGATAACTACCCGCGGTCTCTAGTAACCCGGTCCGTTTAGTAAATTTAGATTTAATGAATGAATGACATGCTCCCGTATCAAAAAGTATACTATCCTCATGACCATGGATGAGAAACATACCCTCAACCGCTGGCGACGCCTGCTGTGATGGAGGATTGGGAACATCCCAGATGTTGTAAACACGCCCGTAGTGCATTTTTCCCTGCTGTTAGGGGTCTGGTGGAGCCGGTGCTACTGGCGATTATGTCCCTGCTGCCCTTGTTGGGAACCCTGTTATTGGCCTCTGCCCCTCTATGGGCACTCCCTCTTGAAGTGTGTTATCTCTCCATAAACAAAATAGTGTCTCTGACCATGCCCATGCCATTGACCCTGTTGTCCCTAACGTGGTTGACCCTCCTGGCCTCCCTCATTGTTCCCTTGCCCCTGAGGGCCCTGAGGAACCAACTGCTATTGATTTAGGCCCGACTGGCCGTACCTGAATCCCTGTCCTCCCGTTCGGAACCCACCAGGCCTAAATTTCTTAGCCTGATTCCCTTGCTGACTGCTAGTCTACTACTGAGCACCACTAGTGTCACTACCAACAACTACCTTGCCTTGTTGGCTCGGCTCCCCTACCCTCTTACTCCCCTTCGCGTGGAAGCGATGATCCTGGAAATGTGTAAGAGCGACATTAATGACATCTATATATGTCACCAATGCCGAATTACCAATTAAGTGCAACCTAATCATCCAGGCCAGGCCATCCATGAATTCTGACTTCTTTCGCTCCTCGTCGCTCACCTCATTTGGCGCAAAGTTCTCCAAACGGGTGAACTCTTCCTCATAATCTTCCACTGAACCATCACCCTGTACTAACTTGCTGAACTTCTTCCTCATTTCGTCCTCTACCGCTGGTTGGAAGTATTTATGGTTGAAACGCACCCAGAACGCAGATATCGTCATAAAATCTCTCTCCTCAACGGTGGTAACTGACTCCCACTACTGTAAGGCTGCCCCCGACAGACGGAAGGTAGCAAGCATCTATTTTTGCACATCGGTACACTCCATCTTGCACATCGGTACACTCCATCATGCGCAGATGGCGCTGAATATTCTTCTTCTAGTCATAATCCTCTACTACATCGGTACTACCCCAAAACTCGGGTGGGTAACCCTTCTGAAAGGTCTCCCTAACTCGTTGCCAAGACGGTGGCTCCACTGGAGCCACTGGAGGTGGTGCCTGGGGTTGAGGAAAATGGGCTTCCATAGCCCTCATTGTTGTCTCAACTGTCTGGGCCACTATCACGGCCACCTGAGTAGTGGAAATGAACTCGAGTGGGGGTGGGGGTGGCGGTACCTGTGGCTCCTAATGAGACTACCTTAACTCATCCCTAGCCTCAGCCCTCTCCGCTCTCTGTCTCTTTGGTGGCATCGGAAAATAGATCGAATCGTATAAGCACACAATTTACAAAAAAAATTAATAGCATAAATACGATATGTCAAAGCGAAAAATGAATCAACAGTAATAATAATAGGGATCTATACCAACCGAACGCTACGCTGAAATGTAGTAAGCCGCAAAGATCCTAAGGACACCAGAACCTGATGCTCTGATACCATCAGTGACACCCCGCCTAATTAACCCCGGGCGATCAGTCCTAAATTAAATTAGAACAGGTTTCTCAGTTGGTTCATTCTTAGCATCACTGTCGCCTTTTTAATTACTAACCACCTAAGTGAGAAAATTAGACTGGTTCCAAATTTTATCTTCCATTAATTTAATGAAATACTCATACGGAAACAAAATAAATTAAACAATTTCAATTAACTGAAATTCACCATTCGCAAATTAAATAAACTGACCGAATAAACCATCGATTCAAAACCAACAAAAGTAACGACATATAAATATAATTCTCAACAAGTCTGACATAAACTAAATAATGCTATGAGCGACATGCTCGAGTAACTGATAAGGAATCTCTACACTATAAATGGAAAGGAATGATGTGCCTATCAAACTCCCACAACATTCCCTGGAATTAATCAAGCCTGGCGTCCCTGTGGCTGGACACCTAAATGTTTTTTAAAATATTTATAGCAAGGGTTAGAACCCAAAGCATTTCAAAAATATTTAGCAAATGATTAACTTGCAATAATAAATATGTATGCATGCTCTTCATATTTTAGTTAGTGTCGCACTTCCTTGAGAATATCCTCGCCCCTCCTCTAATGTGCACTACTAATGCCTTAATTAATTTCCTTCGTTATTTATCCCATAACTAGATAATCGAAATAATCCCTTGCAACCACCCTGCCCTAAATTGAGGATGCCATAGCTTAGATTTCTAAGTCACTATCAACATTAACTTAATTAATCATTTTTTCTTCTTAAATTTATATAACTTTCACTCCTGTTATAGACATAATACAATTCACTGCCCTTATTAATTAACCCGTATATTATTATTTATTGCATTATATACGTATAATCATATTACAACATTCACACATATGTTGGAATAATAATTAATGAAGGACATCCTCCCAAGTAATAACTCATCGGATGCATATTCTCTAAAGTCCTATCCCACTAGGTGTATTCACACAACCTTATTACCGCAAGTCATAATCGTTCACCAACTTGGTAAATAACATAAATAATAGAGGCGGTCATATTCCTTCCCTAAAAGTGAGATGCCCCTCACCCATATAATGGACTCTATGACATGGAATATACTCACCCTACTCCTCACGCTAGGGGATGCACCCTCTACGCGCAACCTCCCATGATAGCACTAGAGTATATGTGTATATATATATATATATATATATATATATATATATATATATATATATATATATAGAAATAAAATACACCCGGCTATCCCGTGTACTAAGTACGTAACACAAGCCTATACAAATTATTACGAGTTTATGGTCCAACTCTGATTATTAATTAATTTGCACTTTAATTAATTTGATTACTTTTGGTGTCGCTCAACTAATATATTCGGACTCGCTCTCGTGGCCCGAAATAAAATAAAGCTCGAGTCTAAATCCCTAACTCTAAATTAATTAGTTTTACATTCCAAATTAATTTAGCACCTTGGTATCTCTAAACCCATATACCTGAACTCGCCCACTTGATCCGTATTCAATTATTTTGGAATATTCTCCCCAAAACTAACCATAGTGTGTCACACATAAATTCCCTCCAAATCCCATTTAATTTCCCTCATAATTTATTAGAATGTATGTCCTATATTTATTTCTCATTAAATGAGGTATGGGAAAGAAATTTTTAGTAAATTCTCCTTATATATTAAAATTGGTCGAACTGCCAAAAATCCCTGACCATTGATCGATCGATTGATCGAACAGGTCTTCGTCTTCTCTGAGACCCTATTTCTGCCACGGACAAAAACCTTAATCCTCCAACTCTCTCTACAGTTAAACCCAGGTCTTGACATTAAAATAAAACCTCAAGAACATCATTAGGAACCCCATAAAGTCCCCATAACCCACAAATTTTTCGTTCTCTACTGTATCTCTAAATTGGGGGGAAATTCGTGTTGTTCGTTAACCCATCTCAACACCAAATTACTATCTAAAATTTATCCATAATTTGTCTGGGTTTTTACACCTAACCAGTATACATAAATCTTAGATTATAACATGAATCTCTAAAAAATTCTAAATCAGGAGATTGATTTACAAAAACCCCATTTTTGTACCCCCTTTACCCCAAAATAAATTTTGATTCCCACATCACATAAATATGAATCGTAATACAATTAAATGCTACAGCAAGTTATTCACTTGCCTTATACTTTCGTAGGGTCTGATCCAGAGTTGTGATTCTCAAGGTTGAAGATGAAATCGCCCTTTTTGTTCTTTCCTTTGTCCCCCAAATTGGTTCCTAGAGCCTTTAACTGTTCCTTAGGGTTTTCTCTCCCACTAAGTGTTTTCTAATATCAAATCAGTCGTTCTCGTTTTCCTTTTAATTAAGTGATTAGGCTTAATCCCGTTTTTAGCCTATGGGCCAAGCCCAAGTGACCCAATTACCCCCGTGTGGGCCCGACTCTGCATAAAAATGTCCCGTGACCCGTTTACTACCCCCGGGTACACGTTTCCAACTATCTCGGCCCATACGGACTCAGATGTATACTCAAAATTAGCATCCTAATTAGTTTATAAAAATCCTTATCTCACACCCAATTTAGTCTATACCGACTCACGGCTGAGATAAATAAATGCCCCGTCACTAATGCCCGAAATGACAAAAAATAAATTAATACTATTCACTTAGTAATTAAATTTTCCCCAAATATTAACCATTCACTCTCCGATTAAGATTTAAATAAATTTTACCATAATTAATTCAATTAAAATTACGACACACAAGTAATTTAAAATTTTTGAATTAATTAAATACTAAATGCATAAAATTATGGGGTGTTACATTAGATTTCCTAGGCCCAATTGAAGATAGACTGAATACGGCAAGAGGTTCACACTAGCTCCAAGGTTTAGAAGGACGTGATTAATGGCGAGGTTTATAATCATACATGAAATAGTTGGACACCCTGGTGTAATACCCCGTGATTTTTGGACTGAGAATTTAATTATTTTTGGGAAAAATAGTATTTATTTAAATTCAAGAATTTTAATTCGGCAAATGAGGTCTAATTTGAGGATGTTGGAAAGTAGTTCGAATGATGAATCTGAGTGTGCGATTGATCCCGGATGGGTCGAGATAGTCGAAATGACTGTACTTGGGTCTTATTTGGGTTACGAAATATTTTATTTTCGTTTTACTCGAATTGGAGTAACCGAGTCATTTAAAGTGTCTATTATTATTTAAAGTTGGGTATCTTGGAGATAAGCCTTAAAAAGCCTACGGGAGATAACAATCTCATTTGTGAGATTGAGAGAAAGTCCTAGAGAGAGAGAGAAGAGGAAAGGAAGAAGAGAGAAGAAAAGCTTGAGGATTTTGGCCAATCCGTAATTTTGAGGAAGATTCAACCTCTATAACTTTGATACAAGTGATTAAACTGGTTAAATAATTTATATGTGCCATTTATTTCATGATTTGTGGATAAAAATTATGGATTTTGGGTTATTATGTCAAAAACCTAAATTTTGGGTAAATATTGTATTTGAGGTGTGGGTATATGGATTTAAGGTTTCATAATTAGTTGGGTAGAAATATTGTGAGTTTTAATGTTATAAATATGTTTGGATTGAAGAATATTGGAGAGTATATGATAAATGTGATTTTTGGAAATTTTGGTTTTTGGAGAAAATAAGCCATTTTCGTAGCTGCTGAATAGGCCGAATCGATTCGGCCCTTTTCTAAATCGATTCGGAATGTTCCAGAGTTACAAGTCTGACTGACCGAATCAATTCGTACCCAAATCAAAATCGATTCGTCCTAAGGCAAACTTACAGGTCCTTTGGACCGAATCAATTCGCATTAGGGCCGAATCGATTCGCTTTGAGGACCGAATCGATTCGGATTGGGCCGAATCGATTTGGAAATAGGGTTATTTTGCAAGGTTTTTGTAGAGTGAGTTTCGCTCTATTCCGTTTGGGTTTATCGATTTGGAACCTTTATATATGTTATGAGAAGTACTTTTTGGAAACTTTTAGGGAGTTTCACATATGATGAAATGTTGGGGGCGTATCGAGTTATTTCAAGAGAGTACAAATTGAAGATTATCGTATCGACTAATGGGGAATCCTACTATCATTGAGATTCCTATTTAGAGAAATTATGGCTCAATAACAGAGAGGCAGGATGCGCTTAGTGATGTTGGACTTTTGGATTAAATCACAAATGTGATAACGTTAATGGTTCGTATGATCAACTGAACTGTAATCTGAATTGGGAATGTTTTAGCATATTACTGACTAGAACAAGTTGTGCATATACTTATAATCGGGTTAATTACACTATATATCGGAGAATATATATATATATATATATATATATACTTATAGTGTGATAATAGCCTCCAGCGCTATCGTGGGAAGTTGTGCGATGTCGGTGAGGGCCCTGGCTTGAGGAGCAGGGTGCGTATAGTCCCCAGGTCATAGTCGTCCGTTATTTATTGGGTGATTTTATTCTGGGTGAGAAGAATTGGGTATGATTTGTTCTCATTTTCAGGTTCGAAACTATGACCATTTCTTATACGTTGTGATTTGTTTTTATTACCAGGGCAGTGTGATAATAATCGATAGCTCGTAACCCTGGATAAAGCGAGTAATTCCTGGAAGATGATAGCATTGTGAAGTATTTTTATATCCAAGTGATTGTGTTTTGGATACTTAAATGTACTATAAGCGTGTTATGTGTACTTGCTTGTTAGGGTTGAATGATTGTGTTTTATAACTAGACTGATGTTATATAGACCCTAAGGGTTCGGTGCAATATCTTATCCATGTAAGTAGTGATTGTTGCTCCTAATAAGTAGTCGGAGTTATGTGTCATGCACCGAGGGCATAATGGATCTCGACGATCAACATTGTCAAGGAATACTGTATCAGGTGAGTTCCTTATTCGGATTTCGCTTTGCAAGACACCCCGTGCACGAAATGCAGTGCAATGTTAGGAGTGGGGAGAAGTTTAGTCCTTAGTACTCAGATTTATATGTTATAGAGAAACAATGATTTATGAGAATAAACTAGAGTAATACTCTAAATAATTAGTTGATGTTATATGCGTCATGCACCGAGGGCTTAATGGATCTCGACGATCAACATTTTCAAAGAGTAGTGTATCGGGGGGTTCCTTGTTTGTATTCCGCTTTGCGAGATGTCCCAAGCACAAAACGTAATGCAAATGTTGAGAGTTAGGATAAGTTTAGTCCTTAGCATTTGGATGCTATTAACTTGTTTAAGTTAATAACTAGAATCCGATGAATTTTAGCAAGAGATGTGTATATGTATATTTACACGTTAACATAAGTTCTGATGCACACTTGCGTTATGGTAGAATAGGAAGTTATGCTTATGTTTTCGATGATGGGTTACGCGAGTGTGGATTAGGCGTAGGTTAGATTGGATTATCCCTAGAACGTGTTGGTTAGTTATTTGAGGACCAAGTACATACGTTTAGGTGCGCGCTCTAGTTGAGGGGTGAGTTGGATTTCTAGGAGAGTGCGACTCCACTTTAATCATGTTATAGTACATTTATAATTAATATGCATTTTAATGCACTTGCTAAAATATTTTCACACGTCGGGCTCTGACCCATTTATATTTTTCTCTTGCTATACGTATATTGTATTATTATAGGTGTCCCATCACAAGAACGCCAATAATGCTTCTCTATCGAGTGTCCTCGGAGTTGTAGCAGATGCAGACTGTTTCGGGATTTTTGTTATAGTTGTTTCCTATCTTTTGTAAATCTAGTTTAGGTTTTAGTTTGTATATTGGGTTTATACCCAAGGGTCTTAATTGTAGCACTTTTATATTTCTTTCCTCGGGTTGTTTTATTGTCTATAACCCAACAGCATATTCGGGTATTTCCTTTTATGTATTTCTGGTGTACTATTGAACTATTACCTTTTATCTTAGCATGTGTGTGTACATTATCATGTTCAATAGTTATTATGT
The DNA here is from genome assembly GCA_949130495.1 of Sambucus nigra. Lineage (NCBI taxonomy): Eukaryota > Viridiplantae > Streptophyta > Magnoliopsida > Dipsacales > Adoxaceae > Sambucus > Sambucus nigra. Next base: position 71,303,208 of record OX422207.1, read on the forward strand.
TGTTGGTTGGTTGATGTTTATTCTATGTTTTATATTTTTGGCACCCACTTTTTATAGTATTAGGTAGTTAGCTATGTTTATTTAGTATAGATAGTAGATGCTGAGAATGATCCCCTTGAGATTCCTAATTAATTATAGTATAGGGATGGCCACCCGTTCTTATTTTAAGTGGGGTGTCACATGTGGTATCAATGCATCAGGTTCTAGTGTCTTTAGGATCTGTGCGGGTTTTCGGCGTTCTTCCGTAAGCGTTCTTGATGTGGATCCTTACTACTAGGACTGTTGTGTTCAATGCGTCTATATTTTCTTCTGCGATGTGTAATCACTTGAACGACGGTCTGATACAATTACTCTTATTTTTTATGCCACTGAAGAGAGGTCGTCCAGGCAGGGCAAATAGAGGGGTTGAAAATATGGAACCCCAAATGCCTCAAGGGACTGTGACCACAGCCGAAGTTGCCAATATTGTAGCACAAGCAGTAATTGCTGCCATTTCTGTGATGGCACATCAACTTGCAGCTCAAGTATCCCAAGACCACCCAGGGCCATCTACGTGGGAAAGAGTACGGGAAGCTTTTTTAAAGGGACATCCTCCAGAATTTTCGGGGGGGAGCTGATGCGATAGTTACAAGTCGTTGGAAAGAAGGGTACGCAAAGGAACCTTAGAATGGTTGAATGCTGTGAGGTGCAGAAGCAATTACTAGCCACCTTTAAATTAACAGGAGCAGCTCTCCAATGGTAGGAATCAATAACCACCTCTGAGTAGAGAGATGCAATGCCCATAGCAAATTTTTAGGAACGCTTTGACCGAAAGTATTTTCCTTCTGCTATCCAGATGGAAATGAGGAGAAGATTACTAGATGTGTCTCAAGGTGATCGAACGGTGGTCGAGTACGAAGAATAATTTACTCGATTGGTGAATTTAGTGCCCAATGCGGTGAATACTGAGGATAAGTGAATATAAAAGTTCGTGAGAGGTTTAGAATGGAGAATTGGGTAGCATTTGTTAGGAAACCCAACATTATTAACTTTCACTAAGGTAGTGAATATGGCATTGTTACAGTGTCAGAAATATCGTCTTCGTTCGCAAGGGGTTAATAAATTTAAAGACTCGAGTTCATCAAGTAAGTTTAGAGAAGAAGATGCCATTGGATCAAAATGGTATAAGCAGGATTATCAAGGGTCATAATAGCATTTTGTTCCTTAGGATGGGCAGGGAGGATTTACTGGTAGATGTTTCTTTTGTAAAGAAATAGTCCAAAGGAAGAGGTATTGTCCCAAAAGAGGTATAGGGCATCTTTTCGGGGAGGTTTTGGATGTGAAACCCCAACAACAAATCATAGGCCAGTTTGGGCCGGAGGACTTTGAACAGGAACCCATCGATTAAGCGATGCAATCAGACTATGGAGGTATTATGTAAATTATATTTTTCCTTCATGGTTAGGTTATACCTTGAGGGGTATTTGGATTATCGCAAGTAAGATTTTAATGAGTGGTTAGTTGTTATAACCATGTTATGTATGGAATGACCTGTAAGGGAGGAGTGATCAAGTGGGGCAATTACACGATATTTTTTGGAAGAATAGATTGTCTTGTGATGTGCTAGTAGAGAATTACGACTTTGTTTTGAACGTAAGAACCGTTGAAATGCATTGAGTAGTAATAGTAAAGTTATAGTTTTATAGTTGTTCTAGAAATACGTATTTGAAATGTTCCTGTTATGGAAGGGCCTAGCGTATGGCAATATTTTGTTATGATGTAAGGGATTCCTGTTACTGAAGAGATTCAGGGTTTAACGGGTTATTGTTGAGCTTGCAATTTTAGCTCATGGTTATGCTAGTTTTGAGAACTAAATGTTGGTAAGAGTATTGTATTTATTGGCGCCTTGTATATTGGGCATAAGGTATTTGATTCGGATGTCGAAAGACATAAAATGTTTTTAATATTACAATTTTTTTATAGGCCTCTGGGCAACATCAGAATGATTAAAAATATATATATATATATACATATATATATATATATATATATATATATATATATATAATTTGCTTAAAACTATAGTACTGGTATAACTGATCTCAATCCACGACAGAGCTACACAATAGTTTATTGGGAGGGTTCCTTGTTTGGATTTCGCTTACGAGACCTCCCCCGCATGAAAGTAGCGAAAGTCAGGAATTGAGAAGAGTTAAATCTTCAGACATTTCCAAATTTTTTATATGATTAGTAAGTTATAATGTATTAATTTGTTTCGAGTTATTTTATGATTTGAGTCTAAGTGGAGCCGGATAATGTTTATGCAGTTAAGCTCGGGTACAGGGTGTATGGGCGCCCTAGCTAACTGATTTGGGTTTTAATTAAAATGATTCTCCGCGAGAAGTGGGAGGAATAGATATAGTGATCTTGAGAGTATGTGTCTTAGGAGCTAGTTGAGGTTTAGAGTACTAGGCTTAGCTTAATTTCGAGGACAAAATTCTTGTAAGGGGGGAAGTCTGTAATACCCCATAATTTATGGATTGAGAATTTAATTATTTTTGGGAGAAATAGTATTTATTTAAATTGGAGAATTTTAATTCGACAAATGAGGTCAAATTTGAGGATGTTAGAAATTAGTTCGAATGACGATTTTGAGTGTGTTGTTGATCTTGGATGGGTCGAGATAGTCGAAATGACTGTACTTGGGTCTTATTTCGGTTCCGGAATATTTTAAGTTCTTTTGACTCGAATTGGAGTAACTAAGTCATTTAAAGTGTGTATTATCATTTAAAGTTGGGTATATTGGAGATAAGGCTTAAAAATCCTATGGGAGATAACAATCTCATTTTTTAGATTAAGAGAAATCCCTAGAGAGAGAGAGATAGAGAGAGGGAGATAGGGAGGGAAGAGGAAAGGAAGAAGAGAGAGAAGAAAAGCTTGGGGATTTCGGCCAATCCGTGATTTCGAGGAAGATTCAACATCTACAACTTTGAGGCAAGTGATTAAACTTGCTAAATAACTCATGGGTGTCATTTATTTCATGATTTGTGGATAAAAATTATGGATTTTGGGTTTTTATGTCAAAAACCTAGATTTGGGGTAAATCTTGTATTTGAGGTGTGGGTATATGGATTTAAGGTTTCATAATTAGTTGGGTAGAAATATTATGAGTTTTAATGTTAGAAATATGTTTGGGTTGAAGAATAATATAGTGAAGATGATAAATGTGATTTTTGGAAATTTTGGTTTTTGGAGAAAATAAGTCATTTTCGTAGCTGCTGAACAGGCCGAATCGATTCGGCCCTTTTTCATATCAATTTGGAATGTTGCAGAGTTATTGGTCTGAGTGACCGAATCGATTTGGACCCAAAGTCTAATCGATTCGGCCTAAGGAGGACTTATAAGTCCTTTGGACCGAATCGATTTGCATTAGGGGCGAATAGAATCGTTTTGAGGACCAAATCGATTCAGATTGGGCCGAATCGATTCGAAATTAGGGTTATTTTGCGAGGTTTTTCAACAGTGAGTTTCGCTCTATTCCGTTTGGGTTTATCGATTTGGAACCTTTATATATGTCGTGAGAAGTATGTTTTGGAGACTTTTAGGAAGATTCACATATGATGAAATGTTGGGAGCGTATCGAGTTATTTCAAGAGAGTACAAATTGAAGATTATCATATCGACTAGTGGGGAATCCTACTATCATCAAGATTCCTATTTGGAGAAACTATGGGTCAATAATAGAGAGGCAGGATGTGATTAGTGAAGTTGGACTTTTGGATTAAATCACAAATGTGATAACGTTAATGATTCGTATGATCAACTGAACCGTAATCTGAATTGTGAATGTTTTAGAATATTACCGACTAGAATAAGATTTTCGTAAAACGTATAGCCGGGTTAACTACTGTATATCGAAGAATATATATGGCGTAAATGTATAGACCTTGTGTGACGGTTTGGACATATATAATGTGATTATATATATCTAGTGCGAATGATATATATATATATATATATATATATATATATATATATATATATATATATATACTTATAGTATGAGCATACCCTCCAGTGATATCATGAAAAGTTGCGCGATGTGGGTGAGGCCCCTGGCTTGAGGAGCAGGGTACGTATAGTACCCAGGCTATAGTCATCCATTATTTATTGGGTGATTTTATTCTGGGTGAGTAGGATTGGGTATGATTCATTCTCACTTTCAGGTTCGGAACTATGACCACCTCCTATACATTGTGATTTGTTTTTATTACCATGGCGGTGTGATAATAATCCGGTAGCTGGTTACCCAGGATAAAGTGAGTAATTCTTGTAAGATAATAGCATTTTGAAGTTTTTTTATATCCAAGTGATCGTGTTTTGGATACTTAAATGTACTATAAGCGTGTTATGTGTACTAGCTTGTTAGGGTTGAATGATTGTGTTTTATAACTAGGCTGATGTTATAGAGACTCTTAGGGTTCGGTGCAATATCTTATCCGTGTAAGTGGAGATTGTTTCTCCTAATAAGTAGTCGGAGTTATGCGTCGTGCACCGAGGGCATAACGAATCTCAACGATAAACATTGTCATGGAGTAGTGTATCAGGGAGGTTCCTTATTCAGATTTCGCTTTGCGAGACACCCCACGCACGAAACGCAATGAAATGTTGGGAGTGGGGAGAAGTTTAGTCCTTAGTACTCAGATTTATATGTTATAGCGGAATAATGATTTATGAGAATGAACTGTAATAATCTAAATAAGTAGCTGATGTTATATGCATCGTTCACCGATGGCGTAATGGATCTCGACGATCAACATTGTCAAGGACTAATGTATCGAGGGAGTTACTTGTGTGGATTTCGCTTTGCGAGATGCCCAACGCACGAGATCAGACCCTTATCAAATTAAACAGGATTTCCATCTGGTTCATTCTTAGCATCATTATTGAAACTTATTAATTACTAACCACCTAATGATTAATTAAGCCGGTGTCAAAATTTTATCTTTTGAATTAACAAAAAATAATAAGTACAACAAGAAACCAAATATAACTATCACAATATAAATGAGTCTAAAAATATTACAAGTATCTGAATAAAATATTAGCCGAATAAACATCGACTAAGAACAACCAAACTAACATAAATTCGACACATAGAAAATATAGTCAATAAAAGCTTAGCTGAAACGAAATGTACAACTGACAGGAGCAAAATGATCGAGAATACAACTGAGATACAATCACTATCTAGGAATGAATAAGAGAATCATCTAATGCAAGTCCTGTAGCACCCACATGTACTGCATCTACGTATCCTGGAATAAGATCAAGACTGGCGCCCCTCTGGTCGGACACCTAAATAGTTTTGAAAATATTTTATAGAAAGGGTTAGAACCCAAAACATTTTGAAAATATTTAGCAAGTGACTTAAATTGTAATAGATTAAAATGCATGGATGCTCTTCATATTTCAGTTAGTGTCGCACTTTCTTGAGGACCGACACCCCTCAACTATAGTGCACATCTAACGTTTTCTATATAACCCACCGAGACATCTACCCCGTATCTAGTTCTGGTTATTTAACTCCTTCCCCTCATACGACTATAGTCCGAGCATGTTCAGTATATGATTTATAAGTTATATATCACGAGAACTTAACTAATCATTATTTCCATTTGGGATCATATGACATTATCATAAGTGATATTTAATCAATACAATTCACTACATGTATTTTACCCGTATATAATTATTTTCACCATAGATACATATCATCAAATTAAAACATTCACACACATGCCATAAATATATAACCATCCTCCCTAGTAGGCACTCACCAGATGTTCTATAAAATGCTATCAATCCGGGTATACTCATCCATCCGGACACCCTGACACGGTTAGCTCCCCGAATAAGTGAAACAAAATAAACGCGGCGAAGGTGGTCATAGTTCCCTCAGAAAATGAGACCAAATCATACCCAAGACGTCTCCCCCTAACTACGTATGCTATGATCTGGTGACTATACTCGTGGATTTACAAATATTCCACAACCTCCTGTGATAGCACTAGAGTGGTATGCTTTTTCGAAATATCTAGTCACCGATATTTATGAACACACTCTCTCTCTCTCTCTGTGTGTATATATATATATATATATATATACATTAAATTTAATCCCAGCTTTACCATGCACAAAACTCGTAGAACTAGCCTAGAATATATCCCGGTCTATATCCCGACTCTAAATTTATTTAACTTCACATTTAATAAATTTACAATGGTGTACCACCCACCCATGATTACCGAATTCACTCACTTGGCCCGCATTTTACCTTTGTAGTTTTTATTTAAATCAAATCCCACTAATAATTACACCCCCCCCCCCCCCTTTTTATTAGTGTTTGTAATCATAAATTATCTCCCATGTTTCTAGGTATTAATTTCTTAATATTTACAAGAATTAATACCCTAAAGATCCTACCCAAAGAACAAATCCCCAAAATCTTTCTAAGAAAAATTTCTCAAAAAACAGGTACCCACGGTCGACCAGGGGTCCTGGCGCGATCGACAAGATTTGTCAGTGAGCTTCTTCATTCGTCCATTATTAATCCAAGCTTTTGATTCTCACCCTAACCTTCACCCAAACATTATTCATCATAAAATTCGTATAGGAACAGATTTTAAAAACACAAATACCTTAAAGCATTCACGAATTTTTCCATCCATCCATATGTTCGGGTTCGGGTTTATTTTTTTGGGTTTAATTCCTCTGATTAATGTTACAACCCCAATATCATAAATTCATAATCAACTTCTACAGATTTAACATATGATCCAGATTTATAACTTCAGAATCATATAACACAATTTATTCCACTCTTAATTTCATTAAAGTATCCCATTAATCGAAAACCCAATTTGTCACACCCAATATGATATGGATCAATTATCACGAATTAAAATTTAGAGCAAGTTTAACCACTTGCCTTATAGGGTTTGTAGGGTCTGAATCTCTTTGGTGTAAATGATGATTTGAAGAAGAATGCACACACTTGTTCTTTCTTTTGGCTCCCAAGGTTTCCCTAGTGGCTCCCACTTTTGTTCTCTACTTAATTTGGTTTTTATTAAATGATTTATGCTTGCCACACCCTCTCACTTTTAAGGTTAATTAAGTCAATCCCTTTTTATCCTTGTGGTCTTTATTAAAAGGGCCCAAACACCCACATGTGGGCTTGGTTATGTCTAAAAATGTCCCGAGACCCATTTACTTCCCACGGATACATTTTTCTGACTATTTTGACCCATCCGGACTCAAACGTACACTCAGAATTGCCATCTGAATTATTATTTTTTTAAGTTAATATTCACGTATTAACTTAGTAAATTGTTACTATTCACTTAGTAAATTTAAATCCCATAAATATTAATTTTCTAATAACCGATTAATATTTAAATAATATTAATAATAATTAATTTAATTAAATTATGACACATAAGTAATTTAACATTCGCCAAGTTATTTAATTAATAAATGCCCAAAAATACGAGGTGTTACATATTTCCCCCCTATAAAGGAATTTCGTCCCCGAAATTAGGTCGTACTTGCGGTGCACAATTCTGGATACTGCTCTCACATATCATCCTTCAATTCCCACCTGCACTCGTCGACATTGTGGTGTCCCCACTGAACACTAACTAGTGGTACCTTAGACTATAACTTGCGCTCACTACGATCCAAAATAACAATAGGTCTCTCCTCATATGAGATGTCTGGCAGTAAATTAATCTCCTTGAGTGGGATATGCCAAAATTACCTCTGGCTCCCCCAGTATTTCTTCAGCGATGCTACATAAAATACGTCGTGTATCCACTAAAGGTGCTCTGGAAAACACAGTCGATAAGCTACCAGTCCTACTTTCTCAATGATTGGGAAGGGTCCCACATACCTCAGCACTAGTTTTTGTTTTTTTGCCGAACCTAATCACCCCCTTCATGGCAGATACCCAAACCAATACCTCGTCGGTGACCTCTAACTCCACATGTCTCTGATTGGCATCAATGTAACTCTTTTGCCTGTCCTGGGCTATCCGAATAGGTCCCCGGATCAACTCTATCTTGGAAGACGTATCCTGAATCATCTCTGACCCAATAACTTGTTCCCCCCACCTATAACCAACAAGAGGGTGAATGACAAGGTCTACCATAAAGTGCCTCAAATGGGGCCATGTCAATACTGAATTGGTACGAGTTATTATACGCAAACTCTACCAATGGAAGTGTGATACCTTGCTTAATTAAATACCGGGTGATCAGTCCTTTATTAAATTAAAATCATGGTGACGGTTGGTTCATTCTTAGCATCATTGTCGCAAAATAAATATTTCCAATTTAAACACCCTAAATAATTAAGCGAAGTATCAAAACAATTTAAAGTCCTTATTTATTTAATTCCGTTATAAAAATCTTTTAAACATTAAAAAATTTGAATAATGCAAATGATAAAGATACTAATCATCCAATGAACCATACCAACTAGATTACTCAAATCCAAATAAATAACTATAACCACTGCCAATGTGATAGATAAAAAAATCCCAAACGAAAAACCAAATACTGAAATGATAGAAGTATATGCAATCCCTATCAAGTATAAACAAGAGTCTGAAAATGGGCGACACATGCCCTAACTAAAAGAGCTAAATAGAAGTTTGAGTAACCAAATGAGGAAGCATCTAATTCAATGACCTTAAACTCCCACACAAGCTGTAGCACGTCCAGTCAAATGATTCTACACTTGATGCCCCCGTAGCTGAGCACCTATAATATATACATATATATATATACAAGAGAGAGAGAAAGTAATAGAAAACGGGTCAGAGCCCGAGTGAAAAATAATTTTAAAAAATGTTTAGCAAGTATTTAAAGTGCTTACCGACATCACTATGTTAGTACACGAAACTCTCTTGAGAATTCTCACCTCTCATCTAGTGTGCACTCCTACCGTACGACTAAATGCCTCATAATAAGCGTATCTAACTTATCTCCCAATGATTTTATTTAGAGAAGTCACAAGGCTATGATATTTAGTTCATGATTTGTTACATTACTTAATATATCTCATTACCTTTATAAAGTTCCCAAATACTTTCTATACAATTTGGAGCATTTATTCAATGAATAACTACTTATACGCACTGTAGAAGATTTATATATGTACGTATATATATTAATCACTCATATAATATATATACTATTGGCATCCCATATAAAATCTATGGCGCTGGCACACTCTTCTATCAAGTCCCTGTATCTCTCGTACTAAGGAAAATACTAGTTCGGAATCACTCTTGAATTGTATTAACACAATACACACAAACTGGAGGCCTAGCATAGTTCCAAGTCACTAAGAGGTCAGAACATACCCCTGACGTCTCTTAGGACCGTCTGACTATCATTCTCAGATAGACTGTACCAAGGAATACTATATTCTAGGGTACAAGTCGATACCCCCCATAAAGGTCCCATCGAGATAAGATTGTCTTGGCGTGGCAACCTCTGTGACAGCAAGTAGCGCGAGTATGATTATACATGAGCATAATATAAATATATACACATGCACTCAATTGTATATATAAATATTCTCATTTTCCAATTAGGTTCTACCACGACCCATTATAATTATTATTAACTGTACTTAGTACAATTTTACCCAATTATCTTGCATAAAGGATTCGTCTCTTTTATTCTCAATTATAATCATTTCATACTTACTTCTCATCTATCAAAGTATTCTCTCCCACTAAAGATAATTTTTGTAGGTTCACCCTCTCTAACCTACTGGTCTAAGTCATTTATAAACATATCAATTCTGTAGCTAATGTGTGAACGGTTTTCAATATGTGTTAAACCCCCCGCTAACCCTCGGTTTCATCCCATATAAAATTTCATTCAATGGTATTCTACTTAGACCCTACTGGTCCTCTTCATGAACCATTATGCTCTTTAAATAATATTCAAGGGTTCCTATGCATTTTATCCAGATTAAAAAAAAGGGACAAACATGCAGTTCTCCAAGAGGTATCGACAGTCGATCGATCGATCGACACTCTTGGGCCAATTGATCGATCAAGCAGGTATTCCGAATTCTGCCATTATTAACTACGGGTTTCCTTCTTCAACCTCAACCAAAACTCCATAATTGAGTCCCAAACTCCCAAACAAGTTTACTACTGATTAAATATACCTATATACATGATTTCCTATGTGAAGCATGTACAAATTAATCAACGATATCGAATTAAAGGGCAAATTCATCATAAGTATCAAGAACCCTAGTTTCCTTAAAATTTCCAATCTTCTAATTCTTTTTCTAGATTTCTCACTTCTAGAACCATTACAATTTCGCGGGTAATCCTCTACATATATTGATATTTCTAGAATATACTTATTTCCTCTAAAGCATGTGATTTAAATTCCCTAAATCATCAATTTCTTCCATAAAACATATATTTATCAATCGTATTCTAACATGGGAGAAATATTAACTAGAAAAATAGCAAGATAGATACTTGCCTGGGATTCGAAGGTCTGATTTGTTGGTTATAAGGATATGGTTGCGTTCCCCGTCTTATGATCTATGCCCCGGTGGTGTTAATCTTCAAAGAGGTGCTAAAGTTTGTGATCAATTATTGAAAAGTTTTGTACATTTTTTCTCTAATGGACGTTCTATCTTTCTGTGATTGTTAACCCTAAAAGATAAACTCTAATAGTTGATATAACTTAGGAAAATTCTTAGGTTTAATTACCCAAAAATAAAGAATGACTATAATACCCTCCCAGGATGCTAGTTAGGCCTAAAAACACCCCGAGACCCAAAGTAAACCCCTGAGCACACTTTTCTGACTATCTCGACTCTTCCAGACACGTTGGCGCACTCGAGATGACCATACAGGAAACTTATAATTTTTTCAATTTTATAATAATAATTTAGTCCTGACACGACAGAGGCGCGTCCTGACTTAATTTACAAAATTATCATGTTATTCACTCGTGACATTTTAATAAATTCAATTATATATATATATATATATATATATATATATATATATATATATATATATATATATATATATATATATATATATTACTTTACTCATTAAATAATATTCAACAGGTTCCCAATAATTACTAACTCTCGTCATGCTAGTAAATATTTTTAAATAAAACTTTGGATTAATATTAAATTAATAACTCAATTAAATTTAATAAATCCCCAATTTTAAAAGTCATAAAAATACGAGGTATTACATACTTCCCCCGTAATAATGAAATTTATTCCAAAAATTCGAAAAATAAGGCATACTCGTTAAAAATAGATCTTGATATTTTTCGCGCATATTTGCCTCATGCTTCCAAGTGGACTCCTCCACACTGGACCCGTACAAGTGGAACTAACTTCGAACTCAATTTTCTCACACTATGGTCTAGGATAGCCGCTGGTCTCTCCTTATAACAAACTATCGGGATGTAAGTCAATCTCCTCTATCGCGATTTGGGTGTGGGTCATGTCACCCCGAAGATATCGTCTCAATGACGCGATGTGGAATACATCATTAATACGGTGCAAATGATCTGGCAACCCCAATATGTATGCCACCGGCCCTATCCTCTCGATAATGGGAAATGGTCCTACTTACCTCGGATTCAATTTCCCTTTCTTCTCGAATCTCAGTACTTCTTTCATAGGAGACACGCGTAGTAATACTTGGTCCCCCATGCTAAACTCTCGGAAGGGCCATATTGCATCCGTGTAGCTCTTCTTCCAGTCCTGGGATACCCGAGTGCGACTCCTTATAAGCTCAATCCTAGATGAAGTCTCCTGAATCATCTTTGGCCCGAGTAATTTATTATTCCCCACCTCTAGCCAACAAGCGGGAGAACGATAAGGCCTGCCATACACGCCTCAAATAGGTCCATACCGATCGTGAATTGATAGGAGTTATTATAAGCGAACTTCACCAGTGGAAGATACGACTCCCAACCTCCTCCAAAATCAAGCACACACATGTGTAGCATATCCTCCAGCATCTAATTAGTGCGCTCTGTTTGTCCATCTGTCTGTGCGTGATAAGCTGAACTCAACCAAAACTTTGTACCCATGGAGTCTTGAAAGCTCTCCCAGAAGCGCGAAACAAAAATCTTGTCTCTATTAGACACAAAATCCAGGGGCACCCCATGTAGCATAATGATCTCGACAATAAATAGCTGTGCATACTGGCATGTGGTATAGTCTATTCGTACTGGCAGAAAATGAGCTACCTTGGACAACCGATCCACTATAACCCATATGGAATCGTGACCCCGATGTGATGTAGGCAACCCAGTAATGAAGTCCATGGAAATACTTTCCCATTTCCACATAGGTATCTCCAACGACTGAAGTAACCCTGGCAGTCTCCGATGGTCCACCTTTATCATCTGATAGGTAAAATATTTGGACATGAACTCTACAATGTCCTTCTTCATCCCACTCCACCGGTACTATCCCCTCATATCCTGGTACATCTTATCCCCTATGTGATTGTGTCATCACTCCATGATGTAAGTCTTCTCCCTCTGGGACCACAAATATCCCATTAAACCTCAAACCCCCACCAGAACTTACAGAATAGGATTCAGTACCCTCAGCTAAAAGCCGTACAATCTGATCCTAGAAAAATGTATCCACTGCTTGTGCCTGTATCATCCTCATAAGAATCTCAGGTGTGACTGACATAACTGATATATAGGAACGTGCTACCGCATCCTAGTGACCCAACTCTTTTCACTTAGCTCTTCATACTTTCTCTGCGTCACCTATCGATCTACGGCTTAATGGATTAGCAACTACGTTAGCATTCCCTGGATGGTACTGTATCTCGAAATGGTAGTGTTTCACAAACTCCAATCACCTGCACTGACACATGTTCAACTCACACTGAGTGAATAAGTTTTGCAGTGACTTGTGGTCTTTGAACAAGCAAAACTTCTCCCCCAACAAGTAATGTCTCCAAATTCTCAATGCAAACACGACTGCTGCTATCTCTAGGTCGTGGGTGGATTAATTCCTTTTGTGAAGCTTAGGCTTGCAGGAGGCAAAAGCTATAGCCTGTTCCTCCTGCTGAAGTACTCCCTCGAGTACCTGTAAGGAGGCATCAGTATACACCAGGTACTCCACTCCTGGCCTAGGCAAAGCAAGAACTGGAGCTGAAGTCAGCTTATCTTTCAGCTCGTGAAAATCCAATTGACATGTATCATCCCATACATACCGTACTCCCTTACGAGTCAAATTCATTAGTGAACCCGCTATCTTTGAAAAGCCTCGAATGAACCGCCTGTAGTACCTCGTTAACCCCAAGAAACTACGCACCTTTATCGGTGTTGTGGGTTGTCCCCACTCCCTCAGTGCTGACACTTTGCTCGGGTTAACCGATATCCCCAATTTCGACACAACATGCCCTAAAAATTGTACCTCCCCTAACCAGAACCCTCACTTCTCATACTTAGCATATAGATAATGCTATTGTAGAGTTTGAAGAACCTGTCTCAAGTTCTCGACATGCTCCTCCTCATTTTGTGAGTAAATCAGGATGTGATCTATGAGGATGATGACAAACTGATCCAAGAACTCTCTGAACACTCGGTTCATCAAATTCATGAATACGGCTGGAGCATTTTTCAGCCCAAACGACATGACTCTGAACTCATAGGATCCATATCTCGTCAAGAAAGTAGTCTTTGACACATCACGCTCCCTAATCCGTAGCTGATGGTATCCCGATCTCAAATCTATCTTCGAGAAAAATGTTGCTCCTCTCAGTTGGTCGAACAGGTCATCGATTCGAGGTAATGGATATTTATTCCGTATTGTGACCTTATTCAACTCCCGGTAATCCACTTACAACCTCAGTGAACCATATCTATTCTTTACAAATAATACCAGAGAGCCACAAGGCGAGGTGCTCCTAAAAATGAAGCCCTGGCCCAACAATTGCTCTATCTGATCCCGTAATTCCTTTATTTCCACTAGAGCCATACGGTACGATGCACCTTCTATTGTTTGAGTGCCCGTAATCAAGTCTATGACAAAATCTATCTCTCAAATAGGGGTAGGCCCGATATCTCCTACAATACATCTGAAAACTCACAAACAACTGGAATCGAATCCAGGGTAATCACAATCTCCTTAGAGGTATCCTCCTCTATGTAATACAAATGGGTGGAAGATCCTCCCTCTGGGCGAGGCAACACCATAAAAAACATCTCCTAGCCCGGAATGGCAAAGATAATACTCCTACCAAAAGAATCTATCATGGCTTTGTACGCAGTGAGCCAATCCATGCCAATAATGGCTTCGTGCTCATGTATATCTAAAACTATCATATCCGCAGGTAAAATCAAGCTACCAATCTCTATATCTACACCCCCACATATAAAGATAATCAAGGACCCATTCCCTAGGGGTGAGTCTACGCATGTCACTGTACTCTCTGTTGTGTATAATAACCCCAAGGCCTGTGCAAAGTGAGTAGATGTAAAATAGTGCGATGACCTAGTATCAAATAAAACCCGACCCATAGTGCCGTAGATAAAAAACGTACCCTCAACCGCGGGTGGTGCCCGAGGTGCTATGGCCTGGTGGACGTTATTAACACGTCCATACTATAATTTCCCCTGCTGGACTGGAGCTATTGTGCTAGCTGGTAGGGCTGGCATCTGAGCTGGCACTAGGAGGGCGGTTGGAAAGAGTGGCCTCTGTAGCTCGTTACGGGCACCCTGCTGTTGTAGGGACCTATGCCCCTTTGGGAAATCCTGATGCCTATGTCCATTCTTGCGATAACCAAAACACATTCCCCTAAAGTTTCCTCCCCTCTATCCCTGCTGACCACGGCCCTGTTGGCTGTTACCAACCCGCCAATGGCCCTGCTAAAAATGTTGTTAGCCCTGCTACTGATGGTGTTGGCCCTGCTCTCCATACTGACTGGACTGGCCCTGTCTATAACCCCTAAATACCTGCCTGGAATCACCTGATCGAAATTTCTTGGAAGGGTCCCCCAGATGGGAACTCTGCTCAGTGTGACGGGTCTGCCCTTGGGCTACTGTGCCCCACCAGTACTACTGCCCCCTATTCGGCCCTGCTAGCTAGAGTCCCCTGCTCGTTTGCTTCCCTGATGATCGAAGTGATGATCCTGACAGTGCAATAGAGCGCTGTTGAGTATGTCAGTGTGAGTGCCCAACGATAGATTACGTATGAAGTGCTGACGAATCTTTTAGACCAATCTATCTAAAAACAACAAGATCTTCTTCTCCTCAGTGGGTGCCTCATCCGTCACTATAGTGAGAAGTCTCGTGAACTTCTCCTCATACTCAGCAACAGTCATACTCTCTTTCTTTCAGATTCAGTAACCTCCACCTCATCTCAGTCTTCACCGGGGATGGGAAATACTTGCAGTCAAACCGCACCCAGAACGACTGAATCAAAATGATATCCCTCTCCTCTAAGGTGCTGGTGGACTCCCACCACTACATAGTGGCCCGTACTAGCTTGAAGGAATCCATTAACTGTGTATTCATGTTAGAGCACTCATACATGCGCAGATGCCTCTGGATATCCTTCTTCCATTGGCTGGCGATCACAATGTCTGAACTACCCGAGAACTTTGGGGGATGCGCCTTCTGAAAGGCATCCCTAACCTTCTCCCATATAGTGGGAAATTGTGCTGGTACCAGTGCTACTTCCTGAACCTGGGGTGGAGCCTGTTGTACCACCGCTAATGTGGCATTCACCACCTGAGCAACAATGTCGGCCACTTCAATTGCAATAATTATTCCCTGAGCCGAAGCTGCTGGCTGCTCGGGTTAGGCATTCCGGTCTCGAGGTGGGCGTCTTAGAGGCATCTGATAAGAGAAGGAAGTTTATCAGTCTATAATTATTATCAAATCTCGAATAGCTAAAGAAGTAAGCGTAAATACAAGAATACAACAGTCATAAAAATAGGGTTCTAAACCAATGACGCTAACCTGAAAGCGAAATAATCCGTACAGATCCTAAAGGACGCTAGAACCCGATGCTCTGATAGCACCTGTGACACCCCGCCTAATTAAATAGTTGGTGATCAGTCCTTTATTAAATTAAAATCAAGGTTAACGGTTGGTTCATTCTTGGCATCACTGTCGCAAAATAAATATTTTCAATTTAAACACCCTAAATAATTAAGTTAAGTGTCAAAACAATTTAAAGTCCTTATTTATTTAATTCCGTTATAAAAATCTTTTAAACATAAACAAATTTGAATAATTCAAATGATAAAGATACCAATCATCCAACGAACCATGCCAACTAGATTACTCAAATCCAAATAAATAACTACAACCATTGACAATGTGATAGATAAAACAATCCCAAATAAAAAACCAAATACTGAAATCATAGAAGTATATGCAATCCCTATCAAGTCTAAACAAGAGACTTGAAATGGCCGACACATGCACTAACTAAAAGATCTAAACAGAAGTCTGAGGAACCAAAGGAGGAAGCGTCTACTGCAATGACATGCAACTCCCACACAAGCTGTAGCACGTCCAATCAAATGATTCTACACCTGACGCCCCTGTGGCTGAGCACCTGTATATATATATATATATATATATATATACACACACACACACACACGCACACACACGCACACACACATACAAGAGAGAGAGAATATGATAGAAAACGGGTCAGAGCCCGACTGTAAAATAGTTTTAAAAATACTTTAACAAGTATTTAAAATGCTTATCGGCTAATATAACCACCACGTTAGTACGCAACATTCTCTTGAGAATTCTCACCTGTCATCTAATGTTCACGCCTACCGTACGACTAAATGCCTCATAAGACTATCTAACTTATCTCCCAATGATTTTATTTTAAGAAGTCACAAGGCTATGATATTTAGTTTAGAGATCAATATCTTCATGATCTTTTACGTTAGTTAATGTATCTCATTACTGTTATAAAGTTCCCGAATACTTTCTATACAATTTGGAGCATTTATTCAATACTTAACTACTTATATGCATAGTAGAAGATTTTCGTATATACGTATATATATTAATCACTCATATAATATATATACTATTGGCACCCCACATAGAATCTATGGTGTTGGCATACTCTACTATCATGTCCCCGTAAATCTCGTACTAAGGGAAATACTAGTTTGGAATCACTCTCGAACTATATTAACACAATACACATAAAATGGAGGAGAAGCGTAGTTCCAAGTCACTAAGAGGTCAGGCCATACCCCTCACATCTCTTAAGAGCGTTTGACTATCATTCTCTCATAGCCTGTACCAAGGAATCCTATTGTTGACGCAAAAAAGTTCTCCATCTACGAGGACCAATCAGAAAAGGACATATGGCATCCTACGTGGCAATATTCCGCACCCGAGGAGAGTGATCGACACCCGAGGAGAGTTGGTCGGCACCCGAGTAATATTGGTTGGCATACCAACCAGGAAGATCAAAGGATAACTATGCATTAAATGCAGATGACAATGCATTTAATGAGAATTAATGTGTATTTCTACTGTATTAATAGATGACAACACATAGCATACCAAGCAATTCAAGGAAGATCAACCATCATAGAAGGTAAACAATTAGATTCATTGAATGTAGACATAAATGTCTACATACAATAAATCTCTTTATCTCCCATCATTATAAATACATGTATTTTCTTAGCCAAAAGAGGGGACAACTAAGAAACACCATACACAAGATACACATCCTTTCTCTCTCTACACCATATTGTGTTATTGTAAACCCTTGGGAATAAAATAACAGTGCACGTAGTCTTTATTCATATAAGAACCACTTAAAAAACCTTTGTCTCTTATATGTTTGATGTGAATGTTTATTTTCATCTTCAATCTCATCCTCATCATTTATCGCCTGTTGACGCCAATAAAATGGCAGTGGCCATTTTCTGTCTTCAACAGATTGGCGCCGTTTGTGGGAAAGTGTTACAAGCATTGTTCTCCATCACAAGCTAAGTTTTTATTTTCTCTACATATAATCAATTATACATACATATTTTGATTCAATCACGATTTTAGGTTTATATACATAAATTAATTGTCCAATTTTTATCTGCAAAATATTGCATATCATGATTATAAGTTTTGTATGAATCCTTGAAAGTAGGACAAATATGATTATTTAATGGATTACATCAAATATGTTGATTCCTATATTTTATATGTTTTCCAAGAGATTTGATGCCTAAGATGTTAACACATCATTTTATTCATGTGATAAAATGTATACACAGTTTTGTTTTGTCCATTTATCAATATGTACGATGCCAATTTTTAATAATTTTCGTTAAAGATGAAATATATAATAATTTTATACAATGGTTTACCGTCCCTTTATCTCTGTAAAAAGGAGGAAATATAATCGTCGCTCTCTTGGGGATATCATTCATAGAATAAACACGGTTGAAAACAAAATGGGGTCGTCTATCCCCAAATTTTCTTTATTAAAAACTGTATAAATATACTGTTGAAACCTTTTGACTTCTTAAAATCATATGAGATTCCAAATTCTCTCTCTCTATCTAATTACGGTAGCAACACCAGGCCTTATTTATATGACGGATCATAGAGACAGAGCTGGTGATCCACTCTGAACCCAGTACAGGATATAACCATGATCGGCGACCAGCCGTCTTTATCATAAGTCCTCTGAAAATTTCTTCAAAAAAAGGGATTTAATTCTCGGAACCAATATGCTCAAACTACTAGAGTTTTATTTACCTGATATTGGTACAAGTTGGTCGGTGGAAGGTATCGCTAATGCTGGTCGGCGACAGGTTAGTTATATCTGGTCGACAGAACATATTATAGATCGACAAATTGATCGATGTAATACATCGTTAGTTGGTCAACGTCATCTCTAACACTGGTCGGCAACCTTATTCTTGGTCGGTGACAGCTGACGACACCTATTATTGGCCGATCACTGATCGGAGACATCTATTTTCTGCGAGAAAGTACCTATTCCTGGTTGAAAATTTCTACGGACCCTTTTTATTGGTCGGTGGAAAGGTGTAAGGATCCATTAGTAACATTGTTATAGCTCGGCAACACCTATTCTTGGTCGGCACCATATAATGTTGGTCGAAAGTACCTCTGTTGGTCGGAGACCACTAATTATTGATCAGTTCTTTGAGCTGATGAGGATTATACTGATCGGCATCCAATATCTTCGGATGGTCGGCGGTAAAAAAGAAAACATCGATAAAATTTCTGGGAATCAGCCTTGTAGGTCGGCAAAACTCATTGTTGATCGAATACAGGTTTCAGAGGTTGAAAAGCTTCCCGGCCTACTATTTTTTGGTCGGCTTTATATGGAGCTGGTCGGCAAAGTCAATTATCAGCACACCCATTTTCTTAGTCGGTAGCATTATAAGACCATTATTTCTTGGTCGACGATTCAACAGTTGTACAATTTGGAGATATCTCACAAATTAAAGCCCCCCCCCCCCCCCGGCTTACTATTTGTTGGTCGGCATAATCATTATTTGTCAGTCACAGACCCAGACCGTCTATTGTTGGTCGGAGCTCCTATGACAAGAAGAAAAACTCATCGACGGTGGTCAGCAATCACTGGACTATAGTACCAAATGCAGAGGAGTATCACTTAGACCATTAGCGTTGATCGGCCGAAATAGAAATAAAATCTTGGAGGATCCTTGTTTCAAATGTGTTGGTCGAAAACCAGTAAGAAAAAGTGGACTCAATTTCTTTGATGCTTCTGGGTGTCAAACCTTTATGACTTAATTAAAATCATCATTCGGTGTCAAAATCTTTTAAAAAAAAAAAAAAAACTCCTTATATTTCACATGTCTATGCTAAAATAATTTTAGAAAACCAACTTATATTAAGTATTTGTTGGAATTCAGTTAATTTTGCAAAAAATTTATATTAAATAATTATGACATACTTAAGGCATCTATTCGATAAAAATCTGCTCATATGACACACATTTGGCACAAAACATATTATTTCATATTTTGACATTTTTATTGCCTTATGCTGATACACTCCACATATTGTTTGACTGAATAATTATTCTCATGACAATAATTATTTGATCTAGTCTCGACAGGTGCTCGGGAAGCTTATTAAAATTTCATAGGGACGAGATTCAATCCCGACGAAAGATCAACCACAATCTTAAACCTTTGGAAACTATTATTGCTCAACATCAC
This sequence comes from Sambucus nigra, assembly GCA_949130495.1. Taxonomy (NCBI): domain Eukaryota; kingdom Viridiplantae; phylum Streptophyta; class Magnoliopsida; order Dipsacales; family Adoxaceae; genus Sambucus; species Sambucus nigra. Next base: position 71,323,501 of record OX422207.1, read on the forward strand.
GCAATTTTGCCTCGACATATCAGCCAACATATATTATTTCATTTTTTGAAATTAATATTTTTATTTGTCAAGCATATACATATCATATGTTGATTGGATGAGTAAATTATTCTCATGATAACTAATCAATTCAGCCTACACATATGGTAGGGCAAGTTATTAATTTTTACAGGTACAAGATTCAGTATCGACGAATGCTCGAAAACAATCTTACTCTTCCGAAAAATATTATCATAGCTCGGCAGTATGAAATTTCACCTTAGCGAGGAACTATTGATTTTATTATTGCTCAGATATCTGCTCAAGCACAAATTATTCTATATATCCATTGGGATTCATATTCTATATTCATCTTATCATGGAGCTCGAGGAGATACTTATTATCATATTTAGCTTTGAGGAGAACTACAACATTTGTTATATTTCACCCCCAACGGATAGTTGTTCGGGGTCATTCTTATTTATATTCAAGCCCGACAAAGTACTTGTCCATTTATCAAGTTCTGGAAAATATTATTCTTGTTCGGCATTATGAAAAAATTTGCCTCGGCGAGATACTTATTCAATTCCGAAGAGAACTACAACATTTATTATATTTTACCCCCAACGGATAGTTGGTCGGGGTAATTCTTATTAATATTCAGGCTCAACAAAGTTCTTGGCCATATTCTTATATTGTGGAAAATATTATCCTTATTCGGCATTATGCAATTTTTCCTCGACAGATCAGCAAGACAGTTTATTATTATTCTAAATAATTCTTTATGTCTATGCATATTTTATATTTATCTCACCATGGAGCTTAGAAAATTTCTTCTTTCTATATATATTCAACTCCTAGGAGGCCTCCAGAATTTATTATATCTTATTCCTAACAATCTGTTGGTCATCGCCGAGGAGGTCTCCAGCATTTATTATATTTTATTCTCAACAATTTGTTGGTCAGTACTGAGGAGGTCTCCAGCATTTATATTATCTTATTCCCAACAATCTGCTGGTCAGCTCCGAGGAGGTATCCATCATTTATTATATCTTATTCCCAACAATCTTTTGGTCAGCTCCGAGGAGGTCTCCAACATTTATTATATCTTATTCCCAACAATCTGTTGGTCAGCTTCGAGAAAGTCTCTAGCATTTATTATCAATTACCACCAACTCCGGTTGGTAGATAAAATTCAAATTCGGTTGGTAGATAAAATCCAACTACGGTTAGTAAATAAAATCCAACTCCGGTTGGTAGATAAAATCCAACTCCGGTTGGTCAATAAAATCCAACTCCGGTTGGTAGATAAAATCCAACTCCGGTTGGTAGATAAAATCCAACTTCGGTTGGTAGATGAAATCCAACTCCGGTTGGTCGATAAATCTCATTCAAAGTTCATATTCCACACTTGGGGGCTTCTATTATAGATATAGTTGTTCATTCGGTGGCATATTCTCATAACATCATGCAGTTGAGCATCAAATTCAACTCCACAAACTCACACGGTCGGGGGCCCGACCAATCATTATTCAGGAGTTGTTTTTCTTGCTCAGGAATTAGTTTTGATATTGAAGTTCAGGAGGCATATTGAAGTTCAAGAGGCATAGTCGGGAGTTATTATGCACATTCAGGAGTCAGATTCAGCATCTACAGCACTGAGATATTTACTACTACTATCCTGACCAAAGAAGTTGTATGAAAATGTTTTGAAGTTCACCACTAGCTTGGTACATTGAAGAATTGGGTTCAAAAGATAGAAGTATACTCGACAAGGTATTTAGAGGACCATAAATCAGAAGAATCAAGCACGTGAAGTTAGCACTCATTTGCTCGGCACAGGAGGCAGTTGGTCGGCTAGCAAAACCAATCAACATACTTAAAGATTATGACAAGATACAAGCTACATACTATGGCATGGCTGCATCCAAATTCCCAGGGATGATACATAGCACACGTTCACTTGACGAACGGAGTTTCTCAAAAGAGATATTATCAACCATCGATCAGCCTGCATCATATGTCATCCAGGAGATAGTGAACTTTATGTTGAACAAATCAAGAAGGTAGATCAATAATTTCACGAACACCGCAACGCTGCAGAATAAATACTTCATCCTTTCAGTAAACCATCGAGCATGGAGCATTTGGTGCTTCTGTTGACGCAAAAAATTCTCCATCTACGAGGACCAATCAGAAAAGGACACATGGCATCCTACGTGGCAATATTCGGCACCCGAGGAGAGTTGATCGACACCCGAGGAGAGTTGGTCGGTACCCGAGGAGAGTTGGTCGGTAGCCGAGGAGAGATAGTCGGCACCCGAGGAGAGTTGGTCGGCATACCAACCAGGAAGATTAAAGGATAACTATGCATTTAATGTGCATTAAATGCAGATGACAACGCATTTAATGAGCATTAATGTATATTTCTACTGTATTAATAGATGACAACACATAGCATAATAAGCAATTCAAGGAAGATCAACCATCATAGAAGGCCAACAATTAGATTCATTGAATGTAGACATAAATGTCTACATATAATGAATCTCTTTATCTCCCATCACTATAAATACATGTATTCCCTTAGCCAAAAGAGGGGACAACTAAGAAACACCAAACACAAGATACACATCCTTTCTCTCTCTACACCATATTGTGCTATTGTAAACCCCTGGGAATAAAATAACAGTGGACGTAGGGTTTATTCATAGCCGAACCACTTTAAAAACCTTTGTTTCTTATATGTTTGATGTGAATGTTTATTTTTATCTTCAATCTCATCCTCATCATTTATCTACATCCACTGCCATTTTATTGGAGTCAATACCTATGTTCTAGTGTACAAGTCAATATCCCCCATAAAGGTTCCATAGAGATTAGAATGTCCCGGCGCGGCGACCCTTGTGATAGAAAGTAGCGCGGGTATGACTATACACAAGCGTAATATAAATATATACACATGCACTTGGTTATATATATAAATATTCTCATTTTCCAATTAGGTTCGCCCACGACCCATAATAATTATTATTAACTGTACTTAATACAATTTTACCCAATTATCTCGCATAAAGGATTCGTATATTTTATTCTCAATTATAATCATTTCATACTTACTTCTCATCTCTTGAAGTATTCTCTCTCATTAAAGATAGTTTCAGTAGGTTCACCCTCTCTAACCTACTAGTCTAAGTCATTTATAAACATTTCAATTTCGTAGCTAACGTGTGAACTATTTTCAATATGTGTTAAACCCCTCGCTAACCCACGGTTTCATCTCATATAAAATTTCATTCAACGTGATTCTACTTAGACCCTACTCGTCCTATTCATGACCCATTATGCCCTTTAAATAATATTCAAGGGTTCCTACACATTTTATCCGGATTAAACGAAAAGGGGAAAAACATGCAGTTTTCTAGGAGGGATCGATCGATCAAGCAGGTATTCCGAATTTTTCCATTGTTAACTACGAGTTTCCTTGTTCAACCTCAACCAAAACTCCATAATTGATTCCCAAACTCCCAAACAAGTTTACTACTAATTAAATATACCTATATACATGATTTCCTACGTGAAGCATATACAAATTCATCAATGATATCGAATTAAAGGGTAAATTCATCATAATTATCAAGAACTCTAGTTTCATTAAAATTTCCAATCTTATAATTATTTTTGCAGATTCTCACTTCTAAACCATTACAATTTCATGGGTAATCGTCTACATATGTTTAGATTTACAGAATATACTTATATCCTCTAAATCATGTGATTTAAATTCCCTAAATCATCAATTTCTTCCATAAAACATATATTTATCAATCCTATTCTAACATGAGAGAAATATTAACTAGAAAAATATCAAGATATTGGCGATAAGGATATGTTTGTGTTCCTCGTCTTACAATCTATGCCCCGGTGGTGTTAATCTTGAAAGAGGTACTACGGTTTGTGATCAATTCTTGAAAAGCTCTATACCTTTCTTCTCTAATGGTTGTTCTATGTTTCTGTGATTGTTAACCCAAAAAGCTAAACTCTAAATGCTGATATAACTCTCAAAAATTCGTGGGTTTAATTACCCAAAAATACATAATGACTATAATACCCTCCCGGGATGCCAATTAGGCCTAAAAACGCCCCGAGACCCAAACTAAAATCCTGGGTAGACTTTTCTGACTATATCGATCCTTCCAAAAATGTTAGCGCACTCGAAATGACCATATGGGTGACTTTTAATGTATTCAATTTTATAATAATAATTTAGTCTCGACACGACACACACGTGTCCCGACTTAATTTCCATAATTGTCATGTTATTCACTCATGATATTTTAATAAATTCAATTCTATATATATTACTTTACTCAATAAGTAATATCAACAAGTTCCCAATAATTACTAACTTATGTCCCGCTAGTAAATATTTTTAAATAAAACTTCGAATTAATATTAAATTAATAACTCAATTAAATTTAATAAATGCCCAATTTTAAATGTCATAAAAATACGGGGTATTTCAGGAAGATATTGCTCCCATCCTCCCCCAAAGTTCAGAATGCACATCCTCATCAATCGATGTAAGGGGGTCGATCGATCGATCATCGATCGATCGATGTTCTTGGTTCGATCGATCGATCAAACAGTTCTTGCCCAGAAATTGCAATTTAAACCTGCGGGTTTCATCTTCCAAATTTCTCCAAAACATCATTATCGGTTCCCAAACTCCAAAATAAGATTACTACTAGTTATTTATACATATATCCATGACTCCCTACCTGCAACATGTACAAATTCATCAACGGGATTGTATTAAAGGGCCAATTTGTCTTAATTATCAAGAACCCTAGTTTTTCACTAAACTTCCATTGTTCTAATTATTGTTTCAGATTTATCACTTCTAAATTATTCCAATTTCGTGGGTAATCCTCTACATATGATTTAGATTCAAGAATTTATTTATTTTCTCTATAACATGTGATTGGGTTCTCTAAATCATTAAATTCTTCCATGAAACGTAGGTTCAACCATCCTAATCTAACATGGTGAGACATTAACTAAAAGAGAAGCAAGATAGATACTTGCCTAGGAATTAAGCTTCTGATTTGTGGAAGAAAGTGGTACAGTTTCATTCTGCATCTCGCGATCTACGACTCGGTGGTGGTGGCGGTGCCAAAGGTTGAGTTTTCGGCCTTGAATTTCTTGGGAAGCTTTTCCACCTCTTCTCTAATGACCGTTCTTTGATTTTTCTCTTGATAACCCTAGAGGACAACTCCTAAAGGCTGATATAACATTGGGAAATTCGTGGGTTTAATTGCCCAAAAATACGAAATGTTCGTAATACCCTCCTAGGATGCCAATTAGGCCTAAAAATGCCCTGAGATCCAAATTAAACACCCGGGTACATTATTTTGACTATATCGACCCTTACGAACACATTGGCTCACTCAAAACGATCCTACGGGTGACTTATAATTTATTCACTTTTAATAATAATAATTTAGTCCTGACACGACACGGGCGCGTCCCGACTTAAATTTCCATAATTGCCATTTTATTCACTCGTGACAATTTTTATAAAATCAATCTTATATATTACTTTACTCATTTAGTAATATTCGACAAATTCCCAATAATTACTAATTCTCATCACGTTAGTAAATATTTAAAGTAAATTTCTGGATTAATATTAAATTAATATCTCAATTTAAATTTAATAAATCCCCAAATTTTGAAAGTCATAAAAATACGGGGTATTACATACTTCCCTACTAATAATGAAATTTCATCCTGAAATTCGGCAAATAAGGCCTAACAGTACGCAAACTATCTACGTAGTAAGGTGCTCAATCATTATAGCCCCCGCTTCACAGCAAACTTGCTTAACACTCTTATTAAAGACACTTCACATAGAGCTCCAATCCGACAACGTTCGCATAAGACACGCCTATACATTATTAATTCCCATTACTTCACTATCATTGGAGGTCGCACCTCACTACATGACAACTACGCAGATTTATCTAAATACGAAACTCCCATTTTGAGAGAAACCATACGAACATCTAACCACTCTTGTTCGCCTAAAACAGTCGTGGTAATTCCACCATAGTCGTCAAACTCTAACTCGACCAACCCCAAATTTTGATTATCCACCCATCTCTTAACATTCAGAGTGAGAAAAGTTAAGGTTTTCCACACCAAAATCTCAATAAGAACCTTGTTCACAATAAACAGTTAAGAGTGATCCTAGGGAACCCTACCATTAGGTAATATCCTTCCCCAATTATCGTACTATACTCCACTTTCTAGCTATAAAAATTGTGGAAATGAAACGATCATAATGAATCCAAAATTACTTTCACAAGGCTCCACTAATGGTTAATTATTGCTCGCCTACTCCCCGGATTATGGGTGATACAACCCGCTCAACACGAAGAGTTATCCCCGCTGCTTATTGAAATTCCATATTGAAGGTGAGATTTGAAAGTCTCACCCTAAGGAGAGTGATTTTGTACCGACGCGATTCTTCCTTTCAAAGGAAGACTGGGGCACACTAGTTAATATAGTAAATCACCCCAAAAGAATATCAATAACTTCCTTCTTGGGCGACTTGTTCCACATGTTTGAATGAACCCTTGATCTTGCCTTGAGGTTATAAACCCATTAAGGAAACTTTACTGACTTCACTGGCCTTTTCCCTTATCGGAATCGTCGGTAGCCACAAAATTCTCTTGTTGGCCCTCTTGTTCCAACCGATTTCGATTTATGAGTAATGCCCGCAGAGACTACCCACTATGTCTCGCTCGACACAGACTTCTACTTGTAATGTCTCACATTAAGTGACACTTAATACTCCCCTTCTTTCCTATGCGTATACTGAAAGTTCTGACCCATGCACTTTTCTCCACGATGTGCACTTCCGAACCTGTTATACCATACTAACATCTTCACTCTTTGTACGCATCAGTTGCTCTCAACATTTGACTAATTACAACTCTACTTCAAGTGTTCTCCATAATAATTAAATTCTACCCTTCTCAAGGAATGCCCCTTTTTAAATGGCTTCCCACAACCTTCCAACCAGATTCGGTGTGCTACTTTGAACACAAATATAGGGATTTATCATTTTTCACACGGCGCCCAATCCACTCTACCACTTCCATTTCGTTATGTTAATCCCTCAAACATTTATTCCACGCGTCTATTTCCACGTCCCTTCAGCTCGGACAATTTTGACATCAGTTAACCAAGATGTCCACACACCCTATAAACCGTGTATACTAGCGTAAGCATCACATACGCTGCATGCATAACACCCAATTCCTTATTTTCCTTGTGATCATAACGTGATTACCACACTTGGGTACTCTCAATCACCCTAGAAATTGAAATTTTAAATCCTCCTTATCATCGTTCCACCCCTTAACTCGTGGTGATAAGACAAAACTTCCAATATCTCCTTACCACACCACCATCTCTTCTTTAATCGTAATTCAACTTCCAACTTACAGATATAATTACATGTTCCTACTAACACCGAGGTACCAAACTCATAGAATAATGACCAAACATCTTCCCACTTCCAACCTTACGCTAAGTTTCATGCTTGGGATGCCTCGCAAAGCGAAATCTAAACAAGGAACACCCCCGATACACTACTACCTATCATTGTCAGTTATCGAAATCCGTTAGGCCCTCCGTCCATAGCATGTAACCCTTAATTCCATTTCTTGATACAAAATTTACTTATCCTCCTGTAATTACACTTAACAAAGAACATTCTGCCAATTTTACAATCGTTCATTATTAGTGGTAATCATATCCCATTAACCTCGAATACCTACAATCGGGGTCCTCAAAATCCAATCCCCAAACATATGGGTACAACTCTTATCTCTCACATCTCTAAATGATTGATATATCAATGCAATCTTCCTAACACCATGTCCTGAGCGCTAAACATAATAATGAGTCAAATCATTCCGCTCAACAGTAGACCCAGTACATACTGAATCATAACAATAAAGTCCCTACACACACCGGGATCGAATATTTTAAGTCCACTATTCCCTCCAAAATCTCTAAAATAGATAATATAAGTGCGAATCCGTCCCTCTCGCAGGTGAGGCCTTGCCAGAACAAAACATGCTGCCCTATGGCAACCACTCCGATAGCTTTGAAATTACTACCCACTATTGTTTTAACCATTTTTATAAACCATAATTAGTATAATATCGTACACGCATATCACATCACTAATACTAGAATTCTCAATAAAGAATATAAATCACTAACAATGCACTCATTTGTCCTCCGCGGAGAACATTAAAGACAATCCCACTTTTCCCGAGAAATATATTTATAATAATAACGCTATAGATATACGCACTAAATTCTTCTCACATGCGAATATAGCAATGAACAAAAATAAAATGACTCTCTCGTGTCACATAAAACACGGTTCATCCTCCTAGTATAAAACTCATATTTCTACTTTGCCAATCGCTTTGGCTACTTAATCGTCTTTCGAACATAACGCATCTCTCTGAACCCAATCGGAAATTATACTAACCATTTCCCTTGTAAGCGCCATGCCCCTATCCCTTATTCTCACTTCAGATAATTTTAACTCTTGTGGTTTTACCCTCCACAAAATACCCCAACACATAACCCACTTAACCCCTGAAATACATTTGAAAACTCACGAACGACCGGAATTGAATCTAGGAGAATCACAATCTCCTTAGAGGTATCCTCCTTTATGTAATATAAGTAGGTGAAAGATCCCCCTTCTGGGCGAAGCATCGCCTCCAAAACATCTCATGCCCCGCAATGGCAAAGGTAATACTCCTACCGAATAAATTTATCATGGCTATGTACGTAGAGAGTCAATCTATGCCAATAATGACGTCATACTCACGTATGACTAAACTAGTATGACTGTAGGTAAAACCAAACTACCAAACTATATACCTACACCCCGGCGTATAAAGAAAATTAATGACCCTTTCCCAATGCCGAGTCTACGCATGACACCGTACTCTCCGTAGTGTCAAAAAATCCTAAAGTCCATGCAAAGTGAGTATCTATGAAATAGTATGACACCCTAGTATTGAATAAAATGTGTCCTACAGTACTAGAAGGAAGGAACATACCATTAATGGCCGAGGATGGCTACTGGATTTTAGTATGCTGGACGTCATACACACATTTATGCTATTTCTGCCCCTGCTCCTGGGGTATCTTACTCTTATCTGGGCAATCCGGCCTCCGGTGACCCATCTTGCCGCAATTGAAGCATCTACCTCTAAACTATTTCATTTTACGGCTCTGGTGGTTTTGTCTTGGTTGTATATTTCCACTTTTTCCTTGGCCTTGTTGAGAATCTTGATGAAAAATGACATATGGTTGAGGACAATCCCTCCACTTGTGACCCGTTTGTACTCACTTATAGCAGAGTCCTAAAAGTTCTCGTTGGTCGGGTCGGAGTTCCTCTCCATTTTGATCCGGACAAGTTCGGCGTTCATGATCATCCATTCCACACTTGAAACGCCTCTTTATGACTTCACTCTGACCCCGGCTTTGTTGGCCCTGATGCTTTTGGTTTTCTCTGCACAATTTGTTACCTTCTTGGCTTTTACGGTCTGGAGGATCTTGTTGTTGCGATTTTAGTGTCTTCGCTCACCTGTTGTTTCTAGTCATGAAAAATTAACCATACTCTCTAGATCTTTTGCCCCTTATAAGCTGTGTGCTGCATTCTTGATACTGTAAGACCGCAGTGGTAACTACTTGTGCCAAAATACCTACTAACTCAGTGGTTGATACTCTCTTTGGGGACACCTGAGGTGTGAGCTGACCTTGCTCATTGACTCCCCCAACGGCATTAGCTTATTCTTCTTGACGATCCATCTGAAAATTTAAATAATGTGGATGAATTCATCATTCGCATAAACAAATCGCAGAAGCATGAATTCCCCACGCATAAAGATGAATACAACATTCCTAATATTAGGGCTCTAAATCAAAGACGCTAAGCTGGAAATGAGATAAGCAGTACAGATCCTAAAGGACACTAGAACTTGGCTCTGATACCACATGTGACACCCCGCCTAATTAAATATCAGGTGATCAGTCCTTTATTAAATTAAAATCAAGGTGAACGGTTGGTTCATTCTTAGTATCACTCTCGCCAAATAAAATTTTCCAATTTAAACACCCTAAATAATTAAGCTAAGTGTCAAAACAATTTTATAACCTTATTTCTATTTTATTAAATCCAAATATGCGAACATTTTTTAAATAACCAATAATTTAAGAACTCTGACATACTAAAGATGGGTAATAACGCGCAAGAATTAGCTTCATCCATATAAACCAAACCAGTTTAAACTATAATTAAAACCATCCTGACAGAAATTAATTTTCAAAGAGTACCAACTAATGGAAATATAAAGGAACGTAAATCTCTAACAAAAATTGAAACTGAATAGAGAAACGGGCGACACGTTCCCTAACTTATCAGGACTGAAAATAGGAGTAGAATAAACAACGAGGTCGTATAAGCAATGGCCTGCAACTCCCGCATAAACTGCAGCGCGTCCAATCCAAAGAACCTAAGCATGATGCCCCTGTGGCTGGGCACCTGTATAATATACATATATATTATATATATATATATATAAGATAAAAGAAATAACAGGAAACGAGTCAGAGCCCGAGTGTAAAATAGTTAAAAATTAGTTTAGCAAGTATTTAAAATGCTTATCGGCTAATGCAACAACCATGTTAGTAACCTCTCATTCTAGTGTGCACGCCTACCATACTAATAAATCTCATATGTTTTTCTAACTTATCCCATAACATTTTATCAGGTGACAAGCGAGGTTATGATATTTACTTTAGGAAAATCATTCTCTTCGAGATTTCTACGTTATTAAGAACAACTCATTTCCCTTATAAAGTTCTCGAACGCTTATAATAAAATTTAAGCATTTATTCATTACTTATCTACTTATACGCACAGTAGAAAGTTCCCATATAGATATACATACATACATATATATATATACATACATACATATATATATATATATATATATATATATATATATATTAGTCACACATATAATAGATATACTAACGGCACCCCACATAAAACCTATGGTGCTGGCATACTCTGTTATCAAGCACTCGTATCACACAAACTAAGGGAAATACTACTGTATTAACACATTACACAAACAACGGGAGGCGAAGAAAAGTTCCAGGTCCTAAGAGGTCATCACATACCCTCACTTCTCAAAGAACATCTGACTATCATTTTTGGATAGCCTGTACCGTGGATACTATCTTCTAGGGTACGAGTCAATATCCCCCATAAAGGTCCAATCGAGATAAGACAGTCCCGGCGCAGAAAACCCCGTGATAGCAAGTAGCCCGGGTATGATTTTTAAACAGATATATAATATGCACAGTCACACAGTCATATATATATATATATTCACATTTCTAAATTAGGTGCGCCCACAACCCATAATTATAAATATCCGCTGTTAGCACATTTTTACTTGATTATCTCGCAGAATGGATTTGTCACTTTTATTCTCATATATATAAGTTACTCCACACCTACTTCTCATCTCTCGAAGTATTCTAACTCCCTAAGTATATTTTCAGTAGGCACTCTCACTTACCTTCTAGTCTCACTTCCTTATAATTCTCGACCTTTTATCAAACGTACGCATAATTTCATGTGTGAATAACTCCCCGTTAACCTTTAATTTCATCTTACATTAAATTCTTACGCAACGGAGTTTAACTAGCCCCTACTTGTCCTATTTATATCCCATTATGCTCTCACAATAATAATCAAGGGTTACCATGCATTTTAATCGGATTTAACCAACAGAAGAAAATATGCAGTTTTCCAGGAGGGGTCGATCGATCAATGTAAGGGGGTCTGTGACAACCCAAATATAATTATGATAAATTATATTTAAATCATGCTTATCTTATGTGATATGATGAATTTGTTATTAGTATATGTGACACCCAGACTAATTAAATACCGGGTAGCTACTCCTTTATTAAATTAATTCAAAATGCCAAGTTGGCTCAGTTAATAGCATCACTGTCGAAAACATTTTATTATTACTAACCACCTAGTATTTAAAAAGTAAGTTGCCAAATTTTAATATAAGTCTGATTAACATGCAACAAGTGTAATAACGAATAACAACACCATTCACCATACTGAAGTAAAACGAATAACCATCACATAGTGTAAATAAAGTCTGGAGGAAAACTCCTCACTACAATCCCATACTGAAATAAATAACCGAAAGCTAAAACAATTCAAATCAAAGTCTGAAAACTGTAATGTAAAAGATGACTCTAAATAGAAATGGGCAACATGCCCTACAACTGATAGATAGTGAATCTGGAATCCAAAAGATAGAAGCGTCTACAAGCAAATCCCTGTAGCTTCCACAAACAGCTACAGCTCGTCACCTGAATGAGAATCCTATGCTTGGTGTCCCTGTGGCTGGGCACCTAAAATGGTTTTACAAAGAAAAAGAGATTTGAAAAGCAAACGGGTCAGAGCCCGAATGTGGAGTTATATTTTAAAAACCTGCAAGTGCTTTAAAAACATTTAAAACATTAAATGCAAAGTACATGTTAGGACGTGCACTCACATGATATTCTCACCTCTCGTCTAACTGTGCACTCCTAACTCAAGTACCCATCTAGAGTGATACAGACTACTAGCTACGTGACAACATACCTAGCTAGACTATCATAGGTCCTACCCTTATTACTCGGTCTTCTTAACATAATAACGCTCGTAATTAAATAGGGGTTTAACGTAACTCAGATGTTCAATATGCAATATATATAACTATCAGTTAACTCGTTATATATCTCGAAACAATACCGTAATTATATTCACATCATTAACATGAAGGTTCTCATTAATTAAGTGTATATTATTCACATCATAATTATACAATACAAGCACCCCGAGAACTAAGCTGTGGTGCACACATACTCTGCTATCCATCCCGATACATCACGTACATAAGGATTACATATTCCGAATCTCTCAGGAATAGTTCACAGATAACAACATCACAAACAATGGAGGCGAACGCAGTCACATCACATAGGTCATGCACATACCTACGCTCCTACGATCAGCGGACTTATTAATATCCCAATAAGTCTTTCTATGACCTATGTTCATCAAGGTAACCAGTCTAAATCCGGGCAACACAAGGATTAGAGGGGGCTAAGAGAACGCAAACCTCCCGTGATAGCAAGTATGGTAGGTATGTCATACACACAATTCATATACCAATACTTAGTTAACACACGTCTTAGTAATACCGTAGTTTAATCGTAGTACATATCGCATTCTCGTACTAACTTATAATATCTACCCTTATATTATTCCGGTTTATCGTCATATGCGCCATAATCGATTCTCACGTCGTAGTAGACACTCACGTCTCAACCCAAACGGTTCATTTAATATAACTCGCGTATATAGTTTACTCCTCTCAATAACCCAAAAGTCCCAAATCTATCCTTACATCATCAAAGGAAGGTCATCTATAGCCTCGAACAAGTTTACGGGACTCCAAAAATCAAGACAGTCCAAAAAGGACCAAACTGTCAACTCGTTAGAAGTATCGTTCGAACGAGACTGTTCGAACGAGATTCCTCTGCCAACTCGTTAGAAGTCTCGTTCGAACGAGGCTGTTCGAACGAGATTCCAGTTCGTTCGAACGAACTGTACCTTCTAACGATATCTCGTTCGAACGAGATATCGAACGAGATCCCTTCTCGTTAGCAGCGACTGGTCAACTCGTTAGAAGCTCGTTCGAACGAGTTCGTTCGAACGACCTGGGTAGGGGCTTCTAACGAGCTACCAGATTCGTCCCAGATTTTCTAAGTTACGTTTCTCACCATTTTTAACACCTCAATCCTTCTCCAAAGTTCGTTCTAACAGAGTTTTAAGTCCTCTAATCATACTACAACATGCTAAGTTCATATACTAACATCTTTTAATACATTAATGCATCCTAAACATCATTAAATCACAAGATTTTATACTTTTCCCCAATTTTATCAAGAACATGAACCCTAGATTTATATCATCATCAAATCCCAGAATTTAATCCGTTTTAATTTCTTCTAATCACAATTATCATGAGAGGAATCATCTACCTATCATTCTACATGCAATTCTCTTCAAAATTTTCAAGTTCTAAACTCCAAACTACATGGGTTTTCTTTCATCTTTCAAGAACAATTAAAATTCCTCAATTTCTAACATGGAAGAGACATTCTCTGAAATTAAATGGAATAAAGTCACTTCCCTTGGTTCGATTTCTGATTTTGGTGTAGGTTTGGTAAAACTTTTCTGCAGAATTTCTTCTCTCCAAGCTTCCTCTCCAATGGTGGCTTAAGGTGGCTAGGGTTTTGATTTGGGAACTTAGAAAACTCTTCTAAGAACCTACGTATCCTTCTAGGTTAATATGGTTTGGTTAATGGGCTTGGTGGGTTTAATTCACATCAGATTTACATCTCTAATTTTCGTCACTTTTAATTCCTCAAAATGTAAAATTACCAAAATACCCTCTAAGTTGCCGGTATGGCCTAAAAATACCCCGGAATCCAAACTACACCCCCGGGTAGTGTTTTCTGACTATCTCGAACCTTCCGGACGCGTTGGCGCACTCAAAACGACCATACAGTTTATAGATTTTAAATTCACTTTTTATAAGTAAAATATTACACCGTGACGCGGCGGTCCCACGCGTCTCAACAAAATTCTCAAATGTCGTATATCAATCTCACGACAAATTTTATAATACCAAATACATTTATCAAAACATGTATGCACATAATCAAATACCAACTCGCATTTCGTTAGTATTTATAACCCGGATTAAATTCCAATTAATACGCATTTAATTAATTAATCGCAAAAATAAATAGCCAAAAGTACGGGGTATTACAGTATATCTAATGTTAAGTGATTATGTTTAGTCTAATCCTACTTTCATAAATCATGAAGTGTCGAATTATTTACAAACATAAATATTGTTGTTTTCGATAGAAATATCCCTGTTTAAGACTAGTTTTGACCTTTATAACTTAAGAATTGACTTGAGGTGAAAACTATATAATTGTATACATATGAGTTAGGGTTATAACACAATAAATGATTCATCAAACGGATGTCCGAGTAAGAAGTTATACCAAAATTACTAACCAAGGGCAAATTTATCCATCCGTTTAAGTGGTAATTTGTCCTTTATACCCAACAAGTGTCGTAAAGTGATTGGTTGGAGGTGTAGGCTGGTTTGGCCGACCTTATACCTTTGAAATAACCTTATCCTTCATCCAAAATCATCCATGAAAGGTTTTTAGCATGAGGAAAGAGAATTAGAGAGTTTAGGAAGAAAAGGTGGGGTGAAAAAGTGTAGAAAAATCCGAACAAATTACGTAAAAGTCCCGAAGGTAATTCTAATCTCAAATCTTGTTATTTTTCTTATATTACTGATTTAGCTGATAGAAATCATCATTTGTTTACAAAAGTTTCAGACCTTTATATATATATGTATGGTTATATGCAAGTTTAAGTTAAATTGAATGTACAAACCACTAAAATTGCTTTGTATTGAAACCCCTTGTATTCAAACTTGTATATCTCACTGTGTTCTTGCTGTAATTGAGAAATTCCAATTGGATATGAAATTAGACTCATATATTCATATCATAGCCGAGAATTAAGATTTAACTCCTTGTGGTTAGGCCGTAGTGATGGTTGTAAGTTGGTATATAGTTCTTGTTTGTATATTTCATTTTGGTATGCCTTGCTTTTGAAAAGATTTTGTCATAGCAACTGAAGTCAAAAAATTTTGAAAATTTAATTATGTACTATTCAGTATGTGTAATGAAAATGGGTTGAAAATTGTGGAAATTTATGCTATACAAAAATTATGAAAATTCTAGGAAATCGAAGGAACAATATAGGAGCTTGTAGGGAAGATTTCTTGTGTTGTAAAGAAATGGTCATAACTTGCTCTAGGAAGCTTGAAAAATTACACCGTCACTTGTACTGGAAATTATATTCATATATGTTTTCATATTGATAGGGTTGGACACCTTTATATTTAAAATTTGGGAATATAGGATGGTTAAGTATAGAAGACAATAATTTGAGGCCATACTGAATACCCGATGAAAGAATATTGTTATCTCCTCTTTCTAAAGAGTATTATGAGTACATGTTTCATGTGTACATACATTGAGAAGTATGTTTTCATATTTACTTGGGTTTAATTATAAATAACTTGTGTGGTATTTCCTACGGTTGAATGTTCATAGTTTTATCAACATGTGTACCATTGTTTTGTCTTTACTCATGTTTCATGAAATGTGACTGAAGTGGAATTATATTGTTGTTGTATAGTCATGAAAAGTTATATAATTATGTTAGGATAATACTTATGATTGAGATTCAGTACTGATTTAGTTGGATTGATAGGTGTAAGGTCTAATCAACCCAGTTCAGCTCCACCCGAAGGAAACATAAATACATAGTTGACAACCCAAGCTGAGTGTACTCACTGGAATGATGTATTTGTATACTGTTACGAATATGATCGTAATGTTATGAATATAAAATTGTTCATTTCAATTTACCGAAATGGGAGGTTACTCCTTCACCCGGAATAGGGGAGATTTGTCTATTAATGACAAGGGGTTACTCCTCGACCAGGAATGGGGGGAATTTTCTATTTAGAATTGGGAATATTTATGCTTGGTTGCATACAGTGTTCAAAAAGTGGAGGATTATTAGCACATGTCACAGTGAGACCTTTATTGGCAGAACGCATACGAAATTTACAGATCAGTGATTTATTCCTTTAGAAGAAGAAACAAGATGTCCTGGATGGTAAAGAGAGTGACTTTGAGATTAAGAATGATGAATCGTTGTGTTATAAAAACCGAATTTGTGTACCGAATGATCCAACCTTAAAGAAGGATATATTAGAAGAGGCACGTAGTTCTATTTACTCTATGCATCCAGGAGGTACCAAAATGTACAGAGATTTGAAAGAGTATTATTGGTGGAACAATATGAAATGTGAGATTGCAGAGTTCGTAGCTAAATGTTTAGTATGCCAGCAAGTAAAGGCAGACCATCAGAAGCCGGCGGGATTATTGCACTCATTGCCTATTCCGAAATGGAAGTGGGAAAATATAACGATGGACTTTGTAACAGGATTACCCCGATCACCAAAGGGGCATGATTCCATTTAGGTGATTATAGACCGATTGACGAAGTCAGCCCATTTTCTTCTAGTTAAGACCACCTACATTGTGGATGAGTATGCACATATGTACGTTAATGAGACTATCCATTTACATGGGGCACCAGTGTCAATTGTATCAGATAGATATCCAACATTCACTTCTAAGTTTTGTCCTCGTTTACAGAATGCCATGGGCACAAGTTTGAAATTCAGTATTGCATTTCATCCACAAATCGATGGGCAATCTGAAAGGACGATTCAAATATTAGAAGGCATGTTACGAGGTTGTGTATTTGACTTCAAAGGTAGTTGGGATGATCATTTGCCATTGACAAAATTCTCGTCTAATAATAGTTATCATTCCACCATTGGTATGGCTCCGTATGAAGCTTTATATGGGAGGAGATGTAGAACGCCTTTGTGTTGGGATGAAGTAGGTGAAAGGAAAATTTTGGATCCTGAATTGATAGATATGACAACAGAAAAGTTTAAAATGATTCGAGAACGGATAAAGATAGCGCAAAGCAGGCAAAAATTTTATGCAGATAAAAGGAAGTATCCATTGGAATTTCAGAAGGAATATTTTTTATTCCTGCGTATTTCACCATGGAAAGGTGTTATGAAATTTGGGAAGAAGGGGAAACTAAGTCCAAGATACATTGGACCATATGAGGTGTTGGAAAGAATTGGGAACCTGGCATATAGATTTGCATTACCTCCAAATTTATCCCATTTACATGATGTATTTCACGTATCTATGTTTTGTAAGTATTTAGCGGATCCATCTCATTAGTAGAAAACTCAACCAATTGAACTGGAGGAAGACTTGTCGTACAACGAGGAATCATTGGAAATTATTGATCGTAAGGAGCAGGTATTGAGGAATAAAGTCATTCACTTAGTTAATGTTATGTGGATGAGCCATGTAGTTAAAGAAGCAACTTGGGAAATGGAGGATAGCATGAAGAATCACTATCCCCATTTGTTTGGTAAGTGACCTTTATATTAAATTTCGGGGACGAAATTTTCTAAGGGGGTGAGTTGTGACAACCCGAATATAATTACGATAAATTATATTTAAATCATGCTTACCTTATGTGATATGAAGAATGTGTTATTAGTATATCTAATGTTAAGTGATTATGTTTAGTCTAATCCTACTTTCATAAATCATGAAATGTCGAATTATTTACAAACATAAATATTATTATTTTCGATAGAAATGCCCTTGTTTAAGACTAGTTTTGACCTTTATAACTTAACAATTGACTTTATGTGAAAACTATATAATTGTATACATACGAGTTAAGGTTGTAACACAACAAACGGTGCATCAAACGGATGTCCAAGTAAGAAGTTATACCAAAATTACTGACCAAGGGAAAATTTATCCATCCCTTTAAGTGATAATTTGTCCTTTATACCCAACAAGTGTCTTAAAGTGATTGGTTGGAGGTGTAGGCTGGTTTGGCCGACCTTATACCTTTGAAATAACCTTATCCTTCATCCAAAATCATCCATGAAAGGGTTTTAGCTGGAGGAAAGAGAATTAGAGATTTTAGGAAGAAAAAGTGAGGTGAAAAAGTGTAGAAAAATCCGTACAAATTACGTAAAAGTCCCGAAGGTAATCCTAATATCAAATCTTGTTATTTTTATTATATTACTGATTTAGATGATATAAATCATCATTTTTTTATGAAAGTTTCAGCCCTTTATATATATATGTATAGTTATATGCAAGTTTAAGTTAAATTGAATGTACAAACCCTTAAAATTGCTTTGTATTGAAACCGCTTGTATTCAAACTTGTATATCTCTCCGTGTGCTTGCTGTAATTGAGAAATTTCAATTGGATATGAAAGTAGACTCATATATTCATATCATATCCGAGAATTAAGATTTAACTCCTTGTGGTTTGGACGTAGTGATGGTTGTAAGTTGGTATATAGTTGTTGTTTGTATATTTCATTTCGGTATAACCTGCTTTTGTCAAGATTTTGACATAGCAACTGAAGTAAAAAATTTATGAAAATTTATTATGTACTATTAAGTATGTGTAATGAAAATGGGTTGAAAATCATGGAATTTTATGCTGTAGAAAAATTATGAAAATTCTGGGAAGTCGAAGGAACAATAGAGGAGCTGGTAGGGCAGATTTCTTGTGTTGTAAAGAAATGGTCATAACTTGCTCTAGGAAGCTTGAAAAATTACACCGTCACTTGTAATGGAAAGTATATTCATATATGTTTTAATATTGAAAAATTACACCGTCACTTGTAATGGAAAGTATATTCATGTGTACATACATTGAGAAGTATGTTTTCATATTTACTTGGGTTTAATTATAAATACCTTATGAGGTATTTCCTACGGTTGAATGTTCATAACTTTATCAATATGTGTACTATTATTGTCTTTACTCATGTTTCATGAAATGTGACTGAAGTGTAATTATATTGTTGTTATATAGTCATGGAAAGTTACATAATTATGTTAGGATAATAATTATGATTGAGATTCAGTACAGATTTAGTTGGATTGACAGGTGTGAGGTCTAATCAACCCAGTCAGCTCCACCCAAAGGAATCATAAATACATAGTTGACAACCCAAGGTGAGTGTACTCACTGGAATGATGTATTTGTATACTATTACGAATATGATCATATTGTTATGAATATAAAATTGTTCATTTTGGTTTACCGAAATGGGAGATTACTCCTCGACCTGAAATAGGGGAGATTTGTTTATTAATGATAAGGGGTTACTCCTCGACTAGGAATGGGGGAGAATTATCTATTTAGACAGGATATGTGAATCATGATTCGAAAAAGTTAGTCATTCATTATGAATGAGACGGATAAGTTAATACATGATTACATGGACATGATTTATTGCACTTAAGTTCATGCAGTAATATAGTAGTGATGCATTCACTGGGCTATTTTACTCATGGTTCCTATGTGCACATTTTTTTTTCATGTAACACGATGTCATTACCAAATCTAGGAGGTCGGGTTGGGTTAGCCAGGAAAGGGAGAAACAATGATTTTGTGTAAATGCAAATGATATAATTAAGTTAACTTATCCTTCAAGAAAGTTTGTATGGATATGACTACTCTAATGTTGTAAAAAGGCTTTCAGTTATATGGATTTAAAATGATGACTCTGAAATTAAAACTCGTGTTTATGGTTTGGTTAGATTAATTATGGTTTGACTCACTTTGACTTTAAGACTTAATTATAAGTAACTGGGTTGGGGTGTGTCAGGGTCGATCGATGTTCTTGGTTCAATCGATCGATCAAGCAGTTCTTACCCCGAAACTGCAATTTAAACCTACAGGTTTCATCTTCCAAATTTCTCCAAAACATCATTATCGATTCCCAAACTCCAAAATAACATTACTACTAGTTATTTATGCATATATGCATGATTCCCTACATGCAACATGTACAAATTCATTAACGGGATTGTATTAAAGAGCCAATTTGTCTTAATTATAAAGAACCCTAGTTTTTCACTAAACTTCCATTGTTCTAATTCTTTTTCCAGATTTATCACTTCTAAATTATTCCAATTTTATGGTTAATCCCCTACATATGATTTAGATTCCAGAATTTATTAATTTTCTCTATAATATCTGATTGGGTTCTCTAAATCATTAAATTCTTCCATGAAACTTAGGTTCAACCATCCTAATCTAACATGAATAGACATTAACTAAAAGAGAAGCAAGATGGATACTTGCCTGGGAATTGAGTTTCTGATTTGTGGAAGAAAGTGGTATGGTTGCGTTCCCCATCCCGCGATCTACGACTCGGTGGTGGTGGCGGTGCAAACGGTTGAGTTTTCGTCTTTGAATTGCTTGGGAAGCTTTCCCACCTCTTCTCTAATGACCGTTCTTTGATTTTTCTCTTGATAACCCTAGAGGACAACTCCTAAAGGCTTATATAACTTTTGGAAATTCATGGGTTTAATTGCCCAAAATACAAAATGTCCGTAATACCCTCCCGAGATGCCAATTAGCCCAAAAAATACCCCGATACCCAAATAAAACCCCCGGGTACATTCTTTTGACTAAATCGACCCTTCCGGACACATTGGCGCACTAGAAACGATCATACGAGCAACTTATAATTCATTCACTTTTAATAGTAATAATTTAGTCCTGACACAACATGGGCGCATCCCGAATTAAATTTCCACAATTGCCATTTTATTCACTCGTGACAATTTTTATAAAATCAATCTTATATATTACTTTACTCATTTAGTAATATTCGATAAATTCCTAATAATTACTAACTCTCGTCACGCTACTAAATATTTAAAGTAAATTTTTGGATTAATATTAAATTAATATCTTAATTTAAATTTAATAAATCCCCAAATTTTGAAAGTGATAAAAATACGGGTTATTACAATCACCTCCCTGAATCTCCTCCTCATCTCAGCCTCAACTGCTGGAGGAAAGTAATTACGATCAAACCGCTCCTAGAACTCTGCAATAGTCATCGAATCTCTCTCTCCAATAGTGGTCATTGACTCCTGCCACTATAAGGCTACTTATGTTAGCCTGAATGTAGCCAATATCTGTCTTTGGACCTTGCTGCAGTTGACCATGCAGAAGTGTCGCTGCATGTCCCTTTTCCACTAATATGCTAAAATCACCTCAGCATTGACCTAAAACTCCGGGATGACCCTTCTGAAAGGCCTCCCTAACTCGATGCCACTCTGAAGGCCCCGATTGGGCCTGAACTACTGGGGCCACTAGCTGATGTGGTTGAGTCTGAGGTAAGTGGGCTACCATGGCTGTCATGCCGGCATTGACTACCTGGGCCACAATATCAGCTACCTGTGTTATGGATACAAACCTCGGTGGGGCCTGTGGCTATGGGATCTCGGGCTCCTACTGAGCTTGTCCCTCTCCGCCTCTGGCGGCAGCCCTCGCGGGTCTACCTCTCCCTCTCTTGGGCGGGATCTGAAATTCAAAATGAGTTGTATTAGTTCACTATTAATACAATCAAAATAGATGAAGCACGATATCTCAAGCATATAGATAAGTCAACAGTCTTAATAATAGGGCTCTATATTAAAATAATGCAACGTTGAAATCATAGTAAGCCGTACATATCCAAGGGATACTAGAACCTGATGCTCTGATACCATCTGTGACACCCCGCCTAATTAAATACCGGGTGATCAGGCCTTTATCAAATTAAACAGAATTTTTATTTAGTTCATTCTTAGCATCACTGTCGAAACTTATTAATTATAAACCACCTAATGATTAAGTAAGCTAGTGTCAAAATTTTATCTTTTGACTTAACCAAAAATAATAAGCACAACAAGAAACCAAATATAACTATAACAATATAAATGACTCTAAACATATTACAAGTATCTTAATAAAGTGTTATCCGAATAAATAGTGACTAAGAACAACCAAACCAACATAAATCCGACACATGGAAAATATAGTCAATAAAATCAGATCTGAAATAAAATGTACAACTGACAGGAGCAACATGCTCGAGAATAAAACTGAGATACAATCCTTATCTAGGAATGAATAAGAGAAGTATCTAATGCAAGTTCTGCAGCACCCACATGTACCGTAACTACGTACCCTAGAATAAGATCAAGTCTGGCACCCCTCTGGTCGGACACCTAAAAGGTTTTGAAAATATTTGATAGTAAGGGTTAGAACCCAAAACATTGTGAAAATATTTAGCAAGTGAATTAAATTGTAGTAAATTAAAAGGCATGAATGCATTTCATATTTAATCTAGTGTCGCACTCTCTTGAGGACCGACTCACCCCTTAACTATGATGAACGTCTAATGTTTTCTATATAACCCACCTAGGCATCTACCATGTATCTAGTTCTGGTTACATAGTTCCTTCCCATCACACTACTCTAGTCTGAGCATGTTTAGTGTATGATTTATAAGTTATATATCACATTAACTTAAATAATCATTATTTTCCTTTGCGACCATAAAACATTCTCACCAGTTATATTTAATCAATATAGTTAACTACATGTATTTTACTCGTATATAATTATTTGCACTCTATATACGTATCATCAAATTACAACATTCACACACATGCCGTAAATATATAACCATCCTCCCGAGTAGGCACTCACCGGATATTCTCTAAAATGCTATCAATCCAAGTACACTCATCCACCCGGACACCCTGACACGGTTAGCTCCCCAAATTTGTGAAACAAAATAAACGTAGGAGAGGTGGTCATAGTTTTCTCCGAAAATGAGATCGAATCATACCCAAGACGTCGCACCCCTAATTACGGACACTATGATTTGGGGACTATACGTGCTCTGCTCCTCAAGCCAGGGGATTTAGCCACATTGCGCAACCTCATATGGTAGCACTAGAGGGGTATGCTTTTACTAAATATCTACTCACTAATATTTATGAACACGCACACACACACACACATTAAATTTAATCCCAACTTTACCGTGCACAAAACCCGTAGCACTAGCCTAAAATATATCAGATTCTATATCCCGACTCTAAATTTAGTTAACTTCACCTTTAATAAATTTACAATGGTGTGCCACCCACCCATGATTCCCGAATTCACTCACTTGGCTCGCATTTTACCCTTATAGTATTTATTTAAATAAATTCCCACTAATAATTCCAACCCCCTTTTTATTAGTGTTAGTAATCATAAATTATCTCCCATGTTTCTAGGTATTAATTTTTTAATATTTACGAAAATTAATCCCCTAAAGATCCTACCCAAAGAACAAAGCCCCAAAATCTTTATAGACAAAATTTTCCAAAAACTGCTACCCGCAGTCAACCGGAGGTCCTGGAGCGATCGGTCGGTTTTATCGGTTAGCTTCTTCTTCGGGCAGCCATTCCTCCATTGTTATGTAATCCAAGCTTTTGATTCTCACCGAAACCTTCACCCAAACATTATTCATCATAAAATCCGTATAGGAACACGTTTTTAACATGAAAATACCTTAAAACATTCCCGATTTTATCTATCCATCCATACGTTCGGGTTCAGGTTTATTTTTTCGGGTTTAATTCCACCGATTAATGTTACAACCCCAATATCATAAATTCATAATCAATTTCTACAAATTTAACATATGATTTAGATTTCTAGCTTCACAATCGCATAACACAATTTATTCCACCCTTAATTTCATCAAAGTATCCCATTAATCGAAAACCCAAATATGATATGAATACCCGCCCAATTTGGATTTGTGACACCCACTATGATATGAATCAATTTTCACAAATTAAAATTTAGAGCAAGTTTAACAACTTTCTTAATAGGGTTTATAGGATCTGAATATCTTTGGTCTACATGATGAGTTGAAAAAGAATGCACACACTTGTTCTTGTTTTTGACTCCCAAGGTTTCTCTAGTTGCTCTATCTTTTGTTTTATACTTAATTTGGTTTTTCTTACATGATTTATGGTTCCGTACCCTCTCACTTTTAGGGTTTATTAAGTCAATCCCATTTTTAGGCTTGTGGACTTTATTAAAAGCGCTCAAACACCCCCATGTGAGCTTGGTTATGCCTAAAAATATCCCGAGATCCATTTACTACCTACGACCACACTTTTTCTACTATTTCGATCCATTCGGACTCAACCGTACATTCAGAATTCCATAAAAGTTAATATTCACCTATTAATTTAGTAAATTATTACTATTCACTTAGTAAATTTAAATCCCATAAATATTAATTGTCTACTAACCAGATTAATATTTAATAAGGTTCTAAAAAACGCGAGGCATGATCGAGGCGTGGAGGTCAAGCCTTAAGCTTTAGAAGCCTAGGCAGGTTTAAGCGTAAAAAGGCGTTTAGGACTTCTTAATATATTTTAATATTTTTAAACCATAACAAGGCTATTAAAATACTAAAATTGTACATATCATAAAAATATGTCTGAATATTTGAAAATTAAAATACTATTTGATTATTTTGGATGAGATAATGGTCCGATTATTTAAAAAATTGTTTAAAAGGCGATATCGTTTCACTTAAGTATTATTGTTTTTAGAAAAAAGTGCGCCTTAAAGGTTTTACTAAGAATAAGGCGTAAAAAACTTAAGGCGGGGGGTTTCGCCCAAGCCTTAAGCCTAGGCGTGCCTAGACGGGTTTTTTAGAACAGTGATATTTAAGTAATATTAATAATAATTAATTCAACTAAACTACAACACACAAGTAATTTAAAATTCACCGAATTAATTAATTAATTAATGCCCAAAAATACGAGGTGTTACACTCATGATTCTGTAATTTTATGGAGATTAAAGCAACCATGACCAACAATGCTAAAATAATTGTCTTGCCATTTTGAAACAAACAAAGAACACACTATTTGAAAGGAATGACATTCAAAACTCAAATTATATTTATCATAATCACCAGTTTTGATATATACTAAGAGGAGTAAAGAGAAAAGAAGACCGAACTCAGATATATCACTTTAGATAATGCTTAAATTCTAAAACCTAAATGTATTAAATTAAATTAAAAAATCTCAAATAAAATATAATGAATTATTGAGAAATGTCTTAATAAAAACAATAAAGTGAAATGAAGAAGGTTATAAAAGCATGGAACCCCCAAGAAGACCGTCCCTTTTTTGTCTCTCCCAAACAACAAACGCACCTACCCCACCTATATGGAGCCACCACTAGTTTCCTCAGCAGCGGCGATGGCACCCGCTTAACCCGACTCACTGGACGCCACAACCAACACTGAAATTAAAGTTAAATAATTATAAAAAGATTGGCCAAATCAAATCAGGCATTAAAATTTGGGATTAAATCAATTGACCCATAAACAAAAACCTCCCATCTAGTAGTACAAGGGCCAATACACAACTTGCACCCACAAGTCATCTCAAGTGATTGTAAAATCAGAAATCCAATTGATTCAAAATTACAATAAAATTCATAAAAGAAGGGAAAGAAGGAAAAAAAAGTGATGTTAGACATATCTTTACATTATATCCTCCCCAATGACCTAGATTCACCCACTACTAACTTATAACTCCTAATTAGATTTTAACACGTCAACAATTACATGGTGGTTGGTGACGATTTTATCCAACTAATTTTAAACGAAGGCACATATTCTTATAAAATAAATTCCTATGTTATTTTTTTATTTTATTTTGATATCTTTGATGATATATCAAATGTTGAAAAAATAGTTTATATATTTTTAAGACTTAAAATAATATCAATTATGGATATAGGATAACAACATTTATTTTTAATGTTTAGTCCATATTTTTAAATTATCGATTAGCGTGGTATACTGTGATTGGTTGACGTTTTATGGATGTGAATCCGCACCAGTGACTTTATTAAAAAATATGAACTAAAATTATAAATAAAATATTTGTTGTCAATTTTTCAGAATACATATTATTTCTAAATTTACAAGACTCCAAAAAAAAACATAGTAAGATAAAACAATAAGCCCAATATCTCCAAAAAAAAAAAGGGAATGAATAATAAAAAAAATTTGTCTTCCTTTTTCTGATACTAATCATGGGTAAATAATTTGTGTTTACTTTTTCTTTAAAAAAATTATGGTAAATATTTATCCTCATCCTTTCCCGTTTCGTCTTCTCTCATCTTAAAAACATGAAAATGAGGAGCTTGAGGAGTGGATAGGCAAGTTGTCAAAATCTAACAGTACATGGTACGTTTATAGTAAGTATTTTAAAAAAGTCGTTACTAACAGTAAAACCAATAATGGTATATTTTAAGTACATTTAATGACTCTCCTCTCCTCCAATTCTTTGAATACTTTAAGTAATTTTTAAAAAATAAAACTATTCTTTATCTTAGCATCAAATAAATTTCAAACATTATTAATATTATTTTAAATAAATAATTATAAAAACTACTTAATTATGAAAGTAAAAAAGTAAACATTTTTTATTAAATAAAATTGAACAATTCTTTGAAAAAAATTTGTTACAATTTTTTTAAGGGGATATACCAAATAGTCACTCGAATTTTTTTTAATACACGTTTAGTTCAAGCCTTTTTATTTTACACCAAAAAGTCCTTTAGCATGCCAAAAAGGCTTTACCATGCCGCTGGCGCGAACCTTTGAAGATAAGAGAATAATGGTCTTTTTGGTACATAATAAAAGGCTTAAACTAAGTGCGCATTAAAAAATATTTGAGGAACATTTTGGTATTTGATCCCCTTTTTAAATTGTTATTTTTTTAAAATGGACATATTTTAAAAAACAGCTGCGTATAACTTATTTTAAAAAAATATTTTGGTTATTTAGAAAAAAGACATTTATATTTATTAATGAGTATTGTATGTTCAACAATTAATCAGCGTTACAATTCTTTCTCAAATTATATTTTAAAAATTATTTTTAATAACTATTTTGTGGTAAGATTTTTAAAAAGAAAATAATTTTTACATATCTTAGATTAATGATTGCTTAGTGTTGCTGGCGCAGACCCACATCATTAAATGGATGTGGGTCGTCCCAGCGACACTAACCAATCGGTATTAAAAAAATTATAACAAAATAATTTTATATAAAATATTTATTTATAATTTTTTTAATGAAGCATGTTTAATATAACTTTTTAAAGTAAGTTTATACTATAAATTTATTCTTATATATAAAAAATATTTTTTTAAATAATTTTTTTCACAAATCAATTTTTATCACTTTTTTTATCAGTTTAATGGATGTGGGTCTGCGCCAATTTTTTATGAATCAATTTTTTATCACTTAGTTTAATCTAAGTTTAGGAGGATTCAACGCTTGCATTGCATTTCAAATTAATATAAATATACAATACTATTCTTGTGTGGACTGTACTCTATATTAAGAGTGCGGACTGAACATCTGTCGCATACGGTAAGTCCATAAAAGAGAGTGATAGCCAATAATTTTTAGTCACACAACCAGTTAACATATATTTGATCCGCACTTTTACCATGCGAATAGTCTACACAAGAACAATACTATATATATATATATATATATATATATATACAATCCTGCTCTTGTGCGAATTAGTCCGCATTTTAAGAATGCGGACCAAAGATGTGTCACTTGGCGGTGAACCCATAAAAGAGAGAGAATGTGCCTATAATTTAGGCGATATTTTATAGGTGAACCATTAGGGGACACATGTCTGGTCCGCATTCTTAAAATGCGGACTAGTCCGTACAAGAGTATATATATATATATATATATATATATATATAACAGTCGTGCTCTTGTGCGGATCAGCCAACATTTTAAGAGTGCGAATCGGGCATGTGTCACCTGGCGGTGAGCTCAGAAAAGGGAGAGAGTGTGCCTATAATTTAGGCGATAATTTCTAGACACGTCTTTAAATGATACATGTCTGGTTCGCATTCTTAAAATACGGAATAGTCCGTACAAAAATATTATTATATATATATTCAACATCTGAGGAGTTAACTATTCATATGTTGATTATATATATAGTTTCATTTTTTCTGAATTTGCTTGCTTTGAAAATTCGTTAACAAACATATGTTGACTATATATATATAATTTTCATTTTTTCTCAATTTGCTTGCTTTAAAAATTCGTTAACTAGTCATATGTTGAATGTATAGATAATTCCATTTTTTCTCAATTTGCTTACTTTGAAAATTCGTCAAACTTGACGATTAAGTGAGTAATAGGTATTTCTTTACAAAGTTTTTGGATGGTGGATTGGTTGTGAGGTACATAATGTATAAATGTTCACCAACTCTGTGGTGGTTCGGTTGGCTCTAGTGTTACCCTTTAAAAAAGTAGTTGCTAACAGTAAAACCAATAATGGTTTTGATTATCAAGGTACAGTTAATGGCTCCTTCAATTTTTTTACGGGACACATATCAAATAGTTTTTCGAATATTTTTTAATATACATTTAATTCATATTTTTTTATTTTGTTTCAAAATGTCCTTCACCATGCCGCTGGAACGAACCTTTAAAAATAAAGAAATACTAATTAAATAGGTGTTTGAGGGAATTTTTTATATAAAATAAAACGTTTGGACTAAATATATATTAAAAAATATTTTGAGACTTTTTTATATTTGATCCATTCTTTAAACACTTCAAATATTTTTTTAAAGATAAAATTATCCTTTATCTTAACATCAAATAAATCTCAAGCATTCTTAATAATTTTTTCAACTACATAATTACAAAAACTATTTTATTATAAAATTAAAAAAAAATGAACATTTTTTTATTAAATAAATTTTGACATTTTTTTGGAAATAAAATTTGTAAAACAATTTTTTTAAATCGTTATTTTTTTTTAAAAATGGACATATTTTAAAAAAACAGTTGCATATAACTTATTTAAAAAAATATTTTGGTTATCTAATATTTATTAATGAGTGTTGTATGTTCAAAAATTATCTAGGGTTACAATTCTTTTTCAAATTATATTTTTAATAACTATATTGCGATAAGATTTTCTTGGTTAAAACATAATTTTTATATATTTTAGATTAATGATTGCTTAGTGTCACTGGCGCGGACCCACATTATTGAATGGATGTGGGCCTGTCCCAACGACTCGAACCAATCGATATTAAAAAAATAAAACAAAATATTTTTGCATAAAATATTTTCTTTATAATTTTTTTAATAAAACATGTTCAATATAACGTTTATAAAACATGTTTAATAATAAACTGTTTATAAAACGATTTAATAAAACATGTTTACTAAAAAATTGTTTATAAAATGTAAAATTTTATAAATTTTTAGTTCAAAACTATTTATTTTATTTATTTAAAAAAGTTATTTCATTTATTTATTTAAAAAACTGTTTCTTTTATTTATTTTTTTATTTAAAAACTATTTCTTTTACTATTTAAAAAAGTAGTCCGCGCCAGCGGTATGTACTGGTTGTCCAACCACCTATACATATCACTAGTGCGGACCAACATATTAGACAAAATGGTCCGTGACAACGGTATGTATAGGTGATCGGACCGCATATGCATGACGTTGGAGCCAACCATGTTTTTTTAAAATAGTAAAAAAAATATTTTTAAAATAGTACAAAAATTACAGTTTTTAACCAAAAATTATATTTGTAAAAAAATATTTTTTTAAAGAAAACTGTTTCTTATATAAAACAAATTTTACGTTTTATGAAATATTTTTTAATAAAAAAAAAGGATACACTTTATGCTTTATCAACAGTTTTTTTTTTCATAAAAAACTGTTTTTTTTATTGAAAATATAATTTTTTTTGTTTTTATTAAGTTAAAATCAAAAAATTATGAAAAGATTGTCCAAATCAAATTAAGCATTAAAATTTGGATTAAATCAATTGACTCATAAAAAAAATACCTCCCCTCTAGTAGTACAAGGGCCAATGCACAACTTCACCCATAAGTCATCTCAAGTGACCGAAAATCAGAAATTCAATTGAGTCACAATTAAAATAAAATGAATAAATCTAGGGAGATCCAGAAAAAAACCCATTTCCTAAACCCAGTGCATTAAAAGCTTATACCTTATTGTTGCGAGTCCCGCCAGCGCATCAAAATGTGTATTAAAAACTTGTACTCATTTTTGTCTTATGCACTGAGTTTACGAAGTGAATTTTTTTTTTTTGGGTCCCCCTAGTGCTACTCAAATAAAATTGATAAAAGAAGGGAAAGAAAAGTGATGTTAGACCAGTAGGACACTAATTAATTTACCATATCTTTATATTATATCCTCCCCAATGACATACCAACTTATAACTCCTAATCAGATTTTAACACGTCAACAACTACATGTAGGTTGGTGACGATTTTATCCAACTAATTTTAAACGAAAGCACATATTCTTATAAAATAAATTCCTATGTTATTTTTTTTTATTTTGGTAACTTTCATCATATATCAACTGTTAAAAAAATAGTTTATATATTTTTAAGGACTAAATTAATATTAATTATGGATATAGGATAACAAATATTTAGGTTTCACATTTAGTTTCTATTTTTAAATTATCGATTGATGTGGCATATTATGATTGATTGATGTTTTATGAATGTGAGTTCGCCCTCACGACTGTTTTCAAAAAATATGAACTAAAATTATAAATAAAATATTTGTTATCCATTTTTCAAAATACATATTATTTGTTAATTTACAAAACTCCTAAAAAACACTGTAAGATAAAACAATAAGCCCAATATCTAAAAAAAAAAGGGAATGAATAATACATTTTTTTTGTCTTCCTTCTTGTGATACTAATCATGGGTAAATAATTTCTGTTTATTCTTTCTTAAAAAAAATGGTAAATATTTATCCTCATCCTTTCCCGTTTCGTCTTTTCTCATCTTAAAAACATGAAAATGATGAGATTCGGGTGTGGACAAGCAAGTTATCAAAATCTAACAGTACATGCCATGTTTATAGTAAGTATTTTAAAAAAGTTGTTACTAACAGTAAAACCAATAATGGTATTGATTATTAAGGTGCAGTTCATGACACTCCTCCAATTTTTTAAATACTTTAAATAGCTTTTTTGTAAATAAAATTATCTTTTATCTTAACATCAAATAAATCTCAAACATTCATAATAATGTTTTTAATTAAATAATTACAAAACCCGTTTTATTATAAAATTAAAAAAAGTAGACATTTTTTTAATAAATAAAATTGGACATTTTTTGGGAAAAAAATTGTAAAACCTTTTTTTTAATCATTATTTTTTTTGAAATGGACATATTTAAAAAAAAAACAGTTGCATATAACTTATTTAAAAAAACATTTTGTTTATTTAAAAAATGACATTTATATTTATTAATGAGTGTTGTATGTTCAACAATTATTCAGGGTTACAATTATTTCTCAAATTATATTTTTAGAAATTATTTTTTAATAACTACTTTGTGATAAGATTTTTGGGACATATACCAAATAGTCCCTCAAACATTTTTTAATACTCATTTAGTCCAAGCCTTTTTATTTTGCCTCAAAAAGTCATTTGCCACATATTTTGGAAAGGGAGTGCCGCTGGCGCGGACCTCTAAAAATAAGAGAATATTGAGTGCTTGAGGGACTAAATGGGTTAAACTAAAAATATATGTCCTTTTTAAAAAATATATATTTATAGTAGGGACTATTAAATAATTGACCCAAGATTTTTTTGGTTAAATTTTTTTTAATATATTTTAGAAAAGATTTTTTAGTTATGGGTTTTGTTAAAAAAAAATAGGTGGAGATGCAATGACGTGGCTTAATCTGAGTTTAGGAGGATTCAACGCTTGTATTGCACAAATATAGTACTATTCTTATGCCGACTATTCCGCATATTAAGAGTACGAACTGGACATGTGTATCATACGGTAAATCTACAAAAGACAGAGATAATCGAAAAAAATTTAGCTCGCCGTCAGTTGACATATATTTAGTCGACATTTTTATTATGCGAAACAATTTACACAAGAACAGTATTATATATATATATATATATATATATATATTCAACATCTGAGTAGTTATCTACTCATATGTAGACTGTATATATAATTCCATTTTTTCTCAATTTGCTTACTTTGAAAATTCGTTACCTACTCATATGTTGACTATATATATAAGAGTGTTGATAGGGAGACCCACTTTTGGGACCCAATTTTGAAACCCACACATAAAACAAAAATGGGTACAAATTTTTAATGCACATTTTGATGCCCTGGCAGGACCCACAACAATAAGGTATAAGTTTTTAATGCAGTGGGTTTCAAAATTGAGTTTTTTTACTGGGTCTCCCTAGATTTATTCTATATATAATTCCATTTTTTCTCAATTTGCATGCTTTGAAAATTCGTTAACTAGTCAGATGTTGACTGTATATACAATCACATTTTTTTCTCAATTTGCTTACTTTGAAAATTCTACTCAGATGTTTGCTTACTTTGAAAATTCGACAAACTTGACGATTCAGTCAGTAATAGGTATATTTTTAGAAAGTTTTTGGATGGTTGTGAGGTGCGTAATGTATAAATGTTCACCAACTCCGTGGGACATACGAGGTTAAAGTAAATAAACTAAGTGCTGCAATAGTTGATTGTATATAACACAATTCAAGTTTAACTACTTGAATCAACACTGATATCAGCGCTCATTTGGTTTAAAGTTTTAAATTAGCAGCTTCACATCTAAAGTTTGAGGGAATTTAACTTGACATGAATTAACAAATTTTATACGTGAATTTATTGATCTATAATATAATTAAGGATATATAAGAACTAGATCAAACTCAAATACATGAGTTTTAATGAACCAAACCTCACACGCAGGGACGTAGCCAGGAATTTTTATACGTGGGGGCTAAAAAATTGTTAAGATAAAAAATAACAAGCATAACAGAAAAGACTTAATATTCGATTAAAAATTTGTGACATAATTACAACTACAATTGTCCTCGACGGCTTTTCATAGATTGAAAGCGTTGAATGATACACTCATTATCAATAACAGCAAATACATCTTTTTCTACATACACGATCATATTATCATTCATCCATTGATCTTCCATCCGATTGCGCAATGAAGTCTTTATAAGATTCATAGCCGAAAACACCCTTTCCACGGAAGCCGTGGCAACCGGTAATATCAACGCCAAAGTCACAAGCAAATAAACCAACGGAAATACCCCACTTTTCTTTGTCTCAACCATCTTTTTTGCAAGAGAAGAAATTCCAAACAATCCTTGAAAGGTGGGATTAGATTGCACATCAAGAAAATAAGTTTCAAGTTGAATATCAAGTTCAATGAGTTGGACGCTTGAAAATTCATTAGGATAAAAACGGGCAAGGCGAATTAATTTTACCTTGTCAAATGAAATAAACGAATCATCGGGACAAAGGCATGCCACACATAGTAGTAACTCGGTGTTCGCCTCAGTGAAACGTTCATTAAGCTCATGAAGTTGCATATCAATGACCGCATAAAATATCTCAACACGATAATGATGCAAATTTGACCTTTTCGCCGCTTTACGTTGTGATCTTTTTATAGCAATGTATACATCCTCCATAATAGGAACTTCAATTTCAAGTTTCTCACAAAATGTACAAACTTCATCCAACAACAAGACCCATCCATCATCCCGCATCCTTTGTAGTCGTTGCTTGCATACCCGGACCAAAGACATGGCATTTACAATATCTTGATCTTTCCTTTGCAATGCCTTTGATAATTCATTTGCAAACCCCAATACATTTTTCATTAAGTGCATACAAAAAACAAATTCAAAAGTATGCAATGAATCTATTACATTTTTTGCATCAAATCTATGCAAGGGGTTGATTGCATCCACTTCGACAATCTCAAGAACACCAATTACGGAGGGGAACATGCTCATCAAACTAAGTAAAGTGCGAAAATGTGATCCCCAACGAGTGTCACCTGGACGTTGGAGAGATGTACTCTGATTTAGTCCTTTTCCCGTTTGAATCTCACCCTTTCCAATTGCACAATTAATGTTTTGAAGTTGTTGCTCACGAAGAAGGTCACGACGCTTACACGAGGCTCCAACTAGATTAAGAACACTAGAAACCAAGATAAAAAGAGTCATAATATCATCATTTTTCTTTGCCACCGCAACAAGAGCCAATTGTAGTTGGTGAGCAAAACAATGAACATAAAAAGCACATTCATTCTCCCTCAAAATAATTGTTTTGAGACCATTGAATTCACCTCGCATATTACTTGCTCCATCATATCCTTGCCCACGTAGTCTAGAAATGCTCAATCCATGGTTTGCAAAAAGACTATCTATTGCCAACTTAAGCGACACGGCCGTTGTATCCTTAACATGCACTACACCAATAAAGCGTTCCATGATTTCCCCCCTTTTATCAACATATCTCAAGACGACGGCCATTTGTTCCTTAATCGACACATCACGGGACTCGTCAATTAAAACTGCAAAAAATGAATCTCCGATGTCTTTGATAATGAAGTCCACAATCTCACTTGAAATCGAATTAACAATATCTTTTTGAATATCCGGTGATGTCATTGTGTGATTTGAGGGGGCATTCTTCAATGCAACGGCTCTAATATCAGGATTTAAATCACAAGAAAATTTCATAAGTTCAAGAAAGTTCCCTTTATTTTTTGACTCTTCCGATTCGTCGCTACCACGAAATGCAAGCCCTTGGCGTAAAAGAAATCTAATAGAGTTGATTGATGCACTTAATCGTGTTCGGTAATCCATACGAGCTTTGTCCGATTGCTTGTGTAAAATTGTCTCAATGTGTTGACTTTCATTCATTAAATTCGCACATGCCTGCAAAGCGTGATTATGGGTACTAGTAGGACCTCCCACGTGAGTAACAAATCTCTCTTTCTTCTTCCAATTAGAAAAACCTTCGCCCACAAATACGTCCCCACCTGCTTGGTCACCCACATTTTTCTTGAAAAGATAACAACACAAACAATATGCAGCATTAGTAGTGATGCTATATTCTAGCCATTGAGAAAATTCATTAAACCAAGCAGGGTTAAAACGCCGCAATTGTTTGCCCATAGTTTTATACGGGAACGTGTGGCCACGAGGTTGACAAGGCCCCTTTTGTATATAGGCTCTACGGAGTTTATCTTCAAGTTTAGGATTGCCACGAGCAATTGGAGTTCGTAGGGCGGGATCGGCATGTAAATCCTCCAAAATAATTTCATCCGGTTCTATATTGCTGTCAATATGCGGTGTCGATGTCGACTCCAATTTTCTTTTATAAAACCTCTCCATAAGTTGACTGAATTGACAAAAAAAATTAGGTCCATTAATAACGTCAAAAAAAATTAGATTCAATAATATCCCCCAAAAAATTAGGTTCATTAATATCCCCCCCCCCCCACCCAAAAAAACCAACTAAATACCAAAACCAACTAAATACAAACTAAATACCTACCAACTAAATACCAAAATTTTCCATGTTTACCAAAAAAAAAAAATTAAATACCAAAACCAACTAAATACCAGCTAAATACCAAAAACAACTAATTAGGTTCTTTAAATTAACAAAACTAAATACCAACATAAATTAACTAAACCAAAAAAAAAACACAAGTTTAAATTAAAATAGAGTACCTGTAGGCTGTAGGCAGGGCAGCAAAGCAAAGGAGCTGGTCCGGAAGGTCCGGCCGGAAATGGCGAGTTGGCTTGGCAGCAGTTGGCCGGAAATGGCGAGTTCTCTCCTCTCTCTCTCTCGGCAGGGCAGCAGTTGGCTTGGCACAGCAAGCAGGGGAGCCGCAAATCTCTCCTCTCTCTCTCTCGGCAGCAGTTGAAAGAAGAGATAAAAGGTTTAGGTTTTGGGTTTTAACATTTGGGTTTTAACATTTGGGTTTCAGACTTTGTAAATATAACTCCCAAAACTTTTTTATTTCAACTTTTACCCCAAATATTTTATAAACCTACATTTCTAAAAAAAAAAAAAAAATCTACGTGGGGGCTGGAGCCCCTACTCGGCCCCATGTGGCTCCGTCGCTGCTCACACGCATTTTTACACCTGCACAATTGTCACTGCCAAGGGACAGGAACATTTCAGCAGCCGAGGTATGATCCCATCCTTTCAATTGGTTTTGCCTCCAATAATATCTAACTAAACCTCTAGAATAACGTCTCTTGACCCAGTGATATAAGGGTGTCACTAGAATCGTATTGACAGGGACGAAGGCATGTGAGGCCCACTGGGAGCTGTAGCCCCCAGTGAAGTATTAAAAAGTTTTTTTTTTTTTTAGATATATATAGTTTTGGGTATGAATTTATAAAGTTAGAAATATATTGGACAAGGATGTAATTTAGGAAACCTTTTATAACTTAACCTAACTAAACTTATCCAAACAACACATACACATTGTAAGAGGAAAGCTGCCGCCTCCCTCCCTCGTTCCTTAAAGGTATGAAACCATCTCCAATCTCGTTTGGGTTATTTGGATAAATTTAATTCCAAAGTTAACAACTCTTGCATATTTATATTTTGTAGATGTATTGGTATTTTTTTTGGAGTAAACTATTTGTATTGTTATTTATTTGGGGTAAACTATTTGTATTGATTTTTTTGGGGGGTAAATATTGGTATTTTTTTGGGTAAACTATTTGTATTGGTATTTTTTGTATTCGTATTTTTTTGGGGTACACTATTTGTATTGGTATTTTTTATTTTGGTATTTTTTGGGGGTAAACCATTTGTATAAATTTGTATTGTATTAGTATTTTTTTGGGGTTCAAATGCAGTGGGGTAAATACGTAGAGAAAGATGTATTTGATGAGATAGATAATGAGATTATCATTCAGCGCTTTCAATACATGAAAGGTCGTCGAGGACAATTGTAATTGTAACCCTACCAAAAAATTTAAATCGAATATTATATCTCTTTTTGTGTTATGCTCATTTAAATATTTGTTTCCCTTTCCATTAGAATAAATAAATTTCATTATTTTTTGGTAAATAGTCAAAAATAACCTTAAAAAAAATCGGGGGCTCCCGCCCCGAACCCCCGAAATTTAGCCCCCATTGACTCATATTCCTGGCTACGTCCCTGAGTATTGGGGTGAATTGGGTTTGTTCCACACTTCGATCCCTGACACTGTCAAATAATTCTTAGCGAGCGAAACCATAAAATGCAAATGAAAATTAATCGAGGTGCATATAAACTGGCCTGAACAGCTCATGGTACGCTATAAAAAAAACTAACCACCTGGAGCAAGACAGATTTGACTTATGGTTATGAAAAGTAAGGTTGAATTGAATCTTCGTCTGTGGTGGTTTATTTATGTCAAGATGTTGTTGGATCACGTTATTTAATTGTTGTTTCCACAAAAAAATCTTTGACTGATTCAGAGCATCAGGAGTGGTGTTCCCAAATGAAAGGTAATTTACAAACCCAAAAACTCCCGTTATCTTTCATGGCTCAGTGGGTTAATACTGGTGAAAGGTATAATCATGACTTTACACTTCCTACGAACTATATTAGTTCGTAAGAATTCCTACGATCTAATATAGTTCGTTGGAATTTATATATACACTATAAATTAATTATTTGGAGTTGCCACGAACATCATTTGTTCGTATGAATTTCTACGAACAAATGAAGTTCGTTGGAACTTTTACGGAATTTGTAACCGTTCTCTAAATTTAAAGAACGCTTACAAATTCTAATACATAATTTGTTCATTTTTCTCCACCAGTGCAAGCATGTAATTCTGTAAATTTACAAAATCTCTTGTATTCTTTCTCCACCATTGTGGATGCTCTTAGTACTAGATGAGGATTGGCTAGGTTGTTGATTGGACGAATTTAATAATTAAGGTGTTGGCGTCTTAGAATTTCAGTAGAGGCTCAAGTTGGTGCCCCTTAAGGAGCTTTTATCGATGGCTACTGGAGACTTTCTGATATATCAATATATCTATATAATAAGTTACAAGTGTGTTTTTACTCTTTCATAAGTTTAGAAGACAATTTGTGGTTAGGATGGAAGCCACATAGGCACGCAGCGAAAGGCTGTGATTAATTTTGGGAGAAGCCAAGAGTTGGAGTCGTTCCCACTAAACTTTCACGGGTCTCCAAAAAAATGGACTGAGAAACGAAATTTCACGGTCTCAAAAAAATTGGATTGACAGTTCACAGCGCTCGAAAAAATGCGTATACTTCACTTTTTCATTATCCAATTTCACTTTACTTTAATTTGAAAACTTGCGTGTACAGCCCACCCATTGATGCACTTTCTCCGACATCTCTTTAACAGTTTCAGAACTGGAGTTACTTGGTGCTCCTATCTCTGATAAAGTGTGCATAACTCATTTTCGTAATTGTCTCTCTTCAATATGAAGAAACAAACAACAAAACTTTGAAGGTTTTAAGGTTGAGATTCAACAGGTATGCTCCTCTCCGTGGGATGGGTCAAGGTGGAGAATATATTTGGGTAAAACTGTTTGAGCTCAAGGTGGGTTTCTATTATAGTCTCTATTATGGAAGATCTGCTCCGACTTTGGAGTAAAATCCACACCGATTTCTCTACGTTTTTGTTTTTTTATTTTAGTTTTCGTTTGGTGCAGAGGTGACGGATTTCGTTGTTTCGAGTTGATAGAGGTTTCGAGTCGTGGCCGAAAATGGCAGCCACTGTGGAACCGCCTATCCTCTCCCATAGATACGTGCGGGAAAGGTAAAAAATCCCATTTAGTTTTTCTTCAATATTTAATTTGCCGGGTGTGCTTGGTGGTTGAACCGGGTGTTGGTGTGCAATTTTTTTTACAACTTTCATACCCGGAGTTGGATTTTTACCTTGGTCATAGTGGTGCTATTTGTGGTTGTCCCATGGTGTTGGGACAGCCACACATAAAGTGTGTTTGTGGCCATCCCTTGATATACTCTCTATACTGGGTTTCATCATTAAAGTATGTTTTATGATGGGAATTTTTTTTGTTTTTGATTTACGCTTTTGGGTCTTAATTATTTTTGAGAATTTAAGGACGGAAGTGAATGGTATTTTCAATTTTAATCAAGGTTTTGTAAATATGGATTTTAGTATGTAATGCATTGGTTTGTTAACCTATCGATATCTTACAGGTAATAGAGGACGACCCAGCTTTATTTTACTTGAACAAAAAACTTCATTCAAGGTACGTCGACTGTTAATCTTCATCGGCTGCAATTGAATTTTAGTTTCTAGCGAAAAACATGTTGCCCAACTGATCTTACCAAAGGGAGCTTTGGATCAAGGTGCGGTGACTGTTAATCTTTAAGTCCTTTTTGATTTATAAGTATTTTTTAAACATCTTTAGATATATTTACACAATATCCCTCTACACAGAACTGGGTAAAATGAATTAGGTTTTTATTTCTTCGCTGCCATTCTCAAATGTTAAACTGAACCCAAAACTCTTTCGATCTCACAACCACCACCCCTGAAGGATTCGTAGTTCATTCTCTCATTGCATGGAAGAACATATGTAAAATTGTTATGTTATTGTGTATTGGTTTAACATGTTGATTTATTTGCAATTCTATTTCTATGAGGTTTTAAGGCTTCTTATCAATTGGAGCATATTTGGTGGAAAATTATCCGTGAATCTGACATTGGATGTGGTTCAAAGCAGGGGCTGATGTTTGTGTGATTTGGAAGAGCAACAACATGGATCACCTTACTACATAGGGTTCCATGAGAACGTACTCAACTTTTTGTACTTTTGGTATAATGATATTTAGTTTGACAATTCCTCTTTTTTTAGACTAAAGATAAGACCATTTATTTATTTTCTTATTGGTGATTATTAATATTGGGTTTTGGTGGACATGGCTTTAATGTATCAGATATTAGTTATTATTTTTGTCTATTATATTCCATGAAGAATTTTTTGCAATGAATGGTCATGAGTCAATTATGCCCACAAATGCTATTTTTGTTTATTTATGTTTTCATTTTATGGGTGATGTTGAGAAAGTTGTGAAGTGAAAAAAGTGTTAACTAACATTTGGAATTAAGACTTTCTACTTTTTCCTTTCTTCCAATAAAGAAAACTCATGTTATTAGTTTCATTTCTATTTATTATTGAACTTTCATTATTGATCACAAAAATATTTATTTGTTAAAAGTTTAGTAGGCATGGCATTATTTATATTTTTATTTATATACAATGTTTTTGTTTTCCAACCTGTATTCATGAAGCAGATGTTTGGTAAGATCCATTTTATTTTTGCAATTTAAAATATTACATATGGCGGTAATATTTTTTTATATTGTATGTTATACTTTTTATATTGTATATGATTCATTTTAGACCGAGAATTATTAACATTGGTTGGTAAGAATTTACTGTTAAATATATAAACTCATGCTAAAAATTTACAGTTAAATCTGCCGAAGGCAGTAGTACACGGCAAGTCGCAGGGCCCTAGGTAGTGCACATATTACATACACTATCAAATATCAAATCTTTGAAGATTTGTATTATTTAATGATGACAGAACCTATTCAATTTTTACTATGCAAGTAGGTACAATCGAATAACTAAGCTAATGCTCCTAACAAGATCTAAAGTATCTATTCAAGCTACTCCTCCTAACATAGATGACAGAACCTTTAATGATAGTCTATCATTAGCCAAAGGCTAAAAGATCTAAAAGGACTAGAAAGCTATAAAAACTAAGCTTTAGAAAATAAGCTAAAAGCAAACCAAATCTTTGCGTAAATCAAACCAAATTTTTATTAAAATAAATATTAAAATTTATCAAAATTGCAGTTGCGTATAATCAAATCACGAAATTTATGTATAATCTTATCTCATACACGCTAATTAAATTTTAGAAAACATTGTTTAAATTTTTTTTAATCAAAACCGCTTTCTAAAACAGTTTTTAATTAAAACTTTTAAAAA
Source organism: Sambucus nigra (assembly GCA_949130495.1). Lineage (NCBI taxonomy): Eukaryota > Viridiplantae > Streptophyta > Magnoliopsida > Dipsacales > Adoxaceae > Sambucus > Sambucus nigra. Next base: position 71,365,248 of record OX422207.1, read on the forward strand.
CATTTTATATCTCGAATAAAAAATTTTAATTTTAAAAAAATCTTATTGAACACGTTTTATTGAAAAAAGTTATTTAAAGCTATGAGTTTTTTTACTTAAAACTAGCAACTTGGAAGTCTGTTTTACATGTCAAACAACTAACAAGGAGAATGAATGAGACTCAGACTGAAAATGAGAGTGAAACAACCGACATGCTTTTGAGAAGTTTTATACGTAACCACTCTTTTAAACCTAGAGAAACACTATGCCGACACAGAGGTTGACACAGTCTCAGTGACACAGTGACGTGTCAACCTCTGATTGCATAAAAAAAAAAATCAATTTTACATTCCTTTTATAAAACAGTTTTTATCATCAAAATAAATTAAAAAAACAGTTTTTATTTAAAAAAAATATTGTCTTTTTCAAAACAATTTTGACAGTTTTTTTTTTATATATAAAAAAAAAATTAAATCACAATTGAACCAAAATCGTAAAAGATTCAAAAATATTTGATAATAAAAATTAAAAAAATTAATAATTACTAAAAATTCAAAGTTTAAGTACAAAAAAAAAATTTAGTTCCGTTTTTTTATTTTAATTGGCTAGTGCTGCTATCGCGTACCCACATTCATTAAGACATGTGGGTCCGCGCCAGCGGCACTAAAAATAATTTTTAGTGGTACTAAAAAATTATTTTTAGTGATTCAAAAATATTTGATGATAAAAAAATATAAAAATAATAATTACGAAAAATTCAGGGTTTAAGTCTAAAAATACATTTTTAGTGTCGTTTTTTATTGCAATTGGCTAGTGCCGCTGGCGTGAACCCACATTCTTTAAGAGATGTGGGTCCGCGCCAGCGGCACTAAAAATTATTTTTTCGTATTTATTTTGATGATAAAAAAACTGTTTTATAAAAATATTTAAGTACAAAAATATTTTTTTAGTGTCGTTTTTTTATCGCAATTGGCCAGTGCCATTGGCGCGGACCCACATTCATTAAGAGATGTGGGTCCGCGCGCCAGCGGCACTAAAAATAATTTTTAGTGCCGCTGGCGCGAACCAATTGCAATAAAAAAACGACACTAAAAATGTATTTTTAGACTTAAACCCTGAATTTTTCGTAATTATTATTTTTATATTTTTTTATCATCACATATCTTTGAATCACTAAAAGTAATTTTTTAGTACCACTAAAAATTATTTTTAGTGCCGCTGGCGCGTACCCACATGTCTTAATGAATGTGGGTCCGCGATAGCGGCACTAGCCAATTACAATAAAAAAACGGCACTAAAAAAATATTTTTGTACTTAAACTTTGAATTTTTCGTAATTATTATTTTTTTTTAATTTTTATCATCAAATATTTTTGAATCTTTTACGATTTTGGTTCAATTGTGATTTAAAAAATAATAATTTTATATATAAAAAAAAACTGTCAAAATTATTTTGAAAAAGACAGTATTTTTTTTAAATAAAAACTGTTTTTTTAATTTATTTTGATGATAAAAAAACTGTTTTATAAAAGGAATGTAAAATTGAAAAAAAAATATTTTTTTATGGAATCAGAGGTTGACACGTCACTGTGTCACTGAGACTGTGTCAACCTCTGTGTCAGCATAGTGTTTCTCTTAAACCTAATGTCCAGAACTTTTATTTTCCATCATTGGAAAATGCCCAAGGCAATAGGGCTCTTAGCTTGATGTACTTTTATGCAAATTATTTTAGTAAATGTAACACTCAAAGTAATGTGTCACATCATCCAAATGATATGATTAGCTCAATTTAACTTTGATTCAAACTAAAACTTTTCTTAATAAAATAGATTGTAAATAAAGTGAGGGATATTTTTAAAAAGAAAAATATAAGTCGAACTAAACGAAAAATATATTTTATCTTATACGCTTTTGGAAAATAATTTTAAATTATCTTGGAAAAAAATTATTATTTTTTTTTATAAAAGTGGAAGTTAATAAAAAAAACAATGAGATTTTTTATTTAAAAAAATGAACATTCTTTTTATAAAAAAATGTTGATGATAATTATGTCAAACAAAAATATAGAACAACATTATTTTTAAAGAAAAAATAGTCGGAACTTCTATTATGAACTATATTTTTTTATAAACGAATAAAATAAACACGACATGAAATAATATTTTACCTATCTCCAACTCAATCCAAGTAAAAGCGACAAAACACAAAATATTTTTTTTAACAAAAATTAAAGTTGGCAAAAATAAACATGACTCGAAATAATATGACACGCCATGAAACCATATTTTTTAACCAATCATAAATACTATCCAAGAAAAAGTGGCAATATACAAAATATTGTTTTATAAACTAAAAAGGAATCTGGCCAAAATAAATGCGACGCGACACGACATGAAATATTATTGTTTACTTATCTCTAACACGATCAAAGTAAAAGTGGCAGAACATAATAATTTTTTAATCAAATACGAACATGACTAAAATAAACACGACATGACATGAATTTTTTTACCAATCATGAACACTACCACTACCGTTTTTAAGAATAGTCATATAAACAAATAATATAATGGCTATTTTTTTTAAAATTACATTTTGTTTTGTCGGGGAACAAAACTTTCGTCATTTTGCGATTGCGTATTTTGGAAATTTTTGCCACTTTGTTATTACGTATTTTTAAAAATTTTGTCGTGCCTTCAGGCACGGGTATACCCTAGTGTGTATATATATATACAGACAGGCTCAGGTGTGGACTTCCCGTGCGGACTTTGTCCTTATCCCGAAAGTGGTCCCCTCGTGGTCCCAAAGACTTTTGTTATTTACACTAGATGGTCCCCCTCTCGTCTTATACTAAAACCTTAATTTAAGACTATATAATTAAAAGATTTATAATTTAGACTCGAAATTGGTATCAAGACCTTAAAGATTTTAGAAACTCACCAAATTCCGACCAAACCGTAATTCTGGTATCAGAGCCATAAGACGTTCCTTTTAGACTAAAAGTAAAAAGACTTTAATGCCCTTGGGATTTATCCCTCGCATTTACCAAGATATTTTTGGATCCAACCCAAACTACCAACCTATACCCATAACTGATTTAGACTCAGAAGTTTGTTTAACCACACACATAGACAGTTGTTCACATATTGAACATATTCCAGCAAACATGCAGACAATAGACTAGTCACTGCTAGTGCTATTAATAGCATAATAGACCAAAATAAGTATATACTCCTTATATTAAGACAATTAATAAAAGACACTCAAACCCTAGAAACAGAGATAAAAATATCTCTAAAAGATTATTAGACATAGATAATCAACGCAGCTAAGGCATGTTTAAGATAAATGATGATAGATTTTATTATAAGATAAATGAAAATGAGATTGCCAACGCAGCTAAGGCAACTAGACTTATATTAGAAAGATTAAATTTAATTTCTACATCCATAGCAGCTACCCAAGACTATAATAGTAGCTTTATTAAAGACTTACATTTAGACTTAAAGGCTAAGACGGAAGGATTAACTACTTTTTATAAAGACTTTGTTAAATTCCAATAAAATTTAGCAAATTACCTTAATAATATAGAAAGACATAATCTATCTAAGATGGATAGTATTATTAATGAACTTAGACTAGACATGGCCTAAGTAGAAGAAAAATACGGAGAAATTGTAAACGGAATTAAGGTCGTATATAATAAACCTTCTCAAGCAAAAATAGACTCTCCTTTTATTCTAACTAGGTTAGATAAAATTGAAAAGACTTAGAAGCCATAGAAGTTAGAACTATGCAACAACTAGAAAAAGATAATGAAGTAAAAGACTATATCACTAACGTTGGAAAAAACATCGTTAATTATCTAGCTAGACATAGTGAAGAAACTTCTGAAAAGACTAGAAAAGAGAATAAGAATTTTGAAGAAGAAATCCTTAATCAGATAAAAAGACAAAAAGATTATTCAGACTTCTTAGAAAGGATTGAAAAAATACTTGAACAAAAACAGGTAACCACTTGTAAGTTTAGAGAATCCCCTTCTATAGAAACTAGAGAAGGCAAGACCTTAGGTAGACGAGACAAAAATTCTGGATTAGATAAGACTAGTAAGATAGTTAGCTCTATCCCAAATATATGACAGAGTAACCATATGCTCCAAAGACTTAAGGATTCATCCTCCAATGTTAGGACATGGTGGAAAGAAAGAAATTTCACCAACCCCCTCCAATGGAAAGAATGGGGTGAAGTGGACTGGAAGATTGTTGAAGATTCCATTCATAATGGACAACTTCCAGCCGTTAGATACATAGGCTTGTTCAAAGAAGGTGTCACTCCTAAGACCCTCAATTATAACATGACTTATCATTGTAGAAATCATGTGTTAGACAAATCCTATACTGAGCTCCAAGTATTTGACTCAGAATGGCTTAGATCTAGAGGAACTGATAGGAAGTTCCAATTCCTAACCTTTGGACTCTTTCAAGCAAGAATCCAAGGATTACATAGACCTCAGAATAATATTAACATATTATGTGTAATAACCCTCGCTTATGAGACCGTATTTTATAGTCATTACTTAGTATAGTAATTAGAGACCAATGTTGGGTTATGATTTGAATGTTAATTCAATGTAGAAGAGTTGATAATTGTTATGAGGTTGCATACATATCATAATTATGGGAAAATATTGCTATGTCATGCTTATTAATATCATCTGAATTTAAAAATGATATTTGGCTTAATAATGAGACAGGAACCTAAATTAAATTTTAAATTGTCCAAATGATAATTTGGAGGTTGCAGTTGATTCCGGAACGTGCGAAATAGTCAAATAATGTACCATATTGTATTTTGTAGTTTTGGGCATTTTTGACTGGTTGTGCCTTAATTATGCAGTTGCGTATTATTTTTATCGCACTATTAGTTAATTTAGTGGGATATTTGTCTTAAGTCACGACTTAAGCTTTCTAAGTCTTCCAATTTCCCTAATTCCCTTCCTAAACCTAAAGAGAGAAAGAGAAGAGTAGAGAGAAAGATTGGAGATTGAGAGAGATTCTTGTTTCTACAACCAAGAGACCTGCAATTTGCTAAATCAAGGCAAGTTTTTACTTGCTATTTGTGTCTTGAGATAGATGATTTGATATGGTAATGATGTATTGATTTTGGTTTAGCAAACTTAGGGTTTTCCTTATGTATTTATGGGTTTTGATTCATTCAAAGATGATTAGGATGATTCATGAGGCTTAAGATGGTTAATAGCATCATTGATGTTATCTTGATGTTGGTATATAAGTTTGGTTTGAAGAAATCTGAGTTGGGGTAGAAAAATGGAGTCCAAGACTCCATAGCCAATTCTTGGCAAAATCGCAGGCCCGAATCGATTCGGCCCCCTGGGCGAATCGATTCGGTTAGGTCCAGTGCCCAGGTCTTGTGAACCGAATCGATTCGGAATTGATCCGAATCGATTCGGCAGTTATGCAGAAACCCAAACCTTCTGACCGAATCGATTCGGTTTCCATCCGAATCGATTCGGCAACTTTTCAGAAACTCAAATTTTCTGGCCGAATCGATTCGTCCAAGGGGGCGAATCGATTCGGTAGCCCTGCACTTTTCCAAAATTTTTCTTTTAAATTTTAACCCTTTTTCTTTAGGATTAGTAATTAGGGACCTTCTTAAATGAAGTAAACATAGAGTTTAGAGTATTAGTTGAGTTGGGTCGACATCCTAGACTCGAAAGGGTTCATCTAGGGTTCTTTTAAGGGGGAATTTAAAGTGATGTTTAGGCATTACTTTTATCTTGTAGTTTTATAAGGGTCTAGAACATCGTTAGGTCAATTTGGAGACCTTAGGAATTAACTTGAGTTAGATTCGACTTGAGGGTTTATGTTTAAGCCTAAAGGAGGCTTTGGAAATAACTTTGGAGTCTGAATTTCTTATCGAGGATGTTATGACGGTACGTAATACGTATAGTCCCGATTTAAGCTTATACATTTGTTAAAATGGGAAATTGATAAGGTAAATGATAAAATTACTAAATCATGTAATGGAAATAAATAAAATGGATGTTACACACCTCTCTAAATGCCATCTTAAGGGAAGTCCGTGCAAGAGGTGAAGCCCCCTGGCTAATGAATGCAGGGTGGATATAGTCCTAGGCCATATGAGCGCTTGTTTTATTTTTTCTACGATGGGTAGGAGATTCTGGGTGTGGTCTTGACTACCCCGCAGGCATATGGCCGCTTCCCGACGATTTCGATAGGATCCCAGGTTGTCTTATGTTAGGCCCTGGAAGATGATGGTTATTTAGGGACGCGCACAGTGGGGAAACCCGAACGGGCGGTCTTAGAATCGTTATATTTATATTTATGACTATTCTAATTATCGAGTTGGACTCGATGGAACATGAATGCCATAAAGAGCAAATTTATGCCACAAAGAGCATGCTATTGAGATTAGTGCCATTAAGTGCACATGATAATAATTGTATTCCTGATAAGGAATGTCAAGGAAGATTTAAATGGAAATATGATGAAAAATGATAAAGGCTCATATGTACTTTTAATTCTGTTTTATATGAATTTTATCTACATAGTCATTTATTAGCTTTAGTTTCCTCACATGATGTTACCATGCTAGACTATCATTCATGCTTACTTGTGCATCATTGTCATACCTGTCATTTATCTATTGATCACATATATCCGGCCCTGACCGGTTTTCACTTCCTGTTGTGTATATATATATATAATCCGTTCAGGTGTTCCGCCGCACGGTCGCCCGTAATGATCTTTCATTCCATATGTCTTGAGGAGCCGTGACATTGTGCGGGTCTCACGGGATGTTTTGTGTAGACGCCTCCATTTATGTTATCTAGTTATGATCAGTTTATTCGGGCATGTGCCCAAACCGTTGTAATTGTATAATGGATTTATTATGTAACACCTGGAGCTTATTATATGTTGTATGGTTAGTATTGACCGACGTCTCATTTGGTCCTTTTGTATCTTTGGGTTTCTTATATACGCTTGTGGGGGTTTCCACCCTCTATTCCTACTATGGGTTGTTGAAAATGTTTTCTTCTTATTTCAAAACCAAAGTTTTTGATAACCCGTTTTCTGGAATATAGTGTGGTTATTCCTTATACTTTGCATATTGTAGTGATGATGAGAATGATATTTATCAATGATTTCCTATTTTATCGAGGTATAGGGCTGGCCACCCTTTATTTCGGGTAGCGGGTTGTCACAGATGGTATCAGAGCATCAGGTTCTAGAGTCTTTAGGATCTATGTGGACTTGTCACGTTCTACCGTAGCGTTCTTTGATATAGAACTTAATGTTAGGGTTGTTTGTTGCTTATGTATGCGATCTTCTGCTAAATAGATTGTTTTGTATTATGTTTTAACTCTGCCTCGTCTTTATCTCAGATGCCGCCAAAGAGAGGACGTCCCGCTAGACGTAATAGGGTTGTTGAGGATGAGTTTGGTCCTCCACCGCAGCAGGGGAGTATCAGTGCCGCTGAAGTGGCAAATATTGTGGCCCAAGCTGTCAACGCCGCGATGACTGCAGTGGCTCAACAAATGCCACAAGCTCCAGTGAGGGGACAAGAAGCACTAGTTCCTACGGGACCTTCTCAGTGGGAACGGGTGAGGGAGTCTTTCCTTAAGGGACATCCCCTGGAATTTGAGGGAGGTTCGGATGTTATAAAGGCGAACGAGTGGAAGAGAGATATGCAGCGCCATCTTAGGATGGTGGAATGTAGTGAGGAGAAAAAGAAAATTCTCGTTACCTTCAAGCTGGTCGGACCGGCCTTACACTGGTGGGAGTCAATGACGACACCTGAACAAAGGGATACTATGTCCATCACAAATTTTTGGGCTTTGTTTGATGGAAAGTATTTCCCTCCTGCAGTTCAGAGGGAAATGCAGAGGAAGCTTCAAGATTTAGTACAAGGGGAGAGATCGGTTGTCGAGTACGAGGAGGAGTTTACCCGGTTAGCAAGCTTTATACCGGATGAAGTAACTCCAGAAGCGAAGAGGATCTCCAAGTTTGTGGGAGGTTTGCACTGGAGAATAAAACAACATTTTCTTGGAAATCCATCTGTGGTAACCTTTGGCGATGTGATGAATGCTGCTTTACTTCACTGTCAAGAGCATAGATTGTTTTTGCAAAACAAGAAGAAGGTTGTTGTTGCGGGGCAAGCAGTGAGACAGGGAGGAACTGGGAGCGGAGGGGGAACATCTTCTTCATCCCAATCCTCGGGGAACAAGCAGGTTGAGAGGGATCCTCAGCAGGGGGATTCGGTAAAGCGTCAACATTTCGGTGGATTTAATGCTGGTGGCAATAATAACAGGCAGGGTCAAGGTGGTCAGCAACCACAGGGTGGTAGAGGTGGAAATGGAGGTAGAGGCCAACAGGGCCGAGGTGCGGGGCAATTCCGAAATAACCAAGGTAGGAATCCGGATAATACGATAAATAAATGTTTCCAGTGTGGGGAGCTGGGCCACTATAAAAGGGCGTGTCCTCAGTTGGTTGGAGGGCATCTTCCAAGGGCCCCACAGCAGCCGTATGTACAGTTTCCGCCCCAAGCGCCTAATCCGGTTGCTCATCTTCAACAAAGACAATTGCAGTACGATCGGGTTTACCATATTCAGGAGGCTCTGCTTCCTCCAGCTCTTCCTGCACCACCAGCGATCGAGGGTAAGTTTCTCATTCATGGGCATATGGGTCGAATCCTATTTGATACGGGTGCTACACACTCCTTTATTTCTAGAAGTTTTTCTCAGACTACAGGTTTGATAAAATCTGCTGAAAGTACCTTCACTAGCATCGAATCCTCTATGGGCGATGGCTCATTGATTTTCTTCGTATGTAAACACGTAGGAATTAACCTTGGTGACTTGTGTTTTGAGGCTGATTTGCTCGTCCTTGATATGGTCGGGTACGATGTAATTTTGGGTATGGATTGGCTAGTGAAGTATCGTGCTATAGTAAATTGTTACGGGAAGAGTATAGTTTTTGCGGTTCCGGGACAAGAGATGTTCCTGGTAGTTATGACTTGTATGGAAAGGAGCACGAGTGCTTATCTATACTGTATTGCGGAAGACGCATCTAAAGATGTCGTGGTTCCCCTAAATTCTCCTCCAATCGTTAGAGATTTTGAAGATATTTTTCGGGAGATATCGGGATTACCTCCAAGTCGGGAAATAGAGTTTGTGATTGATCTAATGCCGGGAACTCGACCGATCGCCAAAGCTCCTTATCGAATGGCTCCTGTGGAGATGAGGGAGCTGAGAGATCTGATTCAGAAGCTACTGGAGCAGGGCTTTATTAGGCGTAGTACCTCACCGTGGGGCGCTCTGGTATTATTTGTGAAGAAGAGAGACGGTTATCTCCGGTTATGCGTGGACTATAGAGAGTTGAATAAAGTCACCATCCGGAATAAATACCCTTTACCTCGCATCGACGACTTGTTTGATCAACTTAGGGGAGCTTCCTACTTCTCCAAGATCGATTTGAGGACGGGGTATCACCAATTGAGGATACGAGAGCAAGATGTATCCAAGACGGCCTTTCTGACCCGTTATGGATCTTATGAATTCTTGGTTATGCCCTTTGGACTAACCAATGCCCCTGCTGTGTTTATGGACCTTATGAACAGGGTGTTTCGGGACTTCCTTGACCAGTTTGTCATTGTCTTTATCGATGACATCCTAGTCTATTCTCAGACAGAGTCAGATCACGCTGCTCACTTACGGTTGGTCCTGCAGAGATTGAGGGATCATCAATTGTATGCAAAGTTTGAGAAATGTGGATTCTGGTTGAAGGAAGTTCAATTTCTGGGGCATGTGGTGTCATCCCAAGGCGTGTCGGTGGATCCGGGTAAGGTGATCGCGGTAAAGGAGTGGGGTCAGCCCACGACGCCCACTGAAGTTCGTAGTTTTCTGGGCTTGGCGGGTTATTACCGTCGATTCATTAAGGGCTTTTCTAAGGTTGCTAGCCCATTGACGAATTTAACCCGGAAAGGAGTAAGATTTGTTTGGGACAGTTCATGTCAAGCGGCTTTTGATGAGCTCAAGGATAGACTAACTTTAGCTCCAGTCCTGGCATTGCCAAAACCGGGATTGGAATATCTCGTCTTCACCGATGCATCTCTGCTGGGGTTAGGAGGTGTTCTTCAACAAGAGAGACAACCCATTGCGTACTCTTCTCATAAGTTGAAGCCTCACGAAAGGAACTATCCGGTACATGACTTGGAATTTGCCACCGTTGTATTTTCCTTGAAGATATGGAGGCATTATCTCTTAGGGGAAAAGTTTAGTCTGTTCACCGACCACAAATCGCTACAATACTTATTCTCCCAAAAGGATTTGAATATGCGCCAGCGTCGTTGGTTGGAGTTTGTGAAAGATTACCAATTTGATATTCATTATCACCCCGGAAAGGCGAATGTGGTAGCAGATGCCTTGAGTAGGAAGCCTGATGGAGACTTAGCTGAGGTGTGGAAAGCTAAGTGGAAGTAACTCAGCCTGGAGGATGCAGGGGTGAGAGCATTCCTTTCCGTGATGACGGTTACTCCCACAATTATAGCAAAGATCGTGGAAGCTCAAAAAAGAGATCAAGTTTGTCAAGACCATACACGCCAACTGTTGTCTGAGGGAGCGGAGTCGTACTCAATTGGTTCTGAGGGTGGACTACGCTTTCATGGAAGACTTTTGGTTCCCAACGATGGAGATTTGAGACGTGCAGTTATGGCGGAATCCCACGGGTCCAAGTTCACGGTGCATCCAGGCGGGGACAAGATGTACCAGGATATGCGTCGTTTGTATTGGTGGGCGGGTATGAAGAGGGATATCTCAGAGTTTGTGTCTCAATGCACTATTTGTCAGTTGGTTAAGATTGATCACCAGCGACCGACAGGTTTGTTACAACCGCTCGAGATTCCCGTATGGAAATGGGAGAGCATTTCGATGGACTTTGTTACGGGTTTGCCTAGATCGCAAAAGGGTCACGACTCAATTTGGGTGATTGTCGACCGTTTGACTAAGTCGGCACACTTCTTGCCCGTGCGTACCGATTATGATACCGCTCGTTATGCCCAATTGTTCATTGAAGAGATCGTCAGACTCCACGGGGTACCTTTAAATATTATCTCCGACCGAGATAAAATATTTGTGTCCCACTTTTGGTAGAGTTTCCAGGGAGCTATGGGGACCGAGTTGAAGTTGAGTTCTTCCTATCATCCTCAAACAGACGGTCAGACCGAAAGGGTAAACCAGATGTTGGAGGATATGCTTCGTATGTGCATACTCGACTTTAAAGGCAGTTGGGAACAATACCTTCCGTTGGTTAAGTTTGCTTACAACAACTCATACCAATTCACTATTGGAATGGCACCCTATGAAGCTCTGTATGGCAGGCCTTGTAGATCGCCCGCTTGTTGGTTGGAAGTGGGTGATAATAAGTTCCTTGGACCTGAAATGATCCAAGATACTTCTTCGAAGATTGAGCTTATTCGAAATCGCATACGGATAGCCCAAGATCGACAAAAGAGCTACGCCGATGCGGGTAGGAGACATATGGAGTTGGAGGTTGGAGACCAAGTGTTGGTGCGAGTGTTCCCGATGAAGGGTATTAAACGTTTTGGGAAGAAAGGAAAGCTTGCACCGCGCTTTGTTGGACCTTTCCTAGTGATTGCAAAGGTTGGTCCCGTGGCATACCAACTTGCCTTGCCGGAACCTTTACAACAAATTCATGATGTATTTCACGTCTCCTCTTTGAAGAAGTACAGAAGGTGTGAAGGTGCCCTTTGGCACATTCCTTTCGAAGATATCGATTTGCAGCCCGATGTTTCTTATGAAGAACAACTGGTTGCTATCCTTGAGTTTGGGGAGCGGAAGTTAAGATCTCGTGTGGTGCCCCTAGTGAGAGTTCATTGGAGTCATCATCATGTAAGCGAATCAACTTGGGAACGTGAGGATGAGATGCGGGAGAAATATCCACATCTTTTCTCATGAGGTACGCCTGAATTTTGGGGGCAAAACTCCCTCATAAGGGGGGGAGTATGTAATAACCCTCGCTTATGAGACCGTATTTTATAGTCATTACTTAGTATAGTAATTGGAGACCAGTGTTGGGTTATGATTTGAATGTTAATTCAATGTAGAAGAGTTGATAATTGTTATGAGGTTGCATACATATCATAATTATGGGAAAATATTGCTATGTCATGCTTATTAATATCATCTGAATTTAAAAATGATATTTGGCTTAATAATGAGACAGGAACCTAAATTAAATTTTAAATTGTCCAAATGATAATTTGGAGGTTGCAGTTGATTCCGGAACGTGCGAAATAGTCAAATAATGTACCATATTGTATTTTGTAGTTTTGGGCATTTTTGACTGGTTGTGCCTTAATTATGCAGTTGCGTATTATTTTTATCGCACTATTAGTTAATTTAGTGGGATATTTGTCTTAAGTCACGACTTAAGCTTTCTAAGTCTTCCAATTTCCCTAATTCCCTTCCTAAACCTAAAGAGAGAAAGAGAAGAGTAGAGAGAAAGATTGGAGATTGAGAGAGATTCTTGTTTCTACAACCAAGAGACCTGCAATTTGCTAAATCAAGGCAAGTTTTTACTTGCTATTTGTGTCTTGAGATAGATGATTTGATATGGTAATGATGTATTGATTTTGGTTTAGCAAACTTAGGGTTTTCCTTATGTATTTATGGGTTTTGATTCATTCAAAGATGATTAGGATGATTCATGAGGCTTAAGATGGTTAATAGCATCATTGATGTTATCTTGATGTTGGTATATAAGTTTGGTTTGAAGAAATCTGAGTTGGGGTAGAAAAATGGAGTCCAAGACTCCATAGCCAATTCTTGGCAAAATCGCAGGCCCGAATCGATTCGGCCCCCTGGGCGAATCGATTCGGTTAGGTCCAGTGCCCAGGTCTTGTGAACCGAATCGATTCGGAATTGATCCGAATCGATTCGGCAGTTATGCAGAAACCCAAACCTTCTGACCGAATCGATTCGGTTTCCATCCGAATCGATTCGGCAACTTTTCAGAAACTCAAATTTTCTGGCCGAATCGATTCGGCCAAGGGGGCGAATCGATTCGGTAGCCCTGCACTTTTCCAAAATTTTTCTTTTAAATTTTAACCCTTTTTCTTTAGGATTAGTAATTAGGGACCTTCTTAAATGAAGTAAACATAGAGTTTAGAGTATTAGTTGAGTTGGGTCGACATCCTAGACTCGAAAGGGTTCATCTAGGGTTCTTTTAAGGGGGAATTTAAAGTGATGTTTAGGCATTACTTTTATCTTGTAGTTTTATAAGGGTCTAGAACATCGTTAGGTCAATTTGGAGACCTTAGGAATTAACTTGAGTTAGATTCGACTTGAGGGTTTATGTTTAAGCCTAAAGGAGGCTTTGGAAATAACTTTGGAGTCTGAATTTCTTATCGAGGATGTTATGACGGTACGTAATACGTATAGTCCCGATTTAAGCTTATACATTTGTTAAAATGGGAAATTGATAAGGTAAATGATAAAATTACTAAATCATGTAATGGAAATAAATAAAATGGATGTTACACACCTCTCTAAATGCCATCTTAAGGGAAGTCCGTGCAAGAGGTGAAGCCCCCTGGCTAATGAATGCAGGGTGGATATAGTCCTAGGCCATATGAGCACTTGTTTTATTTTTTCTGCGATGGGTAGGAGATTCTGGGTGTGGTCTTGACTACCCCGCAGGTATATGGCCGCTTCCCGACGATTTCGATAGGATCCCAGGTTGTCTTATGTTAGGCCCTGGAAGATGATGGTTATTTAGGGACGCGCACAGTGGGGAAACCCGGACGGGCGGTCTTAGAATCGTTATATTTATATTTATGACTATTCTAATTATCGAGTTGGACTCGATGGAACATGAATGCCATAAAGAGCAAATTTATGCCACAAAGAGCATGCTATTGAGATTAGTGCCATTAAGTGCACATGATAATAATTGTATTCCTGATAAGGAATGTCAAGGAAGATTTAAATGGAAATATGATGAAAAATGATAAAGGCTCATATGTACTTTTAATTCTGTTTTATATGAATTTTATCTACATAGTCATTTATTAGCTTTAGTTTCCTCACATGATGTTACCATGCTAGACTATCATTCATGCTTACATGCACATCATTGTCATACCTGTCATTTATCTATTGATCACATATATCCGGCCCTGACCGATTTTCACTTCCTGTTGTGTATATATATATATATATAATCCGTTCAGGTGTTCCGCCGCACGGTCGCCCGTAATGATCTTTCCTTCCATATGTCTTGAGGAGCCGTGACATTGTGAGGGTCTCACGGGATGTTTTGTGTAGACGCCTCCATTTATGTTATCTAGTTATGATCAGTTTATTCGGGCATGTGCCCAAACCGTTGTAATTGTATAATGGATTTATTATGTAACACCTGGAGCTTATTATATGTTGTATGGTTAGTATTGACCGACGTTTCATTCGGTCCTTTTGTATCTTTGGGTTTCTTATATACGCTTGTGGGGGTTTCCACCCTCTATTCCTACTATGGGTTGTTGAAAATGTTTTCTTCTTATTTCAAAACCAAAGTTTTTGATAACCCGTTTTCTGGAATATAATGTGGTTATTCCTTATACTTTGCATATTGTAGTGATGCTGAGAATGATATTTATCAATGATTTCCTATTTTATCGAGGTATAGGGCTGGCCACCCTTTATTTCGGGTAGCGGGTTGTCACATTATGTTGTTTAGTAGACAAAAGATGGAAAGATTTTGAGAAAAGCCTTATTGGGATAGCCCAATTAGAAATGTCAGACAACATAGGATACTTTAATGTCATTTCGGCATTTACAGTAAACGTAGAGACAACCAGACATTTTAAGTTTATCTTATATGCTAGTGGCTATGAAGACTATATAATACCAGATGCTAATATAAATATAGAATTCCAAAGCTATGTGAAGTTCTCTCAATTTCCTTATGAAGGAATGCAGTCAGGAATTCGTAGCGGAAGACTTAATGAAGAAATCTTAGTTAGAACCAATGTGTCAGACTATAATCATACTTACAGTATTAGGAATACTGGACCTATGAAAGAAAAAGCTAACACCCTCTGGCAATTGCCAGAATTTCAAGAAACTAAGACTATACAAAATAAACCTTTGTTTATTAATCAAGACGACGTCACTGAAAATGTTACCATCCAGTTTGGTCTTCCTAAGATTGTCAATAAGAATATCCAAACCGAAGAAATTAGATTTAGAAATATGGGAGAAGCCATAATCAATGATCCTTCAGAAGGAGAATGTAGTAGTAAGACTAGTGCTAGTTTACTTAGACAAGCTCCGAAATTAGACCTAGAAGATCATTTGAACAAAACGACTTAGTTAAAAAAAAGCTAGGATCCAAAACTTTGGACATGAACCCTCAGAATTAAATATGAAGACATTTAAAGATAACTTTAAGAAAAGTCACTCTGTTAGATTTCAAGAAAGAGAAAGATTTAATATGATGGCCCAAGACCGCATATTAAAATTAAAAGAATCTAAGAATACAAAGGAACTTCTTAGAAACTTAAGACTAATAGAAGAAGGAGAACAAAGACTAATGCCATCTACACAAGTAGAGCCTAGTAAATAAGAGATAGGAAGTAGTAGTAGGCTAGAAGATGCTCCTAGACTTTTTAGTAAGCTAATAGGAATAAATATTCCTATATATTCAAGCACCGTAGTTAAGACTAAACCCGATTATATAAAAGACTTCCCAACTAGTGACAAGAGTTTCACTCCTCTTAAGACTATGGCAAGCCAAGCCATAAACCCAGTAGGTATATACCTTAACCTATATAATGTGAAAGATAGGAAAAAGGCCTTAGACGTATGGCGTAACCAGATGAACATGTGTTTTGCATCTAATGAACAATGGGATGCAAGTTCATGTAAGCAGTACGCTGAGAAATCCATTAGAGGTATTGCAAAAGATTACTTAGATAGTTTAAGAAAGTCTACATATGAAGACTCCTTAGCTAAGGTTGAGAAGATGAAAGAAAACCTAGAAGAAAGATCAATTGAAGAATATATTCAATTGTTCCCTTCAGAATCATTGGAGCTGGACATCTAGCTCAGATCAATGAACAGGGCCTAGCAAAAACTAAGTTAGCCCTCCTTAGCATTGGCAAATTAGATAAGATAAATGAAAATAGCAATAATTATGAACAACTGTATTACCAAATTAAAGAATTTGGGGAGACATTAAAAGACGAATACTTTAGAAAGATACCAGCCATAGGACAAATCCTAATTAATGAATATAGGAATTGGCCAGGTATAGCAGGAGTTAAGAACAACTCCCTTGGTGAAAGAATCAATTTCGCCAAAGACTATATCATATCTAAGAGACGTGATATAACCCAAGGAAATTTGATAGAAGAAACTTTCAAGCAGATCCCTCCAATCAAAGACGATTGAGACATCGCTCCAATCCAATGGGGATGTGGAAGTGAATCTAAGAAATTCAAAAAGAAATTAGAATGGAAACATAGGAAGTTTAAGACTAGACCTTTGCTAAATCTAAGACTGCCACCAAAGAAGAATACTAGTAAGCATAAGAAGGTTCCTAATTATAGGAAAGAAAAAGATATAACTCAATCTAAGACTGCCACCAAAGAATGTTGTACTTGCGACAAAGAAGGACACTTTGCTAAAGACTGCCCTAATAAGAAAGATAAAGAAGGTATTAAGATTATAAATACAATATTAGACTATGCAGATCAAGAAGAATTAGATATCCTATATGCAATAGAAATATCAGACATAGAAGATGATGATAATACTAGTATCTATAGTGCATATACAGATAGTGATTCAGAAGACAATAGTGATACTGATGAGTATGAAGACTCTCAGTATACCCTAGACTTATATATGATGCAGACTGATCAAGGCGATCTAGATAATGAATATATAGACTTTGAAGATGCTTTGTATAAATGTATATTAATCCCATTCTTGAAGAAAAGATGGACAGTTAGTAATCCTGAATTACTAACCTATATACCTAGATGTTATTTTGATGAAAGACATTATTGTACATTTGAAATGAAATATAGCAAGAAAGACTTTAGATGTGTAGAATTCTTTGAGGTTATACAGACAGAGTTATTTATGGTTTGTATTGTTTGTCAATTACACTACCATGAAGACTGTTGGAGAACTAGATTTAGATCAATCTATACTAGCCAGTATGACGCTCAAATAGACTTAGATATTAAAACATATTATCAAGACATTGATAGAAATATAGCCAAAAGATTGCAAGAAAATGAAGACTTCAAAGGAAAAGGAATTTCCTATGATTTAGAAGAATACCATTCTGATAGTAGTTCAGAAGACCAAATACCTTCAGATTTTATAGATAAACCCCAGAAAGGAATATCTATTTTAGAAAAGAACAATTTAGGAATTTCTACTAAACCACATGCTTGTTTTGTAGAATTTTTTGTTCAACATAAAGACTATCCTAAAAGACTTTCAGCCTTCATAGATACAGGGTGCTCTCAGAGTATTTGTAAGGCTAATGCCTTCCCTGAAGACTACTTTTCAGAAAGTACTCAAGAAATCTATGGTAAAGTGGCTAATGGAGATCCATTTACCTTATATTTCCATACTATTCCTATTTATTTTAAATTAGGAAATCCGACCAACAAAATCGTTAATCATCGGTTTTGGATAATGGATCCTCGTCCTAGTTTCAGAGGAAACATTATTTTAGGACAAGACTTTATTAGTAAATATCATCCTTATTCTAAATATAACAATAAGATATTAATTAGTGACCAGGAGGAATTTAATACTAAAGCTCCTCTAATAGATCATGAGACTGCCTTTGACCTTATGCAGGTCAAACCAAATTATAGGCCCATTAAACATCAGAGTTCTTTAGCTGAGCATGGTGGACCTAGACCTACAACCCAACAAGAAGCCTTAGAAATTACTAAACCCTTACAAAAAGAATGTAAGTGTCCAGACCAAAAGTGTTATAAGTAAATAGCGCTTATACATCAAGACATTTTAGATCAAGCCCAGCAGACCTTATTACAGGTCCAAGCTATATCCAAACAGAAGAAAATGGATATAGAATAGAAAAGAAAAAGATTAGGCAACTAGCGGAGCCTACTTTAGGAGAAAATCCCATCGCTAAGTGGGATAAAGACCAAAGCTATTATGAAATCATCCCTATTAACCCAGACGCCACTACTAATGGTGGAACCTATAAGAAAGGATACTCACAATAAGATAGGGAAGAATTTAAGAAATCCATAGATGAAATGATTAAGTTAGGCATTATTAGAGAAAGTAAAAATAGACATAATAGCTTAGCCTTCTATGTTCAAAATGAATCTGAACGTAAAAGAGGGAAAAGACGATTGGTTATAGACTATAGATAATTAAATAAGAATTGTGAATTTGATTCTTATAAGATACCAGACAAGAATAATTTGATTAATTTAATCGAAGATAGAATTATATTCAGTATGTTTGATTGCAAATCAGGCTTCTGGCAAATTAAGATGCATCCTGACAGTATTACTTGGACAACCTTTAGTGTGCCCAAAGGAAAATATGAATGGTTAGTAATGTCATTTGGATACTTGAATGCTCCTCAAGTTTTCCAAAGAAGAATGGATAATATATTTAGACCTTATTCAGAATTTTACCTTGTTTACATAGATGATATTCTTGTAGCAAGTAAGACTGAGACAGAGCATGTAGACCATCTTAAAAAGATTATTTTAGAATTAGACAAACATGGTATTGTTATCTTCGAAAGGAAATTGCAATTATTTCAGACTGAGATAGACTTTGTGGGAATGCATATTAATAAAGGAAAATTATCCTTGGCAGAACACATAACTACTAAGATTCTCGAGTTCCCAGACCAACTCAAAGATAAAAAACAATTACAATCATTTTTAGGATTGCTTAATTGTGTTGCAGACATTACTAAAGACCTTGCTTCAAAAAGACAAAGCTTAACATCCAAATTAAAAGGAACAGACAAAACCAATCCCTTTTATTGGACTAAAGATGATTTTGAAGTAATAAGACAAATTAAAGATGGAGTCAAGAACATTCCTTTACTTGAACTGCCTAATGCAGAAGACCAGTTTATAGTAGAAACAGATGCCTCTGATAAACAATGGGGAGCAATATACTTTGCCATTGATCATTAGACAAAAAAGAAGAAACTTTGTAGACATAGTTCTGGAACCTTTACTGACCCAGAAACAAGATACACTGCCCATGAAAAGGAAGTTTTAGCCATAGTAAGGGCAATAGAAAAATATATGTTGTTTATTAGACCTAAACATTTTACTGTTTATACTGACTCTTCTTATGCAGTAACATTCAGAGATTTAGACTTGTCCAAATCAAGAACTAATAGACTAATTAGATGGCAACAATTGCTTAATGGTTATGACTTCTCTGTTATTCATATTAAGGGAAGTAAAAATACCATTCCAAACATTATATCATGAGAGCCAATGTTTGCTAACACTAACATTATTTCATGTTTTATGTTGCGAACAGAAGACCTAGAAGACATGAGTTCCTCTGGAACAAATAGACTAAACAGGGAAGACGTCGCAGACTATCTTAGACGCGTAAGACCAAATGCTGGTATAACGCAAAGACCAACGCATACTCAAGACTCTCAAGAAAGACCTATCCTAGAGAACTTTGATGACATCTTAGTTCATCCTGGAAAATCTAGACAAGAGATAATTTCTCAAAATAGACTTATAGGGAAGATGTACTTTCCCCAATATAGACCCGATCAAAGATACCCAGACTTGATCAAATTTAGACGAGAATTTTCAAAAGACGAAAATACTCTTATAGACGCCATATGGTGGAATGTGAAGAATAGACTATGGATCGAGTTCAAACAAAATTTGGTAGCCATTGCCATATTCATGAGGACTCAAAGACTTGCAGTTACCCATCTCAATGGTACTGTTGTACCTAGACCTCAGACTCAGACTTATGCTCATACTCTTGGAGAAACCTCCAAAATTAGACCTACTGATTTCTGTTATCAGAAAAAGACTTTTAAGAGTAAGATTGTTGTACCATTTGGTCATAATAATCTTCCATTAACAGAAGAATTTAAAAAAAAACTAATAACATTATTTATCATTTTAATATGTTATTATCAGAAATAAATGGAGATACCTTAATAATTAAAGGTTTCTTCAAAGACGTCCCAAAAATATATCTTTTTGGAAAATCAGAAATGGCTCATATAACTCTTACAGACCACGGGTTCATTGGACTCGTCCAGATAAAAGACATTGAAGACTCTGTTGCTCTTGGAAAAATAGTCCATGAGTATATTAAGAAGGTAGAAGACTTCCTTCCTCTATTTGCCATAATCTACCAAATTGCTCCAAGTTCTTGTAGAGGAATGAGAGTTGAAGGATTTAGACTTATTAGATTTTCCAGTTATATATTCGAAGACGTTGAGATTCTATCAGATGATAAGACCAAAGAATTAATTGTTGATAAGTCCAAGCTCCAGATTGCTCACGCCATAGAGACCAAAGAAATCATGGAGTTATTAACACGAGAAGACAGGTGGTACACTGCCTACCACAAAGAAGACCTGATAATTCAAGCTGATGAGCTATTCAAAGGAAGGCTCAAGAAAGAATCCAAAGAAATGATAGAGATAGCTTTGCCAGTTAGCGTTAGAACTGTAGGCCTCATTGATGAATTTTTCAACAATACCCTACCAAACCAAGACAAGGAAGAAGAAGACACAAATGGAACAAATACGGGCCCCTCGTTAGCTGAAGAATTATTGAAGACAGAAGATGCCCTATGCTAAGACTTATGCAAGACGACAAGACTATAATTATATTCCCCTGCAGCCTGCAGCTCAAACATGCCCCACACGGGCCCCCAGATTGTTTCTTTTCATAAAGAAGAAAAAGGCCCTTGCAAAGACGTTAGGTTAGAATTATTGCTAGACAACAGATTTACTTTATGTAAAGCAAATAGTATAAGACTTTAATAATTTGTATCTCTTTAAACCGGATCTCTTTTGATAGCCGGTTGCCAGTCGATTGTAGTGCCATTGATCTATAAAAGGGAACGTACATTTATGTTGACAGCAGTTGAAGGAGAGAGAGAGTGAGATATTATTAGACTTTTAGAGAGAGTATGTTTGTAGAGAGTAATATGTATATGAGTGAGTAAACCTCTCATAGTTAGGGGAGAGGGGAGAGTTGTATTTACTTATGCTATGTAATAAAAGTGTTTTCTTTTCCAGAAATCTCTTATTCTAAGTTGTTATTATTTTCCAAATTGTCTCCAACTTTCTGTTCATAGAGGACTATTATGTGGAACCTCTGGTGTAGCACGCAAGGTGTTATACTGGTGAACCGCCGTCAGGTGCCGATTAGCCGTGAGCCGTTAGCCAGGTGGGCGTTAGGCGTGAAGGCGTACATGCAGCAAACAGGTCAACTGCCAAAGTAGTGGATTGAGGTGCGACACATAAAGAGAGAGTTGTAGGAGGCCGAAACCGGAGAAGAATAGTAGCAAGGCTGAAGAGACAAAGGGAAGAAGATAAAGATATTGCAGACCAGAAGGAAGGTATAAACTAGAACCAAACCCTTAACTATTTTACATATTATTGTTTTAAGAAGAATCTTATATGAACTTACAAATCATTAAAGACTTTTTAGAATTTGTTAATCAAACAAGTTTAGACTTAACTAGAGAAAGTCAAGACTGAACTCTTACAGACCCTAAAGATAAAGAACTTATAGAATATGCTTTAGTATATGAAGGTGGAACTTTTAAATATATAGACCAGATCATTGAGTGGTTAGGAAGAGAAGTACCTAGAATAGAAATAATTAGACCAGGAATTCGAGATCTCTTTAGACAAAAATTAAGAACTGAAGATTTTGGAAAAGATCTATCAAGACCTGAAAAATATCAAGAATATACTAGAATACTTGAAGACAGTATAAACGTATTAAAATTTGTTACACGTAAAAGCTTAGCTGAAACAAAAGCTACTTTAATTAGAGCCGGAGGAATCCGTCCTCTCCTTAAAAACGTAGAGATAGCTGCCCCTAGAACATACCGTAGATTTTTGTCATCTTATGGTGATAATAATTTAGACGAATTTATAGATAACGATATAATTGATATTGCTAATCAAATATATAAAGAAACTAGACAGATAAATCCATGATACCGTATAAGGTATTTAAGACTATAATATTTTCCAGCAAAACCTCTTTCAGTTTCTAGACTCCCTGGAGAAATTATTTATATAGATAATCCTCGCTATTCAGAACTCCAATACGATAGTGACGAAAGAAGTTTAAGAAGTAACAGTAGCCCTTAAACTTCCACACTTAGACTTCCAGATTAATTAAGCTTTAAAATAAGCCTAAAAGACTTTAGAAATCATTGGGGTAAGTCAAAAGACATCGCGGTCCCAAAATGTGGTCCTAAAAAGACAAAACAGTCCCTAGATAATTCTTGGACGGTAGCGGTCCGTAAATTAGGTTCGTAAACTAGGTCCGTATGCGATCCAGCCTATATATATATATATATATATATAATGCTCTTGTGCGGACTAGTCCGCATTTTAAGTTTGTGGACCGGACATGTGTCACCTAACGTTGCGCCTAAAAATTATCCCCTAAATTATAGGCACACTCTCTCTCTTTTCTGGACTCACCGCCAGGTGACACATGTCTGATCCGCATTCTTAAAATATTTTTTTCTTTTTTTTTTTTTTATAATTTCTTTACCAAATTAATGCAAGTTTTTTCTCTAAATTTCCTCCGTTTCTACACGTTCTCTTATACAAATTTTTTACATGCTCTCATATTTATTTCTCATGCTTTAAAATCAGTATACTTCGTCTCCTAGTTAAATTCTTCTCATACACACAAAGCACGGTTAATTAGTTTTAATTATTTTTTCCTTAAATAATACAAGTTGTAATTTTTGGACGCGTTTCAGACGTGTAGTTTCTTCGCTATGATATGATAGTTTAAGACCGGATCTTGACGGATTAATTGGTATCGAGAACATACCGAGGGACTTTAATGGTGTATATCAAGTATACACCATATTTAATACCAAAAGTGCAGTTCCGGGACTATCTTTGACACCGAACTCTTAGCGGACTTTTATAACATTCGGAAAGTGGCATTCCAGACTTAATAATTGTTTAAAAAGAGTATTAATCCCGTTTGATTCACATTTTATCTATGTAATCATTTATGCTACACGTGCCGAAGCGTCGAAGATAATTTCTAACGTTTGGTTTACTTCTTTTAACGTAGTTTACATACTCCTCTAGATTAATCGTAGTATAATTCTTTCAACTCTCTCATCATCTTTTACACTTTTTTTTAGAAGTGATAAATTAATTATGTATTTAAACATCATTCCCTATGGATTCGATATCCAAACTCGCTGCTATATATATAAAACATGTGTAGTTAAAGTTTAGGTTCTTTGCATTGGGCCGAAAATCGTTTACAACGATATGCACTTCACACGCGCTCGATTTTCGCTTAATCAAAATGGCGTCGTTGCCGGGGAATGATTTGCTTTGAATCTTAATTGATTTAGTGCTTTGTTCCCGACAACTCGCGTAATCAAAATGGTGCCGTTGCCGGGAATGATTTACTTTGAATCTTAATTATAGTGCTTTGATCCCGATAACTCGCGTAATCAAAATGGCGTCGTTGCCAGGGAGTATTTTGTTTTAAACTTTGATTTATTTATTTCTTTGTACATATTTTTTTACTATTTGTATTGGTCATGTACAACTAAGCTTCAAGGACTATCAATCGCTCGGCCGCTCATAACTTTTTGGAAATGTCATCTACTAATCACTCGAGGTAAATATATCTTATCCTAGTATTTTTGTGGTTCTAATGGTATTGTGGGTGCACAGTTTTGTCATAAAAATAATTTTCAAATTCCCCCAAACCTATGTCTTTTGGCGAATACTTGCAAAATGAAAAAAATAAAAATTGTCAAATAACTTTAGGTGAGTATTTAAATAAGCATGAAAATGGTTTGGGGACATATGTAAATTATTATAATGAAAAAATTCCTCAAAATTATTATAATAATAATATTAATAACTATTGTGATAATATTTCTATGAACTATTATAACAATAATTCTTAAAATTGTTATTCTAATAATTTTGATAATAGTTACGATAATACTTCTCAAAATTTTCTTTTTGGTGAAGTTGCTTTACCGCCAAATTCTTTTGGTGCGTATTTGCAAAATCAAAAAAATGAAGAATTTGATAATTATTATCGTGAAGAAAGTTATTAGTGGGAAAAAGAATTATATGTTTTATTTGAGTCCAGTAATAATTTTCCTCTTAATAACTTAAAAGATGAAGAATGTTTTGAACTAAACGAGAAATCCGAAAATTTTGAGGAAATTTCTACTTTAGAACAAACTCTTTCTCATCTCACCAAATTGATAATGAAAAATGAAAATGTAAAGGATAAAATTCAACCCACGCTTATTAATAATGAATATATTGACGTTGAATTTTTATCTTCGCCATTTTCATTTACCATTATCGAACCATTACAAGTGCCGCAAGAATCGGATGAAAATATTGATGATTTTGACGCGATTCTTGTCAATGAATGCTTGTTCGAATTGATTTCCATGATGGGATTTTCACTTGATCGTGCCCCACCTCCCATTCCAATCGAATATTTTTTGGGAAAAAATTTGATTTCCTTGGAATCAAGTTGTACTTGTCCCCCGTGAAATCCAAACCACCCATCACTCAAAAATATTTTTATTCAAAAAATTGTGATGGTTCAATTTTTCCGCCTAATTCATGCCCCCCGTTGCATAAACGAAACTCTTATTTTTTGAGAGACATGAAAAATTGTGGGAGTCCACCATTAATCCCACAAAGTCAACACGTTTTTTGGGTGGACCCCTAAAAATTTCATCTTCTAGTTTATGGTAAATTTGAAGACAATATTTGTTTTTGTATATATCTTATTAAAAAAAATATAATTGTTTTTGTTTATTTTCAATTAGTAATTTTTTTTGCGGGATAATTGAACTTGATATCCGGGAACTGCCCCATAACGTCTCTTCATAACTTGAATTTAATATTGTTCTTAATTTACATTCAGGACAATGTAACACTTTAGTTAGGGGCTGTCATAATGTGTTACACACATCATGTTCTCTTTTTTCCTTTATCACAAAAATTTAAAAAATTCTTTAAGTGATTATTGGCGGAATTTTCTCGGTGAAACCAACTCTAATCATTTTTAAAAAAAAATGAAAATTTTGAAAAATTCAAAAAATATTTTCTTTCTTTTTAGGCCTTTATGCCTAAACTTTTACTGTTTTCGTATGTTTTACTCTCTAAAATTTACCTCATTCTTTTAAGCCAAAAAGAAGCATTAAACTTATCTAAGTATTAACCTGTCTAAATAGCTCATTACTTTATTTACCATTGTTATTATGCTTTAGTAATTCATATGATTCATATATTGACAACCTTATTCACATCACGAATTATACTTGCGTAATTGTTAAAAGCTAAATTGACTCGGTAAAAATAAAAGATGCATAGGTAAACCCACCTTGGGAGCTTCGTATTCTCTTTCATATTCTGAGTGATGTAACCACTTATTCATTATTAGTTTGAAATTGTTTTAATGTTGTTGGTAATCTCAATATTCTTGTTTTGACTGTAGACTAAAGAATGGTGACATCGTCTTTTTTCGAAACAACAAAATTCAAAAATTATGTTTTTACCTCACTTTTGATCAAAGGCAATTCATTTCATTATCTCATTCCTTTCGCTAACACCTTGAAAATTGATTCAAAAAGAAATGGAAAGGAAGTAGTGACTGAACAGAAACAAAAGAAGAGAAGAAAGTAGGAAAAAAAAAATAGAGAAAAGAAAAAAAAAGAAAATAGAGAAAAGAAAGAGAAAAGAGAAAAGAGAAAAGAAAAGAAAAATAATTTACTTTTCAAAAGTTCACCCTTTCTTCAAATATACAAAAAGGTGTTGATCATTTTCATCCATGTTTACATTTTCCATCCTGAAAAGTCCTTAAATGATCCCAGGGTTAACATATTTTTTTTAAATATTGAAAAGATTACATTTTCACGTTCTTTAGAAAACAATATCCTTTCATGAGATTACATTTTACTATTTTATATATAAAACGCCTTATATCACTGGCATGTAAAAGGTTTTGTTTTCAATTACATTTACTCTTTACGCCTACATGTCCCGAGTGACTTACCCATATTCAGAGTGTTTTCATTTGTTGAGCGTAATCACCGGTGAGAATTAAATTAGTATGCGTCATTATAAGCAACGAGTCAATATAAGCTAAAAATGAGATCGCTTTTAAATTTTGTGACACACACTCGTCAATACATAATTATCTAATGATTTACATTAACATAATTGTTATAGCAAATAAATTAATGGAGAAATCTGCTATTCATTGCTATTTACTTATTAAAACTCAAGATTTTGTTTAAACGTTTTGCTTAGAAAAATGGGTAACTTTTTGGAGTAGAATTCGATGTTTGTGAGTATCATCACTGTAAACTCTCACGAGATAAAACTCGTCCTCTAGGGTAACCTAGGGGTTTAACGACTTGTTACACAAGCTAAATGCAACCGTGCATCCCGCAGAAGTGGATCTCTATCTTTTTTTATACTTATTTTTGAATAAATTGCAAAATTCAGCGTGAAACAAATCTTTTACTATGATGCTAGGGACTCGCAACACGTTAGTTAGGGGGTGCGATTCGTGCTAAATATTGCATTTTATTCCCTTTCTGTTTGCACAATAAAGTATTCTGATGCTCGTTAAACTCACACTTCATACTCATTTACTGTATAACCTCAATTATTCATCGTTAATCGCTTGCGCAAGGTTTATTTGAGTATTTACATGGTTTTTGATGCTAAGAACGAAGATTGGATGCATTTTGGATGAAGAACGGACGCATACGCACCTTAAAGGGCAAAATGGTAAATTCAGGTGACTCTTTTCGGAACCGGACCAAACATGTAAATTGAAGGCCTTGAATCAAGGGACACCTGGGTTCAAGCGGCGTATCAATCAGAGTTGAAACGAAGAAGTTATGGGCGTGCAAAAATCAGATTCGAAAGAAAGTTAAAGTCAACGCTGCGAGTCAACGCCCAAAGTCAACACCTGTGACCCGAACATCATGAAAATATTATCGGCCTCGGAAGGAGGGTCACGTGAGTTTTTGCGGTTTGTCATTTGGAGGTCGTATGAAGAAGTTATGAGATTTTGGGGGTTTAAATATAATTAGTGGATTAAAAGAGACACATTTAGCATTAAATCTGATCGCGCCACACGGCACCATCCTAGCGTGACAAGTTGCATTTGGTACAGTAAGCGCTACAGTACGAGCCACAGTACCCAAATTTTAGTTATTTACATTTTTACCCCAGAATCTTTATTTCTTTATATTTTGTTCAATAATTCACCTTTACTTCTCATTTCTTTTTCATTTCTTTTCTAAAAAGAAACCCTTTATTTTATTTTATCCCATACCTCTATTATTCATCAGCCAACCATCCATATTTAATTAATTCCCACCCATAAAACCTTTTTATTAGTTTATAAAAAGAATAAAGTGTTGTAAAATACCAAAAATACCCCAAAACCTTATTCCTCCTATTTAAAGCTCATCACCCACAAACACAAAAGAGGACCTTGATACACCATTGCTCTCATCATTTTAGTTTAGTTCCATCTTTAGGAGTAGTGTAATTTAGTTTTTTTCTTCTTTTTTTTTTTGTAATTCTTTATCGAATTAATGCAAGTTTCTTCTCTAAATTTCCTCCGTTTCTACACGTATTCTTATGCAATTTTTTACATGTTCTCATATTTATTTCTTATTATTTAAAATAAGTATACTTCTTCTCTTAGTTAAATTCTTCTCATACACACAAAGCACGGTTAATTAGTTTTAATTGTTTTTTCCTTAAATAATATAAGTTGTAATTTTTGGACGCGTTTCAGACGTGTAGCTGCTTCGCTATGATATGATAGTTTAAGACCAGATATTGACGGATTAATTAGTATCGAGAACACACCGATGGACTTTCACAGTGTATATAAAGTATACACCGTATTTAATACCAAAAGTGCGGTTTCGGGACTATCTTTGACACCGAACTCTTAGCGGACTTCTATAACATTCGGGAAGTGACATTCCAGACTTAATAGTTATTTAAAAAGAGTATTAATCCCGTTTGATTCGCATTTTATCTATGTAATCATTTATGCTCCATGCGCCGAAGCGTCGAAGATAATTTCTAACTTTTGTTTTACTTCTTTTAACGTAGTTTACATACTCATCTAGATTAATCGTAGTATAATTCTCTCAACTCTCCCATCATCTTTTACACTTTTTTTAGAAGTGATAAATTAATTAAGTATTTAAACATCATTACCCATGGATTCGATACCCGAACTCGCCGCGATACATATAAAACATGTGTAGTTAAAGTTTAGTTTTTTTTTTCATTGGGCCGAAAATCGTTTACAACGACAGGCGCTTTACACCCGCTCGGTTTTCTCTTAATCATAAAATAGTTGTTAATGTTAGAATGTTGATTAGCATGCTTAAGAAGGAAATGATGACACGGATCCGGCGGCATCAACCCAAACCCAAACCCATTCACAATACCTATTAAGTTCGGGCATTCGGTGAGAAAATGTAAATTAAAATCCACCTGATTTCATAAGTTACATTTATCCGTTGGCGTAATATGTTTGGCATATAAAACGTTAGTAGTAGACATCGATTAGTGCGCTGATAACCAATAAATTTTTTTAACTTTATTGGTGCAGTTTAATTCCCAAACATAGAACCAAGGTAATAAAGGTCTATTAATATTACAAGTTTGCTCAGTTAACCAATTATAGGTTGGCTTGATGTTAAAAAAACTAGTTTTATTGGGATGCCAAAACGCAATATCCATAGACCCCGAGTGATGCCAAGGTATACCAGTAATAGTGGGAAGAAAATAATCTGGGATATTTTATCTAAGTTTAGGGATATTCCACTCATCGGTCCTAGGAAGGCAAAATTGTGAAACCCTTAATTATTATCACAATTATTAATATGTAAAATCTTCTTCAATGAGGTATTCGAACACCAATTATCATTCGAAAAGCTCACATTGCCCTGATGTAAAGACCATTACAGTCCCTCTTTAAGATGGAGCATTCCTTTATAAATATTACTCCATGCCCAAGAGTTTCTAGTCTTAAGCTTAGCATTCAATAAAGTGTCTTTGTAGTAGTACTTGTTGGCTATAACTTGCGCCCACAAAGTATGAGGCTTAGTTAATAATTTTCAACCTAATTTGTGCATAAATTCTTTATTCAAGCTGTGCATATTTTTAATTCATAAACCTCCTATATATTTCGGAATCGACATACAGCGCTAGGGCATAGTAGATTTTTTCGGAGAAGAAGGGTTCGCCCTCCAGAACAACTTTTTAATTTTAAGTGAAAAGTGATCAATTAAGGTTTTAGGAAGTTGGAACGAAGACATAGCATACACTGGCATAAAATCAGACACAGAATTAATAAAAAGTATACGACTCGAGTACGAGAGAAATTTATTATACCAAATATTAACTTTTTTATCTAAATTAATATCAAGTACTGGAACATATTCTTTGTAACCCTCCCATTAATAAAGGGCACACCTAAGTATTTTTCATTGACAGAGAATTTAAGGATACGAAGAAGTTGTTTAATATGCCCCTTATTAGTTTTGTCAATTTTAGGCGAGAATAAGATAAAGGATTTGTCGTGATTCAGACTTTGACTTGAAATCGAGAAAAAATGATCGAGTAAATTACGCATATTCTCATCGTTTTTAACAGTTCCCTTTAAATATATAATACAGTTATCCAGAAAAGCTAAGATAGGGATATACGAACCAAATTTTGAAGCCTTAACAGAGTTAATATTATGTTCCAAATTGGCTTTGTCGAAACTGCGAATGAAGACATCAAGCGCAAGAATAAACAGGTAAGGGGAAAGAGGATCCCCCCTGCCGAATGCCTCTAGAAGAGTTGAAAAACTTCCCGATTTGACCATTAATAATTGTGGCAAAATAAGGGGTTGTAATGCATGACAAAATTCTAGTAATCCAATATTTGGGGAAGTCATGTTGGTGCAACATCCATTTAATAAAAGGCCATTCTAATTTATCGTAAGCTTTTGAAAGGTCTAATTTAAGAGCCAAACAACCAATTTAGATTTAAAGCCCCTCATAGTATGGAGCATATCATGAGTGATCAACATGTTATCTTGAATATGTCTCCCATGTACAAAGGCATTTTGAAAAGGAGAGACAATCTTAGCTAAGAACGTCCTAATTCGATTAATCATAAGAGTGGATATAGTTTCGTAGACCACATTGGAAAGACTAATCCCCCGAAAGTGAGAAGTTCTGGTAGGATTGTCAATTTTAGGGATGAAAATGAGATAATTCTTATTAAGCTCTTTAAGCATATACCCACTCTGGAACAAAGATTGCACAACATTGATAATAGAAGTCCCAACTACATCCCAATGGTCTTTAAAAATTCAGCCGTGATCCCATTCGGGCCAGATAATTTTTGAATAGGCATATTCTAAATCACATGCTGAATTTCCATATCAGTAATCGGATTGTTAAGTAATTTTAAGTCTTCATAATCAATTTGGGGGGGGTGGGCAATGGTCCAAGTTAACATGGTCAAGATGAGGTTTAGAAGAAGTAAAGAGATTAAGAAAGTAAGTTTTAAATTCAAGCTCAATATCATAATGGGAAGTTAACCATTCATTATTGTCATTAGATAAAGCCACCACTCAATTATTATTCTTTTCATGATTCACAACAGAATGAAAATATTTGGTGTTAGAATCCCCACCCTTTAATGATTTTTGCTTAGCCTTCTATTGAGAAAAAATATTTTCATGCCAAAGTAAATCCCCAAGTGTTGTTTCCAGGAGTTTCTCCTTTTAAAGTAAAGCAAAGTTCAAATTTTAGTCAAGATTAGTTCGGACATTAGAAAGCTATTCCTAAAGTTGAGTTATCATTATTTGTGAATTCCCCAAAAAATTCTTTTTCCAGATTTTAGACTGAAGCATAAGGTATTTAGCTTTTTGAACAAATTGAAACCCATTAGAACCGTGATCTCTAGGTGTCCAACATTTTTTAATTTGATTTCAATAAGATTCCTCAGAACCCCAAGCATGGTCGTAAATAGTTTGATAATTTCTAAAAGTTGAAATGGGATTAGAGTTTAAAAGAAGATGGTAATGATCCGAGGAAGGATTAGATTAATGAAAAACCCTAGTTGACGGGAAAGCTAAATTCCAAAGATAGTTAGACGAACACTTACCGAGTCTTTCCCTAATATGGTTAAGAAGGCCCTGCTTATTTGTCCAAGTATGAGTGGGGCCACTAAACCCTAAGTCCCCTAAACCACAAGCCTCAATACAAGATTGAAAAGGTTTTGTATTATAAAATTGAAAATGAAGACCACCAATTTTTTCAGAGGGAAGTAATATAGAATTAAAATGTCCTAAAACCAGCCAAGGTAAAGTAATATTAACAACAAGAGTTCTAAGTAAATCCCATAAGTGTGTCCTACGATCAGGCTGAGCATAATTATAAACTGAGGTTAACATCAGAGGTGGAAGGGGTGGGCCCATCTCCATAAGGACTTGCACTGCTATGTCAAACTAAAAAAGAATAGTTGTAGTAATGGCATGAGTATTCCATAATATCCACATTCCCCCAAATAGGCCAATAGCAGGGAGAATATGAGAATCGTCAAAAGGGAACATCCTAACCAGCCTTTGAGAATTTCAAAGATCAGAACGTGTGTCCATCACAATCATAAGGTCAGGGGTATGTTGTTGAATAAAATTCATACAATCTATCATAAATTGAGCCTAGTTTTTCCCCTAGCATTCCATGAGAGCACTTTCATTGATTGGATAGAGAAGAGATTAGCGAAGCCTCGCAATGCACTCTCTGGTAGCCAAGGCATCGCAAAATTACTTAGGATGTTGTGAACAAACTGATGAAGTACTACGTTTAATTCATGCGTTGCTTGGAACATAAAGATTTGTTCCTGATCGAATACAACCTGGTCGTCGCAGCTTTCTAGTTTGATCAACAATTTGTGAAGGACCATTTGAAAGTTCAGTGCATGAGGTTTAGTGTGGAAGGGATGAAACACAAAGAGCTCTTGTCCTTGTATGATTAGTTGGTCTTTTGGACGGAACATCATGTTAAACATGTATAAATTCCCTATACATGTATGCTATGGGTAAGGCAAAATGCCAAAAATATAACCATTCGTAAGGTATAAAATAACTAGTTGGTTTTTTGTGGGACCCGCACCCAAAACGGAACATCATGTTCCGCACAAGGAAGGAAAAAAAAAGATATTTGCTTAAGCGGAACATCATGTTCCGCCCAAGCATTTGCCTATTTTCAACATTTATACTTTCATCCCCAACTATTTCAAATGGTTTCAACGGTTAAATTTTTTTTTATCCAACGGTTACATTTCAACGGCTATTTATTTATCTATCCAACGGTTACATCTTTTTTATAAATACGATTACTTATCTTCATTTTTATTTCTATTTGTATTATAAACACTCTCAATTTGCATTTATATTTTTTTATTCAAAACACTCTCTAGTATCTTCAATATTATTATTACCAAAAATTATTTTTTTAGGTAAGTAAATATTATTTATTTACCCATAAATAATTTCAAAA